>OY728128.1:952897524-953574024 GCA_963277665.1 Viscum album | reverse complement strand
TTCCCTTAACGAAGTGATACTTGATCTCAATATTTGTCGTATGAGAATGCTGAACAAGATTCTTTATAAGATCAATTGTTCTCTTGCTATCATAGAAAATCACCATTGGTGGTTTCACCTCATCACCTATGTCAGTCAGTTGATGCATCATCAAAAGTAACTGAGTGCATTCCTCATTAAAAGATATATATTCATCTTAGGAAGTATTGAGTGAAGTACTTTACTATTTCTTGCTTAACCATCCCACACATTTCTTCCCAATATATAATGCTCCACTACTGGTATACATTTTATCCACTACATATCCAACTCAATCAGCATCAGAAAAAGCAGAAAATTCACTACTTCTTCCTGCTACAATGTATATCCCCTAATTATGTGTACCTTAAATTTATGTCATGATTTTTTTCATTGCCTTTATATGTTTTTCCTTCAGATTACTCTAAAATCGGGACACAAGGCATGAAAATAGAATATCCCGTCGTGTCACCTTTAGGTACAATAGGCTTCCAATGATTCCCTTATACATTGTGGGATCTAAATAAGTTCTATCCTAATGCTTCCTAATCTTTGTTCTAACCAAAATCGGAGTCGACATTGGTTTATAATCATGCATATTGAATTTCTTCAGTATCTCCCTTGCATAATTTTCCTAAAAAATGAAAGTGTGATCCTTCTTTTGAATAACCCACAACCCAAAAAAGTATGTGAGTTCGCCAATCATGAACATTTCAAATTCCGATTTCATGTGATTAGAAAATTCGTCCATTGATCCATGCCTTCTTCCACTGAAAATAATATAATCCACGTATACTAATACCATGAATTGATCCTTTTAGGAATTTTTCACATAGACATTGTGATCCACTCCTCCTCTTTTAAACTCAAACTTTCTTAGATAAGAGTCCAACTGTGAGTACCACGCCTGTGGTGCCTGTTTCATGCCATAGAGAGATTTCATTAATTTTCAGACCATTAGTTTATCATTTCCTAGTAAGAACCCTACATGTTGTTCAATGTAGACTTATTCTTCCAATAATCCATTTAATAATGTTGTCTTGACATCCATTTGATACACTTTAAAACCTCTTTGGATTTCCATGTCATGAAATAGCCTGATTAAATCCAGTATCGCTATGGGATCAAAGGTATACTCAACATCAATGCTGTTGATTTGTGAATATCAATTACAAAACTATTGTACCTTATTTCTAATCACATTTCCATTCTAGTCAAAAATTTTCTTGAAAATCCACTTTTTACCAATCACATTGTGACCATTAGGTCTTTTGACAATATCGCAAGTTTGATTTTTGTCTATATGATCTAACTCTTCATTCATTGCTTTTACCCATGACTCTTCCTTTATAGCCTCTTCTAATGAGTATGGTTCCACAATTGATTGAAATGAAGAATGCACATTATTCCTTATTTTCCTTGTTTGTGTAGGTTCATTTTGATCCCTGATAAGGTTGAATCGATCAATCTCTGCTCTTTGATTTCTCCTTTATAGTTCAACAAAATTCACTCCAGCTGTGGATTTCTCTTCTGATTCTTCTTCAAATTAAACATCATGATGTGACACCTAATATTTTTTCAAACCTTCCTCTACCTTTGTATTAATATTTGATCTATATTCAAATCCTTCCTCATTTTCTATCACATCATCATAATAATTCCTTGAAGCATTCGTGTTTTTCACTTCAATGATATTTACATCACTGTTTTCCACAATTAATCCCAAGCACTTATTGAAAAAGTTTTATGCAGTGTTGTTCATTGACTATCCGAGAAATATTCCTTCGTCTTCATTGTCTCCATACTTCCCTTCATTAACTTCTTTGATTCAGATAAAGAATTTTCTTCTGAAAACATGAAAATATTTCAAAGAGGGCTTCCTCCCATGCCATAATTCATAAGGTGTCTTTGTCTCCCCCATATATAGCCCTGTTCGATTTTGAATATACACTACAGCTTGTACTACCTCTTTCCAGTAATGTCGAGGAATACAACTCTCGATCAGCATAGTTCGAGCCATGTTGTTTACCTATCAATTCTGGGGCTGAACAACTCCATTTTGTTTTGGAGTTCTCACAGAAGCCACCTTATGTTGTATCCCATGCTCCCCAAGGTAATTTTCAAATTCAATGGTTGTTTATTCTCCTCTATTTTTATATTTTAGGAATTTGATCTTCCATACAGTATCATTCTTAGTGAGTCGATGATAGGTTTTCATGCAATCAAGCACTTGTCACTTCCTTTGTGTAATGATCACACATACCATTTTACTATAATCATCTATGTAAAGAACAAAGTACCTTTCTCCATGTGTTCCAGAGACATTTATTAGGCCACATACATCTGTATGGATGAGTTCAAGGATATTTTATGCTCTTATCTTCTTTGGAAGGTAGGAACTATAGACCATTTTTAAAGAGGCCTGAAGCTTGACGTATATGGACATTAAATTACTTTTTCGGAATACTTAATACATAACAAAAACAGACACACAAGGACCGTAATAGTTTAGTTTCTTTGGAAACATGGAAAATAATCTTCTAATAATGTTGAAAGATCTTCAACATCTTCCATAAGATCTTCCCCTTTTTGTTTTCTTACCTAAAACCTTTCATTAAATCCCTGGGAAAAGAAAACATATAAAGGGTGAGCTCAAATGATCAGTAAGGGTAATCATGGATAAAATAAAACAAATCATATACATTTGAACTTCAAAACATGAACATAATATTTAAACATCAAAATCTTGAGCAATGACATATATCATGGCAGTACGTAAGGCATAGATCATAAAGAAACATTAAACATGATAAAATATCATGGGAATAAAACATGTAATTTTGGAAAACCATTAAGCACATGTTATGATTTCCATAGTATCCAAGGCATTTCTGCCAAGACCATCTTAGTGGACAGAGTCCCTTTCTGAATCGAGTTCACTCCTCGTTCCAGTCCTGTATTACTAAACTGGTTTAACTTGCCATTCCAGCCATGTCTATCTCATAAGATATAAATATTTACCCAATGAATTGGAGGGACATATAGGTCCCACCCATCTCATAATGAAATCATTCTTACTTGTGACACAAAATAAACTTAAAACATTCATCATAACCCAAAGAATAAAATGGGTTTCAAAAACATCATCCCATCATCACATAATACATATAAAACAAATGGATTTTTTCATCATAAGAAAAGTGAAACCATGTAAATCATATAGATATTATACTTGAAACATACAAATATAAAATAATGTCATCTTTGATGGAGAATGGTTTTGATAAAATACTTGAAATGAATTCTTGAGAAAAATATCCTTTCATCTTCAAAATAATTTTCTTTTCTGAAATTTTCATTCAATTTTAAATGAAAATGATTTTATTGAAAATAATCAGGAAATCTTGTAGAGGATGATTTATGAAAATAAGGTGTTAAAAAATCGTCAAAATCCATTCATGCCGTATAATATAAAAAAAACATTCTTCTCGTACTTTTGTTGGAAAAGTCAAAAAGTACCACGTATGGTAAAAAAAAGAAAGATTCCTTACATAACAAAAAGTAAAAGTAAAAGAGGGGTAAACATGCCATTAAACATACATGGATGAATATTAAACACTTTATGAAAAACATTTTATGATCATGGATGAAAAATATAACCCCAGTAAATACTTACGTATAAGCGATCTCGGATAAAAATGAGATTGCAAAATTATCCCTTACCTTAGGTCTGATATGCTTCGTACGTATCTGAACCTCCTGTATAATGATTTAAATAATGTAATTTAATTATTACCGAATCATATTCATTGTTATGATATCATATATGGTTCACTTATGACTTTATATTACCCGTTCTTTTGTAAATTCCATGTTAAAGAGTATTTTGGGTAAAAGTGTTTCATTTGTCTTCCGGGTTTTGACTTGTAATTATTCATATGATTACTTAGATCATGATTACTTAATTCCAGAATATAAAACATTATATATATATATATATAATATATTCAGAATATACATATATATAATTGATCTATAAATGGAAAGAAATACACCGTTCATGGAGACGGCAGGCCGTACGTACGCATGAACGTTGTTTTCGTTTCCTCATTGAATTGAATGGAATTAATTAGATGACATACATATATATATACAAAAATCCAATATCATTATTATGTCATATATTTCATGATTACTTATTATATATATTTTATAATAAGTCATGAATGGTTAATCATTGAGAATGAATCTCATCGCGTTGTGGAGACGGTAGTCCGTACGTACGCACGAGGGATGATATCGTTCCCATAATTATTTAATTGAATTAGAGTGGATGATACGATATATGAGAATAATTATGATGTTATAATAACTATTTATAGTTATTCATTACACCATTATACCAATCCAAGTAAGGTGGTGTTGGAAAAATAGATTACACCACGGCGTGGAGAAGGTATTCCGTACGTACGCATGCGTGGTGATTTCATTTTCCGTAGGATGGATAGAAGGTGAAATGGGGTTGTTTCATATTTATAATAACATATCAGTATATTATTGATACTTATGTTATTACTTTATAATGAAAGAACTAAATAATAAGAAGTTCAAGAAGAAATAAGCTTCAAAGAATCGGTAGAAGAGATTACCTCTTCTTTAACGCACCTCCTTTAAACTTCTTCTTAGGGCACTAGGGTTTGTCTTTGGAGAAGACCAGTACCACTATAAGGTTTCTAGGGAAGTGGGGAAGTGAAATTGGCAGAGTTTGGCCGATCTTCAAGGCTCAAAATGGTGTGAGGAAGAGAGGGAGGAGGTGCCCTTTTATAAGGGAGGAGAGGGGCACCTTTGGAATCCTAAAAAATATTAGTTTAATATAAATTCCAACCCCACATAAAAACATCAAAAAATGACTCAATTAAAATATTATATGATATAGGGTTTTAATATAATCATAAAATAAAATTTAGACATGTTTTGATCTTATTTTAAACCTTATCATTTTGATTTATCCTTCTTTAATCTATTTAAGTTTATTTGTGGTAATAAAATTCTAAATTTTAAATGGTTATAAATAATCACTTATGTGTTATTAGTTTTCCATAATTGGATAATTTATGACATTTTAGACTATATAAATTTCAATTTATAATTTTTAAATATTTTTGTGATTTTTAAACAATTTAATAATATGTTATTTTTATAAAATAACAATAGTGTCAATTTTGACACTATTCATTTATTTGAATTTAAATAAAATATACACAAAAGATATATTTGAAATAAAATATTTAATATATTCCTAACATGTAAAATTTGTCTAGAAAATTCGTGGAGAACATTAAATAGTTCATATAATATTTATTTTAATATTTTTAAAACCATTTATTTGGTTTATCTCTTAATAAAATAATTAGTACAACATTTTTGTATAATTACTTAATATACATATATGTTGCATAAAAATTAAAAATAAAATCTTTTTAAGAATATAAATATCAAAGATTTTATAATAATAATTTTACTCGAATTTATCATCTTAAAATAACAACATGTAAATTGTTATCTTTATTAAATTATGAAGGTGAAATCTTTGGAATCATTTAAAATAAAATATTATAAGGGTCATAATCTAATTAATAATGATCCAAATGGTCAAAAATTCGTCCAGTGGATGATTAGGCTTTACTTATAAACTAATAATAAGTTTTGTTCAGATTTTTGGGCCTTTTGATATGTATTAATATTTCAATAAAAACTATATTATTGATTTTTTACTAAATAAAAAATTTCTGCATCATTAATGTATAAGATAATAAGTTAATTAAATAACTATTAAAAATTAAAAATAAATTACCAGGATAAATAAAAACATTTTATCTTTCAAATGATTATTTATAACCTAATTTATATTCTGTATAAACTTATATTAAACATACTTTAATTATTAAAGTTAAGTGAGACATATTTCACATTCCTTTAAATAAAATAAACTAAAGGTCTTAATCACCTCCAAGTGGGTTATAATGGAATCCATTTCGACCCAAATATGAATTAGGATGGAATATAATCATCCAAATGTATTAAGACAGGTATTAAGATAATTTTATAATATTATATTTACCCTTAATTACCCAATTTACCTTTTATTATGGTAAATAAAATTTACCATTGTTACTATTCATAAAGCCCAAAAATAAAAATTATTCTATTAATATAATTTTGACCCACTGATTCCAAATATGGAATCCATTTTTCCAAATTCAATGCACATATGTTGTATAAATTAAATTAAAATTAATCTGTTGATGAAAGAAAACGAGTTTTTGTTTAAAACATTGCAAAAGATTAAATTTATTTAACCTCCGAATTCAATGTAAAATCAATGATAATGACATAAATTATATTAAATGGTAAAAATATATTCTATTTATACATTAAAACCATTCAATATTATAATTTAACCACATAAATTATTACGATGGAAAAAGTTATTTTTAATTAAAATATAGCGTGTTTTTACTATTCATTAAAATATGAAAGTTATCAGAATAATATGAAAAATTTATCCAAGGTGAAATTTTATATCCTGATTCCAAAGAATAAATTTATATTGTAAAATTGAACTTATAAACACGTCAAAAACTAGATTTAATGTGGGTGCGCCATCAAAAGGTGGCAAAGCTGCATTTTTTTAAAAATACTTATTTTACCCGAAAAATTTATTTTGTTCTTATAGCATGTTCTAGAAAATGTGTAAGATGAATAATAATGTTATAAAATTAAAAATTTAGTTAATAATATTCATAACGGCTAGTTCATAATAATATTATAATAATATATCATTGTTTAGTAAAACCTGGTATTGCGTACAACACACTCTATCGAGGAAGGTCCCGATTGCTTGTAATGCAAGCCAAGTCAGGGTTTCATGTAGTGCATGAATCCTTTGTTGTTGCGTATAACAAAATACATTGAATATATATATATATATATAAACAATGTTTCATAGAATAACTACTATCAAAGTGAATATATCTTATAAAATCTCAGGTTGTTACATTCTACCCCCCTTAAAATGAATTTTGCCCTCGTAAAACATCAGGGTTATAAATCATTTTCTATTCATCGAAACCCACATCGTAAAAAGGAATACTAAAACTTAATTTTAAAAACTAAATTATGAAACATAACGATTACCCAAAGTAACTCATCATTGGGTTTCCATATAGGAGAACATATGTGAAAATATGGATATGGAAGAGAAATATAAACATCAAGTTCTGATGGAGAGTGGTAGAGAACATGGCTATGAAAAATCCAACAATCACAAAGCCATAAATTTGTGATGATCTAAGGTTCCATCTGATTTATCGAATATAAGGACACTACGACAACATTTTTTTGTATTCAGGATCATTTCCCTAAATTTGAAGAAATTGGAATTAGAAGAAATACGTTCATGATTTTGGTACAATCTCACCATTGGTCGTTTCCACTTCATCTCATAAAGAAATGAAGTTGAATTTTTCATTTGCGAAGTGTTAGTAGATCATATGATAGAATGACAGGTCATTCCATTCATCTCAAACAAAAAGTTTGCAAAAGTTATCAGATATACATAAGTCCATCTATAGTGAGATTAATCGTATATGATTCCAAAAATGGACTTATACTTCATCTATCATACATCTTAATAAAATATTACTAGTTTCTACTAACCAGGGACTTCCTGTAGGCCCGTGGTAGGTGATAAAGGCCAGTCGCACTTCGGTTGTGGATTCGATTCCCACAGCCTTGTCCGACGCGATGTGCTATCGCCCGTCCTACAGGTTGTCCTTTTTTTTCTAAAAATACATTATTTTAACTTTCCATCAATAATATTGAAAAAGTTATAGCCTTAAACAATACAAACTTATGTCCAACATAATCCATTCTAATCTTCAGGCTTATCCAAAATACTGCTGTCAAATCTCATATTATAGTGAAAACGATTACCAGAGAGTTCATATAACAAGCATGTTAATACCATCGTTGATCCCCATATATCATAAGATATGTCTTGTTTGTCACATTCCAAACATTCTAAGGCCTTAATCATGTATTCTCTTGATAAAAATGAATACTCATTGAACCTCAGTGAAAACATGAATGCAGTTAAAAGTTAACACTTTCCACATACCAAAATCCTTAAAATTCTATATACTCAAACCATGATATCACTTAGTCCTTATATCAATCATGAGCTCAGGAATACTATCAAACAACTCATTATCTCCTTATCCTTTCATTATGCACATATCATCTACCTTACAAATTTTTTTTGAATAACCTTTCATAGTTACCGGTACTATTCATCATATACTTTCAAAACTCAAGCAAAGGAAATAGTGTAACAATCCTTAGATTTTTTTCTTTATTCCATAGTACCATACATTATTCTTGATAAAAATACAATCATTACACTACCTTTTTAAACCATTGACCGAGCATCAATAATTCTTTTATCTCACATATCATTTGTAGTCTCTTCATCATCATCAATATAAATACTACCCATACGGCCATGATGATTCGTTTGATGAGACTTTCTCTTAGGGAATTGGTTTTCATAATGCCCGTACATTCCACATTTAAAACATTTAACCGTTGTTGATGTCCAAGAAATACCATTATCCTTGTCCATGGTGTTAACTAAACCTTTTCCGTTGCAATTACTGGCTTTGTGTCCTTCTTTTCCATACCCAAAGCACCTTCCAGTTACTTTGAAATATTCTCCCTGATGCCTCTTCCCACATTATTTACATGAGTGGAATTGAACTTTCATTCCTCTATGATCATCATGAGACTCCATGTTTCTCTTATTAGTTGAGTCAGGAAACTTTCCAAAGTTGAGATTATTGATCATATTATGAGATTTCTGATTAGGCATAATAACGATATTTGGACTTCCAGATCCAATTTCATTTGGTTGCTCATGAAGAATATCATTCCATTGTCCATCATATCCTCTATTATCGGGATTCTTCCTATTTCCATCCATTTTCTAAAACCCAAAAAGAATACTATGAGAGGCCAAAATAATAATCAAGGGTATTTACCTTCAATATCTAACATCTTAGGTTAAATCCTAATATTGTTACCATAATTCTAGGACTATAACCCATACTTATACATAACCTTAGGGACATCCCTAGAAATACCTTAGAAATATCTCTAGGGATCTCACTAAAGTTTTCGCATCCTAGTTTCCAATGGTTAACTAAACCTTTCATCTGATACCAACTGTTGATTCCCGAAGCTTGACGTACATGGACATTACATTACTTTTGTGGAATACTTAATACATAACAAAAAAGACACACAAGGACCGTAATAGTTTAGTGTCTTTGGAAACATGGAAAATAATATTCTAATCATGTTGAAAGAACTTCAACATATCCCACAAGATCTTCCCCTTTTTCTTTTCTTACCTAAAACCTTTCTTTAAATCATGGGGAAAAGAAAACATATAAAGGGTGAGCTCAAATGCTCAGTAAGGGTAAGCATGGATAAAATAAAACAAATCATATACATTTGAACTTAAAAACATGAACATGATATTTAAACATCAAAATATTGAGCAATTACATAAATCATGGCAGTACATAAGGCATAGATCATAAAGAAACATTAATCATGATAAAATAACATGGGAATAAAACATGTAATTGTGGAAAACCATTAAGCACATGTTATGATTTCCATAGTAGCCAAGGCATTGCTACCAAGACCATCTTAGGGGACATAGTCCATTTCTGAATCGAGTTCACTCCTCATTCAAGTCCTGTATTATTGAACCAGTTTAACTTGTCGTTCCAACCATGTCGATCTGATGATATATAAATCTTTATGAAATTCATTGTAGGGAGATATAGTTCCCACCCATCTCATAATGAAATCATTCTTACTTGTGCCACAAAATAAACTTAAAACATTCATCATAACCCAAAGAATAAAATGGGTTTCATAAACATAATCCCATAATCACATAATCTATATAAAACAAATGGATTTTTTCATCATAAGAAAAGTGAAACCATGTAAATCATAGAGAAATTATACTTGAAACATACACATATGAAATAATGTCATCTTATATGGATAATGGTTTTGATAAAACACATGAAATTAATTCTTGAGGAAAATATCCTTTCTTCTTTAAAATAATTTACTTTTCTAAAATTTTCATTCAATTTTAAAAGAAAATGATTTTGTGGAAAATAATCATGAAATATTGTAGAGGAATCTTCATGAAAATAAGGCGTTATGAAATCAGCAAAATCTGTTCATTCCGTATAAGTTAAAAAAACATTCTCCTCGTACTTTTGTCAGAAAAGCCAAAAAGTACCATGTATGGTAAACAAAATAAAGATTCCTTCCATAACACAAAGTAAAAGTCAAAGAGGGGTAAACATTCCATTAAAAATACATGGAAGAATATTAAACACTTTATGAAAAACATTTTATGATCATGGATGAAAAATATAACCCCAGTAAATACTTACGTATAAGCGATCTCGGATAAAAATGAGATTGCAAAATTTTTCCTTACCTTAGGTCCGATATGATTTGTACGTATCCGAACCTCCTATATAATGATCTAAATAATTTCATTGGCTTATTACAGAATCATATTCATTGTTATGATATCATATATGGTTCACTTATTACTTTATATTACTCGTTCTTTTGTAAATTCCATGTTAAAGAGCGTTTTGGGTAAAATTGTTTCATTTGTCATCCGTGTTTTGACTTGTAATTATTCATATGATTACATAGATAATGATTAATTAATTCCAGAATATAAAACATGATTTATATATAATATATATTCAGAATATTCATATATATAATAGATCGATAAATGGAATTAAATACACCGTTCATGGAGACGGTAGGTCGTACGTACGCATGAACATTGTTTTCGTTTCCTCATTGAATTGAATGGAATTAATTAGATGAAATACATATATATATATACATAAATACTGTATCATTATTATGTCATATATTTCATGATTACTTATTATATATACTTTATAATCATTCATGAAAGGTTAATCATTGAGAATGAATCTCATCGCGTCGTGGAGACGGTAGTCCGTACGTACACACGAGGGATGATATCGTTCCCATAATTATTGAATTGAATTGGAGTGGATGATACAATATATCAGAATCATTATGATGTTACAATAACTATTTATAATTATTCTTTACACCATTATACCCATCCAAGTAAGGTGGTGTTGGAAAAATAGATTACACCACGGTGTGGAGACGGTATTCCGTACGTACGCATGCGCGGTGATTTCATTTTCCGTAGGATGGATAGAAGGTGAAATAGGGTTGTTTCATATTTATAATAACATATCAGTATATTAGTGATACATATGTTATTACATTTAAATGAAACAACTAAAGAAGAATAATTTGAAGAAGAAATAAGCTTGAAAGAATCGTTTGAAGAGATTACCTCTTCTTCGACGCACCTCCTTTAAACTTCTTCTTAAGGCACTAGGGTTGGTATTTTGAGAATCCAAGTACCTCTATAAGGTTTATATGGAAGTGGGGAAGTGAAATGGGCAGAGTTTTTCCAAGATTCAAGGCTCAAAATGGTGTGAGGAAGAGAGGGAGGAGGTGCCCTTTTATAAGGGAGGAGAGGGGAACCTTTGGAATCCTCAAAAATATTAGTTTAATATAAATTCAAACCCCACATAAAAACCTCCAAAAATGACTCAATTCAAATATTAGATGAGATAGGGTTTTAATCTCGTCAACCAATAAAATTTATACATGTTTTGATCTTATTTTAAACCTTATCATTTTGATTTATCCTTATTTAATCTATTTAAGTTTATTTGTGGTAATAAAATTCTAAATTTTAAATGGTTATAAATAATCACTTATGTGTTTATAATTTTCCATAATTGGATACTTTATGACATTTTAGACTATATAAATTTCAATTTATAATTTTTAAATATTTTTGTGATTTTTAAACAATTTAATAATATGTTATTTATATAAAAAAACAATAGTGTCACTTTTGACACTATTCATTTATTTGAATTTAAATAAAATATAAAAAAAATATATATTTGAACTAAAATATTTAATATATTCCTAACATGTAAAATATGTCTAGAAAATTCGTGGAGAACATTAAATAGTTTATATAATATTTATTTTAATATTTTTAAAACCATTTATTTGGTTTATCTCTTAATAAAATAATTAGTACAAATTTTTTTATAATTATTTAATATACTTATATGTTGCATAAAAATTAAAAATAAAATCTTTTGAATTATATAAATATCAATGATTTTATAATAATAATTTTACTCGAATTTATCATCTTAAAATAACAACATGTAAATTGTTATCTTTATTAAATTATGAAGGTGACAACTTTTGAATCATTTAAAATAAAATATTATAAGTGTCATAATCACCTTAATAAGGATCCAAATGGTCAAGAATTCTTTCATTGGATGATTAGGGTTTAGATATACACTACTAATAAGTTTGTGCAGATTTTTGGGCCTTTTGATATGTATTACTATTTCAAAAAAAACTATATTCTTGATTTTTCACTAAATAAATAATTTATGCATCATTAATGTATAAGATAATAAGGTAATTAAATAACACTTAAAAATTAAAAATAAATTACCATGATAAATAAAAACATTTTATTTTTCAAATGAGAATTTATAACCGAATTTATATTCTATATAAACTTATATTAAAAATAATTTAATTATTAATGTTGCGTGAGACATATTTCACATTCCTTTAAATAAAATAAACTAAAGGTCTTAATCACCTCCAAGTGGGTTATAATGGATTCCATTTCGACCCAAACATGACTTAGGACGAAATATAATCACACAATTGTATTAAGACAAGTATTATGATAATTTTGTAATATTATATTTACCCTTAATTACCCAATTTACATTTTACTATGGTAAATAAAATTTACCGTTGTTACTATTCATACAGCCCAAAAATAAAAAGTAGTCTATTAATATAATTAGGACCCACTTATTCCAAATATGGAATCAATTTTTCCAAATTCAATACCCAAAAGTTTCAGAAATTAAATTAAAATTAATCCGTTGTCGAAAGAAAACAGGTTTTTGTTTAAAACATTGCAAAAGATTGAATTTATTTAACCAACGAATTCAATGTAAAATCAATGATAATGAAATACATTATATTAAATGGTAAAAATATATTATATTTATACTTTAAAACCATTAAATATTATAATTTAACCACATAAATTATTACGATGAAAAAAGTTTCTTTTAATTAAAATATAGCGTGTTTTTACTATTCATTTAAATATGAAAGTTATCAGAATAATATGAAAAATTTATCCAAGGTAAAATTTTATATCCTGATTCCAAATAATAATTTTATTTTGTAAAATTGACCTTATAAACAAGTCAAAAACTATATTTAATGTGGGTGCACCATCAAAAGGCGACAAAACTGCATTTTTTGAAAAATACTTATTTTACACGAAAAATTTATTTTGTTCTTATACCATGTTATAGAAAATGTGTAAGATGAATAATAATTTCATAAAATTCAAAATTTAGTTAATACTATTCATAACGGCTAGTTCATAAAAATATTATAATAATATATCGTTGTTTAGTAAAACCCGGTGTTGTGTACAACACACGCTATCGAGGAAGGTCGCGATTGTGTGTAATGCAAGCCAAGTCAGGGTTGTGTGTAGTGCACGACTCCTTTGTTGTTGCATAAAAAAATACATTTAATATATATATATATACTCAATGTTTTTTAGAATAACTACTATCAAACAAACATGAAATTGTGTGTAACACGATCCAAGATTAGTGTTGCGTATACTGCAAGCTAATACGATGTTGCGTATAGCGCAAGATAATCTTGGTGTAGCGTACAACAGAAGATATGAATTAAATTAAAACGAATATATCTTATAAAATCGTAGTTTGTTACAAGTTTCCCTTGCACGCATGCATCACAAGTCTTATCACGTACATGGTTTAGATTAGGGATATCCATGAATATCTTCAGCTTAGATATATCTTCCATGTCTTTCTGATTGATATTCCCTAATCTTAGATGCCATAAGTTGTTTTCCTCTGCATCTATTAAGTATCAAATGTTCTCTTTGATTTGAAATTGATATAAGTTGTCATTTTTTATACAAACTTTCATGAGAAAATTCCTGGACTTTCCTCTTATAGTACAACCATACTGATTCAATGTCATAATAAGACATGAGTCATAGAGTTGACTCACACTATGAATATTGTGATGAATACCGTTCACATAAAGGACTTCAGTTTTCTTTATCTCTCCATTATCTAGCTCGGTACTTCCACTACCTTTTATCTACAATGCACCATCGTTACCGAATCTCATCATTCTATAGACCGTTTTCTTGACATTCGTTAATAGGTCTACATTACCATTCATGTGGGATGAAAATACTCTATCAAGTATCAAGGTGATTTTGATCTTTGTAGCTTTGAGGGATTCTTTTGAAAAAAATTTCTTTTCAATGGTATCCATAATGGAGGCATGATTTCCAGTCCTAAATTCTGGTTCATATTCCTCACAAAATTCATTATCATTATCTTCATCCTCACCGAAAAAACTCTTCTTCTTCACTTTATTTTCAAATTTGAAGTTTCCCTTTTTGAATAATCTTTTTAGAGGATTTTCTATGTTTTCAACTTCACTCTCTCCATCATCAAATTTTCTTGAGCAATGAGAGGTAATGTTCCTAACTCTTCAATAGTGAATACAATCCATAGTTAGATTGCCTTAAAATTTCCATGTTCCCTTCTTGAGCTTCTTGGAAATAAGAGAATGATTTTTTTTCCTCATCATCTACATCACTGTTATCTCTTGAAACTTTTAGTTTGTCGATGGATTTGAATGCCATTTCCTTGCTCACATGATTCATAGCTTCTTCTAGTTTGATTCTCATTTCATAAACTGATAGATTTATTAGAAGAGAAATGTGGAGAATGTGGAGTGGGATTCACCATGGCTTAGGGCTAACCCTAGCACCGCATTTGGCGGTGTTAGGTCCTTATTTAGAGGTCGATCTCATGGGTCTGACGTTTCCCTCCTTATCCTATCTCTTGGAGTTTCCAAGGTCCTCTATTCCTCCTTCCATATCACTCTCGCCTCTTCCGTAGGTGCAGGCTATTAGGATCTCTCCGAAGGATTCGAAATCGCTTAATGGATCCCCTCTATTGTCTTTGTCACCTTCTGAATTCCATGAAGCTGTGATGGTGCATTCAAGTACCTTGGTTGTAAAATTTGGTCCGGATTGGCCCCCGGTGTGTATCTTTTCAAGGTACGTGAATTCCATATGGGTGATATAGAAAGTGGCGACTATTGGAGTTCCCAACCACTACCATTTCATTATTCATCACCAATATTTTGAGGACTTTGCTCGGGCTTGGTCGTGTGAGTCACAGAGGTGTGACAACTGGCCTTTCCTTCTATTTCGATGGACAATTTATTTTCATAGGGGACTTGATTGTAAATGTTCACCTTTGTGGATTTGCCTCCCCAGCCTACCCCTACCTTTTCAGAACCTGGGTGTCTTAAAGGATATCAACGATCATCTTGGATGCTTCTTATGCACTAATGATTCCACCGCTCTTTTGTTGCACCACTAGTTTTCTTGTATTTGCGTTGAAATGGATGTGTCTAGAGTCATTACTCATCGCATTTGTATTTATATGGGTGGTGAGTATGGTTTCAAGCAACGTATCAGCTATGAAGAGGTTGTGGGTTTTGTTCGATCTGCTTCTGTCAAGGACACTCGAGAACCAGATTCCGAAGACATAGAGGTCATCGCCGAAGAGGTTACCACCCAACTACTCTGGTGGATGAACCTCCCTCTTCAATAATAAAACATGTTTGGCCTCCCTCTAGGTAGATACCATCTCTCTCCTCCTCTCATGTCCCGGTTCGGATGTTTCCGGGCTCTCTAAGTTCCCGACTAATGGGTGGTCAGCCTGTGGTTCTTCCTGACAAAGGGGCACTAAGGGTGTGAACTGCCCCAACCTCCCCTTGTCCTAACAGGGATATGAATGAGTCATGTACCAGTATCAACTGGGTACTCCCCTCTCTGGTTTCTACTATTGTGGTTCCTACTGAGAAAGAAACTTGTAGATCTCCTATGAATAAGGGTAAACAAGTGGTTGGTGATGAAGATGGATTCAATATATATCAAGGAAGGAGTGAAAAAATGTGCAAGGAATAATCCCCCTAAGTTGGGAAGGTTGGGTCTGTAGCAGGGATCCATTCTTTCCCCCCCAATCACATAGAAAATACTACAATTATTGAAACACCCAATTCTCCACTCATCTTGGGTGGTGGTTCTTCCACTCATCGATACAGTTCTGGTAACGAGGTGTGTCCACCTTTAAGTGACCCTGGCTTGAATATTTCCAATTATACTCCACTCTCCCCAAGGGGATGGGCCACAAAAATGTAACTTGAGGACTCGAGGAACCGAATTTACACGATAATTTGTGTTATTCAGTGTTCCAAGTGAAGTTTTTATATTGTATTTGTCTGAATTCGTGACAGTTTGTTATTTCTCCTGGTTATTTTGTTATAGTTTTTCTATGTGGAAGTCTTCATTAATTCTTATAGGATTAGCCTCAGATATAGTTTCAGAGAAGCAAGCATCCACCAGTGCATAAACATTTAGATTTGGATGTATGAAAGGTTATGGATCTTTCCATCGGTTTCGGGCACGTTCAACCTTGCACGGGACAACTATCCATGCGAACATGTTGAGATGGAGGTTTTTTTTATTGATGTAGGTGCTGGGGAGAGGTAGTTTTGAATATTATTGAATTGAATGTCTTCTACCTTTTAATGGTTTTACTTGGTTGTAATAGTTTGGTTTCACAATTAAATTTAAATGTGTCATTTTAAAATACCAAAAAAATGATTGAAAGGATAGATTTCTTAGAAGATCATCCAATGAGAGTTTGGAGATATCTCTTTTCTCAAGGGATGACACCTTTTCATTAAAAAGGGGTGGATGTCTTCTATAGATTTTATTCACTATGTCAATGTCTTTGATTTCTTCACCCAGACCTCAAATTTATCCTACAAATTTAGTAATTCGATTGAAAAAGGAGTCTACATTCTCATCAGGGTACATCTTCAGATCATCAAACCTGTAGTGTAGTACTTGAAGTTTTTCATCCTTCAATTTACTATCACCATCATAAATATTCTCTAGTTTGTCCCACATTGAGTTGGTAGATGTGAAACTCATTAACTTAAGATAAATATTTCCAAAAAGGGTTGTAGTGGGAGCATTTTGGGATTTTTCATCAGCATCAAGAAATTTTCTTTCTATATCTGTCAATGACAGTCCTGTAGGATTAGTTAATTGTGTTTTCTGTGCAGTAGAAAATAATACTTCCATTCCAAGATATATTAGGTGAGATCTCATCATGTTTGTTCATATTTGAAACTTAATTTCATCGAAGAGGGGAACTCCCCTAATGTTGGTTGGATTCTCCATGACAACAAAAGACAAATTCAACACTATCAACATTTACCCTCTGATACCACTTGAAGGACCCTAGAACACCCTGAGTGGGGAGGGGAGAATCAAGGTGTATTTTTTTTTAAACTAGTTGATATTGCACCCATGTTGGTAGGAACCTATTAAACTCGTTTGAAGATGATGTGAAGAAAATAAATAGTCAAATGTAATGGAAGGAAAAAATAAGTTTACAAGGTTAACCACTAAGGGCTATGCCCAAGGAGCATACGCATACAATGTACCAGTCAAACCAAAACCACTATTCTTTACAAGTTTTGGATTACAAGTGTTTATCACAGTCACTCTGTGTCTAGTGAACTGCCTTACAAGGGTTTTGGGATAGCACACTACATCCCTCATATCACTTCCACTGAATCCCCCTTGTTCATTGTGTTGGAAGAATCATAACTTTGTTTAACGACTTGAAGGTTGCTTCAATGATTTGGCATTAGATCATGCATCCTCAACTGTAAATGGATGCTATGTTGAAGTCCCATAATCTCCCAAAAATTTAATTTATTTTTCCCATACACTGATATGTTATGGAAATTAATTTTGCAAACTGATTTGGTCAATTTTCAAGATTCCTTGGGTGTTCCGTGTACTACATCTCTTTTCGTGTACAACTGCTATTTCTGTGTACTGTAGATGTTTAACTATACTGTCTAACTCCTCCATGAACTGTGCTGCTCTGTGTCCCGCCCTACTATGCGTACTGCTCAATACCTCCATGTACCATCTTTCTTCTCTTAATTCCTTGCTCCATTGTGTACTACGATAGCTTCCTGCACGAACCACACACTCTTCCATGAATTGTTTTCCTTATGCGGATGACTCTCTCTTCATATCAGCTTCTCCTCTGCGAACCACTTCAGACTTCACTAGATTTCTTCTCAAGATTTTAATCTCTAATATCATCACTTAACAAAGGGGATTAATATTCCTTAAATAATAACATAACTCTACAAATTTTGGTAATCTGATTTACCCGAATTTTTAATGTGGGACAATCAAAACTGTAAACAGAACTCCATATGCATACTGTTATCCTCCACAACATACTAAAATCTTCTGAACTATGAACCATTATCGTGTATTTTAAACCTCATGCATACAATATGATTTTAGTTCTTCCTACTGCATATCCTCACCATGTACCATCATTGAGAACCATTTTCTACAGCATTTCACATATCGCACGCCTTTACCTAGTACCATCACTGCAAACTATTTCCAGTTCCGCGCACCATTTCACGTAACACATGCCTTCACCGTGTACCACATGCCTTCACCACATACCGTGCACATTCACTTCCTTCTACACACATTCACCATGTACCACACACCTTTACCATGTACCGTTGCTGCAAACCATTACTAAACTCTTGATTTTTGAGGCCCAAAAACAATGCAAACACTGGGAAACTGCACCACCTTCAATACCGCATTCAACCTCAAATGTATGACCCTATTTATTGAAAACTCCCTAGTCTTCCATGTAATGATTGACAAAAAACACAAACCAACCTCTATTATTAGCAATGAGCAGTCTTGGTTCGTAAAACATGTTCTATAATTTAACCTGTAGTATAATCAAATTAATGACACAAAGAACACATAGAAATTATGATGCATATATGATTTAATTCACACTGGTCTTTAGTATTCAAAGACCATACATGAATTATAGATTCAAATATTATGAGGAATTAAATAAATAATTTATATAATATAAAACCTGATGACCAGTGTGTACTTTCAATTAAATACTTATGGAAGTCAAGTTAACATGGATTAATTTATTAATTAATTAAATATAATATTTCCATGTAAATGGGTAAAGTACATGATTTTTGTTGGATAGACACACAACATTTAATTGTCTTCACCATATGTCTATAGTAGAAGACTAGGGATGCGACGTGTACTTATAGAGGGTACTTATGAACTATAAAGTGTATAGAAATAATTCATGATGTGCACATCAAGTTTTATGGTTTTTATCTTGTATGAATTATGTATTTAATATATATAGAGTATTTATTACATGAAACTTCTTGACCCAGTGTTTTTAGGTAGGGATACACAAGGACTATATGGTATTTAGGAAATATACACGACGTGTAGTATGGAAAAATCATGTTCCACCTTGGCTAGTCAACATGTGGTGTATTTAATTTCCACGACCTGTATTCATCACATGATGACCAATAGTCCACAAGAGCATCATGATTCAATGATTAAGGATCCCTTATGTGTTACAAAATGGTACATGTTGTGTAACCTATTGTAATATGTTATGAGTTTTTATCACCTCCGGATGGGTTCTTCATATGCGATCTTTATTAATTATTAACTGATATTGGTTTCGTAGGTGAGAAATAAAGAAGTGGGAAATGTGATCTCAATGATAAGATAATGAATGAATAAAACATGAAATTGAATTTGACATTTAAATGTTTAATGATGAACCATCAAATAAATAATTATAAATTTTAATGGAACTTCTCTAATTCAACTTGATTGTTCAATACATAGTGGAAGTGCCTATTTGGAAAATGATAAACTCATATTTTGTTGGACTTGATGGATCATTCATAATGTATATGATATAAAAATAATTATAAGATAATTTTTTTCAAAATAATATTTAAAAATTAAATGTATGATCTAAGAGAAGTTCATTTCACATTAATTTATAATTAAATTAATCACAAGAAGAAATATTGACTTCATCTAGAAATATTTATTTATCGCAGATGTTTATCATTCTAACCCAACCGGTGTAAGATCATTACATTGTGAGAAACAAATGTAGATCCCTTATAGTGGTGGTCTACACATACTTCTTCGATCTCCAAACAACACTAATGAATCACCAGGTTCTAGAATAGATGATTTATTATATTGTGTTATTCACATTTTACCCCTTCATGTTTTTCGTAATTGAAGGAATATATTTTTTTCCTTGTTCATGAGAGGATGAGTGCAGGGGGAAGATATTGAGAGGAATCTATTGTAATATACAATTAACCTTTTATAGAATTCGATAGTAGTCTATTTATAGTCCAAGGTCTAGGGTTTAGTATTCAAATATTTACACAAGGGACCTTTAAAAAATTTAAACATCGAGAATCCCCCTTCTATGTAACCATATAATCATGTTATTTAATTCTTTCAAATGCACTAACTAGGGAAATAATAAATATTATTTTATAATATTGCATATTAATATTTATATCTGGGAATAATCTGAGGAAGCTCATCCTTCTAAACATTAATCAACTTCCTAAATAAATATTGTAAATAAATATATATTAATTTAACAATATATAATATTCTATTAATAGTCTAGAAAATAATAATTCATTTAATATTCATAACAAAATAAAATATTTAGTATGACATGAATATCAAGAGATAAATAATTAATATATATTTATAAAAGTACACTATTACCTTATGAATATTATAAATTTAATATTTTTTATCATTTAATTAATGTTGTATAAAATAAACTATTGTTCTGGAGAAAAATATTAATTCCAATTTTAAAATATAAATAATATTTAACTATGTTAAAAGGAAATATTTTTTGAATGAACCTCAATGCCTCTTCTTTAATTTCATATGGAAAGCATGCCTAACTTCCCTAATTAATTTCTAACAATGGGTCAAGGCACCCACAGTGGCAGAAGATATGTCATACTGAAAAAAACATATTTTAACTCTCACTATCAAATATAATTAATTTCTCATTATATTTAATAAATATGATTACATACTTGTTTCATAATTCGTAATTCTTGACATAAATGTATTTGATAATCAATAATTAACATTTCAAAATCACTATATCCATGAAATTTATTTCTATGGTTCCATTCTTATCACATGGAAGAGATATCAACATCCATAATGATGAAAGGGACAAATCTTCCCTCAACTTGTTCATTAATACCATATTATTCATGATTCACCCAATGAAATCAACTTCACTACTATAATATGTTGTCACATTTTATAATAATACATCAATGTTCTTGAGTCATGGCTTGGATTAATAATACTAATTATATCCAAATACAAGATAAGAATATACAATGAAACAAAAACACATGGAATTCCAACTGGCACGTCTATTATCATAATCTACCATCTTGGAGATTACCAAGTGATAATTTCATGAGATGAAGTCTCATATACATATGAGTACTTGCACCCGATATTCAACATGCAATGTGCCCCATCATAAAAAGTTATCTAATAATAGAATAAGTTTTTGAATAACACTTTAGAATTTCAAGGTCATCATCATAGTTGGGAAATTTTATATCCATTTAAATGCAATAGATATTCTGATACATTATTACATTAAACTCATGAATAAAAATGAATGATATGTGATAAGTTATTTTAATTAATATTAACTTCTATGAATATAAATGAAATATAAATCACAAATAGTTTTTTATAGGAAACCAACTCCAAAAGGCACACCCTCATCATAATTATAAGGGAACCCCCACCTCACTGAACTGATTCTACTATGCTCTAGTGGAATTAGAATCCAAAAACATAATCGTTGTTCTCAAAATTTTATATGATTGATGAAAGAAAAAATAGAGACCAATAGAAGGTGTGACCAACCTTAAATTTTATGAAAAATCCTGAAACCCCTTACATTAGAACCCCTTGGTTGTAAACCAAAAAAAAGAAGGATAAGGGGGGTTCCCATTTCAAAAATAGAAGGGGAAAATTTTAGAAATTTACCCTTAAAAATAACCCATCAACAAACTAGTATGGGTCCACTGGCTAGGTGGTGGCTGCTACTGTTTTCTACAACTGCCTAGTTAGCCACATGATTGGCCTCAGTGCTCACTCGAGTCTCCACCAATACTTTTTAGACTAAAAAACACATATAATTAAAATTTATTGAGGATTTACTAATTTCATAATCCCAATCCAAATATCAAATAAAAATTTTGGTCATCCACCAAATGGAATGTTGAAAATTTTCTCGAATTTCAAAATACCGTATGGACACAAGGCACTATAGTAATTTTAATGTTATTCATGAAATGGAGATATAGTAATATTCATAGATCATTATTTATGATTTGAATTTAAATATTATTATATTTCTGATATTTAAAGACCATTATATTTATATTTTTGAATAGTTATAATTCCAAAGGATCCATTCCACATGCTTTCGGAGAGTTTTTTCAAAGTGTTTTGTTATCTGTATTATAAGATTTTTTAATTTTGTAATGTTTATTTCAATTTTTTTTAGAAAGTCTAATTTCATAATCTATTTATATTTTATAATATTTTGTGAATATTTTATAAGATCTACATTTATAATATTTTAACATTAACGAAGTAAATATCATGGGGTTTGAAACAATGCATTCATTGTAATATTTTCAATATAAATCCTGGATATAGGTAGTATAATAATGTGAGAATAGTTAATAGATACACTATATGACATAGGTGATGTAATATTTAGAGCATAAATCCTTACTCTACATTCATTTTTCCCCTAAGATATATCATTATATACTTTTAAAGGGACAAAGCATAATATTTCCACACCAAAAACCACCTCGAGTAGGCTTTGGTTGTTTAATTATTTTATTCATTCTTTAGAATATAATTTATTGCAGTATAATGTTTTAATTAGCATATCAAAAACATGTGGTATATATCCCTTAAAAATTACACATTCTTATTATGTATAATGGACCAAACATCATTTATATAGGTTCTACCAGAACCCAAAAAATGCATGGCAGGATAATCTACCACCTCAAAAGGAACATAATCAGGTTAAGACTTCACCTTGAAAGCCTATGATGGGTCTTATTGCATTGAAAGGTTTATAATTTTCTATACTTATAAAATTGAAGTATATTTCAAGTTTGTTCCCCCATATTGAAATTTTTTTTATTTAAGGTTTTCACCTCCATGACAAAAAATGGATTTTAAATAGTTTTTACTCTTCTTTTAATGTGATATAACTATTAGTGGGTTCCATAATCTTGGAGTTGAGCATATTAATATTATATTTTAGATTATTTATATCCAAACTAAAATGAAAATCTTTATGTTATATCTTTTTTTTCTTTTTTGGTTACACTCTTTACACTTTATTATTATTATTTGGAATGTTAAATATTTTAAGCAAGAAAAATCAAAATAATAATTTAAAAACTATTAATTAATTTAAGATTGAAAATTAAACCCTTATATATTTTTTATGTCTCCCTAAGGATGTGGACATTTAATTACATGACTTAAAGAAAATATTTTGTTTAAATAAACTCCTAGGAATTTTTGGTTTCTATTTTTAAAGCATTATGATAAATAATTAACTAAAAAATACCATGTATTATTCAACTAACATCTTTTTTACCACTATATAATCAAATTATCAATCCAAAAAATTATCCAACATGTGCCAAAAAATTATACACAAAATATAATCTTTTGGATATATATTATTTATTAATTTTCTATATATATTATGGAAATGGGAGCATAAAAATGGGGTGAGCCTAGAACAACAAAATCTGAATATATCATGGGAATTACTTGGGGTATAAAACAAGAATATTAAAACCTGAATATGAAGATATGTATAAGAGTAAAAAAAATTAATATATATACATGATTTATAAATTTGAAATTTTTCTACAAAATAAGTATGAGACATTCATAAGCATATCCCCTGTGATCATCACTATGGTTTCATAAAATAATATTACAAAGCATATTCACCAAGTTATAATATATAATTACCAATACAAGATGCTATGATATTATAAGAATGTCACCTCTAGGTATTAATTCATTGGACAATTTATCATATTGATATTAGGGAATAAGCATCATATTACCATGGTATTTCACGAAGAAACCATAAATCATTACCAAGCCATATTGACAGGGTATCACAACAATGTGATATCAGGAGACTAATTCATTACCCAATCCATTGAAGTTATATTAGGGTTCACCCTTCCTTTTTATTATATAATGTGTTCCATGTAAAAAAATAATTCACATTTCCATTAATGTTTAATTAACCTAATAATGAAATGGGTTACATGATAATATAAAACATGAGCTTAAGAAATATCTTTAAATAAGGTGAATGTTATCATATTATAATATCATTTAAATGAATAGAGAATGTTGAAATAAATGGAATATTCATTTTCAAGATCATTATGTCAATCACTATGATAAACAATTGGAAATAAAACATTTTATTTTAAAATCTTTAAAAATTAATGTAATTGAGGAAACCATTTTCAAATTTGGAATGGAGGGTTTTTTGGAAGGAATGATCATAATGGTTAAAGGATGTGTTCCCATATAATAAAATCATAAAATGATAATATAGATTTTTTTAACATTATCATAAAATGGAGATGTCATATGTCACTTTCAAAAGTTATTTTCAAAAAGTGAAATTGATTTTTTTAAAACTATTACTTAAAAAATAAAATAATAAATAATTTATACTGGAAAGATACATAAAGAGTATCCTATGTTAATGTGGAAGATACAAAATTTATCATATAAGGAACCCCATTTTAATATTTTAAACTATTTTTGTTCAAATAGCACATCATAAAAAGTTTAATAAATCATCCTTTGAAAAATATAAGAAATAGAATATAAAGGTCACATGGGATAACACATTATTTTTTTCCAAACACAAAGGATAATATTAGTGAGAGTAAAATATATAGAAGTAGTGGAATCTATCATTAAATAGGATGATAATTATTCCCAAAAGATGATATAGTTTTTGAGAAATAATTATATGAGGGTAGAATATTTGAATTAAAAGGACATTTTCCAAAGATAGAGAGAGAAAATTCCATGAAAACAATTATAGGGTGGATGAAACTGATAAATGAAAGAAGCATGTTAAATAAAAATAATTATATCTCAAAGATGGTAGTTGAGTAAACAAAAACACTTTAACTTTTCAAATCGAAATCCATTTGAAGAGATAACATGATATGAATCATAAAACCCCATGAATTACATGAGTAGCATAATAGGAATTAATTAAAAAGTACTAAAACTATGTTAAAGATATCACCCTGGAAAATATAGAAATTCTATCATGAAATATATTTGAGAAAAAAAATTGTTACCTTAATTCCTAACATCCATTAATGCACTTGAATATCCTATATAATAAAATAAATATCTTATTTATTTTTTTCAAAACCATTTTCATATATATAAACTTTTATAAATTAAATCTACAATTATTTTCAATATGTATACTAGTTAGTTATTAAATATTTTCAATATTAGTTGTGAGTAATATTAATCCCTTTGATAAACTTTTGTAATATTTGTTATGTTCTTCATTCTTATCCTAAATTTCATCATTACTAGATCTTTTAGTATTTTATGAATTTAGATTCACCCCACGTCATTTGTTTTCAATGATACCCATTGGATATTACCATATAATTACATGAATTAAATAAAATATTTATTTTCAATATATTCCTTATACTCTTTAGATTTAATTATTTTGTGAGTCAGGTAAATCAATTATTTGAAAGATCCTATGTTTTTTTCAACAACAAAATATTTTTCCTAGTATATATACTGAAAATAAATCATAATATTTCTTCAATATTTTCCACAAGTGTTTCATAAAAGATACTCTCATATGAACATCTTAAATAATTAATTCTTTAAAACCGAGGTAAATGGAATCATAAGAATGAGATGATCTCAGATGCTCAGTAAGGGATAAAAAATAAAATCATGATGTATCATGGTTATCACTTTGGGGATAACATAGTAATATGAACACAATAACATGAATATAATTAAATTTGGAGTAAAAGGATCATAATTACACGAATCATAACTAGTAAACGTGAATATAACATAAAAATGATATATTCATAAGAATATCATGATTGTTCATCACTAAGTTATACTAAAATCGCATTACAAAGGTTATTCACCAATGTAACCTAAAAAATTACCAATGGATGCTTCCTAAAAAAATCATAAACATGTCATATCAAGAGATAAAATCATAACCTAATTTATTGGAGTTCTATAAAGTGTCTCTCTTCAAACATTTAACAATATGTGGTGCACATAATAGAAATCATAGATAATTACATCAAAGAATAATTTAAAAAAGAATATAATGGGTTATGTGATATTGAATTCAATAATCAAAAGATATACAACAAATTTTGGTGGATGGTATTATAAGATAATATTATAGGAATGAATCTAGGGTCTCTTCATAGATGAAGAATACATTTATTGGACCATTAAGAAACATTATTTAGAAATAAGACATATCATTAAAAGATTGAAATCATTTATTTTATAAAATCGTAAGTGTAAGAATTTATTTAAAAAAAGGGAGGAATAGTGATGAATATTAATAGATAAAAATCAATAGAAAAATGTGTTAACATAGACTAAAAAGGATATTTGAGAAATATTTTTAAAACTTTCATAAAAATAAAAAGTTACAGGTCACTTTTAAATTTTATTTTTAAAAAATTGAAGTGAAAACATTGAATTTTTTTTTGGAAAAATAAACCTCAATATTGTATCCTTGAAAATATATATGTGTTATTAAAATAATTTTTAAGGGAAGATAAAACATTTTTTTTCTAAATGATGAAAACCCCTGTTTAATATTTTAAAAAATATTATATAAAAAACCCATCATAAAATGATTAAAAAAACATCATTTTAAAATTTTGATAATTAAAAAATATAATTAATATTGGATAACACACGATTAGGTCTCCAATTATAAAAGAAAATATTAGTGGGAATGGAAAATATGGAAAAAGAGGAGAAATTATCATTAAAGAGGTTGAGAATTATTCAAAAAAACGACTTATTTTTTATGGGGAAGAAATTCATCAAGGGGAATGATTTGAATAAAAAGTTTCAGTTTATGTAGTGATAAATATATTTTACCAGTAAATAAAATTTTTTGGTGTACTAAATATAGCTTGGAGGAAATAAGTACAAGATAAAGTATTGTAACTCAATTAAGGGATTTGAGTAAAAAAACCCTTACACATTAGTGTCATTCAAAAAATATACCATCTAACTAGGGATCATGATTTGGATCTTAAATCAACTTGAGTGAAATAAATATGGTATGAGATGTTCATTATGTAGTAATGAAATAGTAGTAAAGATATAATGGTGCATAATAAATGTTTTTTTCATGAAATTAGATTTGGGAAAATGATAAACTAGCATTAATTCCAGAATTAATTTCCTAAAATTGAATCTCATGTATAAAAAAATAAAAATATTAATCACCTATTTCATTAAAAAATTTATATATAAACTTTTCTAAAATTTTTATAATTATTTTGTATATTTATATTAGTTAGTTTTAATTTATTTTCAATATCGAGGGTGATTAGTCTTGAGTATTTTGAACTAATTTAATTATAACATCACTCTTCTTTATTATTCTATAAAAGATCATAGTTATGATATCATAAAAGGTTCTTTAATTGAGGTTGTATAATTATTTTAATGTTTTTCATTTTAGTTCATAAATATAATAGTTATTATCCACGATGATGAAGTCGATGAGGATCTTCTTTTGGTAATTTATAATGAAATAATGATGCTGCATTTATTTATTTATTAATTTTAAATAATAAGTTTCCAAATACATATTTTATAGAAATTTATAGAATTTATTATGTAGTTTGTTAGACCAACTCAAAAGAACATGCAATAATTTATGTGTACGAATGACTAGGGAAGTTATTATTTTATAATTTCATTATCAAAAAATTATAATTAAATTATTTAGATGTTAATAAGTTGGTTAGTCATAATTTATAAGAGTTATAATAAAAAGTTAATATAAAAATAATTCTTCAATAATAAATAAATAACTTTTCCTCTATATATATATATATATGTTTTAGGTTTTTTTATTTTCAATGATCACTTATTGAAAATAATACATATAGAATAACTAATTTAAATTTATATAAAATTAAATCATGAAATAAATAAATATCTATTCACAGAACCCATTTATAACACCATCCATGAAATGTGGTGAAAAAATAATCATGTCATTCATGTATGCAGTAATCCTCACACATGCATGAGCAACATTTTTATTTTTTTAGCTAAATAAGAGTGGGAATAGATAATGGTTTTAAACTATTTATAATGTAATTTAATTATATTATTTATATTGATGTAATTATATACATATATTTATAATAGGTTTGTATGATGGAGGATTAGAAGGACAAATAATGCAAGTTAACGGGAAAGCATTACTAAAGTAGAGAAATATGATCTTTTCTTGATGTATTATTTGGAAATTATGGACTTTATGAAATTTTTTATGGGGAGAAGATTCCAAAAGTGTATAGAGAATTAGAATAAGTAAATTGGGAATAATGTAATTGTAATTTCTAAATATTGGTGTGGATTGGCGTGGGTGGAAGTGAGCTCCTTTTATATGTGAAAAAGAGGAAAATCATTAGAAAAGAATGTTAGGTGAGGTTTAAGAATAAAAATGATCGATAGATAGGTGTGTTAGGTTAGGAAACTGTGGAAATAAATTTAGGTACTAACTTAAAACCTAAAAAGTTATCGTATTTTGTATTTGTGTCAAATCAATTAATAAAATTCCTGCCACATTAGATTATCCATTTTTTCACTTATTAATATTGATATAAATTTAATAATGGTAATAAATTTATTAATAAAAATATAAGATGATACTTATTAAAAAATATTAATATTTTGATTCTAAATTTTGTTTTGATTTATCAAAATTAATTTTCTAAATAGTAGAAAATTAATTTTCTAAATAGGAGAAAAATGATTTTTAAATTGAAAGCAATAATGTTTTAAAAGACTATTTTTGTAAATTTTCATTTTATTCATTTATTGTTATCAATATTATTCACTACTTATTACCAATTAAATGTTTTCTAATTGTTTATATATATATGTTTAAACATAATATGATAGTATTTATTATAAAATAGGTCAATTTAATATAAAAATAATAATATTTATAATCTCTCGTTATTTGAAAAATAATTGTTTTACTATTGTAACTGATATTTATCATTGTAACAAATATTTATTCATAAATGTTAAATTAAAACCATTAAATAATTTTAGAATGAAAATTAAAAGTATTTAAAACATCCTATAAGATTCAATTTCTAAAATTTATAAAAACCAATTTTATCATAGTCCCATATAATACATAAAAAAATTTAAGAACCAAGTATCTCCTATGGATAAAAATAAATTTAATACTTACTAAGTAATAAATATTTTATGTATTTTAACTTATTTTATTTAACCTATTATCGATAATTTCCATTTATATAACTATATAACCATAATTTTATAAACATCATATATCATTAAAAGGAAATTTTAATGAACAAATATTTTTAAGAATTTAATTTTATAATTTTTTTTAGATATAATAATTGAATTTTATCAATTAATTACAATTAAAAATTCAATTATTTTTGTAATTCTACATATATTCTAGAGTTATAAAACCAATATATTTACTTAAAAACTCAATGGTTACATTTTAACATTTACATAAAATTCTATTGTTTATTTTTTTTTTAGTGTTGTGTTTGAAGAGATCTATTGAACATATTATATTTTTAATGAAAAATATGGAATTCAAAACCATGAGTTGTTACATTATCCACCAATTAAAAAAAATTAGTGAATGTTGTTTTAATTTTTACTAACTAATTAAATTATTTAAGGTTATATAAATGATATTCATGACTTAGAATATACATTTAAATTAGGAGTGTACCTCCATATCATAGATATGTCTAGGAAACACATTTTTTCCATCATCATGTTAACAAATTGTTTCATTTTTACACGGTATATTTTTTCTTTATTCCCTTATACTCTAAAAAAATAATATTTGAGTTCTTATAATTTTTTTCCTTGGGTTCCAATTCATAGAATCTTGACACAAAGAAAATTAATTTTTCATTCCTTCATCATCTTTATCACATGAAATTCTAGGAGACTCCATACTTCTCTTCTTTTGTATGTTTAGTAATTAAACTACGTTGACGTTGTTAGTCATAATTATTAATATATAGTTTTCATATAATCATAATATTTGAAACTTCAATTATAATTTAATTAGGTTTCTCATTGGGACAATCTACATATTTTCCATGACATACATCATTAACATTATTCCTTTTGGCGTGAACCATTAATAAATTATAAATGATTTAACTTGATTGATGAATAATTAACACTATAAAAGAATTACTATATAATAATAAATTAAAGTTAAAATTTCTTAATCTTCATCATTATTAAATTAGCTTTTAGCTTAATATAAATTACTCCCATTTCAATCCAGGTTTCTTTTGGTTGGGTTCTCTTATATTCCATAAATAAATTCCTAAACACAATAATTCTTTTAAAATTTCTTTTAAAGATAATTAAATTAACCTGATCATATACCATGGGTTTGTCAAGATAGGTGTGTAGTCTTAGTTCATTTCATTAGCCACCTAAGTAAAAAATGAGTTTATTATAAACTACCTCTTTTTAGCGTGACTACCTCTAGGTGTATCTATTTCATTATCTCATCCACATTCCAGTATCCATTTAGGTATGTATTTGTAAGGGCAATGGAACACTATCTAATTTACCAAATCATTATAATGTTATCCTATACTTAATATTATCCCTTTGACTGATCACATGTGGTTTATCTGATTTTAATTTATTTAAATCTTGATAATATTATATTTGAACTTAAATAACCTAAAGGGTTATCTATAAATTTGAAATTATAATCAACTATAACTTATCAAACTTTTAATTATCCTCAACAAACATCCAAACCTCTAAATTTATCTAAAACCTACTCTAATAAAAATAGTGACACCCTAAGGATGCACTGCTCTAATTTCATAACTAAAAGAAATATATTTTCAATACATTAATAAGACTGTTTATGTTTATAATTTTATAGTCATGAAGAAACATTAACTATAAAAAACTAAGACTTTATTCAAGTAAAAAAATACCCACTATATAAGAAACTTATTTTTACATAACAATTCATAAAAATATTCTATAAATTCTTTAAAAAATATAATATTCTAGAAAGATCATTTTTATTACCTTTACTTATAACTTGGGGAAATTGAAACATAATAATGAGGTTTTCTCATATGCCTGGTAAGGGATAAATAAAAAATTTTGAAAATATCAATGGTAATGCATGGGGAATAACATCATATAATGAACATAAGAACATGAATATATGTACATGAGGCATAACGTGATCCCATGGACATGAGGTATTACATAGAAATGTGTCTACAACATAAACATAATAAATTCATAATCATATTATAAATGTTTGTCACTAAGGTGTTGTAAAATCACATATGAAAGGTTGTTAACCAATGTATCATAAAAAATTACAAACCCTTAATTACAAGGTATCATGAAAATCTAATCTTATGATATTAATTATTTACCCAATGAATTAGATAACAATCAAGGAACACCCATTATAGATCCAAAATTATTTGTGCCATATATGGGAAATCATATATAATTCCATCAATTCATAATTATACCAATACAGAAATTCGTTACAAGTTATTACTTAATATAAGAATAATGAATATAGAGAAATAATGTTTGTGATATCATAAGATAATATCATAGGAATTAATAGAGGGTGTTTCCATATAGGGAATATACCAATTCTAAGAGTATTATGAACATTTCATTGAAAATTAGAAATATTTTTGACTATTTGAAAAAAATATTTAATAAAACTATGAGAGTAATAATTTATTTGATAAAACATGAAGGAATATAGAGTAATTTAAAAAAGGATGAATATGGTTGAAATATGTCTTCAAATGGAATAATAACTTTGAATGAGTTTGTAGAAAACATTTTTAACATTATCTTAAAAATCGGGGTTGGATGGTAATCATGTGATTTTGAATGGATGAAAAAAACTTATATTTCGAAATATAATGTTTGAAAACCCACATTTAATAACATGTAAGAAAACAAAATGTTTCAAATATTATAAGAGATATATATAGGTTACATGGGATAACACATAATTAATATTTGTATTATAATGGAAAAAATGGTAGGAAAGAAAAATTTAGACAAGGATGGGAAAACAAAGTTAAAGAGGATGAAAATTATTCTAAATAATAATATACTTTTAATGGGGAAGAAATTATTACAAGAGGATTATCTGAATAAAAATTCATTTTACCTAAATAAAATGATAAATTACCATGAAATAAAATCTTAGGATGGATGAATATAAACAAGGAATAATGAAGAACAAAAGGATACACCATTAGTCTATAATGGGAGTTGAGTTAATGTAAACCCTCATAACATTGGTATATTTAGAAATAATGGAAATATTAAGGGATAACATGATATATCTCTTTAAATAATATCAATAAAATTAATATTACAATAGAACATCATGAGGTATTAATCACAACATATTAATGTTTTAATTTTTCATAATAAGTACTATGAATTATGAAATTAAATTTTAGAAAAATAACCACTTACCATAATTCTTAATTTCTACTCGAGAAATTGAATCCTCTATATATAAAAATTTGTATTTTAACCAAATATTTGAGAACATTTTTCATATATATACACTTTTATAAAATTCAATTATAATTATTCTCAATATTAATATTATTCAGTTATTTTCAATTTCTAATACCAGGTGCGACTAATCCTAATTATTTTGAAGTAGTTATATTATAGTGTTGTTTTTATTAATTATTCTCCAAAATATCATCATTAAAAAATCATAAAATTCAATTTAATTGTTGTTTTTTAATAATTTGTAATGTTATATATTCATTTCAAAAGTAATTTAATTATTATTCATGATAATGAAGTTGGTGATGAGTTTTATTTGGTAATTTATAAAGAAGGTATGGTGTTGTATTAATTAATATTTTAAATGTTTTATTATAATATAAACCCCAAAAATCACTATTTATTCATTAGTATCAAATATTAATTTTCCAAATCCATCACTAGAAGTAATTACTAGCATTGTTCACGTAGGTGGTTAAACCAACCTAATAAGACCATTCTATAATTTTTGTGTGAGTTGGGGTATGAAAGATATTCTTTCATAATATGATTATGAAAAAATTATAATGAAATTATTAATATATTATTAAAGGAATGAATCAGAATTGTGAATATTTATAATAATATGGTAAATGAAAAATAAGTTTTCACTTATAAATAAATCACTTTTTTCCTATTGGTATGTTCATTTTTGGCAATTAGTATTAAATAGATCGCTTATTACTAATGTTACTTATTAAATATGATGACCCAAGTAATTTTAATAATGAATTAAGTTTATGTCTTATTAACATTCAAAAATATACTTTACGTATTAATACATAATTTGATAGTTTTATACTATTTTTTAGTTTGAAAAGAAATGGTTTTATACTACTTGTAATATTTATTATAAAATGTTTTGTTTTATTTAAAAATTGAAATTCTAAATTCTAAATTATTTTATTTAAGAAATTAATTGCATTTTAGTATTTGAAAAATTAAATTAACACCTGGTATTTAAATTTTTTTGAAAAGAATTATTTTTTGTGGAATAGTGAAAAAACACATCTTTCTGTAAAAACTTTCCTTTAATTTTAAATATTTTATAAATTAACATTATCTAGGGATTAATTTTAAATTAAAATTAAAATCCTTTGAATAAAAATAATAAAAATATATCTATAAGAATGAGTATTATATTTGAATATCATTTTAAATCAATTTTATTCTTAATTTTTTTCTTCTGAAAAACATTTTCTCATTGCATTTTGTGAACATATTTTGAAATTAATTTTTAAAACTTAGAAAAATGTAATATTTAATTATATATTTAATTTTTGGAATATATTGTTTGAAATTTTAAAATTTTTAGATTTCATTTTTGGTTATAGTAAATATTTACCATAGTAAAACTTCAGTACCCCGGTAAGGGTTAAAGGGCTTAAAAGAGGGGATGGGTGGGTTAAACTAAGAGATTCAATGTAATATATATATATATATATATATATATATATATATATATCATGGTAAAATATGATTGGTTTATTTTATTTAGATCATAACACATCTTTTATTTGAAATTTAATCATTTGGTTCCACTTGAAAATGAGAAATATGTTTATCACATTAAAATTCTAAATTATTTACAAGAGTTCCACTCGCTAACTTATAAAAGGGAACCTCATATACTCAATTATTCAAAAAATTTAAGACCCTTAACTCAACCAATATATATAATTTAATAACCTACTAAAATATCTCATCTTTTCCTAGAGGTCCTAATCTTCTCAGAATACCAAATGTTCAAGGGTTATGGTGTAATCACAAGGGAGATATATGTGGTGGATATAAAAGTCCTAAATAACATATTTCAAGTTTCATTCAACTTATAGGTTAATAAAATATATTCTGAATACTATAAATTAATAAAATTGGAATCTTATCTATAGTTAAATTTCTTTTGTTGATGTAACAACTATTTTCTATCCCTTTTCCATCCAATGGGTAATAAAATCATAGCTTGTGCATAGGTGTGAACTACCACCTCCATAAAGAGATATTTTTTTCCATCCCCATCTCACATGGATGGTTATAAATATGTAATTAATGAATTTTTAATATATTTATGACATTATAATGACATTGTAAAGATAATATATTCGTTATATTATTACCCTTTTAAAATATTAGAAATTCATAATGTGGCTCATGTGTATGTGTGGAATACCTCCTAAAAGATGTGATGGGATTAATTTTTATTTATGAAACCACAATATTGGTAATAAATTTTTAATTAATTAATGAGTATGAAAATTTTAGCTTATTTATGATTATAGAAATATAAAATATTATATTTTTTATCTCTTTTTCATAAAACATAAAAAATGAAATGGTGCTCATTTGTAGATGCAGATTACCTCCCCTATGATACCCCATACATCCTATTTCACATCTAAATTTTATTTTTGGTTATAAAAATATTTTTAATATACAATAATAATGATTTTTTCATGATTTATATTGTAAAAAACAAGAACAGATACTCTGGTACCTTGATACCTGAGCTGACACTAATAACAATTGAAGGGCATTCCCAATCCCCACAAGTTAATGACTAGAACCTAAAATCATACCAGATAAAATAGGGATCTATTTTTAGATAATAAAAAAATAAGATAAAGAAACATATCCCTATTCTCAAACCTAAAAAAAGAGAAAATATTAGAAACCAGACATGTATATCAAAAACCAAAATAGTACATCATTAAAGTACTCAAAATAAGATGAGATAAACTCGATGTCCCAAAGGAAACAACACTCCAAGCCCAATGGATCATGAGAATCCACCTCTTACAAGAGGTTATTTCCCCTTTATCAGACCTTGAAGAAGAAAATATATAAATTCTGGATGGAAAAGGTAGGGTGTGATCTAGAAATGATAGTAGGATCTCAGTAAGTGTTCCATAAAATGCTTCAATAAATAAAACCAAATCATTATTTATATATATATATAAAACAAGCCATGGCATAATACATCATTTTCATATTTAAAACAAAACATGTTTCTTTTCATAGGATGGAAAAAATTTCAATCATGGATTAAATATACACTTTAATAAAAAATAGTTTATATAAATAACTTAGTATGGGTAAAGTGGTTTTATAATCACTACAAATTATAATCAAAATAGTCACAATAAGAAAAATGGTAGTCTACCTTATTGTATAGTAGTTTATAGTTATAGGATCCTCAAACTCTTATATTATTTATCATGGAAATGTTTGTACACACATCTCTTAGGCTCAGGCTAAATAGGAATCATCAATATCCCAACTAGAGATATGTTCTTCCTAATAAGATTTTGTTTAGAGTTATCATCATCTATATATGGATGGATTATGATCGTATAATTCTTGTCCTAAATAACCCACTAGCTACTAAGGCTCATATGTTCATAATAAATCAATAAATTGGAAAATTAAAAATCATTTCATTTAAAATCAATCATCATTCACAATTAAATTTTACACTTTTCATTTTTAAAATGAAAATTCACTTTCAAGACCAAAAAATAGTTTGTTCATAAATTCATTCCTTTTATAAAAATCCAATAATATGTTTTTATCAATTAAATTTGATTCATTTTTTCTAAAATCCACCCTAAAATCATTTTATAATTTCCTTCAATTTCATTGTACACTAAAACTTCCAATTCCATCAGAATGGGGGGGGTCTAAAATATCATTCCTAATCAAATATAAATTCGAATTTTCATCTAATTGGTTTTTCAAAAATAAATTCAATTCAATTTAAAAAATCAAGTAATTCAATGTTTAATCAATTGACCAATCTTAACCAAACCAACTACCTTTATTCATGGTATCAAAACATCACACTGCGAAAAAGATTTTCCAAAAATGAATAATAGAAATGAAGATCATTAAATCCAAACTATATTCATGATCCAAATCAATAGAGTTTAGATCCATAAAATATGTGATGATATAAAAAACCCTATGGAGAAGAGAAAGAGAGAGTGGGAGATAAATAATGGTAAGAGATCCACATGCTAGAGAGGGGTTATATCTTCCATCGACACTTCAATTATTCAAATATGTAGTTTGGAGGATCCAAAAAGGGTTCTTGAGAGACTCTAAGACCTTGTAATTCATGATATATTGAGTTAGGGTTGAGCATGAGTTTGAAAATGGGTTCAAGAATTTAAAAAATATTCTTTCTAATTTAAAAGTCCCACGTGCATCACTAGCTAGGTAGGGATGCATGGTTAGAAAACTATTCACCCTAACCATGTGCCCATCTATTGGGGTGTATAATTTCTACTAGATGGGAACATTGTTTTTAAAATATTAAACCAACCATGAAAAGCCCCACTTTCTAATGTAACACAATTTTCACTACTGGGTTCATGGTTTGGGAAAACTGGGCCCCAACTTCACACCACCCAAAAACTTACAAAATCTTCAAATTTCCACCTGAAAAAACCCAATACAGCCCTAAACAAAGAATGAAAAAAAGTAGGGTAGAGGAGTACTTGAAAACCCATAATAGGTGGTTTCATCAACCCCACCATAGAAACATTATTTCTTAGGAAATCCTATCACGGTGTTTCTAAATCAAAAAGATGAGTCCACACCTATTTCACCAGTTCTTCCCTTTCCATGTCTCATAAAAATCATAACCATTCTCCCATATCACATAGACCAAATGTATCATCCTCCCATGAGGTAAATTGGTTTCAAAATCAACTTTCATAACTAGGATCTCAGTAACTGATAAAACATGCTCAACATCAATTCAACTACAGTTCAAAACATGAGATCGATAAGAAAGATAATTTTATTTCTGTGATACATGAAACACATTATATATTTATGTAAACTATCATGGAAGTGATAAACGGTAATAAACTTTCCACACCTTCTCAACAACATCATGTTTTACCCCAAAGCAACCTAAGAGTGGAGGGGTGAGTCAGGGTGTATAAAGTTTCTTTTAAAATAATGGATCTCATTCCCACATTGATAGGAACTTGTTAAACTTGTCAAAAAAATCATAAACTAATTAAAAATTCACATGTCAATAGATAACACAACTATTTTACTTGGTTAACCAATAATGGATAATCTAATGATCATAAAAAAGTGTGTCACTCATACCAAAATGCACAAATATTTTTTAGTTATGGAAAATAGAATTTAAGAAACAATTACATTGTGCTAGGAACATTTCCTTAATAAGATTTTAAGGATAATGCACTGCCTCTATCAGAACACTTCCATTGACTCCCCCTAGATCACTATTTTTTTTTGAATTATTACTCATTTTAATGAATTAAAGGTCACTTAAATATATTTTCATTTATGTATTTGTCCCTGAAATTTGTGAGGCTCTTATTTCATTGATGTCCATAGTTTATGCACTTGAAATAACTATTCACTTGAATAATATTTTCAACACTATAGTTTGTGAAGCACTCAACCATCGCCAAATTGATTTATAAGTCAATAAAATATCATCCTCTGTTAACCCAAACACTTTCTCAAAGCTCCCAACCTTCAAAAATCTTACATCCTTCATAGAAAAAACTTCCTTCATGAAGCTCACTACCTTCACGGAACAAACTGCCTTTGTGAAGCTCGCTTACTTCAAAAAACACTATGTCTTTGAAAAAATACCACTCTTCGTGAAAATCCCATAACCCAAAATATTTTTCATTGTTTAACACATAAAAATCCTTTTCATGGTGTTAAATCTCTAATATAATTACAAAAGATCAAATCACCCATCCATCAAGAAATCAGAGTGATTTAAAAATTTCTCAAATTCAATTTGTTGTCTAATGATGTGAAGGTAGCTTCTTATTTATATGAACATCCCTTTATTATTCTCCCACACCCCAATTATCATTTTTCATGAACCTACAAAATCATATTCACGAGTCGCCTCTATTCTCAGTGATCCGGTAAAAATTAACCTCTTCATAAATCTTCTCATAGTCTGAATGATTCACCGCCAACCCATCACACACTCGTGATGCTTTTCATATTCACTAAGAACACTGTCTTTCCATCATGTATTCAAGAAGCTCTATAACTTCACGAATCTCAGCCTTTTTTGAAACTGAGCCTTCATGAAACCTAGTCATCAGGAAACATATGCCTTTACCATATTTGAAAATATTCAATCCCAGAAAACCACATTTCTGTAAATCTTTTTTGAGATTCTATGAACCTTCATGAAACTTGCTCCTCAATCTTGATTTTGATCCCAATAATTTAGAAAACATGGGGAAATGATCAGACCTTCAACAATGTAGTTAGATTGTATTTTAAGATCACATGACTTGTAAACTTCTTGATCAACCTAGTATGGATTGAAAAAAAAACTAGACTCAATTTCTAGCTATGAAAGGACTTGATTCTGACACATCAAAAGGTCACATGAAATGAGTTGAAAGATTCCCTTTCCTCTGAATACATCAATGACCCAAACAGGGTTAAAATTTCAAGAACATTGGGTCACAAACTAAAAACTACAATAGTCTAATCTGAGGATCAGTATACAATTTATATGAGCTCAATGCCTTCAACATCCTATAAAGAATCAATTGAATCATTGATGTCATCTATTGGAAACAGATCAACCCAACCAAAAACATTCTCCAATATCTGGCCAATATAATAGGGGTTTACATGGATGACTATAGAAGGCATAGAAAAGAGACATTTTGATTTTATACTGGTAGATATTGTGAAAATAAAAATCAAAAAGTCCAAAATGGATATCCTATGCACTTCCAAAGTCAAGGATGCTAGAACAAAGAATATCATCAAGAATCAGTATAACTCTCTCTATCGGTACATCCATCTTTATATGGTATGACACACTAAAACAATCCTTATTTCACAGTGCCTCTTAATGATCTCCCCAAAAGTGATAAGTAAAACATGTATCCCTATCATATACTATAGAAGATTGAATTCAATGAAAATTAATAACCTATTTCAAAGAAATATTTCATAACTCCTAAGCTTTTGTTGTACCATGATTTGGTATAAAGTGGTCTGATTTGGTCAGTGTATCAATGAAAACCTATATAAAATTCTTCTTTCTCTGGGTAAATAAAAACCCAACAACAATTCCATAGAAATCTCATTCCACTTACAAGTTAGAACCAGAAGTGGTTGTAGTAATCCAAAGGTATTTGAGGCTCGGTCAAGACCTGTTGGAAAGTACAATATAGAGAAACAATGTTAATAATGTCTCAACTCATACCTGGACATCTGAAATGTTGTCGTATTTTATAAAAAAAGGTGTGGGTCCTGGGTGCATAGCCAACTTAGAATTATGTTAATACACTATTACAAATTTTTCACAGGTAAATGCACATAAAAAGTTTATGAAAACATATAATAATCGTTGTGGACAATAACCACTAGAAATGGTATCCCCACCATAGAGAGAGTATCCAATTATATATAACTCATCATCTAGGTATTGTTCATTAATAATTGTCTCAAGAAGAGTGGAGGTTAAATGAACACTAGCCAAGACAACCTAGAACCATATTTCCTGAACTAATATATGCAACTATTCATAATGAGACATAAAGTTACACTCTTCTGATGATCCTTTCTTAGCATGGGTCAAAAATTTCTTTCTCAAAGCATCAATAATGACATTCCATTTCCCTCGGGATTAGTGGATGTTGAAATCAAAGGATTATAGGTACTCCACCCAATGCCCCTAAAAGAGATTAAAATATTTTTGAGAAAAGATATAACTCATGTTTTTTTGGTCATAATACAAGGTAAAACATTCCACAAAATGTTAATACTTCCAACTATTATGCGTATGTATCATAGATACATGTTCTAAGTCGTGGGCTTGATAATTATCTTCTTGTGGCCAAATATTCTGAAAGTCATGGGGTAAAACGTGATCACCCTACATAAAAACACAACCCAAACCCAAACTTTATGTGTCGTAGATGACCACATGGACCTGCCTAGCCCCTAGAAGAGTCCAAACCTACGTAGAAGATAGAATACATTTCAAATCAACAAAATAAATCCTACATTTATCAACCAAAGTAAACTTCATTCCCTTTCGAGTGAGAGTTGTTATTAGCGAATCCAACTTCATGAAATCCTTTATGAACCTCTTATAATACCTTCATAATCCCAAGAATGTCCTAATCTAAAAAAGTACATGGTTTCTTCAATGTCATATTATATTTCACCATATCAGGGTTATCTGGGATAATGTTTTTTGAGACTATGTTTCCAAAGAACATTAATTCCCAAATATAGAAATCATATTTCAATATCTTGGCATTAATTCATTGACTTACAAACAATTCTAGTATTACTTTTAGATCATACAGATGATCCTCCTTAAAAATGGAGCAGACCAAGATGTCATCCAAAATGACCACCACAAACATATCAAGATACTCATGGAAGATCTTGTTCCAAAAATCCATAAATAATATAGGAGAATTCTTAGACCAAATAGAATGTAAAGTTACTCATGATGGCCATAAATTCTATAAATGGTAGTTTTTATAATGTGATATTCTTTTATTCTCAACTGGTGATAACAATATTAAATATAAATCTTTAAAAATTACTTCACCCTTATCAATTGGTGAAACTTATCATCAATCCATAGAAATGGATACTTTTTCTTTACTGTATATTTTTTTTGTTTCTTGTAATAAACATAATGTCTAAGTGTTCCATTATCTTTCAAATAAAAGAAAAGTGGTTCCACCCAAGGAGATAGACTCCGACATATAAAGCCTTTCTATAAAAGGACATCCAATAGAGTCTTCAACTCTTTCATTTTAGTTGGTTCGATATGATAAAATGGAATAGATATTAAATGTGCACCAGGTACTAAACCCATAAAATACTATACCTCACTTACTGGTGGATGACCAAAGAGGATAGGTGGAAAAATTCCAAGAAACATGAAAAAAGTGGATGAAAAAAATTCTCAAAAATTTCCACTCTAGATCAAAAGAGAACACTAATATTACTTTCCCCAACTCTGGAAAAGAAGGTCTAGATCTACGTGATCTCAGGTCCCAGTCTCCCTGAAATATACATTAGACCCCATTAGGTGTAGTAAAGGATACCATTGAAGATAACTACCAATTAGGTCTTTATTACCAACAATCCAATCCATCCAAAAATGAATTCAAGAGGTTTCATTTTGAGAACTGAAGAATCCCATACAATTTAAATTTCTAAAAAAGTGAAATTACATAGAGGAAAATGAATTTCCGTCTATATCATAGTTTTTAGGATTGTATTAATATCCTTCATATAAGATAAATGCTATGTAGGAAGATTTAGAAGTCACACAACACGATTCAAAATGTATGAATGAGAAGAACCAGTATCAAAAAAGTAGTAACTACAGATGAATCTATAGTGATGATACCTCCTATAGCATCTGAACATATATAAGCTTCCACTAGAGACAGTCTCACTACATGAAGAAGCTTGGTTATAGATTCTTATGACTAGAATTCCTTAGATGTTGAAGCATCTGATTGCACCACAATACTTTTTGGTTCAGATGATCCCAGTCCACTATGTGGGGAAGAAAAGATATAACAAGACTTATGAAAGTGTCCTAAATGTCCACAAGAGATGCATACCTTGGGTGCCTCAATGAAAAAACATTTGGAATTTCCATGCTTTCCATACTTGAAGCAAGTCAAAGGACCTCTACTAGGAACTACAGGAGGTCTGGAAGAACCTTTTTGTCGAGATCCACCACAAGACTCATCATGCCTTCTCTTTCCTTTAAACAAACTCACAGAATTGAAATTAGGATAAAATGGAACTCCTGAAAACCCTGACTTAACATCTAGTTCTTTCTCAACCATCAAATCCTTATCTAGAATGTCAGCTTAAGAGGAATGCATCAATAAGAAAACCTGATGATGAATATGAGATCAATGTCCCATATCAAACCATTGAGTATTTATATTATCATTAAATATAGACATAGGTTAAAACTACACATGCTCAGTAAAGTTTTTTGAATACTCCAATATGATCTTATCAACCTAATCGAGTTTGAAAAACTCTATAGCCTTTATCTGTGCCATAGAACTTGGATAGAATGGGTCAGTGAAAAGAACCTTAAATTCCATCCACTCTCAACCCTCATGATTATTTTCTATAACCATCAAGTACCACTATCTCTTTCTAGGTCCTTCCATATTTAAGGTGTAATTTTTTACCTTAATTTAATTAGTCATTTTCGAGAACTGTAATATAATATCTATATTACTCAAAAAAATCATCAACCTATTAGGGATCATTTGAACCGTGGAACATAGTTGGATTTTGTCGAAGGAACTCTTGAGCATGAATCTAGGACTCAACACTCTAAGGATCTACAATTGGGACCTGAATGGGAATTGGTGCAGGTTCCTATCCCAGATCTTGAACAACAATCACAATAACCTCTATCAGACTATGGTCCATAGGAGGATTTTATTGTTTTGGTTCATTAATATATTCCCCCTGGATCCTATTCAAAATTCTTATTAGAGGCATGATGATACACAACATCAAAAAACGTTCAATACATAAAAATATTTCTCAGATCAATACTCAAACAATATAAATAGGGTAACCAATCCCATCATAAAAGAAAAAAATATTTTTATTTCTACCTATCTAAATCTAAATTATTGAAAATGATAGATTTATTTATATATATGCCTTTCCCAAAATAGCCATAGTGAATTAAGGCTCATTACGAGTATATATGGACAAACACTCTCTTTAAACTACCTCCAATGTCCCAAAAATATATATCTTAAAATTAATACATAGATTAAGGAATGATTCTTAACACGCACCTTTGATACCACTTTGTCACGAACTAGCCTTGATATTCTATTTCCTTGATACCTAAGGTGACACTGACATGGTCCGAAGGGAATTAATGAAAACCATAGTTTGGTGACTAGCACATGGAATAGTACAAGATAAAATTGGGAATAAATTTTCTAGATGAACAAAAAAAGATAAATATAAATATCATTATAGTGAAAGCTCCAAAGGGAGACAATAATCAAAACCAAATAGGTATATAAAAAACCCAAATAGTATATCATTAATGTATGAAAAAGTAGACCTGATAAACTCAACATCCCAAAGGGCCCATCACTCCATGCCCAAATGATGAAGAACATCCAACTCCTCTAGGAGGTGCTTTCCCTTTTCTAGGATCTCGAATAATAAAATTTACAAACTCCTAAAGGAAAAGGTAGATTTTGAGATCAAAAGTGTAGTAGGGTCTGGCCACGTTTTCCTTAAAAATACATCATAAACTAAACCCAATCATGATTTAAATATATATCAAATAAGACTTGGAATAATAACTCATTTATATATATAATATAACACATATTCATTGAAAGGGATGGAAAACAATTTCAATCATTATTTAAATAAACAATTTATATAAAACAGTTTATATAAATCACTATACATGAGTAAAGTGATTTCACAATCAATGGAATTTATAATACAAATATCCATAATAAACACCATGATAATCTTCCCTATGGTACAAGTTTTTATAGTTATAGTATCCTCACACTCTCATATTAGTGATAATGATAATATGTGTACACACGTCCTTTAGGATCAGGCCAAATAGGGCTCATCAACATCCCAATGGTTATAAAATCTATTCTAATATATTTTAATTAGAGTTTTCATCATAAATCAATTTCTAGGGAATTACCATACTAGATTGATTATCCCAAAAAATCCACTAACTACCCTGGATCACATGTTCTATATAAATCAATCATTTGAAAAAAGGAAAATAATCTTGTATCAAGTAAATCATCTTCCACAATTCAATTATGCTGTTTTCTTTTTAAAAATTTCAATTCACTTTAAAAACTAAAACATGTTATTTTAATCAAATAAATCCTCTTAAAAAAATAATTATATGTTTTTATCAATTAAATTTAATCAATTTTTTCTAAAATTAATCCTCAAATCATTTCACAATTTCCATCAATTTCAAAATACACCCCAATTTTTAATTCCATTATAATTATGGGGTTTTCCCAAAATCTCATTCAAAATAAAATCCAAATCCAAAAATTAATTAGGTTGTATTTTCAAATTTCAATTGAAATAAATTTCAACCAGTAAGAAATTAATAGTTTAATCAATTAGAAAATCTTAAATCGAACCACATTCCTTTATTCACAGTATTAAAACTCCACACCCAAAACCTGATTTTCAAACAATGAATGAAGAAAAGGGAGATCAGGAAATTCAACCTCAATTCAAATTCAATCAACAGATTTTAGATTTATATATCAATTGATGATTTAAAAAACCCTATGGAGGAGAGAAAGGGAGAGCGAGAGAGAAATAATGGAAGGATATCCACTTTTCTGAGAGAGTTCAGATCTTCCCCTACACTTCGATTCAAAAAATATGGTGTTTGAAGGTGCCAAAATGATTTATTTAGAGTCACCAGGATGTACGAATTTGTGAAATTTTGAGTTATAGATATAGGGGATGTTAAATAGGGGTTCATTAATTTTTAAAATATTTTCAGAATTAAAATATCAAGAGTGCACAGTTTGCTAAGCAGAGCTACATGATTAGAACAACCATACGCTCCAATCGTGTACCCATCTAATGGGGTGCATAGTTTCTATTTTGTGAGTGAAAACTTTTTTATACCATACACTAACCAGAAAATCCCCCACTATTTCAGGTTCCTTGGATTTATTTTTGTGGGTGCATGGAATAAGAAAACCATGCGCCAACCATGAACAACCTATAAACTTCCAAAAATTTCAACGTTCCACCCAAAACAACCAGGAGAAAACCCAAACCAAATAATGATAAAAAAAATTAGGTTCAATGAGTACCTAAAAACCAGTAAAAGGATGTTATAAATATCCAAGAGATTATGTAACTATCATACATTTTTTTCTTTAGTCAAACTATTAATTTAATTTTGAACTCATATGCTTTATTTCCTCAAAAAACCCAATATGAAATTATCCCACTTAATAACTAAATAAAAGAGGGAGAAAATTAAATAAAAGTAATAATGATAATGAATGGATATGTTTTTTTAATTAAATTATAAATCTAATATAATTTTATTATATATGATGGTATACGTATAGATGATTCATGTTAGGACTAAGGTAAGAGAATTTCTTTCAAAAACTATGTTTTAATGTCCTCCTTCCAACACTATTTCCTTCCATGTTGAGGTTTGTTTAAATATTTAAATATTGTTCTTAGTTACAATATAAAAACTTATAAAGTTAATTTTAAATTATTTAATTACATTATTTACAAATGAGCAATAAGGTAACTTTTGAAAATTTTATATATGAGTTATTTTAAACCATTTACGAAAAGTAAAATGGTTATATTTTTTAATGTATATAGGTTGAACACCATTTACCACCATAATTGTCATTATTTGTTATCTTGATTAATTTATAATTTTCCATGGTTATTTAAAAAAATATATATCACTCAGTATTCTAGGATTTTTTATTTTAAATTTTTTTATATTGAAACATGAAATTATTCTCAATATTATGAGATAACCGAGAGTGTTATTACTTATAACATTCAATTATAATTAAAATGATTTTTATAGTTTATATACAAGATATCTGTGTTTTATTCATTGTATAGATCATAGATCATAGAGAATTTATATTAATGATGATTTATCCTAAAATTATTATATGATGGGTGAGCCCGATATAGCTCTCCAAAAATTGGGTAAATTGAATGAGTTTACCCATGGTAGGATACTCCTAATATATATGGGTACTATCAGGTTAGTTGATTCCATTATAAGTATAATGTCCTATGGATCCTGTGTGATATTTTTTAGTGGTGAATTAAGGATTATTTTTCAAAAGTTAAAAAATTTTAATTTGGTTTTTATGAAACATTTATGACTTTTTAAAAATAAATTTGAAATAATTTATTTTCATGGAAGGGTAGTCATGATTTTTCATTTTTTCTAGAAAATAATTAATATTATTATGTTCCATTTATGTTTTCATAAAAAATATTATTATGAAATCTATTGATCAATTAAGTTGTTTTTATAAAAAAATATATAGATACTTGATCTCAAATTTTTATTATGAAAAAGGAAAACATTTATATGTATTATTTAGGATTAAAAATGGAATAATGGGTTTATTTAGATCTATTTCCAAAACTGTAAATTTGTTTCTCATCTTATATTTTAAAATGTTTTTTATAGTGCTTAAGGATGAGTAGAAAAGTTTATAAAGTTGAAGTTTTTGTTATGGGTGATACCTTCAATAAATAATTTTTATCCTTATAAAGAACATGTTTAGTGAAAAAATGTACATTGTGTGAACGTGTCCACTTAATATTTGATGTTTTACTTAATTATCTATAACTATAAAACAAAAATATCTTAGAAATATAATATAGTGAGACCCCTTTTTTAAATGTTGTAATTATGGGTTGATTAATGAATTAGTTGACATAGTTGGTATCAAAACAATGGTTTAGATAAATTTAGATGTTATGATTATGTTAAATGATACTTACAAGAGATTGTAATATTTGGTTATATTTTTATGAGATACCTTTTTAGTATTTCATTTTTTCTTCATTAAATATATATATGTTCAGAATCATTTTCCACATTGGAAACAACTAAAATGAGGAATAATGGTAATGGGAGGATAGTATAATTTTGAAATAGTAACCAAGAATGGTTAGAATTAGAATTAATCAGTTCATATCTAAGTTAACTTAGTTGACACAAGATATTAATGGAGGTACCAATGCAAGAGAGTTACCAAATTATCTATATAAGAATATGATGATAGTAGAGAATTTCATGAAACAAAACCCTTTATATTTTGGTGGATCCTCAGACATAGTTCAAGATAAAGGAAATATTAATGAATGGGAGAATATATTTAATATTTTTGGATGTTTAGAACATCATAATACTACACTTTCAATTTATTTTCATGGAGTAGAATATGATCAATGGTGGTCATAAATTAAGAAAAATATTAAAAAGGAAGAACTAGATGCCCTTGTATGGATAATATTTAAATATCTCTTCCTTTTTTTAGAAAATTGAGCACTGAAGACCTTTAATTATAAGAAAGAATTTTTACACAATGCGAAATGAAGGAATTTTACATTTATCTCTTAGGAAAATAGAGGCCATGTTGTTAGCTAAGGTGGTCAAGTGTTTAAATCCTTCCTTATTCATTCCTTTATTTTCCAACCCCTCAGTGATATAGTTCGCCTCTCTATAAGAATGAGTGGAAACATAATTCAAAGATGATAGCATGTTAAGGCAATTCACCCATTTGGCAGCCAGCTTCCATGAGATATGCCTTTGGCCCACTCTAACGGCTTGAACATGGGTTATGAAGTTTCATTCACACCATATATTATTCCATTTTCTTTTGAGAGTAGTATAAACTTCCATTATAGGGCCATAATTTCTGATTCAAGTGCTATAGAGATTTCACAAGGGCCGTATAGGCATTTGATTACATCCCCATTCTCATCTCTAAAAATGGATCTATAACCTGAGGGGCTTGGGTTTCCCCAACAAGATCCATCCGTGTTGTGCTTAATTCATCAAAAAAAAGGTGAGATCCAGAAGAATTCCATTGTCTGATGAGGTTCAGGATAATTACCAGCAATGTTAAGTGGCTGAAGAATGAGCCAGTCCTCAACTGAGTTCCTGCATTTTTTTAAATGCAGGTTATTAGCAGCAAAGACTGTAGTAAGGATGTAGTCCATCCCGTGTCCAGCATTGAAGAAGGACCTATATTGCATCGCTTCATTTCTTCAGCTCCAGTCAAAGTGAATAGTTTCATCACATGCTACATGATAGATCACTCTGATATACTTTGAGAAATGTAGATTGAACAAAGTTTTAATATAGCGTTGAACCGAACCAGAGCATGGAATTTGAATGCTAAAAATCTACTACACTGTTACCGAAAGTGAAGAGTCATCATTGAAACTCAAAAATAAGTGAACAATATCTTCCTTGTGTTTTATGCCAAGAGGACATCGATATCAAAGGGAAATACCAACTCTTTGAATATTGGCCTCAACAGGTATTTTGTTTAAAGAAAGCCTCCAAAAAAGAGTTAACTGAGATGGTGTCAACCATTTTTGGTTCAACATGCCAATATAATGTTTTTCATCCTCAATTAAATACTGATATAATGTTTTTGAGTTGAGAAATCTATTTTCTAACCCTTCCCAAAGTAGTGTGTCATACTTCTTGAAAAAATCATTCATATTCACAATACTGACAACATCCTCCAGAATCTAATCCATATTTTCCAGTTTCTCCTTGATTTTAATGGTATGGTCAATTTGATTATCCTCTGGATTTATATGAGAGATGAGTGGCTCACTAGTCCAATTATCATACCAAAAATGTAGGGAAGACTGCTTATTCACCATCCATTTAGAGTTGCTGAGAATTTTCTAAAATGTTTCTTTATTCCCAGCCCAAATGGAGGACTATAGATAATTGGTTTTTCCATCTATGAGTCTGGTCACAAATCTATTTCTTATGAAGTCCATAGTAGATGTTTTGGGATTTTTAAGTTTTCATACTAACATGGTTTCTAGAGACTGGTTGAAGGCTTTCATATTTTTAATACCTAGTACTCCCATAGAATATGGTAAGCACCATTTCATCCATTGAGCTTTAATAATTTTTCTTTCCATGATGTTTCTACTCTAGAAAAAGTTCCTAATCATCTTGTTGAGATTTTTAATAATAGAAGCAAGCCAAATATAACCCATGAAAGGGTATACCATATTCTAAATAACCATGTTCATGATTAGGAAAATGCACCCATCCATTGAGAGGGATTTCTCCTTCCAAGATGTGAGGGTTTTTCAGATTTGATCCATTTAATTTGAGAAATAAGACTCTCTGGGTTTTTCCCAAAACATTGGGACACCCAGGAAATTGAAATTTAAATCTCCATCTCTATTCACAAGTCATATGTGTGGCATTCCTTCCTAGAGGATGAGAATCTCTTACCAAAATAAATAGATGACTTTCTCTAGCTGATGAACTGTCCAGATATGCTCTCATAATGATGTAAGGACTTTTTAATATTGTTGATGTTTCTTTTGTCCTCATGTGTAAATATAATGATGTCATCAGTAAAGAATAGGTGAGGGGAGCAGGGTTATCTCGTCCCGTTCTAATGTTCGAAAGTTTTCCACTGTACACCATGTCAAGGAGGAGTCTACTCAGGTAATCTTCATCTAATGCAAAGATATTGGATGAGAGGGGGTCTCCTTGCCTCAACTCCCTTGAGAAATTAAAGTATCCATATGAGGATCCATTAATAATAATGGATACATTGGATGACTTGAAAATAACCATGATCTAGTGAATTAATTATCAATTGAAACCAAAATTATGCAACATTACGCTAATAAAGCCCCAATCCGTAGTGTCAAATTCTTTGATGGCATCTAGTTTGAGAGAAATGTTCCCTCCTCTAGTTTTTTTCCTCAGCAAATTGACACATTCATAGGTAGTGAGATATAGGTAGTGTTATCGATGTGGCATTCCAAAACACATGAATCATAACTATAAAGAAAATAGAAATGGAAATGGTTAGACCGGTACTAAAAATATGGTCTTGAAATGTTTTAATTTAAATGAGTTAGGACATTATGATAATTCATATAAGATGTCAGTTACTCAAAGTTGAAATCATCATGATTCGAAACATAATGTAATTAAAAAGTCTTTTATACAATTAAAATAGATTTGAGACCCACAAATTTTGTTTTAATAGGTATCAATACAATCATTCACAACATAAAGAATCAATAATGTTCAAATGGAAAATCGTGGATTGTATGGAGAGGTATAATTGGTTAAGAAATGAAAAATTACGTTCATTTAATGTTTAAAAATAAGGTATTATTAACTTTGAAAAGCGGTTATGCATTCAATATGATTTTGAGTTAAATATTGAATTGTTAAGTGTATCTCAAATCTAAAATTTTTATGTTCATATTGGTAGAACCATGATATATATAGAACATTTGTAGTGTTATTGGTGTTATTTTATGAAAATAGAAATTACTGAATTTACAATGATTTTTTTACTTGTTAGCATGTAAAAGATGAACAAAAACTTCCAAAGGGTATTCTTTAAACATTGAAAATTTTGGAATGAAAATGGTAGAAAATATTTAACCATTTTGTGGGGGTATTACGAGATAATGCTTGAGTAAATAACTTTATTTGGATTATTGTTAATCATTTGAATATATTTGGGCATTTTTTCCAATTTGAGATAGAATGTATTTGGTTCATATTTCAATACATTATATTATGGATATATTTATTTTATATGCAATTACCATATCTATTGCATCTGATCATGATCCATGGTTTACAAGAATTTGTGGGGAATGAATTTAGAAGTTGATGGGTACTAATTTAATTTATTGTACACTTTTTTACCTTCAATATTATGGACAATAAGAGAATACAATTCATACATTAGATGATATTATTTTAGATTTATCATAAAATTTTACTGTAATATGGGATTAAATTTTTTATTTTTAGAATATTTTCTTATAAAAATATTTTTCATTTAAGCATATATATGACCCCATTTATAATATTATAATGAAAATGGTATCTAACACTAACTTCTTGGAAAAAATATTGTGAGAGGAAATTTAGTGGACCCAAATTATTAGATGTGGTGGATGGGAAGGTAAAAATGATTAAATACCACACGAGGGTAGGCCATATAATAGAAAATAGTTATATAGGTAACTAGACTAAATGAATTTCATCTTAGGTAGGTGACCATGTCTTTCTAAAAATACAACCTTGTAAAATTGTAATTCATTTTGTTAAAAAAGAAAATATTTTCCCATGGTTCATTGGAGCGAAAAAAATTATTGATAATGTGGGATCAATTACTTTTCTGGTATCCTTTACTTCATGTTTATCTCAGGTCAATGACTTGCTTCATGTTTCTTTATTAGGTAAGAACACACATAAAGAATCACATGTTTTGTTCCCTCAAGTGGTACAGTTAGAAGAATATCTATATTATGAAAAAAATAAAGTTCAGATTTTGGATCATAGAGTGAAATTATTATAAAATAAGGTGATTTATGAAGATTGTTTTTATGTAAGAATCACATGATTTTAGAAGAAACATGGAAATATGAAAAATAAGGGATGAAAAAATACACTAACTTGTTTATGTGTCGAATAAAATTGTGAGGAAATTTTTTATAAAATGAAAAAGATAATGAAAACCTAGTTACGGATAATAATTAAAAAATTTAATATCTTATTAATGTTTAAAATAATATTTTATGGATTCATAAATAACCTGATAATTTTATATGATTTTCTAGTCATAAAACAAATGGTTTTATCCTGGATAAATAATTTTCGATGAAATATGTGGTTTTATTTAAAAGATAAAAATCTAAATTTTATATATTGAATTTGGAAAATTGGAGTTTTTTTAGTTCAGAATATTTAAATTACGATAGTGAAAATTTTTTGTATTTTTATGAAAATAATTATTTTTCAATTAATAGTGAAAAATACCATTTTTTGTAAAAACTATAATTTATTTTAAAATATTTAAAATAATATCAATTTATTTGGATTCATGTAAATATAAATTAGTTTCCTTTGAAAAATTTTTATCCAAATAATTTGATTATAATTGGTATTATTATTTATTTTGGTATAAAATCATTTTTTATTATTAAAAAACATTTTTATAAAAGACCATTTTCATTGCGTTTTGAATATATATATTGAAATTAATTTCTTAAACATAAAAACTACTATTGAAAATTTTATGTAATATTTTTTATCTCAGTGTTTAAATTTGGTAGTGTTGTTAATTTTTCATATTGAATAGTTACCACGGTAGAACTTTTTCACCCTAATAATTTTTAAAAGGGTTAATGGGGGATTATAGTAAGTGATATGGAATAAAATATGTATAAAACATGGATAAATGTTATTTGATAAGTGTACCTATAACATAAAATATAATTTCTTATAAATTTTTCCATTTTTTCCACTTGACCATGATAAATACATTTATTATATTTTAAAGTTTAAATTATTTTCAAGTGTTCCACTACCCTCACTCATAAAATGTAACCTCCTATCCACACTTATAATTTTTTTGAGAAACATATATCAAAGAATCTATACCCAAAATAACTACATAAGGTCCCTCCCATTATCCTAGTGGTATTGGTATTCAAAAATACTAATAAAATAATGATTATTGTGTAAGAAAAAGGGAGATATCAGGGGAGGAGTTATAAGTCCTAACTGACCAATTTCAAGTTTATGTATTCTTATAAATTCATAAAATCAATTATAACCACTATAAAATAATTAAATCATTATAGTATATATATTGAAACATTATTACATTCATGAAGAAAATCATTTCTATCAATTTTCCATCATATTGAAAATTAAAGTATCTCAGGAGTGTATGTGTGGAATACAAACATCGTAAAGTTATGTATTTCATCTTCCATCGATGTCTCACAAGATTTTTTATATGTAACACCCAAGACTCTGAAGCTCGGAACTAGTGCATTGTATTAATAAATTTTCTGGATTACAAGGAATGAAATACTAAAGGATTGGTCAGTTTAGCATTCTTGGAAGATAGATTACATACATGAACCTTACATTACAACTCAAAACATAATATGAATCAAATATAATCCTTTCATAACACCATTATTCCCTTAGATTTACATTATATATCAATCATAAAACCCTTCTTGGCCTCTAGGGAAAACAAGACATAATAAAAGGTTGAGCTCATATGCTCAGTAAGGTCACACAATACAATAGATTATTTCATAAAGAAGAATAAAAATTTCAGGAATGATATAAAACTAAAACAAAAGCCTTTTAAACATAATATTAAACTCAATATGGAAAAAATAAATCAAATAATCCCATTTAAAAAATCAAATAGATATTATACTAGTCGAATAATCACATGTAATATCAAAAACTAATCTCATAATGATGAAACTCCTAATTCCAGACATCATAACCACACCGTCAATCCCTCATGACAAGACTATACAAAAATGGGTAAAAATAGAAAATAGTTTGTCTCGTGAATCCTACCAATGCATAAAGGGGCAATAGAGGGACCCACCCATCACTTACTAATTACAATCATTTAAAAATGGTAAAACATAAACAGTATAATCAATCGTATTAGAATTATTATACTAAATATGAAAACTTTATCCATAAAATAAGAATGATATCTAAATAGCACATTCATAATCAAACTGATCATACAAAAATAAATAAAATAAGTTAAATGATATCATAAGAGATCAAACATTGTTAATCATAATATTTAAAAAATTATCTTGACATAGATGAAAATAATCAGTTAAAATCATTAAAGAAATCTTCAAGAAAATTCTCTCTTTTATTTGAAATCATTTATTTAGAAGTTAAATACTTAAAAAAGATGAAATTTAAAAAGAGACTTTTGAATCCAAGTGTCCCATACAACTTTGATACATTTGAAAGGAATTAAAATTTTAAAACTTTCATGTCCATAGTAATAAATCCTTAAAACCATTTTTAAAACATGGACATTAATGTGATGAATTTTAGAAGAATAAATTTTTAAAACATTTAAAACAAAGTTTTAGTAAAAGAGACACTTTTTCTTTGAAATGAAAGGAGGATAATATTAATGAAGAATATCAGTAGCGGTATATAAGCAGAGCCAAGAAGGGAAGTTGTCTAGCCATAGCTGGTTGACATCGAAGGGGCCTGAGGCCGCCAGCTGATGGGCATCATTATTTCCTTCCCTTTTGGTAAAGGAGAAGGTGATGCAAGAGAAGCTTTGGCGGAGCGAGCGGATTCTCCTGATGATGAAGCCAAAGGCCTGATGTCCAGCGTCATTGTGGTTAATGGAATTGATAACAGAAAGGCAGTCTGACTCGATGTTGATATCTTCCCATCCACAATCCACAGCGAGCGTCATCCCTGCAAGAATGGCATAGGCCTCAGCAACTGTAGGTTCCCAGAAGGCATGATGTGGTTCATATTTTGCTGCAATGATCTGCCCCAGATGATTTCAAGCCATGAGGCCGAGAGCAACATGCCCATCCTTGGGTAGAGAAGTGTCCACGTTGAGCTTAAGACTCCCTTACTTTGGTGGGGCAATGAGGGGTACAGGAGGGGGTAACGCCTGGTAAAAGGTGTCCATTGTGGTCCTTCCAGCCCTCAATCCATGAAGTGGCTTGATCAATCCAGAACCCATGGGGCTGATGGACATGGTGGAAAACTGAATCATTGCGCCGAACCCAAATGATCCACACCAGTGTGCAACGAGCACCTACATTAGCTGATGAAATAGAGTAACACCAGCGCATCAGAAGATCAGGGAGGTCAGAGGCAATGTTCGATGAAGCATCCGAAGACGAGCCCCATTTATTCCAAATTTTCTTGGCTCTCAGGCAGTGCATGATGGCGTTCCAAGGAGTTTCAGGAATATTTGGGCAGAAAGGGCATGAATCAGCACTGTCCATATGTCGGTAAACAAAGAGGCTCATAGTAGGGAGGGTTCCCATACACATCTTCCACCAAAATTGGTGTATTTTTTGGGGGGATGTTGAGCTTCCAAAGCGCTTTCCATGGTCCCTCATCATGGTCGCGAGAGTTAATGCCAAGAGCCAGTCTATACCCGGATCTCACCGTGTACTCGCCTGAAGAATCATTGGTCCAAAAAAGATGGTCGGGGCCTGCATCAGGGACCCAAGGGATGCTTAAAATAATTCTTTGGCCTCTTTCATTAAACCATTCATTGATCTTTTCCCCACTCCATCCCAAGCCCTAGTCTGTAAAGAGGAAGTTAAATGTGGCATCTTCCAGACCTGGTTGGACGGGGGATGTGGCCCACATACCATCCTTATTGAAAAGCCACGGATTGGTCCAGATGTTGACAGAAGAGTCATTTCCAATCCTCCAGCCCAGTACTTTATCCGGGAGAGTTCAGCCCCCCAAACAATTCTCCAGAGGGAGCTAGGGCGGGGGACAAGAGAGGAACCACAGAAGTCCATATGTGGAAATTACTTGGCCCATATTATTCGTGCACATAAAGATGATGGATGGTTAAGTAGGTACCATCATTGCTTGGCCAACAGAGTGTCATTGAATAGAAGAAGATTCTGGAATCCCATCCCTCCCTCCGACTTGGGTTTTCAGATCTTCTCCTAGGCCAACTAGTGGGATCGAATTCTTCCATCATTTTCCCCCACCAGAAGTTGGATGTATGTGAATGGATCAGGTTAACGATGGATGTTGGGAGCTTAAACATCGAAATAAAGTATCTGAGGATAGATTGAATGACATCTTTAATGAGGGTTCCTTTGCCAGCTTTGGAGATGCTTTTTGGGGTCCATACTTGATTTTTTTTCACAATCCTGTCCACAAGAGCTGCAAAGATTTATTTTTTGGACCGTCCAATCACCGTAGGGAGTCCGAGATACATCTGGTGTTTATCGACCAAATTGATGCCTACAGATGCACAAATCTCATCTCTCTTGTTAGGAGGCACCCCTGTGGTAAAGGAGATTTTCGATTTTCCATGATTAACATACTTTCCAGACACCCGCTCATATTGCTGGATGGCTTGGATAATCACTCGACATTCACTAATAGTGGATCTGGAGAGAAGGAGGTAGTCGTCCGTGAATAAGAGATGTGACACTTGTGGGCTCTCACGGAAGACCTTTGCACCATGAATAGACTTAGAGGATGCAACCCTAGAAATAAGGTTAGAGAAAACTTCAACCATCAAAATGAAGAGAAAAGTGGAGAGAGGATCTCCCTGGAACTGGCCACGAGTTGGGGTGAATCTTCTGGTTAGCTCCCCATTGACCTTGATTCTAAAGGAGACGGTTGAGATGCAGTGCATGATAATTTCTGTCCATTTAGTGCAGAAGCCCATTCTCAGCATCACAGCTCTAAGGAACTGCTATTCCACTTTATCATAGGCTTTGGACATATCCAGTTTCCAGGCCATGGTTCCTCTTTTCACAGTGGATCACATTTTCATAGAGTGGAACACTTCATGGGACACAATTGCATTATCAGTAATCAGCCTCTTGGGCACGAAGGCGCTTTGGTTTTCGGTAATAATATCTGGAAGCCAAGGACGCAGCCGATTGACAAGGATTTTTTAGAAGATATTATATGAGACATTGGAGAGACTAATCGGTTTGAAATCAGGGATCACCTTGGGTTTTTTTATTTTGGGGATGAGGATGAGGACCATTTTGTTGATGACGGAAATGCTTGTATTCCCTTCCCATATGTTTTTAATCATTTTGCAGATGTCGGGACCGATAATGTGCCAGTATTGTTTAAAATATAGGGCATGAAAACCATCCGGTCCCGGGGCCTTAGTGGGGTGGATATGCTTCAAAGCCCAGTGTATCTCATCATTCGTCACATCTTTTGTGAGCTGCCAGTTGATCTCCTCGGTGATCACAGGTCTGATGCATTCTTCTACTTCAGGATACATTAAAGGAGTCCCTGTGGAGAATAGGTTCTGGAAATAGCCTACCAAAGCTTCGTGAATTCCGCAAGTATCAGAAACATTTCTTCCATTAGGTTTTGAAAGGCTCATGATAGAGTTTTTTCGGCACCTAGCTGACACTTTCAGGTGGAAATATCTTGTATTAGTGTCACCCTCTTTAATATGGATGTCGAGAACCCACATAGCCCAAAATCTTTCCTTAACACGATGGTCCTCGTCCAACTCTTTTTGATTGGCACCAATCCTGAAGATGTTGCAATTAGATGGGTGTTGCCCAAGAAAGTTGTGAAACTTCTATTCAAGGGTATCACAATGCCTATCCGGTTGGTGGAATTTCTTGTTGCTTCAATATCTCAGATCGGAAGCAACCTATTGGATATTGAGGCCAACATCTTCCTGGGAACTCTTCTAACTTGATTGGTCCACCTCTTCGCATTCATGGTCTTTTGCCTAGAAGCTCTCAAACCTGAAGGGTCTTCAAAGTTGTCGATTTCTTTCACCTTGAAAACAGTCAATGAGAATTGGGAAGTGATCCAAATAGTTAAGGGCCATGTGTCCAACATGAAACATGTTGAACCGATTGATCCAATCAGTAAAACCCTGAAATCTATCAAGACACTCAGCGATGTGAGTACCATTGGTATTGCCGTGGAACCATGTTAAAGGGTTACCATTGAACCCTAGATCCACTAGGTTCACCTTAGTGACCATGTCTTTGAAGTTAGACATAGAGGTTGAGTGTCGAAAACTCCCACCTCTCTTTTCCTTGTGGAACATGATCTCATTTAAATCACCATTGAAAAGAATAGGGCTAGGTAAATCATGTCACAGCTTGCAAGGGAATGTACCCTGACTTCACCTTATTAGAATGGGATGTCCAGCCATATAATCTCACAAAGGTCCAGGGTGTGAGCAATTCTGTTTGAATAGTCACAGCCATGTGGTGCATGGAAAAAGACGAAATTTTAACGTCAATATTGTCCTTCTAGATGAGAGAGAGGCCCCAAGAATGGACTTGTCTGGGCACCAGAAAAAAGCCTTGGAAGCCACACTTCAGAGCAATACAATTGGTGTCCTTGTTTTCCAGTATGGTTTCAGACAGGAAAACCAAATCGGGGTGACTTTGAGCAGAATTGAGCTGAAGCATGTGAACTGTTCATGGGTTTCCAAGCCCATGACAGTTCCAGCATAACATAATCATTGCTCTAGGTGGGGCTGGGTCTCGCCCGCCACCGCCATTGGTTCCTCCAAACTCATTTCGTCACTTGTCATTTTCCCTCTTTTGATGGGATTCCTCCCCGATAGGCATGTTTCAGTTTGCCGTTTCCTGACCTTGGGGTTAGGGTCTTCCGTGTAAACATCGCTTCCTCCATGTTGCACCCTTTTCCATGTGTGACAGGTGGTTAGGCCCAGCATTGGAGTTCTCATCATTCCATGGGCCTCTGCTGGTGATTTATCAATTATGGATGATTGTGGATCCGGATCCGGATCTGGTGGCTTGATGTGGATCTGCATTGGCATTGAGCATTTTCTTGGTAGTTCTTTTTGCCTTGTCCCCGACCTTGTGGATGGTTGAGTTTTGTCCTTCAAGTGGTTAGGATGAACTCCAGCTTCTCTCCGAGTGGGATAGTTAGCTTTGGAGAAATCCATGGGTCCTAGAAAAATGGCTTGTCCATGTGTAGGTTCCACCTGACTGGTATGTGCCAACGTGATACAGTCGCGGTCCTTTTTTTTTCCGTCTCAGGGATGAATGCAATTTTATTCATTCTTTCATGGAGCCAAGGGCCATATTCGAGGGTGATGTCACCTAATCCACTCTTATGTTTTGAGTTACACGTTATTTCTTAGAGGCCAAGATGACCACAAAAAATCAGAAGAGTGGGAGTTTCCCAAATTCAAAGGATATCCAAGTGTTGGTGTCTTTGACTTTCAGGAACATTCCCATCATCAGGGGATCTGACACCTCAATTTCTACCTTGATCCGAACCTTGGGGCCCCATTGTATTGGGTTTGAGCCATCCCATTCAATAAAGTGTCCTAGACTGTCCCCAATTTCCCTCATTATGCATTTCGTTCTAGTGTGGAATGGGATTCCTTTAACTCGTATCCAGAAGGGGGAGCGGGTTAAGGTCACTCGCAGGATATCATCTCCCCCTTTGAGCTCTTCCATGAGGAGGAGTTGATTATCAAAGGACCACGGCCTACCACACAAGATTTTGTCCCTATCTCTCTCGTTAAAAAACACGAAGATGATGCGATTAGTCCTCGCCTCCCAAATAGCCACTCCTACATCAAGTTACCAGATGGACTGGAGGGTGTTTTTGAGAGAGCCCTGATTAACTGAAATGTTTTCAACAAACTTTCCAATAACGAGCAGAGACATAAGTTTTTCAAGAGTGGGTCTTCATTTCTCCGTGCCTCAATTTCCACTTTTTCTTTGTCTATTAGGGACATCCCCTTCCACTGATTAACTAAGTCGGTTTCCATAACGCAAGTCAAAGGATGTGTGCACAATCCTCCAAAAGGGCCAGCACCCTTTCAGATCTCAAACCACCCTCACTTCCAAAGACCCACTCTAACCAAAGGGTCACTTGGCCGGAAACCTTCTCACAACCCCTTGCGTGGTCTTCCCACCTGAGAAAGCCTCCGAGCCAAGAAATCAAAACAACCAAAATTTGGTCAGGCCTAAGACCCACGTCGCGCATCCCTTAGTCTTCGTGGTGCAACTATCCATGGTAGGCCTTCACAGCTTCACCACCATGTGATCACGCAACACCACCGACCTTTGTGACTGGTTTACGCAAATCGTCCTCTTCACGAACTCACTTCGCTAACCATAAAATCGCGCTTCCAGTGCCACTTCCCTTCGCAGCAGATGCTTCGCGAAGCAAACAAAGTGCGCACACAGAAACGTTGTGAACCTTCGCGACCGGTGCCTCGTGATTCAAAACTCTTCGAGAATTGGCCTCTTTGCAGAAGGTACTTCGCGAATCCTCCTCTACGCAAGTGCTCAAACGCGGGGAATCAACGCGGAGGGTGCTGCGCGGGTCAAACCCCAAATCGGAATAAACTTCGAACAAGCATGGAAAAGAAAAAAAACTCGCCCCCAATCCTTCCCTTGTCTTCACGAAGAAGTATTGATGGCCAAATGGAAAGGAAATCCGCGAGCAGATCTGACACCGATGGGGATGATGACGTCGGGAAGGAAAGAAAGGTCCCCTGGTAGCCTGGAACTGTGCTAGGGGGTGAAAACGAATAGAGAAGGAGGTCTGATTCCATTTGATGTCCAAAAGATGGTTTCAGGAATAGGCGAAGACTCCCGAAGGCAGACTAAAGTAGTGACTTCTCTAGGGATGGTTGAGAAGTGGCGCAGAAGAAGGGTAACAAAACGGCCGCAAAACGTCGCAGATCCACCGCTCCACACAGACGCAGAAGGGGAGAACGTGTCACCGCAGAACCGGAACTCTGATGAAGGAGACGCCGGCCCTAGGAAAACCCTAGGAGGGAACTCTTAGCTGCAGTGAGAATTTCGTCTCACTTTAGGGTTTTATGTAAATAAATATGTATGATAATATCAAGAATACTAAAATGGAGAAAGGATTAATTTTTAAACATTCAAAGTGTCCCATACCACATTGAACATTTAAATAATAAACCCAATATCATAAAATGAATCTTTAAATACAATTAAGATAGATTTATTCATGATATCAAAAATAATAGGGGTAGTTCATAAACCAAAAACAAGAAATATGTGATGAACATGGCTTATATCGCATGAAAATTAAAAGTGAGATGAAATTATCTTACCTTTGGCCTGATACTCTCCGTACGTGTCCTAAAATCCTATATAATGGATATTATTAACTTATAATAGAATCATAATAATATTTATGATATCATATATGATTCATTTATGACTTTATATTACCCATTTATTAATAATTTCCAATTTAAAGCTACATTTTGGGTAATAATAGTTTTGTTTATCGTACTTGTTTTGACTTGTTATTCTTGATCATATTACGTAGATCATGATTTAATTAATTCCCTAATTAAAAATATTATTTATATATCATATATATTTCGTATATATATATATACATATATAAAATATATGGAATGGAATACACCATTCATGGAGATGGTAGGCCGTACGAACCGATAAACGATGCTTTCATTTTCGTAGTGTATTGAATGGAAGCAAGTAAATGACACACACACAGAAACACATATTATTAAATTAGAATTATTATGTCATTTATTTCATTATTTTCATTATATATATTTTTATAATCATTCTTAATTGTTTAACATGGAGGATGAATCTCATCGTCTTGTGGATAGAGTAAGCCGTACATACGCACGAGCATCAGTACCATTAAATTAATAGTTAAATTGTATTAAATTTCATGATATATTAATTATAAAGAGTAATTATCATTCCATATTAATTATTTATATCCATTATAATAATTACTATACCCATACCAATAATGTAGTTTTTAATAACAATTTACACCACGACATGGAGATGGTAAGTCATACGTACGCACACATTGTGATATTGTTATTCATGGGATAGATAAAAAGTGGAATATGGTTGTACCATAATCATAATAACATATCATCATGTATATGATACTATATTTATTACTTTATTATGGAAACAACATAGTAAGTGAAAGTTTAATAATAAATGAAATTTAATTGAATTGGTAAAACAGTTACCTCTTTTACGAGTATCTCCTTTTGATTTTCTCAAAAAGACTTCTTAGTATTTCTTTATGACCAGATTATGGAATCTAGTATGAATTTAGGTATGTTTTAATTATATTAAGTCAGGCTTTGGCTACAAAAATGGATTTAGATGTATGAATAAAAAAGGAGAGATGCCCTTTTATAATAGAGGTAAGTGGAAGTTTTGGAAACTCCAAAAGTATTAATTTAATATAAATTAATTTTTAATTCCATATAGTCCCAAAGTGAGTTATTTCTAGGATAATATTATTATGCGTATAAATCATCTCAAAAAATAAAATTTATACATGTTTGGAACTTAATTTAAAACTAAATATTTTCATTTATCCTTAATTAATCTATTTAATTATAATTTTGGTAATAATATTCTAATTATTAAATAGTTATAAATATTTTCTTATATGGTTTAAATTTTCTATAAATGGATTAAATATAAAATTTTATACCTTTTAATTTTATATTTTTATTTTTTAAATATTTTTATGATTTGAAAAGAATTTTATAAATTTGTTTATAAAATATCAATAGTGTCAATTTCTATAATTTTCATTACATTGACTTTAAATAAAACCCCAAAAAAGAGAACTTTAAAACACTATTTAATACAATAATAAAATCTAACAGTCACCTATAAAATTCATGGAGCACATTTATTAATCAAAATTATATCTATTTTAATATTTTTAATGTAAATTAATTGATATATCTACGAATAAAACAATTTGTTATTTTCTATTATGTCATTATTTATAGTAATTATTTAATCTCCAAAAACAATAAATTAATTATTATGATTTATAAAATTATGTTACATTTCCATAGACTATTTTGTATCTATGTTATCTCTTGGTTAAACCCATATTAAAATTACTATACCTATAAGAAATGGGAGTGTGACATTTTGTCACATTCTTTGATTTTAAGAATTTCTGTCATTTTCATGGAAAAGTATCTATTAAATTATTCAATTTCAAAACATTGGTTATAATTTTATAATTTTATTCATCAAATTAATTTTTCTAAAGAACATTCATGTTTTTAATCTTTATCTATTTGGTTTAATGCTTTTTTAAACAGTTCAACTCTTATAGTGACTACTTGTCTTTTTACACTATAGGGTCAATATAGTTACAATAAAATTACAAAAAATAATATTTCGGTCATTAATGACATATTTAAATTATAATAGTCATTTTTAAAAATTATATATTTTTATTAACATGATATCATTTAATGAAATATTATTTATTTTAAAGTTTCATTTTAGTCAATGTTCATAATATTTATTATTTGTTTTTTAAAATGTCTTAGAAACATTATAAATTAGAAATAAAAATTATAATATTTCTATTCCATGTAAAATTTATATATTATTTTATTTTAATTTATTAATTATGTAAAATAAATTTTATTTTAATATTTTAAAAATCATTTGTTTGATATTTCCATTAACTAGATAGTTATTTCATCATTATTATAAAGGTCATTCATTAACATATTTATTAAAAAAAATTAAAAATAAAATATTATGATTAAGTTAAATTTATTATATTTAAAATGGATATGTATATTATAATTTATCTTATGTATAACCCTATATTAAAAATGATTTAGTTATTAAAATAATTAAAATGACATTTTTAATTTATCTTTAAATAAAATATAATAAAAGTATTATTCTTACCGAAGTGACTTAAAAAGATCATAATTTAATATTAAGGTTTATTTTGGTGAAAATAATATATTTAATGAAATTAGGACAAGTTATAGGGTTATTTAATAACATTATAATATTATTTTTACCTTTAAATACCCAATTTACACTTAATCATTGAAAAAAAAAATTTACCAAAGTTACAATTCAAAAAATCCAAAATTAAAATTAATTTGATCCTCTTAGATCAAAAATTTAATACCAATTACAACCATTTATGTTTGTCTTTATAATTTAAATTCAAATAAGTGTTTAAACTTCATTTAATGATAATCATGAAAATGTAGTTATATGGCGGGTAAAAGAGACGTTCAAAAGTTCTATAAATTTTTATATCTAATTATGTTATAACAATAGATCCAATGAAAAAATTTGGATTAATTAATGTATTAAAAAATAAATTTAATATATAATAACTATTTGAACGAAAAAAATATGTTTTGACTATAATTCAGTGTTTTTCACTATTCATCAAAAAATGAATCCTTTCAGAAAAATACCAAAAAATCACCATAAGCTAATTTTGATGTTATGAAATAAAAAATAAAATATATTCTGAAAAAATATAAATTTTATAATGTGGTTAGTACTATTCATAACTTCTTTTCAAATGACTAATTTGATAGATCATAGTGTGCTCGAACTCAATGTTGCATACAATGAAAACTATTGAATTTTTAGATGAAACCTACCCTGAAATATTGGGGTGTTACATTATACCTCCTTCAATAAATTGAGTCCTACCAATTTTCAAATGTGATTTTGGTAACTAATTTTTGACTATTCAAAATTACTTTATTGAAATCCCACATCAGAATAAGGTCGATAAAAGTTCTAATTTAAAATAAATAAAGGGAAGTTGGAAGGTCACCAGAGATAACACATAAAAGGGTTACATATAGAAAAATATGGAAATGAAATATAAATATAACCGTCAAGTTATTATGGATAGCGATATAGAACGTGGTTAGGAAAAAGGTAAAGATCAAAAAATCTATAAATCTATAATGATATAAGGGACTATTTGATTCATTAAAAAAAGTAATAAGTTTACATTTCTGGTTTCAAGATTCTTTCCCTAGATTTGAATAATTAATTTAATATTCACACAAGAAATTAATTAAATTATCTCTTTTTCAAAATTATAATATAATCCTTTTTTATGATTCAATCTATTTTCACTTCATCCCATACTCTTGGAAATGAAATTTCTAAATGAATTTGTAATGCATGAATCACTTTTGATAAATCATAAGGCCCAAAATTATTTCCTTCAACGTCTAAATGTTTACTGAAACCAATATAATTAGCCCAATGTATCCAATAAATCATAATTTAAACTCAAGCAATAATATCTAATGTCCAACTTACGCAATTCCAACCTTAAGAATTTTCAAAAAGTTTTTTGTACAAATTAACAGTCTAAAAAGGTCTCTAAACTTTCAAAATCAATTATAACAAAAGATTTCCCAAACAACGTAATGTTGTTTTTATTGAAAAATACCTTTATAACCCAAAAAACCTCAATGAAATAATTTTTACTTCCAAATATAGGATGAAGATGTATTGTAGTATGATATTTAAATATATCATGAATCTTATAACTATAGAACCGTTGATGTAATAATTCTTGAATACAAATACAAAATAACCTTAATAATTTTACTTCCCTCTTAAACCATAAAATACGCTTCATAATATTATTCCTTTTTTACTCCTCCATCTCATTTTATTTTGTATCCTATTTATTATCTATATTATGACCATTGAATGAATAACCTTGTTGATTTTAACTGTTGACCAAAACTAAAATGGTAATGTTAGAAACACAAATCAAAATTATGCAGTCATGAAGAGTCAATTATAGGATCTCTAAATGGTGGAATATTCTTCTCAATCTATTTTTACATAGGATTAACCTTGGTTATCTATTACTGAATATAAAGGATGATATCATATACTTAGACTTGTCCTCAAAGTTATACATATGGTTATGTTTTATAATCTATGTTTTCTAAATCTAATTTCCAAGGTTGTTGCTACACTTCCTCTCATACCAACTGTAATGCCCTGACCCCATAAGCCTGGAGCTAGTGCATTATTTTAATACATCAACATGATTATAAGGAATCAAATCCCAAAGGAAAAATAAATTTACCAGTCTTGGAAAATATATTACATACATGAACTTTACATTCCAATTCAAAATATAATATGAAAAATAGATAATCCTTTGAGAATACCTTTATTCCCAAATCTTAACACTTCATATAAATCATAAAACACATCTTGTCTTCATGGGAAAATAAAAGATAGTAAAATGGTAATATTATATACTCATTAAGGTTAAAAAAATATAGCATAAGCTTTATAAATAATCATAATATTTAAGGCAAGGTATACAACTGAAACACAATCATTTCATACATAATCTTCTGCATAATATAGCAATAATAAATAAAATAATTCAATTTAAACATTCTCATGGTTATTCTAATAGTATAATAATCACATGTAATATCAATAACTAATCTCATAATTATGGAATTCATAATGTCAAACATCATAAGAACACTATCAATGCCTCGTTCCAAGACCATACATAAACAGGTAAAAACTCAAACTAGTTTGTCTAATGAGCCCTACTGATGCGTTGAGGGGATATAGCAGGCCCCAACCATCACTTAAATTTTCCAAATACATTCCCCATACGAAAATGGAGAAATATAAATGACATAATAATTTTTATTAAAAACTATTATATGAAATATGAAAACTTTAACCATAAACAAAGAATAGTTACTAACTAGAACATCCCCAATCAAACTAATCATAAATCATTTAATAAAATATGATAAATGATATCATAAGAGATAAACCTCAATTAAGAATAATATTTAACAAAATATGTTGACATAAATAAAAATACTCTATTAAAATCATTAAAAATATCTTGAGACAAATTCCACTTTTACTTTGAAATCATTAATTCAAAATCCATACACTTAAAAAAGATGACATTTAAAAAGAGTTTAATCAAAGTGTCTCATACCACTTCAAAATTTATTAGAGGAATCAAAATTTTCAAACATTCATGTCTATATAAAAAAATACTTACAACAGTTTTTGAAAACATGGACATTAATGAGAAGGATTTGATAAGAATAAATCTTTAAAAAATTTAAAACATTTTTTAGGTAAATAACCCCTTATCAATGAGTACCTTATATAAAACCTTAAAAATATTACTTTTGAAAAAATTTGAATGAAATTAAAAATATAAATAAAATATTTTTTATAATTTTATATGTTCATATAATTAAATATGTTTGATAATGTCATGAATATTGAAATAGAGAAAGGATTAATTCTTTAAACATTCAAAACATCCCATACTACGTTGAAAATTTATTTAACAAACCCAATATATTAAAATGAATCTTTAAATACCATGAAGATAAATTTATTCAAGATATCAAACATAATATGGGTCCATACATACACTAAACACAAGAAATAGGTGGTCAACATGGCTTATATCTCATGAAAATTAAACGAGTGGCAGAATTACCTCACCTTAGGTCCAACACTCTGGGTACATGTCTAAAACTATAGTATAAGGGTATTAAACATATTAATAACTTCTAAAAGAATCATAATAATATTTATGATATCATATATGATTCATTTATAACGTTATATTACCTATTTATTTATAATTTTCAATTTAAAGCAATATTTCAGGAAAAAATCACTTTGTTTATCGTACATGTTTTTACTTTTTATTTTTGATCATATAATGTGGATTATTATTTAATTAATTAAATAATGTATAAAATGGTTTACATATCATATATATTCAGTATAAAAATTTATACATATATAAAATATATGGAATAGAATACATTTTTCATGTAGATGGTAGGTCGTACGTACGTATGAACGCTACTTCTGTTTTCTTATAGTATTGGGTGGAAGAAGGTAAAAGACACATATATATTATTAAAGTAGCATTATTATTTCATTAAATTCATACTTATTAATTATATATATCTTTATAATCATTCTTGAATGGTTATTTTGGAGGCTGAATCTCATTACATTGTGGATGCGGTAGGCCGTAAGTACGCACGAGTGTCGGTATCATTCCCTTAATAGTTAAATGGTATGAAATTTGATGGTATTTTAATTATAAAGATTCATTATAATTTAATATTGATTATTTATATCCATTATAGTCATAATTATACCCATCAAAATTATGTAGTGTTGAATAAAAAATTACCCCACGACGTGGAGATGGTATGTCGTACGCACACATGCATAGTGACATTATTATTCATAGGATTAATAAAAGGAGGAATATGGTGGTTACATAATCATAATAAAATATCAGCATGTATATGACACTGGAGTTGTTAATTTAGTTTATAAACAATATAGGATGATATAGTATAAGAATAAAAAAATTGAATTGAATTGGTAAAACAATTACATCTTCTTTGAGTATCTCCTTTTGATTTTCATAAAATGACTTATTGGGTTGGATTTATACCAATAGTATGGACTCTAGGATGAATTGGGGAAATTTTTAAGGAGAATTGTTAATGTTTTGGTCACTTAAAAGGTATTTAGAGGTGTGAATAAAATAGAATTAGAGGGGCCCTTTTATAAGAGAGGGGAGTGGTACTTTTGGAAACTCCAAAATATTAATTGAATATAAATATATATAAGATTTAAAATAGATAAAAAGTGAGTTAGATCTAGTATAATATGATTATGGGTCAAAATAATCTTAACAAATAAAATTTATACTTTTTTTATTTTATTTTAAACCTTATCATTTTGATTTATCCTTAATTAATCTATTTAATTATAATTGTGGTAATAATATTATAAATATTAAATGATTATAGATATTTAATTATATGGTATAAATTTACCATAAATGGAAACAATATTAAATTTTTGACCTTATAATTTTTATTTTTTATTTTTTTATTACTTTTATTATTTTTAAATAATTTATTAATATGTTATTTTTATAAAATATCAATAGTGTAAATTTTGACACTATTCAATACTTTGACTTTCAATAAATTCTAAACAAAAATATAACTTCTAAAAAACAATTTAATACCCTCATAACATGTCATATTCACCTATACAATTAATTTATAACTTTAATTAGTCTAAATTATATTTCGTTTTATATTTTTAGTGTTAATTTATATTTCTACTAATAAAATAATTACTTCTTTACCATTATGTCATTATTTATAGTAATTATTTAATCTAAAAATATAATAAATAAATTCCTATGATGTATAAAGTTAAATTTTATTTAAATATAATATTTATTATCAAAATTAGCTCATGGTTATCCCAATATTAAAATTATTATACTTTTATGAAATGAGAGAGTGGCATTTTGTCACATTCTTTGAATTTAATAATATCTATGTCGTTTTCATGGAAATGTATCTATTAAATGATTGAATTTATAACCATAAGTGATAATGTTCTCATTTTATTCATCTAATAATTTTTTGAAAAAAAATTACTATGTTTTTAATCATTATCTATTTTTTAACCCATGTTTAAACAGTTTAACTCTTACCGCGACAACTTCTATTTTTACACTATATGGTTAATATTATTACTATAAAATTCCAAAAAGAACCCCAATAGGATTATTTATGAAATATATATAATTATAATAGTTATTTGGACTAATTATATATTTTTATAAATTTTATATAATTTAGTAAAATATTTTTTATTTTAAAGTATAATTTTAGTCAATTTTGATAATATTTATTATTTTTTTTTTATATAATGTCTCAAATAATGATAAATTAAAAATAATACTTATATCATATCTATAAAATGTATAATTTAACTATAAAATTCATTTTTTATCATTAATTATATTAAAATTAGATTTATTATAATATTTTTAAAATCATTTATTTTATATTTCCATTAACTAGACAATTACTACATCATTATTATAAATTCCTTTAATTAACTAATTTATTCTCAAAAAATTAAAAATAAATATCTTGATGATGATAAATTTCTAATATTTAAAATTAATATTTATAGTAGAATTTATCTTATGTGTAACCATATATTAAAAATGATTTAGTTATTAAAAATACAAGTATGATATTTTTAACTCATCTTTAAATAAAATATAATAAAATTCTAATTCTTATCCAAGTGGAATAAAATGATTATAATTTATTCCTAAGGTATATTTTGTTCAAAACCCACTTATAAAATGAAATTAGGACACATTTTGGGGTAATTTAAAAAACTTATAATATTTTTTTACCTTTAATTAACCAATTTACTCTTAATCATGGTTAATAAAAATTTACCAAAGTTACTATTCACCAAATCCATAATTAAAATTAAGTTGATACAATTGGAACACAAATTTCATACTAATTACAAACATGTATGTAATTTTTTCAAAATTCCATTCATAGAAGTGGTACGATTACGTTTCATATTAATCCACCAAATGTGGCTGGATAGAGGGTAAAAGAGACATTCAAATGATGAATAAATTATTATATATAATTCTATTATAATAATAGATAAAATTACCAAAATTTCTTTAATACATGTATTAAAAAATAAATTTATTATATAATAATTATACAAATGAAGAAAGCAGTTTTTAAGTATAATGCAGTATTTTTCACCTTTCATCAAAAAATAAAACTTTCCAAAAAAATACGAAAAATTCACCCAAAGCTAATTTTGATATTTAGAGATAGAAAATGAAGACTATTTTTAAAAATAATAATTTCATAATTTGTTTAGTACTATTCATAATGGCTTTTTAAATGACAATTTTGGTAGATCATAGTGCACTCGAACTCAGTTTTGCATACAATGCAAGCTATTGAATTTATTTAAATAGAAACGTACCATGAAATATTAGGGTGTTACATTGTAGACATGGAATTAAAAAATCTATAATTTTTCTAATAAATTATTATTATTTTTGAAATATTATATTTTACTAACCTTCTTTCTATTTCCTTATTTTGGAAATTGATAATGTCACATGTCTGTAAGTGCACAATACCACCTCCACAAAGAGGGGTGATTAATTTTTCCTTATCGAATAAAATAGTTTGTAATAAAAATGGAAATAATTAATAAATATTAAATATATATCATATTAATGGTTTTTTAAAATTAAATTATTGTACAATTTATTTATTTTTCATTTAGTATAAAAATGGAAATGATGCTCGTGTGTTTGTACGGAATACTGCCATAATTATTTGACACATTTATTTTTTTTTGGTCCACCATCAATGAATGGTTCACAACATGTTTCTAATTTATAAGAATACAAATATTTTTATGATTAATATTAAATAGATTATGTAATTATTATCCCTTTTACGTTAGTCAACTGACCGTTGTTATTTTGAACTTACAAATTGAGAGTCATCAAAATGACCAATGTGAACTTAACCATTTTAGAAACTAAATAACATCTGGTTAAAATTAAATAAAAGGAATATTTTTAAGGTATTTAATATGAAAAACTTTCTTAATAATGGAAAGAAACTATTATAATTTTATTACTCATGAGTGTAGACATATGAACGACATGATACCAAAATCGTGGTAAGGAGTTTTATTTTAAAAATATTATTTTAAAATCTTCCTCACAACTATTTTTCTTCCATATTATGGTTATTTGAAATGTTTAAAGAATGTTATATATTACGATTAAAATGTATTTAAAATTATTTTTCAATTATTTGTTACATTATTTAATAACAATTAATGGAGAGTTTTTTCTACCTTTTTTGCATGAGTTGATTTCTACATTTTTAAAAAGTTCAAAAAATGTGATTTATAAAATCATATAGATTTAAGACACCTTCCTAACATGGTAACTTTTATTCATTATTGAGAATAATTTAAATTATTTCATTGTAACTTTATGGAATCCTTCCTTTTTATTACATAACCTCTCATTACATTTTACAAACAGAGGATATTTAAGGTTTAGTGTCTTGGTAATAAGGCACATAAAACATGAAAAATATAACATTTTTCGAATCCACTAGAAATTATTATTCATTTTTTTCAATCTATGAAAAATTACTTTAACTCATAACCTGGGGACATACATCATTGAAAAGCATGAGCAGAAGACCCACTAAGAAAAATAGTTGAAACAGTTTACATGTGAACTTGAGAGATATGAATAATAACATAAGGAATATCTTCAAGGCATGATAAGGATACATTACATAATAATAATAAATTGAGTAATTAATTAAAACTATGGATACAATATTTCACTTACAAATTCATATGTATATCACCAAGGTCCATCCCCAAGGATTCATAAAAATTACCAAGGTTATTCACCAAAGTATCATAAAACTTGTCATATTTACAGATTTATTTTATTATCCAATGCATTTGAGAGAAGGTACCGCCCTTAATATTTATTTATTTACATGTTATTAACATATATAATAATCAAAAATTTCATAAATATCCCAAATAGAATAAAATAAATGTGTTTAATATCAAAATAGTTACATTTTAAAAAGTGCTTAAAACATGATCATTAATCATTTATAACCCATAGAATGGGAATGAGGGTTTTAAGTATTTCAATTACAGAATAAAATATATCATTTTTATTTCTTTATTTATATCCCTATAAATGAAATTGGTTTGTCTATTCACATAAAGAAAATAAGATAATTTCTTGAGAAAAAAAGAGAGATTTTGAGACGAAAATGTTACAACATAATGGTTATGAAACATTGTTTTAGAAAAAATTAAAATAAGAGGGGAAAGGGGTAACCCATTCATAAAAGACTCATAATATAGTATAGGGATAGAATAAAATGTAAAAAATAAAATGGTGTGGAAACTTGAAAGTCATACCACATAAAAGAGAACGTGAATAGAAAAGAAAAGTTGAGAATTCCCTTACCTAGAAGAGTAACTTCTAAAATTCTTGGATCAGGACCTCGATGGATTTAGAATACCTTGGTAGGACTCCTTGGGAAGTAATAATACTATAGCTTATAGGGGTATTATTATTTAATGAAAAAAAATGATGGAATGGCTTGGTATTTATAGTAAAAGAGAGGGAGTTTTTTGTTAATTTCTCAGGATACCTCATCGGTGGTATTTGTAAAACCATGGGCTTGCCCATGGTAATTTCCCATTTTATTCACCACTTGGGACACATCATATAATATTTTAATCCACATGATTTAGGTAGCATTTTAAATTGCACATTACATCGTTATGATGTCCTAAAACACACTGAAAACTCAAAAACATTATTTTTCTATTCATCGAAAAACAAAACATTTTATAAAAATATTATGAATTCACCCTCTCCTAATATTTATGTGTTTGAATTCATAAATGAAATCCATTTTATGAAAATAAATTTCTAAATATGAGAAATTTAATTTTTATGTAAAATCACTGTTTACTTGAAAAAATAATAAATCTTATCTAATAATTTCTAAAACAGTTTTTTACTTATACTATTATATCACATTACCATTCAAGATTCCTATATTATAAATATACTTCCTTAGGTGAGGTTACTATTCCATTGGTCATATTACTATTCATAAGGGCAATATTATTATTCATAAGATACTATTCACCAAAAAATATGTTGATCTTATTAGACTCTAAATTTCTTAGTGATCACAATTGTATATGTCTATTTTCTGAAAATAATTTCTTAGTATCAATTATTTAAACTATAAAAAATATTATAAAATACTCTTTTTTTAGTATTAATCAATAATATGAAACTTTTTAGAAAAAACTAAAAATTCATACTATATTAATTTTGACATTTCAAATTAAAAAATTATAGTTATTTTACCATAATAATAAAAAACAATTTTATTTATACAAATGGATTAAACAATGTAACTAAGGCCTTGTTACATATCCTCTTATAACACTTGTATAGGACCTAAGAGTAAAGTGTGTAATGGTGATAAAATATTTGGGTGGCTCGAACAACATTTCCTGAGTAGTGATTTCTATCAACTTGAATTTCTCCTATAAGCGATTTCATTCAAGCATAACATATTGAATCTCGGCTTGGGATTGGTCCAAAGCAAAGACTAGTGACATTACCTCCTTCCCATGATCTGAAAAATGGGATTTGAATGACCTGAGTCTACTAGATGATTCCATCAACTCTTCATTCAACATTAACTATAGATTATAATTTTCATTTATGAACAATAATTATAACATTAAAAAAAATTATTTTCCAACGATCATATTAACCAATGGTCATATAATGGTCAAAAATCGATGGTTACATTTCTATCATATTAATATAGTCTTATTGATTACAATATAGTAAACCATTCATTTTCAAGAAACAAAATATTATTCAAAAGTTCAGTTCATTACACTCTTCCCCCCTTAATATATTTTGTTCCTGAACTTTAAAATCGTTCCCTTATAATAGAAAAGATGTGGGTACGTTTACTTCATAGTCTCCTTTGGTTCCCACGTGGCTTCTTCATATTTCTGGTTTCTCTACTGCACATTAATAAGGAGGGTAGTCTTATTGCGTAGAAACTTGTCTCTATGATATAAGATCTCCACCAGATGCTTCTTATAATAAAGGACATGTTCTAGTTGTACCACCTAGAGATTTAGTACATGTGAAGGCTTTAGGTATGTACTTTCTCAAGAGGGATACATGGAATACATCTTGAACTTTTTCATGATTTGGAGGAAGTGAAAGTCGATAGGCCAGAACTCCTATGCGATCAAGGATTTCATACGAGCCAATGTACCAAGGGATGAGCTTCCATTTATTCCTAGACCTCATGAATCTATTCCAATGTGAAATTCTAAGAAATACTTTGTCAAAAATATAATACTCCAAGTCCCTTCAACGGTTGTCAGCATAGATCTTTTTCCAACATTGAGCAGCCTTAATGTGTTTCTAGATGGAATGAACCTTTTATGTCATATCTTACACAAGATCTGGCCCAAGAAGCTTTCTCTCGCTAAATTCATCACTAAAAGTTAGATTTCTTCATTTTTTTCCCATATTGATCTTCATAGGGTTCCATTTTAGTGATCGATTGGAAGTTGTTGTTGTAGGAGAACTCAAATAATGGGAGATTTTGATCCCATCCACCTTTAAGTTCCATTTTGAATGTTCTCAGTATATCCTCGAGTGCTTGAATAGTCCTTTTAGATTGGACATCATTTTGGGGTGATTAGCCATAATGAAATATTTAAGTCGGTACATAGATCACGTAGAAGACTTCTCGAGAATCTTGATGTGACCTTGGATCACGATCAAATATGATAGAAAGTGGAACTCCATATAGCCTTACCAGTTCATTCACACAAATCATGTAAATTTGATCAAGTGATAAATCTTCGCAAATAGATATAAAATGGGCAGTTTTGGTGAGATGGTCCACAATAACCCATATCATATTATTTTCTATGGATGTTATTGAAATACCAATGACAAACACTATAGAGATATTTTCTCACTTCTATGTTGGTATGGATAGTGGTTGTAACACCCCTTTAGGATGTTGTCTCTATAAATTCACTTTTTGACAAACCAGGAACCTTGTGGTGTAGTCAAAAATATCCCCTTCCATGTTATCCCATAAATAATGATCAAGAAGGTCTCTATACATTTTTGATCTTCCAAGATTTATAGATAAAGTATATCAATGAGCTTCATCCATTGACTCCTTATTTATTTACAGAATAGATTGAACACAATGCCGTGTACAAAATTTCAGTACATCATTTTTATCAATATTGAACTCATGATACTTCTCATCCTTCACAGCCTCAAAAATATTCTATAATAAATGATCTTTTTTCAGAGCATTATTTATATTATATAGTAATGATAGCTGAGAAATAATTTGGGATAGGGTTGATGATTTCCCTTCCCTTAAAATTCCCATGTCCAGTTTTACTAGTTCTTTGATCAAGAGATCTATTTGAATCCACATCATGAATAGAAAAATAGGTATGTTCCTACTTAATGCATTAGAAACTTTGTTTGCACTTTTGTTATCATAGTGAATTCAAAAATCATAGTCTTTATGAAGTTCCAACCATATCCACTATCTCATGTTCAATTTCGTCTGTGTGAAAATATACTTCAAACATTGATGGTCTGTGTATATATCACACTTCTCCCCATAATGATAGTGCATTCATATCATCAGAGTAAAAACAACTGAAACCCACTCCAAATCTTGCATATGTTGTTCTACTCATGAGTCTTCAACTCTTAAGATGCATAAGCAATGAATTTTTCATTTTTCATGAAGATTAACCCAAGCACTTTTAGGGATGCATCACTAAAAATAACGAATCCTTATTCGATTTAGGGTAGAGCTAACACGGGTGAAGTAACCAATCTCTTCTTTAGCTCTTGGAATCTTTCCTCACACTCTTTTTTTCTAGTTAAACTTGAACCCTTTTCATGTTAACTTGGTTAATGTATTAGAATGTAATGAATAGTATTTCACAGACCTCTTATAAAACCCTACTAAAACAAGGAAACTATGAATCTCAATTACTATTTTAGGATGAGGCAAATCCTCTACAACCATTTTCTTTGGAGGGTCAATTGATATTCCATCATTGGTTACAATGTTTCCCAAGAAAGAAAATTTTTCTAACAAAAACTCACACTTGCTGAACGTTCCAAAAACCCCCTCCTTCCATAGAGTTTGAAAAATAACTCTTATATAATCCTCATGCTCCTCATTACTTTTACAATATATCAAAATATAATCAATAAAAACTACTAAAAATTTTTCAAGGTTGTCCCTAAAGGTTCTACTCCTCAAATCCATAAAAATTGCAGGTTCATTAGTCAGTCTGAAGGGAATAACAAAAAACAAATAATGCCCATATCTTGATAAAAAGGTGTTTTTTGAAATATCTTCATTATTCACCCTCAATTGATGAGAACCATATCTAAGATCAATTTTGGTGAAGAATTATTCCCCACAAAGTTTTTCAAATAAGTAATCAATTATTGGAAGAGGGTATTTATTTATCACTGTGATCCTGTTCAATTATAAATAATCTATTCATTTTGGCATTGATCCATCCATCTTCTTCTCAAAGAGAATACATACTCCCCTAGGAGACACACCCAGTCAGATAAACTCCTTATACAAAAGATCTTGGAGTTATTTATTTAATTCCTACAGCTCCACATTTTCCATCCTATATGGGGTCTTTGATATCATATGATAACCTAGTATGATTTACATGGATAAATGTACGTCTCTTTCTTGGGAAGGTTTGGGCAACTCTTCAGTAAATAGATCAATGTATTATTTAATGAATGGGGGTCCTCTATGCTTATACTCTCATTTACTTCTCTATAATAACTAATAAACTCCATAAATAAGAATATATGAGGTGATTCTAGAAAAATATCTTGTCCAAAAATCTCTCCATGGAAGATAACTACCGGTTTCCCATTCAAGAATACTAAGATTTACTTGCTTTTGCATTTGATCTTAGCATTATACTTTGAGAGCCAGTCCATCCCTAGAATAATGTTGAATTCCAACATGAGAATTATAGCAAGATTTTCTAAGTAAATACTAGAGTTTCTAAACACTTATTATTCTTGAATAATCCCACAAGGAATCTTGACCGATAACTATACCTTTAGAAATTCAGGGATTGATTCTAAATTACTTTCAAACTCGGAGGAAATAAAGGATTTAATATAACCAGAATCAAACAATGTACTTACTATATTTGATAGAACAACAATATTACCTTCCACCACATCATTTTGAGCTTCAACATCATCCTTCATGAAAGAAAAAGCATGATCTTTCCCCATTTTCCTTTGTTGAGGCTGATGGTAATTCCCCTGCACTACCCTCAGATTTGGACAGGGATTAGAAAATATCCCAAGCTATCCACAGTTGAATTATTTTACATTAGGTAGGGCCTACACCATCACCATGTGGTCATTAGTTATGGGAAGTTTAGGCTTCACCTCACTATGACAATTCCGTGCGATATGTCCATCTCTTCCACAGTTGTAACACTTCCCACTTCAGATAAGGTAGTTCCTAAAATGGTTCTTCCCACGTCTATTAAACATGGTAAGTTTCACTTTCTTTCCTCCTCTTCCAAGATCAAAGATCCTCCCTAATCTAGGATCTATTTATCTATTATTCTCATTGGATTTTTGATACCACTATGTCTCACCAAACACCAGTTCAACTTTCACAGTACTCTGCACGATCTCCTCATAGCTATCATAGTCTCAGTTGGATATATTCTTCAACAGATGAGGTCTTATTCCACCAAATAATCTACCAACCTTCCCATTAGGATCCATGACAAATATTGTGGTGAAATGGGAATGTCTTTTGAATTTATTCTCATAGCTTCCAACAGATTCATTATCCTTCTACTTCAGCTCAAAAAACACTATCTCCATTTTTGTTTTTATCAAATAAGGGAAATACATATTGAATAAGATCCTTTTGAAATCTTCCCACTCCATATCTCCAACCTCCCATCTTCTCCTCACGTTTTTAATTATTCTCCACAACTTATTAGTTGCTCCCTCTAAGAGGTAAATACCCCAGGGGACTTTTTGTTCATATGAATTGTAGAGTGGAGAAAATATCTTTTCGATAGAGTCGGTCAACTATTCAATAATCAATGGGTTGGTAGATACAATGAAAAATGGTGATCATTGATGCATAAAAGACTATATAGAAATTTTTTCCCTTAATGGTGAAATTGATCTCTCATATTGATTCATGTTATTTCTCAAAACTTGAGATATTTGGTTCATCATTCTCATGATTGTTTCCATTACAACTTCCATCAGAGGGCCATCAGCACATGGTCCATAGTGGTCACCATTTTCATGGTTTATCCTATTTCCCACAATTTTTTAATTGAATAAAACCTTAATGAGAAACATATTCCATTTAAGAATCTTTTACCTGTAAATGATTTCTATATCTTAAAACATTATTCTTAAACAATAATTACATTTCTCAACAAATCCTTCACAATGATTCATAAAAAAGATTGTGATTAACCAAACATATCACCCAAGAGTGTCAAACCTGGAGTCAAAAAAGGTAAATTGTCATGCACTAGTTCCCATTTGAGTCTAGATCAATGCAGTGTTTTCTGGGATTACCCTCGATACATTTTTTCTAGAGTCACATCCACTAGTTCATATCCAGAGAGAGATTTATTTATTCAGAAACCACTTACTTAATATTTCAACAATCTACTAGGATTTTTTTCCAATATTTGATATTTTAAATAAGGTTATTTCTAAACATTTCAAATCCTAATTTCCCTAAATAACAAAAATATATTTTTGATACCAACTATGGAATCCCTCCTTTTTATTACATAACTTTTCATTACATTGTGCAAACAGAGGATCTTTAAATTTTAGTGTATTGGAAATAAGGTACATAAAACATGAAAAATATAGAATTATTATAATAAATATGAAAGTATTATTAATTTTTTCATCATATGTAAAATTACTCAAACTCATCACCTAGGGAGATACATAAAAGGAAAGGGTGATTAGAAGGCCCAGTAAAGAAAACAAGTGAAACTGTTTACATGTGAACCTGAGAGAAATCAATAAGAACATGAGGAATATCGCAAATGTATGATAAAGAGGCATATTATAATAATAAAAAATAGAGTCATAATTTGAAAATGTGGCTACAAAATTTAATTTAGACATTCATTATAATATCACCAAGGTCCATCCCTAAGGTTTCATAAAAATTACAAAGTTTATTCACCAAGGTATCATAAAAGTTGTCATATCTAGAGACTAATTTCTTTACCGAATGAATTGGAGTGATATCAAGGAAAAAACGTAATATTTATTTATTTTATTCTGATCCACATATATCACAATAAAAAGTTTCATACATATACCAAATAGAATAAAATTAATGGGTTTCATATCAAAATTCTGACGTTTTAAAAAGTGCTTAAAAACATGATAATTATGTCATTTATAACCCACAGAATGGGAATGAGGGTTTTATTTATTTTAATTATAAAATAAAATATATAATTTTTATGTATTTTTTTATACCTCTATAAATTAAATAGGTTTCGGTATTCACATAGATAAAATAATATAATATTTTGAGAAAAAGATAGATTTTGAGAAGAAAATTATGCAGCATAATGGCTATGCAACATGGTTTTATAAAACATTAAAAAGAGAGGGGATATGGGTTACCCATTAATAAAATTATAATTATATAGTATAGGGATAGAATAAAATTAAAATAAGAACATGGTATGGAAACATGAAAGACATACCATATAAAATAGAACTTGAATGGAAAAGAAAAGGTGAGAATTCCCTTACAACAAATAGTAACATCTAAAATTATAGGATCAAGATTTTGAATTATTGAGGACACATTGGGAGGTAATAATATCCAAGATTATAGGGGTGATTTTATAATTAAAAAAAGGAATGGCTTGGTATTTATAGTAAAAGGGATGGTGTTTTTTATTAATTTCTGAGGACACCTCATCGATGGTATTTGCCAAATCACGAGCTTTCCCACAGTATTTTCCCATGGTTTTGGTCACATGAGACACCTAATATAATATTTTAATCCTCATGATCTGACCAGAGTTTTTAATTACATATTACATCATTATGATGTCATTAAACACATTAAAAACTCAAAAATGATATTTTTACTATTCATCGAAAAACAAAACATTTTTTAAAAATCTCATTAATTCACCCTAAACTAATATCAGTGTTTTGAATTAAAAAATGAACTCCATTTTATGAGAATAATTTTATAAATATGAGAAATATATTTTTTATGTAAAATAACTATTTACTTGAAAAAATAAAAATACTTATCAAATAATTTCTAAAATAGTTATTTACTTATACTATTATATCACTTTATCATTCAATATACCCAAATTATACATATACTTCCTTAGGCGAGGTTACTATTACATTGGTCATATTACTATTTATATGGTTAATATTACTATTCATAAGTTATTATTCACTAAAATTTAAGTTGATTATATCAAACTCTAAATTTATTACTGATCACAATCGCATATGTCTATTTTTTAATCATTTCATAGTATCAATTATTTAATGTATAAAAATAATTTTAATGACTCTTTTATTTTAATATTCATCAATAATATGAATCATCTTAGAAAAAATGTAAAGATTCATCCTATATTAATTTTGACATTAGAAATTCAATAAATATGGTTATTTTACCATAGTTTATAAAAATGGATTACACGAAGTATCTAAGGCCTCATTACACAGACATTTATAACACCTGCATTGGACCTAAGAGTATGGTGTCCAATGGTGATAGAATATTGGGGTGAATCAGACAACATTTCTCAAGTGGTGATTTCTATCAGCTTGAATGACTCCTGTGGGCAATTTCATTCAAGCTAAAAATGTTGAAGCTGGGCTTGGGCTTGGTCTAGAGCGAAGCCTATTGATGCTACCTCTTTCACAATCTCTGAAAAATGGGCTTTGTATAGCCCGAGTCTACTAGATAAGTCTATCGATTGTTCTTTCTGCATTAATTATCCATTATCATTTCCATTTAAAAATAATAATTATAAAATTAAATATTAGTTTTGTTTCCAATGGTCATATTATCCAATGGTCAAATAATGTTCAAAACATTATGGTTACATTTCAATTATACTTATATAGTTTTATTGATTAAGACATAGTGAGCTGTACATTTTTACATAACAAAATATTATTCAAAAGTTTAAGTTATTACATTCTTTAAAATAAAATACTTTTCTAAAAATTATCATAATATATAGTTATGAAATTTTTTTATAAGGAAGTGGAAAATTATTCTCAATTTTATGAGATAACTAAGTATGTTATTGGTTATGTGTTTTTATTATAATAAATATTTTTTGGTTAATGTGAAATATATATTTTATTTATTTATGACATGCATATTGTAAATTCTATATGAATCATGGATGATCCTAATTTATCTTTGATGATGAGGGGACTCGATATAGCTCTCTAGGGAATTGGGTAAATTAATGGAGTTCACAAGTGATAAGTAAATCCAAAGATATATTTGAATTATTCAGTTAGGCAATTCAAATGTAAGGTTTATGATATGTATGAGTGTATAGATAATATATCAATGTACCTAAATGACATCCCTTCAATGGTTTTTAATGGAATTTTTGTATTTCAAAATATATGATAATGTGGTTATGTTTTGAAGGAATGTTTTGTATTTTTTTATAGGTGAATGGATGGGTTTTAAAGTGAATTTTTTCATGTTTTTTCATGTTTTCCTTGAAAATATTAGTATTATGATTTTGACTTAATCATTTAATATGAAATGTTTTAAGAAATATATTCAGAAACTAATTTTTTAATGTTAAAGTGAATAGATAATTGAGCTCAAATGTTTATTATGAAAAAGTAAATTTTGTTATTGAATTTTAAGGTTTAAAAAATGAATAAAATGTTTATTTTTAGTTATTTACTTCATTTAAATTTTTCAATCTGTCCCACATTTTCAATTTTTTTCATAGAGGTTAAGAATGATCAGAAATTTTAATGACATCAGAGTTCCAGTTATAGGAGTTACCTTGAACGAAGAATGTATTTAGTTATAAGGAACATATTTAATTTAAAATATCTATTCTATGGGAATGTTTACCATTTTTTATGTAATAATTTACCTTATTCATTAAAACACTAAAATAAAAAGATCTCATAAATGTAAGGAAGTGAAACATTTACAATAAATCATATAATTTTGGATTTATTAAGGTAAGATTTGATATATAGAATTCTTAATTTATATCTACATAATATAAATCTCAAAATAAATAACATATATATTCACTAGAACCATATTTAGAACCGTACTAGAAATGTAGTAAAAAAACGTGTCATTCATGGAGGTAGTAGTCTATGCCCATTCATGAAAAACGATTTATTTTTTCTGATTGAATGTATGGGGAATAGATAATGGTTATACCTTAAATATAAAAAATTTTATGTATATTATTTATAATTATGTGATTACATACATATGGTTAGAATAAACTTGGAGGAGGTTGGATGGGAATGACAACAAAATAATGTTAAAGGGTATGTAATAATTGCATTTATAATTTGGAAATTCTCATGAAACATCCTTTATAAATGATGGAAGTGATGAATTTTTATGATCATATAGGCTTTTAAACATGTATAGTGGATATTAAAAAATAAAATTGGAAATATTTTAATGGGAATTTTGAACTAGAGGTGTGTATTGAAGTTCGTAGGAGAAAAATCCTTTTTATAGATGAAAAAAGAGTGACAAAACATACTATATAAATGTTAGGTATGGGATAAAATTCAAATTTCTTGAGAGTTTGGTGATTTAAGTGGGGAAATGTTAGATGGTTTAATATAAAAATTGATTGAGTAAAATTCATGCCTTATTATATTAACTATTATAACTCTTATTAATCTTGAATAAAATCTTACCATGGTTGTTATTTTATTACTAAAAATATAATATGACCCTTATTATCAAATTTATAGGTTATGAATGTGAATTCTTCCTCCATTTAATATAATTTGTATAAAAAATATGAGAAATTTAACTTTTATATTAAAACATATAATTTTTTGAAAAAAAAAATTTGTAGAAAAATATAGTATTAAATATTAAAGTTTCTTAATATTATTCCACATCGATACGAAATTAAATGAATATCAATTTTTGTATATATATATATTTAAACATAATATTAGAGTCTTTATTTTAAAATATATCAATGTTATTTAAAATGATATTATTTAGGAATGTACCATTCTTTGAATTGTTTTTGTTTTTCCAGGGTAGAACATATATTTCTTGGAAACTTAATTTTATACCTAAAAATGAAATTTAACACATTACCTATTTTGAAATTATTGATTAAAAATATTTAGATAATTTTATATGATGAAATTTTTAAATGTGATAAATATAATTTTTTATATAAGTGTGCATAATGTATAAATTATTGTAAGGAACATGTATCATCTAAGAATAATATAAATTTTAAACTAGACTACTAATACTATTGGATGGAGGCTAACTTATTTTATTGTCTATGTTATTAATAATTTTTGATTTAAACAATTATCTAACCATAATATAGTAAACATTATAGTTCATGAATTTTATATTCTTATCAACAATATCCATTTTAAATATAATTTAATTTTATCAACGCATTATTATTAAAAAATAATTTAATCATATTTTAAGGCATAATTCATAATTTGGAAACCTATATATTTACTCCTCAAATAAAGGAAAACATTATAACAATTATATAATGTTATAGGATTCATTTTATTTCATTGTTGTGTGAGAGGAAATTTATTGAACAAATTAGGTTTTTAAGGGAAAATATGTAATTTAAAATCTTAGGGTGTTACATTTTCTATCTCACTGTCTATGATTAACAAATTGTGATCCAATCATAGTGAGAGTAATTATATTTCTATAGAGAATATTCTTTTGTAATTGATAAAAACTAAGGATACTTTAATAGTATTTATATGAGAATATGAGCTTATTTTAAGATGTTATAATGAATTTAGTTTCCAAAAAACCATGGCTGATAGGAGAAAATAATTGGATTTTGGGTTTTACCTCAACAATGGAGCTATCAGTTGGATGAGTTTCAAAAAATAGAATATGGTGGAAATTAAAATATAGACTAAATAAATAGTTTTATCCAATTTTGGGATGGTATATAAATGGATCTAGAATATCATCACCAAACAAGTAGTGATTCCAAGTATTTTGGGTGTAACTGAGCTTTTCTGTGACACTAATTGAGAAATTTATTTTCCAAGGAACCCCAGTCTCATAATATAGCTAAAAAAATCATTCAAAAATATTATTTATACTAATAAATCATTTATAAAAGTGATAAAGGATTAATTGTGTGGTAATATATGAGAATGTGTGGATTTGTTAAAAAATAAATTAATATATTAAAAATATGATAATAATGAAATGTATATTTTCATTAGATAAATTAAATAATATGTGTAATATTTGTTTTCAATTTAAATTTTTTATGGAAACATAATAAGGTAAATCAGTAAGAACCCATTTTTTTAAACTGGACGAAATTATGAGAGAATTTGAATTTCCAGTAATTACTGAGTGGGTTTTTTTAGAAAATAACATTAGAACATAATTCCAAATGTTGGGATCTTTCAAATAGATGTTTTTGGACTTTGGTAAAATCTCGATAAATTTTCCTAGATGCTTGATGAGTTTTGGGAGTGATGAACTAGGAAAGGATGGTTTTTAAGAACCTGCAATGGGTGCACAGTTTTCCAAACCATGCGGCTCATAGAAGGTGACCATGAAACTTAATTCAAGTGGATATAGGTTGTCACATGACTTGTGCATGGTTAGTCTAACCATGTGGGACAAACCATGCATGGTGAGTTTCATAGTTAGGGGGTTCCCCACAGTTGGCACACAGTTTTCCAAACTATGTAGGTTAATCCGTGCAAAAATGTATGTTTAATGAATTAAATTAATTTTAATTAGAATAAAATTAAAAGAAAACATAGTAACCTCACCCCTACCCTCATAACTGATCTATGCACACTAGGGGGCTCCCATTGAGGCGCAACACGACCCCCTCTATATCCCACCTCTGATATTTATTTTTGGGCTGTATGTATTTTATTTTCTATTTTGAATCTTCCAGTTATGCTTCTCTCTCCCTTATCCTCCTTGATTCTGGCCTATTTCTGGCCTCTCTATCTCCCTAAATAATTTTCCCAAATCCCTAGGGTTGGGGGTCTGTCTGAGTTTTGGTAATCTTCTAGTTCTAGTTTGTGAAAAGGGTGTCTCAGGACCCGTTGGTCCATATTCTGGAAACCACTGCTGAAGGTGTGGCATTTTGGTCTACTTCAGTTTTCCATCATCAGTTTGAGGTATAGATTTATACCTCTATTATTTCACACTATCTATTTAGGTTTTAGTGATTTTTATGAGACCCGGGGGAAGTGTTGTAGGGTTTTTTGATCTTTTTCTAAGTGCACAGACACATTTTTTCCAAGAATGAATATATACAGACATATATATCTTCCTTGTGCATGTTCCCTAATGGTGCGGGGAACACATGCATCAGTTTAAGGATATATATATCTCTGTGTGTGTGTGTGTGTGGAAGTTAAGGCGTGTGAGAAGGATGCTTCTTGAGTTATAAATCGAGGTTGGGCCATATTTTGAGGTAGGTTCTCTAACATTGACTTTATATTTTAAAAGTACAGTAGTTGATTATTTACTTCTTTTGAAAATTTGGACTAAAATCTTGGAATGATATTCTTTTGTGGTAAATTATTTGTTAGAATAAAAAATCTTGTTTTTGTAGTTAAACCCATCAATCAAAGTGTGCTACCTTCACAAAAAAAACATAGTGAGTAGACAATTATTTTTTCTAGGATTATTGATATGTTTTTTCCAATGTAGTCCTGGTTAGAGGAAGCTTAGTTAAATTAAAGGGATATGGTTGGCTTGGCTATAAGATGTCTTTCCTCATTTGTATGTTTATGCATTTGGGTTAAATGGTTATAATGGACTATAATGGGTTATATTGGTGTTTAAACCCATGTGGTATTCTTGAGGGTAATTGGTTAATTGAGTGTGAATACTCAATAGGTTTTTATGAGTTGTTTAAAGGGTTAAATACAAAAAATGGAAAATGGATAAACGAACGGTAAACTCGTAGGTTGTTTTTAAATATAAAATGTCAATAGGGGGTATTCTCGTAAGTTTACTTGTGATGATAAATGGGATATGGTGACATATGACTGGGTATAACCATATAGCTTGTTTTAATGGCGATGGAACACATGAGTCGTATACACATGTTATTTGTGATATATGTTAGTGGGTGTACTCACTAGGGGAATTCTTAATGCTATAAGGGTGGGTATACCCTAATGCTTGTATTTAAATAATTTTTTGGAATTGTGATGATTTTGTGGGTAAACCCACTGGTTATATGAAATTGAAAATTGTTAAATGGTTTATATGATTGGGTATTATCTTATGGTAAATTATGAATGGTTTATATGAGTGGGTATACTCATAAGTTTTGTTTCGATAAATGGTTTGAAATGAATGAATGGTTTGATATATGTCATGGATTGTTCTCCAAGGTTCTGTAATGTGGTATTGTATGTCTTGGGTTGATTATTCCCCTTGGGTCTTGATTCCGTGGGATGTCTTGGGCCTCGCTACATTGTGGATCTGGCTTGCATGGACACTCATAAGACATGTTGTTGCACATACTCCTAGTACTTCGAACAATGTTGTAATGACCCAAAGTTTCATTAATGGAAATTCCTCTTGATCTAATTAAATGTCTCTTTATGTAAAATGTTTATATAAAATGTCAACTTCTTTGGTTTTATGTTAAGAATTGTTATCGTTTCTTTTGTAGCCGTTGAACAGTGATCACATGATTAGTATAAATATAGGGCTTTAACAAACCCAATTTACTCAGATAAAGGAAGTGATGGCCTCATCTAGTAGAATTTCTCCATACGAAGCCCATTTGTCGGATCTCGGAAAAGAGGTGGCATCTTTGGGCTTCGATATTGACCAAGCCCAAGATGAGCTTCATCATGTCATGTTCAAACGGGACCGTCTACGGGAAAAGTGGAAGGTGATAGAGATTACCTCTCGAGCGATGTTATCTGAGCCACCCCAAGAGTCTGTCAAGATTGCACACCTTACCCTTAGGTCTTATGTGGCTGTTTTAAGGGGTTATGTAACAAATCACTATTACTGTGTTCATGTACATTATTTTTGTATATAATAATGAATATACTTTTGTGTCATCACTGATACATTGTAAATAGTTATTAAAGTACAAATAGTGTTTTTAGTTATTATTTAATTAAGAAATATATTTTATTAAATTAAGGGATTTTTGAAATAAATAATGTTTTAATAAAATATTATTATTATTATTAAATTAATTTTTATTAAATATAAATGATCATATAATTTTAGGAATTCAATTGTAATTTTTATTAAGGTTTGAAAGCCATTTTTGTCAAAACCCGTGAATTTTCGATAAATGTCGGTTTTTATTTTAAAAGTGAAAATTAACATATTTAGAAAATTATATAGATAAAATAAATGTTATTTCTAGAATTAGAACTTCGAAATTATCCAACGGTGAATTTTTCATAATTTTCTGAGGCAGTCAATTTTTTGGGTAAAAATTAAATACTGTTTAAATATATAATGTGTTTTATGACATCATAATGAACCAATAGGGATGTAATAAAATACTATCAGACTTATGTTCGGACAATATATGTTTTAAAATTAAAATAATGTGATTTTTGGTTTGTTTGACTTACTTTTCAAAGCATTAATGGACCCTTCAAGACTTAATAAACACCTTGTCTTTTTAAATTGTTTTCCATGGGAGTGTGACTCACCTCCACATAAGAAACCCTATTATTTTAAGAAGTTCAGACATTGGCCTTATAAAATATTTTTTCTCTCTTACCTTTTCCAAAAACCATGGTAAAAAACCATGATATGGTTTGTGGTTTGGATTAATTTAATATAAGGGGTCCCAAACCTAAATAATAAAGAATTCCCTCACCTTTCCTATATAAACTCACCCAAGCTCCCACTTCCTCATCTCTCAAAGCCTTTTGAGTTCGTCCAAAATCTACCCTACTCTCTCTTTAATCCTCTCAAGGTTCCCCAATCTCCCAAGAAACCTCTCTCAAGCCTCTCTCAAGCCTTTGGAAGCACACTTCCAAGTAAGGGTTTTTCCTCCTTTCACTTTTTTTCTAATTTTCTTAATATTGTTATGCCCTTTTAATTTCAATTATAAATGCTGGGGTATGGTTTTTCACCTCCCCCATACATTCCTATTATTTTTTAATGATGGTATACCCCTTTATTTCTCATTAAATGTCTCCCATGTACACCCGTTACTATGCCGAAATTCAGAAAGGAACTTATCTCTCTTCTTTTACATTCAAGCAATACAAATTTGTATCATGAATATAAATTCCATTACAATTTTTTGGAAATGTATCTATATGACACCTTTACTATCCATTTCATTTAAATATGATGAGACACCACTTTTTCTCTCATCAACCATTTTTATGAATTCTTATGTCATGCCGTTACGCTGCCGAAATTGCCCCGATTTTCTTAGCCAATGCAATTTTGTAGTGAATACCATGCCCATTTTCCATCAAGGGTATTCAACATTATGCACATTTACTTATTGATTATAAAGTTTCATGTATGAATTCTACTTTCTTTTATTGTGTAATAAAAGATTATTTTTATTGAATCCATGTTTTATGATCCATGTGGCACACTTATGCATGAAATGAATTGTTTAAGAAGGGTGCACTCTTATCGCGCTCCAATGCATTGGGAAAAGTATAGTATCATGATAAGCCATGTGCAATGAGTGTTGAATCATTCTAATTCAAGTGCAACGAGTGTTTACTCATACTTCATGTAAAATGAGGATTTACTCATCCTCTATGTGTAATGAGCCTTGGCTCGTGCTAATTCCATGTTAAGTGTTGTTGCCACATTTCCATGTTATGATTATCATGCTTTATCATGCCTTTATATTCCTGTTTCTCTTGTGCTCTATTGATATTCCTATTGTCTAAAATGTATTTTACTCCTCATGTATTCCATGTTTATTCCCTTACTGGGTTTTATAGCTCACCCCTTTTCTTATGAATGTCCTCAGGTTATCCCATGCAATGCTAAGTACGAGGGAATGTAGTTGTCATGTAAAGGCAGTTTTCAAAAAAGATGTTGTACTTCATGTTTTTAGTTGTTATGTAATGATCCTAATCCCCAAAGATACTAGACCTCTTGATCATCCATGCAGTATCAAGTGAATGGTTTATGTAATAAATCATGTTTAAGTTTGTAATAAAATCAGGGTTGTCATAGTTGGTATCAGAGGATAGGTTTAGTTATTTTTGGGATTAGGATTAGAAAACCCTAGTAAAGCCTTAGTGACAAGACTAAGTATGATAAAAACATCCCGATGTTTTGGTAAGTACTGAGTAAGTGGTTTATCAAACAAATACATCCCTGTCTGGATACGAGCAGGTAAAGGCAGCTTTATCACATATGTATCCAAGGGATAAAACCCGAAAACACCGCTTTGAGCTAGACTCAAACGGGAACTGGTGCACGACAAGGGCCTTGCTGCACTCTTGGTTACCACACTCCTGGGGGATTTGTTTTGATAAATTCACAAGCTTAGTATGAACCCTTATTAAGGGAATTAAAAAAAATGCCCCTAAGAATATATGTTAGACAGTATATCATGAAAATCCTAGATTGAATCCTATAGACTCACGAGTTAAGGAAATAAAAGTTTATTTATAATTCATCAACTTTTGTCTTTGGATTACGATTTATGTGTTACCCCCTAAAATTCCTTTTATTCCATCCATTGGCCGGTAATAGGAGGAATCGGGCTAACAGCCGGTGTGAAGATCAGTGTGATGACTGTACTAATGAGATGCTCAATCCAATGGGAGCGGGAATCTTGAACTTTGTCACGCTTCTCTCACATCTATCTCAAGATTTGAATTGAATCATGGGTCAAGAGGAACATCCAAACCCCCCTAATTAGGAAAAAGTCACTATTAAGAGCTTCATGAGACAAAGGCGTTCTACTTTTAGTGGATCATCCAATCCAACGATCACTGAAAAATGGATCAACTCCATTGAAAAGATCTTCTCCATCCTTAAATGTTCTGAAAAAGAGAAGGTTCTCCTTGCGGCTTATCGTATGAAGGGTGAAGCTGATCAATAGTGGACGTTGATCAAAAATAAGAAGCCTCATGAGGAGATCGAGGCATTGGAATGGAAGGATTTCTGGAATATGTTTTTCGATAAATATTTTTCGTGCACCCTCCGCCTTAAGATGGAAATGGACTTCCTTTCCCTCAAGAAAAAAGAAGAAGAATATGTTGGAGCGTATGAGGAAAACTTCACAAGGCTTGCACGATATGCTCCCGGCTTTGTTGATACCCCTGAATTCAAGGTTGACCGCTTCTTTGGTGGGCTAAATCCTAGCCTATGGAATGAATTAGAAATCCATGACTTCAACAGCTATGAGGAAATTTTCCGATGTACCCTCAAGGTCGAAATGGAGATCGGGGAATCACATGGGTATCATGGGGACAAGAAGAATAAGGTGGACTTCAATGGTGGCGGTATGATGGATAAATCCAACGGTGCTAGGAAGATCCAGCACCTCACTTTGCAAAAGTGCGGAAAGAAGCACCCTGAAAATTGACTCAAGGGGATGAGGAAATGCTTTAGGTGTGGAAGAGAAGGGCACCTGGCTATTAACTATCTGCAAGAAAGACCCGCAGCTACAATAGAGGAGACAAAACACTCTTTTCAAACCTCAACGCTTTGTTCATTGCTACAAATGCAAAGAACCGATGCATATTGAAAATCAGTTCCCTAATCCAAAGGTTTTCGGAGGCAACCAACAACCTCCAAGGAAGAAAGGAAGAGCTATTTCCATCACATCTTCCGAAGTGAACCCCGACAATGAAGTGGTTACAGGTACGCTAGTTATTCATTCAAGAATAGAGAACGTACTTTTTGATTCAGGTTCTACGCATTCTTTTATATATCGAACATTTAGTAGAACAATCCCAGCACCACCAAAAATCATAGAAGTGAAGATGTCGGTGAGTATGAAAAATGGGGCAATCATTTCATCCCAGGAATATAATTCCTCCCCTGTTATAATATGTGTATTGAATATCCCAGTGAACCTCATCATACTCCCTATGGTGGAATTTTATGCAATTCTTGGCATGGATTGGCTTTCCTTATATAGAGCCAACATAAATTGTCAGGAGAGGGAAATCACACTCCATGTGAAGAATCGACCCCCGATTCTTTACAAGTGTAAGGAGGATGATGAATCCTCTTTAGCTCCATCATCTCAAGCATGGATATTACTACCCTATGAGAACGCGCATCTAGCTCAAATGATTGAGTCCAAGGAAGAAACCATCCTTGAAGAAATGCCTATTGTGAGGGAATTTGCTGAAGTGTTTCCCAAGGAACTGCCTGGTCTTTCTCCTAGAAGAGATGTTGAATTCTCAATTGAACTTATACCAGGGGTGCTACCAATATCCAAGACTCCATATAGAATGGATTTTGTGGAACTTGAAGTGCTGAAGAAACAACTACAGGAGAATCTGGATAAAGGGATTATACGCCCAAGTGCTTCACCATGGGGTGCACCGGTCCTCTTTGTCAAGAAGAAGGATGGGTCAATGCGGCTTTGCATCGATTATTGTGAACATAACAAAATCACGATAGAGAACAAGTATCCTCCTCCCATGGATCGATGACTTGTTCGATCAGCTGTGTGGAGCACAATACTTCTCCAAGGTAGATTTGCGATCGGGATATTATCATGTAAGGGCGAAGAAGGAAGATGTCCCCAAGACTGCTTTTCGTACACGATACAGGCACTATGAATTCATAGTAATGCCTTTCGGACTCACCAATGCTCCATAAGTCTTCATTGACTTGATGAATAGATTGTTTATAAATTACCTTGACAAATTTGTGGTAGTATTTATAGATGATATTCTAATATACTCCAAAACCAAGGAGGATCATGAGGAGCATTTAAGAACTATACTGAAGACTTTGTGCAAGGAGAATCTCTATGAAAAGTACATAAAGTGTTAGTTCTGGTGGAAGGAAGTCTCATTCTTGGGCCATATCATCACAAGCAATGGGATATCTGTGGATCCCTCCAAAACAGATGCAATTGAGGGATGGCCGAGGCCAACATCGGTAATGGATATCCGTAGATTCTTGGGGTTAGCTGGATATTATCGACGATTTGTGAGAAATTTCTCATGATTTTCCAACCCTCTTACCAAGCTAACTCAAAAGGTAGTAAAGTTTTCTTGGAGTGATGAATGTGAAGAAAGCTTCAAGGAGTTAAAAAGGAGTCTTATCACTGCGCCCGTGCTCACTTTACCCACAAGTGGGGAAATTTTTGTGGTATTCAGTGATTCTTCAAAGAAGGGCTTAAGATGTGTGTTGATTCATAATGATAAAGTGATATCCTATGCCTCAAGGTAGTTGAAAATCCATGAGTGAAACTATCCAACACATGATCTGGAGTTGGTGGCGGTGATCTTTACCTTTAAAATCTGGCAGCATTATCTCTATGGGGAGAAATGTAAGATATATACTAACCACAAGAGTCTTAAATATATATTCACATAGAAAGAGATTAATATGCGCCAGAGAATATGGATAGAGCTCATCAAGGATTATGACTGTTCAATACATTACCACCCTGGGAAAGCGAACAAGGTGGCAGATGCCCTAAGTAGAAAGGACCCAGTGATTTTATCAATGATGAGAATTGAGAAGGATCCAATCTTCTTAGACTTGATAAAGATGGACATGAGAATCATAAATAAGGGAACATCATAAATCCTTTCACATATGATTTCTCAACCATATCTTTTGGAAAGTTTAGGGGATGATCAAAAGGATGATGTGGAAATTTAGGAAAAAGTGGTAGCTATCAAAAAAGGTAAATCCTCAGAGTTTAATGTTAATGAATAAATAATTGTGCGATTTGGGAAAATTCTATGTGTTCCATCACATCCGGAGATGAAGAAGTAACTTTTGGATGATGCACATAGTTCAAATTACTCTATTCACCCAGGGAGCACAAAGATATATCGAGATCTCGGAGAAAACTTTTGGTGGGATAATATGAAAAAGGAGATCGCTGAATATACATCAAAGTTCTGGGTGTTCCAGAAAGTGAAGGCAGAGAGAAAGAAGTCTAAGGGGATGATGCAACCATTGCCCATACCCAAATGGAAATGTGAGAACATCACCATGGACTTTGTCACTAGACTTCTGAGGAAATCCAAAGGCAATAATGCAATCTGGGTTGTTGTGGATCATCTTACAAAGACTGCACACTTATTTGCTATTCTGGAGGATTTCTCATTAGATCAACTGGCACAGATATATATCAGGGAAGTTTAAGGCTACTTGGAGTTCCACTAACTATTGTGTCTAACTGAGATCCAAGATTCACCTCTATGTTTTGGAAGAGTCTTCCAAAAGCTCTGAATACTGAACTGAACTTCTGTAAGGCCTATCATCCTCAAACTGATGGCCAATCCGAGCGGAATATCCAAACACTTGAGAATATATTTAGATCGTGCTCAATGGACTTTAAAGGATGGGGGGATAAACTTATTCTTCTGGTTGATTTCTCTTATAATAATTGTTTCCACTAGAGAATCCAAATAGAACCATATGAAGCCCTGTATGGGAAAAGGTGAAGAACACCGGCATGTTGGGATGAGGTCGGTGAATGTAAGGTGCTTGGACCAGAAATAGTCAAGAAAATGGTGGAGAAGGTACAAACCATTCAGCAGCATATCAAGGCAGCCCAGAGTCGACAGAAGAGTTATGCAGATAATCATCGACGAGACCTTGAGTTTAAAGTTGGAGACATGGTTTTTCTATGCATATATCTGTGGAAGAATGTCATGAGGTTTGGAAAGAAAGGGAAGTTAAGTCCAAGGTACATCGGCCCCTTAGAGATTCTTGATCGTGTCGGGGTTGTGGCCTATCGACGGGCATTTCCACCTACCTTGGCCAAAGTACAAGATGTCTTTCATGTATCTCTATTAAAAAAGTACATACCAGACCCTTCACATGTACTCTCTTTTGAGGTGGTACAGTTGGAGGATGATCTTTCTTATGAGGAGCAACCAGTGATGATCTTAGATCGTAGAGAAAAAGTTCTACGAACTAATACAATGCCCCTCGTCAAGGTTTTGTGGAGAAACCACAAGTTTGAATAAGTGACTTGGGAATCGGAGGAAATGATTAAGGTGAGTTACCCACATCTGTTTTAGTGTGGGAAAAGGAAATTTCATGGGCGAAGTTTCTTAAGGGGGGAATATTGTAACAACCAAAAGTTTCATGAATGGAAATCCCTCTTGATCTAATTAAATGTCTCTTTATGTAAAATATTTATATAAAATGTCAACTACTTTGGTTTTATGTTATGAATTATGACTGTTGCTTTTATAGCCGTTGAACAGTGATCACATGATTAGTATAAATATAGGGCTTTAACAAACCCAATTTACTCAGACAAAGAAAGCGATGGCCTCATCTAGTAGAATTTCTCCATACGAAGCCCATTTATCGAAGCTTGGAAAAGAGGTGGAATCTTTGGTCTTCTCTCTTAACCAAGCCCAAGGTGAGCTTCATCATGTCAAGCTCGAACGGGACCGTCTACGGGAAAAGTGGAAGTTGATAGAGATTACCACTCGATCAATGTTATCTGAGCCACCCCAAGAGTATTTCACCATCGCACACCTTACCCTTAGGTCTTATGCGGCTATTTTTAGGGGTTATGTATCAAATATCTAGTACTATGTTCATGTACATTATTTATGTATATAATAATGAATATACTTTCTTATCATCATTGATACATTGTAAATAGTTTAAGTACAAATAGTATTTTTAGTTATTATTTAAGTAAGAATTATATTTTATTAAATTAAGGGATTTTTGAATTAAATAATATATTAATAAAATATTATTATTATTATTAAATTAATTTTTATTAAATATAAATGATCTTATAATTTTATGAATGCAATTGTAATTTTTATTAAGGTTTGAAATCCATTTTTGTCAAAACCCGTGAATTTTCGATAAATGTCAGTTTTTATTTTAAAAGTGAAAATTAACATATTTATAAAATTATTTAGATAAAATAAATGTTATTTCTAGAATCAGGACGTCGAAATTATCCAACGGTGAATTTTTCGTAATTTTTTGAGACAGTCAATGTTTTGGGTAAAAATTAAATACTGTTTTAATATATAATGTGTTTTATGACATCATAATGACCCAATAGTGATGTAATAAAATACTATAAGATTTATGTTCGGCCAATATATGTTTTAACATTAAAATAATTTTATTTTGGGTTTGTTTGACTTACTTTTCAAAGAATTAATGGACCCTTCAAGACTTATTAAACACCTTGTCTTTTTAAATTGTTTTACATGGGAGTGTGACTCACCTCCACATAAGAAACCCAATTATTTTAAGAAGTTCAGACTCTGGCATTATAAAATATTGTTTTCCTCTTCCATTTTCCAAAAACAATGGGCAAAAACCATGGGACGGTTTGTGGTTTGGATTAATTTAATATAAGGGGTCCCAAACCTAAATAATAAAGAATTCCCTCACCTTTCCTATATAAACCCACCCAAGCTCCCACTTCCTCCTCACTAAAAGTCTTTTCATTTCATCCAACCTCTTCCCTACTCTCTCTATAATCCTCTCAAGGTTCCCCAAGCTCCCAAGAATCCTCTCTCAAGCCTTTGGAAGCACACTTCCAAGTAAGTGTTTTTTCTTCCATTCACTTTTTGTCCAATTTTCTTAATATTGTTATTCCTTTTAATTTCAATTATAAATTCTGGGGTATGGTTTCTCACCTCCCCCAAACTTCCAAGTTATTGTTTGAATGATGGGATACCCCTTTCTCTCTCATTAAATTCCTCCCATGTACACCTATTACTATGCTGAAATTTCGAAAGGAACTTCTCTCTATTCTTTTACATTCAAGCAATACTTTTGTATCATGAATATAAATTCCATTACAATTGTTTGGAAATGTATATATATGACCCCCTTACATTCCATTTCAATTAAATATTATGAGACACCCCTTTCTCTCTCATCAACCATTTTTATGAATTCTTATGTCACGCCGTTACGCTGCTGAAATTGCAGCGATTTTCAAAGCCAATGCCATTGTGTAGTGAATACCATGCTCATTTCTCCATCAAGGGTATTCACCTTTATGAACATTTAATTATTTATTATAATGTTTCATGTATGAATTCCACATTCCTTTATCGTGTAATAAATGATTATGTTTATTGAATCCATGTTTTATAATTCATGTGGCGCACTTATGCATGAAATGAAATGTTTAAGAAGGGTACACCCTTATAGAGCTCCAATGCATTGGGTAAAGTATATTATCATGATACTTCATGTGCAATGAGTTTTGAAAAATTCTAATTCAAGTGCAATGAGGGTTTACTTTTGCTTCATGTGCAATGAGGATTTACTCATGCTCTATGTGCAATGAAACTTGGCTCGTACTAATTCCATTTTAAGTGTTTTTGCCACATTTCCATGTTATGATTATCATGATTTATCATGCCTTTATGTTCATGTTTCTCTTGAGCTCTATTGATATTCCTATTGTCTAACATGTATTTTACTCCTCATGTATTCCATGTTTATTCCCTTACTGGGCTTTATAGCTCACCCATTTTCTTATGCATGTTCTCAGGTTATCCCATGCAATGCTAAGTACGAGGGAATGTAGTGGTCATGTAAAGGAAGTTTTCAATACAGATGTTGTACTTCATGTTTTAAGTTGTTATGTAATGATCCTAAGCCCCAAAGACACTATACCTCTCGATCATCCATGTTGTATCAAGTGAATGGTTTATGTAATAAATCATGTTTAAGTTTGTAATAAAATCAGGGTTGTCATAAATGCCTAGACCAAGTTTCCACTAGCATTCCTATGGGACTAGATGTTTATGACTTGGATGAGTTCATTAGATTTTCCCTTCAGGGTTTATAATTCTTATATGGATTCCTTTGATGAGATTTTTTGGATTCGATCCTTCATGGTTGTAACGACAAAGGTATATATAGAATAAGACTTATTTTCATTTATATGAATATTTGTGAATAATATATTATTTTTAAATTAAATAGTATTCCTTTTCAATGTCATACTCAACACTCAACAATGGGTTTCTTTGAAATCTTACGTTTCACACAACTTTGAGTTATATCGAAAAATAATATAATATTATTTTTATTTTAAATCGTAGATAACACCTATAAATTATATTGGAATAAATGAGCAAAACTAACTAGAATATTATTATACATGTTTTTAAGTATATTTAAATTTATCCAATAAATTTTTTGAGACTTAAAATAAGAGTGAATCCGATTTTAAGCATGAAATACTCTAATATTTTTAAAAGGTCATTTTACTACCTTTTGATGGAGAACCCTTTTTAAATATAGTTTTTTCACCTTTATATATTCTATTTGAAAAAAATAAACTTCTTATTTAGAAGAGGAACAAAAAATTACTTTGGATAAATTTTTGGTAATTTTCTAATAAAGTTCATTTTTTAATGAATAGTGAAAAAATACAGCATTTTTAGTCAAAACCGCCTTTTCATCTAATTTATTTATATATATAGATTGTTATTTTAATTGGTTTTAAAGTGTAGCAGAATTATTTTTTAATAATTTAATCAAATTTTGGTCACTGGAAGTAAATTTACTTTGAAATTTGACATAAACACATGTCAATCTTTTGGTAGTTTTTACTTCTTAAAAACATGCTTTTTGGTTTTGAAAACAAAAATAAATTTTAAATTGATTTTTGAAACTTCGGTGTTTTGAATTTGAAAAAATGGATGTTATATTAGGAATCAATTGGTCAAAATTTTTTAAATAGGAACCATTTATTTTTAGGCATTATGAATAGTAACTTCAGTAATTGTTTTATTTACCATGGTTAAAGGGTAAATATGGTAAATAAGGGTAAAAAATAATATTATAATAATACTTAACTACCCTAAAAGATGTCTTAATCCTATTTGATGAGTTATGTCCGTCCATGGGAATCCTTGGGTCGATTTTGGGACCCCATGGAGCCACTTGGATGTGAAAATGCATTCTATAAGAATTAATTTAAAGTAAAGAAAAATGTATCATAAACATGTATATATTATTAAAACAACTTTTATAAGAGGTTATATAAGTGATCTATTAGACTATTAATAGTAATTAGAAATCTACAATTTTTTCTGACATCATGGTATTTTATTTATAATATTAGACAACAAATAAATAAACATATGTATGACACAATGACGATGTAGTGATTACCTTTTTAATGAATGATTTAAATAAACGAGATTATAAAAATTAAAATAAATTTATTTTAAAACTTATTATGACATCAATGGATTTTATGGATGATTATTACTTTTTATCTTTGATTTAATGATATTTTTTCGAAATAATCAAGTTTTTATGGATTTTTAAAAAGTAATGAGAGGAATAGTATAAAATTGACATAAATGAGTTTTGAAAACAAATACTATTTTATTAAATGATATAATAGTCCTAAAAATATAATATTCAGAAAGAGGACTTCTATAATGTTGAAAATTTCATTAATTACCCCTTTGTGGTTCTATTGGAATTTTATAGTAAATATGTGTTCCATATAGTATAAATATACAAGAAGACATTGTAAGAGTTATATTAGTTAACTAAGGATTAATGCTAAAAGATGAGGTTACATTTGTGACCTAGACTTGTATAAAACATATTGGTTGAATGGTTTTCGACCCAAAATAATATAATCATTGAAATAAATTACTTTTTAAGCATTTTAAACCGAAAATAATTTTAAAATAAAATAATACCTCAAATCATTCCTAAAGTGCCCCTCCTCCCTCTTACAAAAGGCAATCACCTCTACCATTTAATCACACCTCCCAAGCCCCTTGGATCATCCAAAATCGGCCCAAATAAGCTCACAACATCCCTATATTCCTCATAGAAGACTTACCTCTGGAATAAGGAGATTAAAAAAACCTTTTGGGTCAAATCAAAGAGAGTTGCACGATTTAAGAGGTAGCATCTTCTCTAAAGTACCTTTCCATTATTTTACTTCTTCACTATCTATTATATTCGTATTATTTTATTACATAACAACACTAGTATACACAATATACAAGGATATTTTATATCTTAAGGATTAAAATGACACTTACACACACACCTCTATCTAATGGATATGAACATACTATTTCAGTGGACGACAAACTACTACCTCACGAAACGACGATTATTCAATTTTCTCCTACCACCTCTCATGGTGACCATTATTCTGGAACAATATTTATATATGATATATATTTTATTTATATTAACTCTATTATTCTATTTTTTTATTAAAATCATACCTTTATTCTTTCCATAATGTGTAAATATGATTATTTTATTTGAGAAAGTGCAAACTACCGCCCCCTCAAAGTGATATGATTTGTTCATGCCATACATGGAATGTATAAAGGATTTAGTTAATGAAATTATGTAATGTATATAAAATATTATATTATAATATAATTATAATATACCTAGGTATCATTTATCTTTTATTCCTTTAAATATGAAAAATAAATGAAAGTGGTGTTCATGCGTATGTATGGCTTACCGTCTCCATGAACGGTGAATTTCATCTCATATCTCCAAATGTTATGTAGTATTAAAAAAACATATATATTAGATATATATGATATTTTAATCATGAATATCATTCTGGAGATAATGTACTTTTTACCACTTAGACAATTTGTAATTATGACAAGTTCATTTTTGACTCAAGTAGCGAATATCAAAAAAACAATAAATATTAACTTCAATAAATATGTAATGTTTATAACATGGTAATAATTGATATAAAAGTATTAATAAACATGAAAACGGTTCTGAAGCAAGTAGAAACTAACTTAAGTATATTATTCTGGAATAACGAGGTACATACGTGAGGAGTCAAAGTCAAGGGAAAGGAACTTCTTAACCCAATTTTCATTCTTTGGGTTAGTCGTCTACTTCATGATTATGTTGTGCTATGATTATGTGAGAAATAACTTTTGATGTCCTATCTTTTATTTATATTTTCCTTATGTGTATTTAATGTTAATACACATAATCGATGTATTTTATTTACAAAATGATCTTGGTAAGGGACTTCGTCTCAATATCCTTTCATTGAAGCATATTTTGTTTTATACATGAACTTATTTTATATGGTGTATAATTATACCCTTTTTATTTTAATTTAATTAAAAAAAATTAAAAAGGAATATTTTTATACAAATCATTTTACTAAATGACTAAAGGAATGATTCTTTTTAACATATGTGGTGACACCGACCTTTCTTCTGCCGCAAGCATTATTTGATATTTGGATTCCTTAACAAGTAATAATATTTCTATAAGGGAAAAATATCATATACCCTTTTTATGTATTTTTGTTATTGAAAATGTTTTTGATAATTCATTGATTTTGTCAATTTCTTGAAATGATATATTGTGATTGTAATGTGGAAGTGTTATCTTTATTTTATTCTTTTTTATGTGTCATGAATATGTTATGTTTCTTGGGAATTATTTACTTATACGTGTAGTTTGGTGATAAATCAAGGGTGGGTGAGCAGGGGAAAGATCTTCAATTCATTTGGTAACATGAAAGAGGTAAAGGTTAATGTTTCTCCCTAGAGATTTATGGAATATACTATGATGGGTATTCCAAATGTAACTCCTTGTGTAGCTGTGAAAGCTACAATGTATGTATGTTATGGATTCCACAAGTTACATTTATGATTTATGATTTATTTGGGTTATTCATAAATATTATGATTTCCTAAGGTATGTTAATGAACTTATTTTTTATGATAGAGATGTATGGTCTCATTGATTTGTACGTATTGATGGACTAATGTTTTCTTTTCTTATTTTATATCCCTTACTGAGATTTTTTTCTCATCCCAAGTTTTTGAAATGTTCATCATAGGGTATAAGGAAGGTTAAGATAAAGAATGAATTCAAGATGATTTATATCAATAAAAAGAATTATTTTTTTATTTTAAGCATTATTATTTTTTTAAAAAAAACTGGATAGATAAGAAGTTTCTACTTTTTAATTTTTGGGATTTAATGTAATAGTTATTGCCTAATTATCTAAAACTCTAAACATACAAAGTTACTCAATGTGAAATCTTGACATAACTCAAGATTGTCTAATGTTTAATGTTGGGTCCTTATAGTTGGTATTACAGTTCGGTTTGGATAACTTTAGAAGTTATGGTGTTATCATGGTGTAGGTAAAGGATCCCATATAACCAAGAGGGTTATTATCAAATGGAATCTTTTGGCGGGTTATGGTAAAATAGGTCGTTTAGATAAAAACATGAACAATGTAAATATAAGTAGTTTGATATATTAGAGTAATATAAACGTTTTTATGTTATCTTTACCCTAAAGAGGTTTCTTTTTTAAATTATATTCCATTTCATGTTTAAGTGTTGATTATTTTCAGCAGATTAAGGATAATTTGTCAATATGGAAGGAAAGAGATCTTTCAAAACCTTCTTATCCCCCACCTCAATGATTTTATCCTCACTATTATGGAAAAAGACCTTTCAAATGAGTTTGACAGCTTCTTGAATATTCAAATCGCATGCAAGAAATTTTTTGGGTTATCAAACACCAACTCATTTCTAAAAAAAATTAAGCATCGTGGTTTCTTTTTTTCATATGATATCAAGATCTCATGTCTTCCAACTCTATTGAAAAGTGAAATTATAGAAGAGGAGTGAATGTTTACTTTTTAAAAGGGTGAAAAATTTCCGAAAGAGAAATGGAACATCCGGATGATCATGATATCTGGATTCAAGATATACATTATATTCTTATCCATAAAGAATGAAGCATCTTTATATTGATATTTTTAAATGTTGAGGATATTCAATCTACAGGAATGATGTATTAATAAATAATGTGTAAATTCTTAGTTAATGGATTTTGAAGAACACTGAATGAGTAAGAATTCTACATATAAGGGATTCAAGAGGTTTGGTAGGTTTTAGGATGATGAAATGCTTAAAAGTATTAATGATATTTTGATGATGGGATTACTTTGGATGAATGATTTTAATAAGTGTAACCCTGATGTTTGATATGTGAAAATTTTATTCAAGGAATAATTACCTTTTCTTGTTTGGACATAATGGATAACTATAGGAGTTCATATGATCTATTATTTTTGAGATGATTAATTGTTATTAACTTTTGGGATGCAAAATGAAAGGTATTAGATTACCTTTGAGAATAATGTAGGCTATGGTAATTTTTGAGGAAATTATCTTATTTTCAAGAATTTTATAATAATTATATGGTTTTAGAAAAAGTAAAACATGTAGGATGGGAGATAACCCATCTCATCTAACAAGGCCGCATGAATCTAACCCACAACTGAAGGGAGACAAGGGTGCATCACCTACCATTGGCCTACGTGAATTCCAAGGTTAGTATGACTTATTATTTTAGTTAAAGGATTTTAGGAATCATGAATAAGTTTATTTTTTAACTAATGTTTTATGAAAGATATATCCTTAGAACAATAAAATGATTTGGTGATGAAGTGATAAATGTTATTTTGGATGAAGTTCTCTCTTTTGGGAACACTATATTCCTAAGGAAAATAGAATAATATGGGGTTTAATTTGTGGAGTAATGGTTGAAATATTATTTTGGAATAATATAGGTTTTATTGTGGACATATAGATATGTGGGTTATTTATGAAATAATTAACCTATCATAGAGAATATGTGATCATTTTAATTACTTTTTAGTATCAGACTTTAAGAGTAGTTGACATAATTTAGAGAAAAATGTTAAGATTTATCATGGAAGACTATGTGATCAAATCCTTCTAAATTTTGGGTTTCAATCTTAGTTGGGTTATTTGGAAGAATTTTAAGTACAATTGTGTATTGAATGGTCTTTGTTGGACATTGGGCATTGTTTTTTCAATTTTGGAGATTAAGAGTAGTATTTCTTTTTATAAAGGATTATCATTTTTGGGGATTATCAGATCTCATACTAACCATTTTGGTATTGGTTAATGTATAATGATATGAGAAAAATATAGTTCATGTTTTTTGGATTATTTGATTCTCTTGAAGTTGATTCTAGTGTTTCAGGTGTGACCAAGTCATCTTGAATACTCATCGTTTGGAGAAAATATGAGCTTGTGGTAGAAATTATTTAAAGGATGATACTCTGCATGAAAATTAAGTATATTTTCTTATGTTCTTTGTCAATATCATAAATAAATTCTAAAAATTTATGAAAAGGAACTTAAAACAAAAAAATGTTGTCTGCTTTCTTTTTCTACTAGGAAATTAAAGACTGTTTAACCTATCACTTGTTTGTGATTTTTTGGTCGCTAACTTCCTCCTGATCATGTATTCTATCACTCTCCATCAGAACATTCTTATTAGTTTCTCTTCAATGTACATGTTTCCCTACATGGAATCCTAGTATGAGTTATCTTGGGTGACCTTTGTAATTATCTTTATTTATTTTAAACTGATAGTTTTATTGACTCTCTTTTTGATGTTGAACTTTCAATGAGGTTTCCAAGCCCAATATTAAAATTGCGAGAAGGCAATTTCAAAAGGGGGGAAAGATGTAATGACCTATGTATTTATAGAATAATACTTTTTTTCATTTATATTAATATTTATAAATAATATATTATTTGTATATTAAAGGGGACTATTTTTCAAATAGAGTACTCAACACGCAACAACGAGTTTCTTTGAAATCATATGTTGCACAAAACTTTGTGTTATACTGAAAAATAAAATAATAATATTATTATTATTTTAAATGGTAGTTAACACATAGCCATTGTATAGGATGAAATAAAAAAATCTAACTAAAATATGATTATATAAGTTTATTAAGTCTCTTTATATTTATCCAATAAATTTCAGAGGCTTAAAATAAGATTGAATCCAATTTTAAGCATGAAATACTCTAATATTTTTAAAAGGTTGTTTTACCACTTTTTGATGGTGAACCCTCTTTAAATCTATTTTTTACACATTTATATATTATATTTTAAAAAATACACTTCTTTTTTATAATTTTAACATATAAATTTACTTTGGATAATTTTTTGGAAATTTTATAATAAAGTTCGTTTTTTAATGAATAGTTAAAAATACCGCATTGTATGTCAAAATTGCATTTTTATCTAATTTATTGATATAGTTAGATTATAATTTTTATTGGTTTTAATGTTTAATAAAATTATATTTTTATCATATAATCTTATTTTGTTAATTTTATGTAATTTCACATTGAAATTGGACATAAACACATATCAATCTTTTGGATGTTTTTGTTTCTTAAAAACCCACCTTTTGGTTTTGACATTGGGAATTAATTTAAATTTAATTTATGCGACATCGGTGTTTTGAATTTTGATAAATTCACTACATATTTGTAATTAGGAGGTCCAAATTATATAAATAGGTACCCTTTATTTTTAGATATTATGAATAATAACTTCATTAATTATTTTATTTACCATGGTTAAAGGGTAAATATTGTAAATAAGGGTAAGAAATAATACAATAACAATATTAAAATACCCTAACACATGTCCTAAACCTATTGGATGAGATATTTATGACCATGGGAATCATTGGGTCAATTTTGGGACCTCATGGGTCTACGTTGATGTGAAAATAACATTTTATAAGAATTAATTTATAGTAAAGAAAAATGTAACATAAACATATATCTTTTATTAAAAAAAAATTTATATGCAGTTATATAAGTGATATTTTTGACTATAAATATTCATTACAATTCTAAAAAGATATCCTGAATCATGTAATTTTATTTATCATTTTTAGACATCAAATAAATAAATATCTTTATGACACAATGATGATATAATGACTACCATGTTAATGAATGATTTAAATAAACCAGATTATAAATATTAAAATAAAATTATTTTGAAACTTTTTATTCCACACATGAATTTTTGGGATTTTTATTACTTTTTATATTTTAATTGTTGAGTTTTTTTCTAAATAATCACATTGTTATGGATTTTTTGAAATTCATGATATGAGTTAGATAAAAATTGAAAAAAACGAGTTTTAAAAAAATAATTTATTAAATGATATAATAGTCCTTAAAATCTAATATTTGGAAAAATGAAATAAATAATGTTTAACTTGTAATTAATGTACCACTTTAGGTTCTATTTTCATTTTATAGTGCCTATATTAACTATATAGTATGAATATACAAGAATACATGGTAAGAGTTAAATTAGTTACCTAAGGGTTAAAGCTAAAAGAAAAGGATAAATTTGTGACCTAGACTTGTCTAAAACCTACTGGTTGAGAGGTTTTTGACCCCAAAAAACTTTATATTTTAAATAAATAACTTTGGGACCATTTTAAACCGAAATTCATTTTATAATAAAATAATACTTCAAAACATTTCTAAAGTGACCCTCCTCCCTCAAATTAAAGGGCATCACCTCTGCCCATTTATATCACACCTCTCAAGCCCCTTGGATCATCCACACACTACCCAAATAAGATCCAAAAATCACTATAGTCCTCTTATAAGCCATACCTTGGTAAGAATGGAATTCCATAAATCCTTTTGGCTCAAATCAAACAGAGTTCCACGTTTTAAGAGGTATCATATTCCCTAAAGTACCTTTCCATTATTTTACTTCTTCACTCTCTATTCTATTCATATTAGTTGATTACATAACAAAACCAGTATAATAAATATAATAGGATATTTTTATGATAATTATTCTAACTACACATACTCACACACCTCCATCTAATGGATATGAACATACTGTATCAGTGGACGATGAACTACTGCCTCACGAAATGATGATTGTTCAATTTTTAGATAACACCTTACATGGTGACCATTATGATTGAAATATATTCATATATGATATATATTATATTTATATTATCTCTATGATTCTGTTTTTTATTTAAATCATACCTTCATGATTTCCAGAATCTGTAAATATGATAATTTTATTTGTGAAAGTGCAGACTACTGCCCCCTCAAAGTGATATGACTCCTTCATTCCATACATGGAACGTATAAAGGATGATGTTAATGAACTTATGTAATGTATATAAAATATTATATTATACTGTAATTATAATATACATATTTTTCATTTATTTTTCATTCTATTAAATATGAAAAAATGAAAGTAGCGTTCATGCGTACATACGACTTACCATCTCCATGAACGGTGTATTTCATTTCTTATCTCCAAATATTATGTACTATTATAAATACATATATGTACTTAATATATATGATATTTAAATCATTAATATCATTTTGAAGATAATGGAATTTTGACCACATGAACAATTTGTAATTATAACAAGTTCATTTTTGACTCAAGTACTGAATATCTATTAAACGATCGATATTAACTTAAAAAATTATGAAATGTTTATAACATGTTAATAAGTGATATAAAAAAATTATATAATTGAAATAGGTTATAAAGCAACTATAAATTATATTATGTTTATTATTCATTTAGAACAAGGAACATACCTGGCTAGACAGACTCAAGGTAAGAGAACTTCTTAACCCAATTTCCATTCTTTGGGTTAATCTTATACTTATTGATTATGTCATGCTATGATTATGTGATAAATAAATTTAGATTTCCAATCTTGTATTTATATTTTCATTATGTGTACTTATAGTGAATATGCATAATCAATCTATTTTAGTTACAAAATTATCTTTATAAGGGACTTCATCTTAATCTTCTTTCATTGAAGCATATTTTTGTTTATACACGACCTTCTTCAATACTGTTTATAATTATACCCTTTTTCTTTTAATTTAATTCAATGATTTTGAAAATTAATCTTTTTATACATAGTGTTTTACTAAATGACACAAAGAATATTTCTTTTTGACGTATGTGGCGACAACATCTTTTCCATTAATGCAAGAATTATTTTATATTTTTCTTCTTTAACAAGTCATAATGTTTTTAAATGGAAAATAAATACCATATATCCTTTTTAGGTATTTTTTTTACTGAAAATGGTTTTGAGAAATCATTTATTATGTCAATATCTTCAAATGATATATTGTGATTTCAATGTGGAAATTTTATCTTCCCTTTATGATTTTTTATGTGTTATGAATTTGTTATGGTTTTTGGGAATTGAATACATATTCAGGTGGTTCCGTGATAAACCGAGGGTGGGTGAACCTGAGATAGATCTCCAATGAATTGGTTAACATGATAGAGGTAAAAAATAATGTTTCTTCTAAGAGATTTGAGGAATATACTCTGATGGGTATTCCAAACTTAAGTCTCTATGTAGCTGTGAAATCAACAATGTATGTTTGTTATGGATGACACAATTTACCTTTATGATTTATGATTTCTATGTGTTATTCATAAATCTTATGATTACATGAGGTATGTTAAAGAACTTATATTTTATAATTTAAAAGTATGGTTTAATTGATTTGTATGTATTGATGGAGTAATGTTTTCTTTAACTAATTTATATCCCATACTCATCTTTTTGTCTCATCTTATGTCTTTGAAATTTTTTTCACAAGGTATAAGAACGGCTAAGAGAGTTTAATAATTCAATAAGATTTATATCAAGACTATAATACTTGTTTTATTTTAAGTAGTTTTATTTTTGTCAAATAATTCGATGTAGAAGAAGTGTCTACTTTGTAATATTTGAGATGTAATGTAATAGTTATGGACTAATTCTCTAAAACTATAAAACTGAAAGGATACTCATTGTGAATTTTTTTCTTAACTCAAGATTATGTAATGTTTAAGTCTAGGGAATTATAGTTAGTATCATAGGTCTATTTAGATAAATTTAGAGGTTAGTGTGTTATCTAGGTGTAGGTAAAGGATCATATATAATCAAGAGGGTTATTATCATATGGAAACTTTTGGAGGGTTATGGAAAAATAGGTTGTCTGGATAACAACTTAAACAATGAAAATATGATGAGGGTTATGTATTAGACTAATATAAATTATTTTATGTTATCTTTACCATGTAGATGATTATTTTTTTAATAGTATTTCATTTCAGGTTTAAGTGTTGATTATTTTCAGCAAAGGATCCTTTGTCAAGATTGAAGGAAAGAGATCTCAGACAACCTTATAATCCCTACCTAACAATTTGATAATCACTATTATGGGAAAATCCTATTTAAATTATTTTGATAGCTTCTTGAGTATTAAAATCACCTGCAAGAAATTGTTTGAGTTTTCCAACACCAACTCATTTATAAAACCATTTTATGATTCATGGTATCTTTTCAATATGATTTCAAGATATCAAATTTTCTAACTCTATTATAAAGACAAATTATAGAAGTGAAGAAAACTTTTACTTTTTGAATGTGTGAAAACATTCCAAAAGAGAAAGGGAACATCATGATGATCATGATATCTGGATTCAAGGTATGATTCATTTTCTTATCAATAAATAATGAATAATCTTTGTATCGATATTTATAAATGATTAGGATATTATATCTACATGAATGATGTATTGCAAAATAAGGTGGAAATGCATAGTTAATAGATTATTAAGAGCGCGAAATGAGTAAGAAGTTTACATATAAGGGATTCAAGATTTATGGTCGGTTGTAGAATGATGAAATGTTTAAAATTTTTAATTCCCTTTTGATGGTGGTATTACTTTTGAAGAATTTTTTTAATATGTGTAACCCTGATGTTTGACATGTGAAATTGTTATTCAAGGAAGAATTACCTTTTCTTGTATGGAAATAATGGATAACATTAGGGGTTCATATGATCTTTTGTTTTTGAGGTGATTAATGGTTATTAAATTTTGGGATGAAAAATGAAATGTATTAGATATCCTTTGATGATAAAGAAGGATATGGTAATTTTTGAGTAAATTATCTTATTTTTGAGAATTTTATAGGAATTATATGGTTTTATAAAAAGGAAAACCCATAGCATGGGTGACAAACCATCAGATCCAACAAGGTGGTATGAATCAAACCCACAATTGAACCGCAACAGGGGAACATTTCCTACAACTGGTCAACATGAAGTACCTGGTTAGTATGACTTATTCTTTTTAGTTAAATGATTTTATGAATCCAGAATAAGTTTATTTTGGAACTTATGTTTTATAAAATGGATATCTTTATTATAGGAAAATGATTTTTGATAAAGTGATAAATGTTATTTTAGGGGACATTCTCTCTGTTGGGAACACTATATGCCTAAGGAACATAGAATACTATGGGATTTAGTTTGTGGAGTAATGTTTGACATATTATTTTGGAAGAATATATGCTTTATTTTGGAAATATTTATATTTGAGTTATCTATGAAAATGATTAACCTGTCATAGATAATATACGATAAGATTAATTACTTTTTAGTATAATACATTAAGAGTAGTCGATGTTATTTGGAGATAAATTTTAAAATTTATCATGGAATACTATGTGATCAAATAATTTTGAATTTTGGGTTTCAAAATTAGTTGGATTATTTTGATTAATTTTAAGGACAATTGTGTATTTAATGGTCTTCGATGAACTTTGGTTACTGTTTGTTCAATTTTTTAGATTAAGAGTAGTGTTTCTTTGAATAAAGGATTATCCTTTTTGGGGATTATCTGATATCGTACTAACCATTTTGTATTGGTTATTGTCTAAAGACAGGGAAAATATATAATTCATCTTTTGAGGATTATATGATTCTCTTGAAGTTGATTCTAGATTTTTAGGTGTGACCAAGTCATCTAGAATACTCATCATTTGGAGAAAAGATGAGTTTGTGGTAGAAATTTATTAAAGGATGAAACTCTACTTGAAGAGTAAGTATATTTCTTTATGTTCATAGACAACCTCATAAAAAAATTCTACAACTTTATGAAAAATAACTTAAAACAAAAAAAATGCATGTTTACTTTTCTTAATGGGTAATTAAAGACCATTTAACCTATCATGGGTTTGTGATTTTCTGGTGGTTAACTTTCTCCTGATCATGTATTTTAGGACTCTCAATCAGAATGTGATGGTTAATTTCTCTTCAATATCCATGTTCTCTTACATGGAATCCTAGAATGGGTTATCTCGGGTGATTTTTTACTTCTCTTTAATTACTTTAATGTGATATTTTTTATTGACACTTTTTCTAATATGGACTTTTAATGTAGTTTCCAAGCCCAATTTTAAAATTACGAGGACGCAATTTCCAAAAGGGGGGAAGGATGTTATGACCCAAGTATTTATAGAATAATACTTTTATTCATTTTTATTAATATTTATGAATAATATATTAGTTTTAATTTAAAGGGGATTATTTTTTCAACAGATTATTCAACACGCAACAATGGGTTTCTTTGAAATCTTATGTTGCACACAACTTTGAGTTATATAGAAAAATAATAATATATTATTATTATTATTTTAAATTGTAGTTAACGCTTAGCCGTTATATTGGGAAAAATAAAAATAACTGACAAAAATATGATTATAATGGTTTTTTAAGTATCTTTATATTTTTCCAATAAATTTAAGAGGCTAAAAATAATAGTGAATCTTATTTTAAGTAAAAAAAACTCTAATGTTTTTAAAAGGTCGTTTAACTGCCTTTTGATGAAGAACCATTCTTTAATCTAGTTTTTGACACATTTATATATTATATTTTACAAAATAAACTTCTTATTTAGAATCTTAACATCAAAATTTATTTTGGATAAATTTTTTTTAATTTTCTCATAAAGTTCCTTTTTAATGAATAGTGAAAAATACCGCAATTTAAGTCAAAACTGCTTTTTCATCTAATTTATTTATATAGTTAGATTGTAATTTTAATTTTTTTTTAAATTTTAATAGGATTATATTTTTATCACTTAATCCAATTTTTGTCATTCTAATTAATTTAACTTTGAAATTTGACATAAACACATGTCAATATTTTGGTAGTTTTTACTTCTTAAAAACACATTTTTGGGTTTTGACAGCAGGAATTAATTTTAAATTAATTTCTAAAACGTATATGCCTAGAATTTGGAGAAATGGATTCCATATTTTTAATTAGGAGGTCCAAATTGTGTAAATATGTACCTTTTAGTTTTAGAAATTATGAATAGTAACTTCAGTAATTTTTTTATTTACCATAGTTAAAGGGTAAATCTAGTAAATAGAGGTAAAAAATAATATTATAATAAACTTAAACTACCCTAAAACATGTCCTAATCCTATTTTATGAGACATTTACGATCATTGGAATCCGTGGGTCTATTTTGGGACCCCATGGAGCTACTTGAATGTGAAAATGAAATTTTATAAGTATTAATTTAAAGTAAAGAAAAATGTAACATAAACGTGTATCTTTTATTAAGAAAAATTTTATATGGGGTTATATAAGTGATATATTTAACTATAAATATTAATTAGAAAGGTAAAATGATTTAATACCTCAAGGAATTTTATTTATAATTTATATACATCAAATAAATAAATATATGTATGACACGATGATGATGTAGTGAATACCTTATTAATGAATGATTTAAATAAATGAGATTATAAATATTAAAATAAATTTATTTTAAAACATTTTACGACATCCAAGACTTTTATGTATTATTAAGGATTTTTATAATTTATTTAATGAGTTTTTTTCGAAATAATCAAGTTGCTATGTATTTTTAAAAAGTCATGATATGAATAATATAAAAAATGACATATATGAGTTTTAAAAACAAATACTATTTTATTAAATGATATAATAGTCCTAAAAATATAATATTCTTACAAATGACTTAGATAATGTTGGAAATGTCAATAATTAACCACTTTAGGATCTATTGTAGTTTTATAGTAACTATATTAACCATATTGTTTTAATATACAAGAAGAAATGGTAAGAGTTAAATTAGTTGAATAAGGGTTAAAGAAAAACATATAAGGTTATCTTTGTGACCTATACTTGCCTAAAACCTATTGGTTGAGGTTTTTTTGACTCAAAGACATCTTAAAATTGAAATAAATGTCTCTGGGACCATTTTAAAACGAAAATATTTTAATAATAAAATAATAATTCAAAACTTTCTTAAAGTGCCCCTCTTCCACTTTATAAAAGGGAATCACCTCTACCAATTAAATTACACCTATAAAGACCCTTAAATCTTCCAAACTCTAAATACATAATCTACCAACATCCCTATATTCACCTTTGAATCCATACCTTGGGCAGAAGACACTTCAAGAAATCGTTTTGACTCAAATCAAAGGGAGTTACACATTTTAAGAGGCAGCTTCTTCTCTAAAAAACCTTTCCATTATTTAACTACATCACTCTCTATTCTATTATTAATATATTATTACATAAAAACACCAATATCCTAAATATACTAGGATTATATTATGATATGAATTCAAACTACACTTACATACACCTCCATCTAATGGATATGAACATACTATTTCTGTGGACGGCGAACTACTGCCTCACGAAATGATGATTGTTGAATTTTCCCCTACCTCCTATCATGGTGGCCATTATAATGGAACTATATTTATATAATATATATATAATATTTATATTTCCTCTATTCTTTAGTTTTATATTTAAATCATACCTTCATTCCTTGAATAATGTGTAAATATGATAGTTTCATTTGACGAAGTGTTGTCTACCGTCCCCTCAAAGTGATATGACTCGTTCATGCCATAAATGGAATGTATAAAGAATGAATTTAATGAAATTATTTAATTTATATAAAATATGATATTATACTATACTTAAGTATACCTATGTATCCATTATCTTTCATTCCTTTAAAAATGAAAAACAAATGAAAGTAGTGTTCATGCGTACGTACAGCTTACTGTCTCTATGAATGATGCATTTCATTTCTTATCTCCAAATGTTATGTACTATTATAAATAAATATATATACTTGATAAATATGATATTTAAATCCTGAATATCATTTTTGAGATAATAGAATTTTGACCTCATGGACAATTTGTAATTATAACAATTTCATTTTTGCCTCAAGTACTGAATATCGGAAAAACAATCGATATTAACATAAATAATTATCTAATGTTTATAACGTGATAATAAATGTAATAAATAGAATAATAAAATTTAAAAAGGTTCTAAAGAAATTATAAATTAACTTATTTTTATTATCCAGGATGAATAAGCAACATACGTGACGAGTCAGACTCAAGGTAAGGGTACTTCTTAACCCAATTTCCATTATTTGGGTTAATATTGTACTTATTGATTATGTCATGCTATGATTATGTGAGAAATAACTTTTTATTTCCTATATTTTATTTATATTCTCTTTATGTGTACTTATAGTGAATACAGATAATCGATTTGTTTTATTGAAAAAATGATCTTTGTAAGGGACTTCATGTCAATCTCCTTTCATTGAGGCATATATTGGTTTATACACGACCGTATTTTATGCGGGGTATAATTATACCCTATTTATATTAATTTAATTCCAAGATTTTGAAAATGAATCTTTCTCTATGAAGCATTTAAATAAATGAAAAAAGGATTTTTTTTCTTTCTAATGAACATGGTGACACTGTCCTTTCTGCCGCTGCGAGCATTATTTGTTATTTGGATTCCTTAGGAATATGTAATGGCTTTAAAAGAAAAATAAATACCATATACCTGTCACAACCCACCTTCACCATGATGAGAGTAGGGAAAAAAACTGTCAGACCCTTCCTTCTTTAAGTTGAAGGAGAGATAAAGACCCCCAAGTCTCACCTTCGATAGGCTCCAGAGTGGAGACTATCACCAAGGCTATAGAAGCACACATAATATAGAAGGAATTACCCTTTTTATTTGGTAATATCGGGAGATAAGATGGTAAAAACCCAAAAAAACTCCAATAATGAAGGTAAAAGTAAAGTAAAACACAAAAATCCATTCCCATATGCATGTTCCAAATAAAGTGCTACAATGTACATGTAAACTCAAACGGGAAGTACCAAAAGAAAAGAAAAGCAGCAACATCAATGGTCTTGGCATCCAAGCCATTGTAACGACAAAAACTTTTGAATAATATTTGTTTCATAATTTTGTATATTATTTTATTTTATACTCAACAAAAGTATATAATTTAATTAATGATGTGAGTATAATTAAAATAATACCACTGGGTTTTGACTATTATATGATCATTGGTAGATATGATCGTTGGAAACTAAATTATTAATGTTATGATTTTTTTTATAAATACAAGAGATCGTGGTTAATTAATATAGAATGAAAATTCGATGGCTTCATCCAGTAGACTAAGGTTATATGAAGCCCATTTGTCAGAGCTTGTGAAGGAGGTTGCATCACTGGGTTTGCACTGGACCGAGACCAAGCTGAACTCCAATATGTAAAGCTTGAATGGAATTGCCTACGGGAGAAGTTCAAGATGATATAAATCACCAAGCATGCAATGTTTTCTAAGCCACCCCAAGATTCTATCACCATAGTACATATTACACTTAGGTACTATATAGGAGTTATAAGGGGCTATGTAACGAGACCTTAGTTACGTTGTGTAATCCTTTTGGATAAATAAAATTGTTATTTCTTATTATGTTAAATTTTTGAATTTCAAATATCTGGATAAATATAGGATGAATTTCTATATTATTGATGAATTTTGGAAAAAGGGTATTTTAAAATACTTTAAATAATTAATAATGTAAAATTATTTTCCAAAAATGGTCTTATACAGTTGTATCTAGTATGAAATTTAGAGTATAATAAGATCAACTTAATTTTTAGTGAATAGTAAAGTATGAATAGTAATTTTACCCTTATAAATAGTAATGTGACCAATGGAATAGTAACCTCACTAAAGAAACTATAAATGTCACGAACCAACCTGGGTTGACCCTGAACCGATCACCCAAGCCGATCTGCGATAAGGCCCGATAGGCGTTCTCGATCCTCTCGGGTTGGCGGCAAGTGTCAGGGCATCAAAAGAGGTTGTGGGAATGATTTAACCCAATACAAATAAATACTTCAAATGGCCTGAAGGAATTATTTTTTTATTTTTTTATAGATAATCCCGCTTTTAAGGGTTTAAGGGGAATCCATACATGACCTGTTGGCCCAAGGCACAAGGCCCGACATGACTCATAATACATGACCTGAATTCCTAGAGGCACACCATGCCCATACATGACCCGTAGGGCCAACCCACTAGAACTGCCCCTCCCCAGCTTCTACATCATTGATTTCCATTAGCTCCCCACCTTCATTGATGATTGGCTAACATTTCTGCATACAAAGTTGCACGGTGCCTGGTCTCGATGGCGGTTTCCATACCCTCTCATTCTACCAATCCGATTAGCTATGCTTCTGGTGACTACTAATGTTGCTCTGATCCTCTTATGGGGCATGTTCTATGTGAACTGGGCTAAATCATGTTATTCAATGGACTGAAGGCCCTGTGGCCCAAATAATTTAACCATGTAAAGTGAATAAACAAGAATAAAGAAAATAAAAGTAACCAAAATTGATGTACGAACTAACTCTGTGTGACCCCATGGGTCACTCTCTGACTCAACAATCAAGCATCACCTAAGGTGAGCACACTCAATCTGTATCCTGCACAAACACTAAAAACCGAAAAGAACTATAGGAATGAGTATTAAAACTCAGTAGGCTAGCCTGATATCTATTCCCAATGCACTACCTTTAAAATTAAGAAACATCAATTCTATGTTTGAACTACAATATATTAAAATATGAATTTCTACAATTTTTACTTGAAAAAAAAAGTACAAACCATTACCCTAAGTCATTTGAAAAACCAGAACCAAAGAGTTCAAAACACATTATATTTTGAAAACATTATCATAGGAGTTAAAAATACAAAATGACACTTTTAATGGAAAACACCACACATGGGTACTAAGGTAGATATAGCAAGGGAAATATAAATAGGTAAGCAAGTGTCTCAACAACATTTCAAACAATTAAAATACACTAGACATAGACAAACCCAAGAGATTCATAATAATCCAGAGGACACAAATACATGCGACCCCATATAAAGTAGCATGCCACGTATGATGAAATCTAACGCTCCAAAATGCTCTCCCATCCATTCTCAGGCAGGCCAAGGGAAAATACCATAGCAATAAACCCATAAATACCTGCCTACTATGGGCCCTTGGTCAGTACTATAACCTACCAGTGTTGTACTCGTCTCAGACAATTCTCTCAATATGTCAGTTTCATATGTCGCAATTATTAAAGGAGGTGATCCAACAGATGCTGTTGAGAATCAAATCACAACCTATATTTATAAAAATATTCCACAGCAGGTCTCACCCCGAGTCTCACCAAGGATTTCCCACAAGCCGTAAATTCAAGAAATACCAAGGGTTTCCGACAGAGGAAACCATATAATGGAACTCAAGGATTCCATACTAAGGACATCCCAGCCATCCCATGTCAACAAGGTACGAGGAACATCCACAGGGTTTTTACAATAAACACTTTACATTTTTTTAAAGTGGCCAAACGGGCCTTTAAACACTATTCACAAAACCTACTTTTATCAAATGTACAATTTTGTCATTTCTAAAAGAGATGTAAACACATCATATAGCACATCCAATCATTGATAAAACGCCTTTTAATATTGTTAGACTACACACTCAATACCCAACCAATTTTAATGAAATTCCAAAACATAATAAAACACAAATCACACTTTTGTAAAAGCCAACCCACTTTAAAAACTATAGAAAGAACCAAAAACATTGTTCTGCACACTGCTGATACATTTATAAACCCCAAAAATTTATTTTACAACACTCATTACTCCGAAAATCCAAACAAGCGATTTATTAAGAAAACAAGTCAGGCAAGGTTGAATAAAAGAATTTCAATTTAACACTCAATGAATTATGAACCCCAATCTACATGCCATAATTTTATTTAAATTGTTGAACCTTGTTTTTATCTTTACAAACCATGTGTGTAAACATCTGGTATTCACAGGTTGCCACAACGCACAACCCATTCATTTAAAAAAACAATTTCTGAAATAGTACGTACCCCAAAACACCCTCTTTTATAATTCTCACAACCAAAATAATTTAATCAATATAGAGATATTTATAAAACACCAATACAGAGGCACAACAAAGTTCTATATATAATCACACTCAATTTTTCACAAAAAACTACTTTAAAGTTAACCCCACAATAAGACCAAATTCAACAAGAATTCAAACATAAACCACATACTAAGTGACTAACTAGAAGGTTGCACAAAATATTTAACATATATACTATGTGTGAAAAATATAGAATTAATGTTTATTAAATATAGAAGGCATTTACAAGGGGATTCCTACCTCAAATCCATAGTGTGATGAAAATAACGCATGTTCGGAACCACGCAGTAAGGTCCAATGTAATACAAAGTAAATATCAAGGACTTGAACACATATCAAAAATAAAAACCCAAATAGAGTCTTTGAAACCAAGCGGCGGGGAGAAACCCTCACCTCGAATCCAATGTTCAAAGACAACGGCCACTTGGAATCGCCTCGTACGGTTCTAAAATGATAACTATACAAAAAATACCCCATAAGAAAACAAAAAACCTCGTTGCAAAAATGGAAATTAAATAGAAAAGGTGCTACCGGAGGTGCTGTTCTGAGCAGTCACCGGTATGGAGGTTTCACCGGAGGGAGTCCACCGGGCTACATGTTCATGACCATGAGAGGGGGAGGCTGGTCGAACAGCAGCTATGAGGCAGTAGGATGGAGGTGTGGTGGCAGGGAAAAGAATGGATGTCTGGGGGGTGATGTGGCTGGTCAAAAAAGGAGCAGGGAGGTCCGAGGTGTGATGAGGGATTGCTGGGAGAGGGTCTCCGAATTAGGGGGTCACGCCTCCTGGAGGAGAAGGTCTGAGGGGGGTCTCGGTCGGAGGTCGCGTCTAGGTGTGCGCCAGTTGTGTTGAGCAGAGGGGTGGAGAGGCCGGCGGTAGAGAAGGAGAGCTACTGTAGGTTCTGGCCGCACCAAGAGGAGGTCATGCTGTTGGGTGTGTCGGGAAAGAGGGGGGAGTCGCTCTGCTAGAGAAGTGCGGGTTGCCAATGTTGTGGCCCGGCTGGAAGTAGAGGTTTACAAGAGGAAGAGACCACAATAGGGGATGGCGCAGCTGGAAGAGGGGAGACCTGGGTTCGCGCAGCACACTAGGTGAAGGAGGCATTGGGGGGGGCATGCGGGGATTGAGGAGGAACCAGAGAAAGAAAAAAATGATTAAACCTTAAAGAAGAGGAAAGAAGAAAAATAAGAAAATAGGAAAGATATAATAATAATAATAATAATAATAATGACAAATAAATAAATAAAAATAGTATCAAAAAAATATTATGTCATAATAATAATAATAGTAGTAGTAATAATAATAATTAATCATAATCATAATGACGAAATAAAAAAACAATAAAGGTGTTCACATAATTTTAATAATAATTAATGCAATACACAAAAAAAAATTAAATGACCCAAAAATTAATGTGTTATTTAATTATAACTTATTCATTTTAAAACTAATCAAAATTTTAACAAAAATAAATAAATTTAAATGACACCATTAATTAACATTTATTAACCCACTTTAATTCTTCGAAGATAAAAGGCCACGCAGTTGACTATGCGAAGCCACGCGGCATCGCACTCCACCCGTGCATCCAACGACGTCGAACCCAAAACACACACTTTTTATCAAAACTCCAAAACATTTTCCGAGACTCTCCCCAAATAGTAGAAAAAGGATTTAAAGGCGGAAAAATAATTAAAATAAAATAGTCTCATAGGTGGGGATGTGAAAATTCTCCCCACCATAACGCTTTCTACCTCTGGAAATCCCCGACACCATCCAGTTGATCGATTAACACCTAAGGATTACACATAAACATGATCCAGCCTCTTAACCCTAAGACATTCCACCGACCAATTGTGGTACTCAACCTTATTGCCTGAAATAAATCACCAGAAGTGGGGAGTACTGAATGGACTTCCCATCATAAGAACTCAACTAGAATTTGATAACGACTTAAGAGAAAACCCAATGGGATGGTGGGTCTCACCACCATAAAGAACCAACCTAATAGCGACCAAACAGAAATCCAACATAGACCTGAAACCGACCATACTCAAGCTAGAAAGGACACAAAAAGGGCATTTAAACCACTCAATACCATCCTATATGGACAATAGATGAACCGAAAACTCTTTACGAATGAAAAACCCTCGCCCCATGTTCGGGGAAGGAGGACCCAAGGATTAAATCAATGAAACTAGGATGGAAAACTATTCATGACACATCACTTCATGATGGATACAAACCGAAGTCATAACTGCCTCACATGGGTGGTCCACGCAAGGTCACTAACCAGCAATGTGCATACAAAAAAGAACCATTAATGACATTTCATGAAGGATAATTCTATCACACCTTTTTGCAATGAGATAGAATTTACAACAACAGAGAAACCACAATAGAAATGCTAAAACTATCTCACTATGAAGATAGAGGCACAACTTTAACCAGAATCCTTAAAATTCCCCTAGGGTTCTTGAGTACACGATGGCTTCAATCCAAGGCCTTTTGGCTATAGCTCTGATGGATGAAGCATCTCCTAACTCACAGTCAGGATATGATAATCCAAATAAGAAACATACACCATTTGATTTGACAAAATAAAGGACAATATTTTAAAAAGAAAAACATATTGGAATTGAAGACCGGAGTTCATCAAAAGACCCCAAATAGTCCCATACATTTCAAGACCCAATACACCATCAGTACACTATAATGATAAGAGATCCCTTACACTGGAAGTAAACATACATAAGAAACTTTAAACAAAAACCCAACAACACATCACTTTTGAGAGCTTCCCCCGCAACGCATTCTCGAGATGCCTCGACAGAATCGTCACAAGTGACCCAGGCATCCACATGTCTGGAAGGGTTTCAGAGAACTTAGAAATGACGGCTTCTTGTGACCCAACATACCAAACTAATAATACACAAGGATCTCTCACTCCGAAGAGGTTGATGAAAGATCCTGAGGCCTTTTGATTTCACAACTTGCTCCATCCACTTTCAAATGCTTACTCATATCCTTTCTTGGATCTTCAGCATTGTTCAATGGGATCGTTGGAGGGAAGACTACTTCGATCACTCCTGCCATCATGGCTTCGACATGAAAATCCTATCTCACCACATCGGAAAATGAAGTTAGGTTGGACTCTGAAACCTTCAACTATAAATCGGGGAGGAGACCTGCCTCAAAACCTCGAGCCTTCATGGAGTCATCTGTGAAATACCCTGTATCATAAGGGACTAGCTCCCCACAGTGCTGGAAATATTCCAAAACGGATCCATCACCCTGAAGCAGATAACACATCTTCATCCCCTTTCTTACCCTTTCTTCTTCAGAGAAATACTAACGAATGAAAAAAGCCTTGAAGAACTCCCATGTAAGATCTTGAGGGGGCTTGTTCTGAGACACTGACTTCCAACACATCCAGGGTGAAACCTCATGCATGAAGGTTGAAAAACTTGACCGTCAAGGACCCTGGAAGCTCAACAAGGTTAAAGTCTTTTTCAATATTCCACATTCGTTCCTCTATTATGGAAGGTTCTTCTTGACCATAAAAGAGAGGTGGATCTAGCTTCCAAAACTCAAGCATAAAATCCTTCGTTTGATCAACCATACTACGATCACCCATCGAAGCTTCAAGGAAATAGCCACTAGAAAAGAAGATTCAAGAACCCAATCTAGGAAAACTCAATAAAAAAATCCTCAAAAACAAACACTGCATATATGACATGCACTAAAAACAAGAAAACATGTCATTATTAAATCAAAACATTACTTTTGGAAACATCTTTAATTTAAAACAATCTTGTTGTGTTAAACCCTCACCATTGGTATTATTTAGAGTATCAGTCACATGCATGTACCTATGCCACCCCAGGCATCCATACACCATACCAGAAATCCATTCATATACCAACATACCATTAGGCATGTGAGCTCTCATTGGAACACCAAGGCCAAATCAAAGAAAATTTATTTTCCAAAAACAAATCATTCATACCACTTATTTTAAAACAATCCTCAAATTAAATATTCCTATTAAAACAACCATTTTTCAAAACCAATTTTTCTGATAAAAACAACTTCTAGAAGTAAGAAGAGGCCCAAAACAAATCAACCAGGGAACTAGTGTCGGTTGGTGACCTGCCCATATGGTTGGCGGCCATATTCCAAAGACATCCCCAACACAAAGAGCCTTTTTGGACAATGCCCCTAGCTCCACAACACTTGTCAGTACTTTCGGTTTAGGAGGACTATTATCCAAACTCCCTTTGTCATATCCCCATCGTAAAACATTTTAATAAAAATCCAAAGAAACTAATTAAACCGGAATTTCCATTGAAACCAGAGGATTAGAACGAGTAAGAGTTTGTGACGCTCTTCCCGCTCCTACCCCTCGAGTCCAAAAAATCATACTCCGATTACCTTGATGCCACAAATAATAAAGTGAGCTCTGAAAAGTGAGTTCCACTAAGTGCTGACCTCCTCTGATACCATTTTTTCACAACCCAACCCGAGTCGACCCTGAACTAGTCACCCGAGACGATCAGCGACAAGGCCTGAGAGGCATTCCCAATCCTTCCGGGCTTGCGACAAGCACCAAAGCATCAACAAACGATGCAGGAATGATTTCTACCAATACAAAAAAATAAAGCAACAGAAATAATACAGTGTAGCGAAGAATAAATAAACCAGGTAAAGTGACTAAACAAGAATGAAATAAAAATAAAACTAACCAAACTCAATGTTCGAACTAACTCCGTGTGACCTCCCAGGTCACTATGTGACTCAACAATCAAGCATCGCCCAAGGTGAGTGCACTCAAGCTATAGCCTATAAAAAAACTAAAAAAATAAAATCATTATAGGTGTGAGTATTAAAACTCAGTAGGCTATCCTGATATCTATTCCCTATACACTACCTTTAAAATTAAGAAACATCAATTCTATGTTTGAACTACAATATATTACAATATGTATTTGTAAAATTTTTAATTGAAAACAAAGTATAAACCATTTCCCTTAGACATCAGAAAAACCATAACCAAAGAGTTCAAAACAAATTTTCTTTCAAAAACATTATCATATGAGTTAAATAAACAAAATGTCACTTTTCATGGAAAACACCACATAAGGGTACGAAGTCAGATATAACAAGGGAAATGTAAAAAGGTAAGAAAGTATCTCAACAACAGTTCAAACAGCATAAAGTCACTAGTCCTAGATAAACTCGAATGATCGAGAATAATCCAGACAACACTAATACTTGTGACCCCATCTACAGTAGAATGCCACATATGATGAAATCTAAAGATTCGAAATGCTCGAACATTCTTTATTAGGCTGGAAAAGGGAAAATCCCATAGCAATAAACCCAAACATATCTGCCTACTATGGGCCACTAGTTAGTACCATAACCAACGAGTACAATACTCATCTCAGAAAATTCCCTCAATATATCAGGTTCGTATGTTGAAAGTATAAAAGGATGTGAGCCAACAGATGTTGTCGATCATCAAATCACTGCCTATATTTATAATAATATTCCACAGTAGGTCTCACCCCACGTCTCCCCAAGTATTTCCCTTATTCCTTAAATTCATGAAATACCATGGGTTTCCAACTGAGGAAACCATATAATGGAACTCGAGGATTCCATACTGCGTACATCCCAGCCATCCCATGTCAACAACGTACGAGGAAGATCCATGGGGGTTTTACAATAAACACTTCACATTTTTTTAATGTGGTCAATCGGGCCTTTAAACACTATTCAAAAAACCTACTTTTATTAAATGTACAATTTCCACATTTCCAAAAGATATTTAAACTCATCATATAACACATCCAAACACTGATAAAACGTTTTTTAAAATAGTTAGACTACACACTCAAGACCCAACCATTTTTAATGAAATGCCAAAACATACTAAAACATAAATCACACTTTTGTAAAATCCATCCCGCTTGGAAAACCAGAGAAAGAACTAAAAACATTTTTCTTCACACTGATGATACATTTATAAACCCCAATAATTTATTTTACATAACCCTTTACTCTAAAAATCCAAACGGTCATTTTATAAAGAAAACAAGGCATGTAATGATGAATAAAACTATTTAAATTTAACACTCAACAAATTATGAACCCTAATCTACATGGCATAATTTTATTTAAATTACTGAACCTTGTTTTTATCTTTACAAACCATGTGTGTAAACAACTAGTATTCACATCTCGACACTGTGCACAACCCATTCATTTAAAAAAACATTTTTGAAATAGTACGGACCCCGAAAAACCCTCTTTTATAATTATCTCTAACAAAATAATTTAATCAATGTTGAGAAAATTATAAAACACCAATCCAGAGGCATGACAATGATCTACATAAAATCACACTAAATTTTACACAAAAATACAACTTTAAATTTAACTGTAAAATTAGACCATATTCAACAAGACTTCAAACGTAAACCACAAACTAAGTGACTAACCAGAAATTTGATCAAAAATATTTACCATGTATACAATGTTCAAAAAAAATATAATTAATGTTTCTTAAATTTATAAGGAATGTGGAAGGGGATTCCTACCTCGAATTCATAGCGCGGCGAAAACAACGCATGTTCGGAACCATGCAGTAAGTTCTAACATACTGCAAAATAAATATCAAGGACTTGAACACATATCAAAAATAAAACCGAAATATAGTATGTGAAACCAATAGGTGGGGAGAAACCCTCACCTCGAATCCAATGTACAAAGACAACGCCCACTTGGAATTACCTCGCACGGTTCTAAAATGCTATCTATACCAAAAAGACCCCTTAAGCCAACAAAAAACCTCATCGCAAACTAGGAAATTAAATAGAGAAGGTACTACCAGAGGTGTTGGTTAGAGAAGTCACCAAAAAGGGGGATTCCCCGGAGGAATTCCAATTGGCGGCGAGTTCACTACCGGGAGAGGGGGAGGTTGGTCGGACAGCGGCTACAAGGTGGTAGGCTGGAGGTGTGGCGGCAGGGAGAAGGCTGTCTATCCAGGGGGGGGCTATGGCTGGTCAGGAAAGGAGAAGGGAGGTCTGAGGGATACTGATAAATTAATGTGTGAGGGCCGCCAAATCATGGGGTCATTCCACTTGGAGGATCAGGGCTAAGGGGGGTCTCGATCAGAGGTCACATTCGGTTGCGTGCTAGTTGTGCAGAGCAGATGGGTGGGGAGGCCGAGGGTTAAGAAGGAGAGATGATAGAGGTTCGCACCGCACAAGGAAGAGGTCGTGATGTTGGGTGCATCAGGATTGAGGGGAGAGTTTCTCCGCTAGAGAAGCGAGGGTTTCTAGTGGTGTTGCCCGACCAGAAATGGGGGTGGAACAAGTAGGAGACTGCAACAGGTGGTGGCGTCGTTGGAAGAGGGGAGACCTGGGTTCGCGCCGCAAACCAGGTGAAGGAGGGGGGTGGGGGAGCCGCATGCCGGGAGTGAGGAGGAACCAGAGAAAGAAAAAGATGATGAAACCCTAAAAAAGAGAAAAGAAGAAAAATAAGAAAATAAGAAAGATAAAATAATAATAATAATAATGACAAATATATAAATAAAAATAGAAACCAAAAATTCTAATATTGTAAGAATAATAATAATAAACATAATAATCATTAATAATCATTATAATGATAAAATAAAAAAACAATAAAGGCATTTATATCATTTTAATAATAATTAATTTGATACACAATATAAATTTTAAATGACGCAAAAATTAACATGCATTTTAATTATAATTTATTCATTTTAATAATAATCAAAATTTTAACAAAAATAACTTTTGTGAATGAAACCATTAATTGAAGTTTATTAACCCTCTTTATTTATTTGAAGATAAAAGGCCACGCAGTTGCCTATGTAAATCCATGCGGCATCGCGCTCTGCTCGTGCGTCCAACGACGTCGAACCCAAAACGCGCACTTGTTTATCAAAACTCAAAAACTTTTTTTGGGACTCACCCTGGACTGCAGCAAAAGAATTTAAAGGCAAACAAATAATTAACATAAAAGAGTCTAATAGTTGAGGGTGTGATAATAAATTTATTTTAGGCATCGTGAATGGTGAAGTGGTATAATAGCATAAGTAAATAACTATTTTTGAAATTATTAGTTAAGTATTAGTATTTTTCAGGTAAATAATGTTTTTTCTTAAAAATTAAATATCTCATAATTAAAAAATTATTTTCATAAAATGGAGTTCATTTTTGAATTCAGAGTATCGATTTTAGGTTAGGGTGAATTTATGAAATTTTTATAAAATGTTTTGTTTTTCAGTGAATAGTAAAAATATTGTTTTGAGTTTTGGTGTGATTAATGACATCATTAATGATGTAATAATGATGTAATAATTCTGGTCGACTTCTTAATAATGAGATATGTTATGAGGTGTCCTATGTGGCTAATAACATGGGAAAATACCCTGAAAAATCCCATGGTTTTTCAAATATCGCCGATGAGGTGTCCCATGGAAATTAATTAAATATTCCTTCACTTTGTCTATAAAAACCAAGACATTACCTCATTACATTCATTCCAAAATCCTATTAAACAAGGATATGGTCTTTTTACCTCACAAAGAGTCCTCCCAAGGTTCCCTCAAGCCCCCAAGGTCCCAACCATTATGCTTCTAAAGTCACTCTTCAAGGTAAGGGAACCTTTCACCCTCCTCTTTTAAGTCATGACTTCCATTATGTTATATATTATAGTTTCCATTTTAATTTATGGTGGTTTGTTCTTATATATACCTACTACTTTCCATTTCATGTTCAATTGATAATATACCCTTTTTCTCTCTCATCAACATGTTTTCTGAATTTTAAAGAGATGACGTTTGGCTGTCGAATTTTGTTAAAAGAAATCACATCTTCTCTTCTATTTCACGTTTCCTTTTTATGTGTTATGCCATTAAAACATACATACCATGATCTTATTAAAATTGTATTCTGTCTATGTACTATTTCAGGAGTTATTTATATGTGGGTGACCCTTTCCCCCCCCCCCCCTCTTTTTAATGTTTTCTAAAACCATGTTTATAGTCGTTATGCTGTAGAAATTTTGTTTCAAAAGATCTATCTTTTTCTCTAGAAATTCTATGGTTTAATTAAACTAAATACCCAAATATATTTTCATTTATTGAGGTATTAATAAAAAAATAATATTGATCTATTTGTTTCTATAATTGACATACAAGAAACCCTCAATCCTTTTCTGAGGGTTATAAAAGACATAACGATCATGTTTTAAGCACATTTAAAACGTCACGATTTTGAAGTCAATCCCATTACTTTTACTCTTTATGATTTATTTATGAAATATTTGATTATTATCTATGTGGATCACATGAAAATAAATATATATTATGGGTTCTACCTGATACCTCTCCAATGCATTGGGTAAAGACTTTAATCTCTAGAGATGATAAGTTTCACGATAGCTTAGTGAATAACTTTGGTAATACTTTTGACACCTTGGGGATGAATCATGGTGATATTTTCATGAATGTCTAAATTAAATGTTTTAGCCACATATTCAAGTTATGTTTCATGTTATTTTCATTATTTTATTCCTATACTTCTATTGCTCATGTCTTTATGTTTTTCATCAAGTTCTTATTGATATCACAAGTAAACTGATTCCCTTGCTTTCCTTACTGGGCCTTCTGCTCACCCTTTCCTTTGATGTATGTCTCCAAGTAATGAGATTCAATAATTGTACATAGGAAGAAATTATGATGAAGCCCTACAAGTAGATTAAAATAATGTTTTATGTTTTCATGTTTTAGTTTCCTGATTTCTAAGACACTAATCTTGAAAGATCCTCTATTTGAAAAATGTAATAAAAAGTTATGTAATAAAAAGGCGGGTTTCCATAGTTCATATCAAAAGATTGTTTAGTTATTTATGGAAATTAGGATATGAAAACATTAGGAGTAACAATATTGAAAAGTTTAAATATAGAAAAACTTCCTATTATTTTGGTGAAATATTAATTAAGTTGTTTCTGAACAAATAAATCCATGTCTGGATACGAACAAGTGGATGTGGATCTGGAACAGATGTCCCTAGGAGTGAAAACTATGATAAGGAGTTTCAAGATTGACATGGGGTATCTTGGTACATGACAACCAGCCTTGATTCACTCCTGGATTGACACTCCTGGGTGATATGTTTGGTCAATAACAAGCTTTTTATGAATCATATGAAGGATTTATAGAGAAATGTAATTATTTAAGCATGAAGTTTTAAGAAATAAAATCCTTTATAGTTAAAAGATTAGTAAATGAAATAAGATTATAAAAAAGGATTTATTATTATATAAAATGGTAGGAAATAGGAGGAACTATGAAAATGGGGACCTCAATGGACCATGCGTTGATGGCCCTCCGATGGAAGACGGAATGGAAGCTCTCATGAGAATAATGAACCAACTGACTTAAGTTATGTTAAATTACTTGAATCAAGATAAGAGGCCAGTCTCACCATGAAGGGAACAACATTCTATTGATCCTTTTATGCATCAACGAACACCAACCTTCAGTGGATCTACCGACCCATTGATTTCAGAACAATGGATCAGCACTATCAAGAAGATCATTTATATGATCCGCTGTTCGGAACAACAGAAGGTCACCCTGGCAGTTTAACTCTTAGAGGGAGAAGCTGATCAGTGGTGGGAACTAATTAAAAACATGAGGCCAAGAGTGGAGGTTGAAGCTAAGGTGCGGTAAGAGTTTAGATGGATCCTCTTCAGTAAGTATTTCTCTCGTTCGATGAGTACAAAAATGGAGAATGAGTTTCTCAAGTTGAAGTAGAAGGAGAATGAATCTGTTGGAAGCTACGAGATGAACTTCACTAGACTTTCATTACACCTCATTATTTTTCATGGATCCTAATGGGAAGGATGATATATTAATTGGTGGACTGATACATCATCTATGGAATAATCTAGCCAACCAATACTATGAAAACTTTGAGGAGATCGTGCGGAGTGCGATGAAAGTCGAATTGGAGTTTGGTGAGATGCAATGGTTTCATAAATCCAATAACAATAAGATATCAATGGAGCCAAGATTATGTAGGAGATTCAATCAAGGATGAGGAGGCAAGAATGTGCAATGTCCCATGTGTAATAAATGTGGGATGAAGCATTCGGGGAACTACCTTTTCAGGAGCGGGAAGTTCTACAAGTGTGGAAGAGATAGCCATATCGCATGGAATTGTCATAGGGAGGTAAATCCTCAACTCCCAAACACTAACAACAAAGGGAATATGGTGTGATACCTACTTGATGTCCAATTCTATAAGAGTGGAAAACTATGGCACTTTCTGAATCACTATCCAAATCCGAGGGCAGTGGAGGGGAATCACCATTAGCCTCAGTATCCGCAAAGAGAACAAGGTCGTACTTTTGCAATCACTAAGGCTGTAGTTGAAGTGCCAAATGATGTGTTGTAAGGTACTCTTATACTTCTCCCAAATCTATAAAGTACTTTGTTTGATTCTGGTTCTATGCATTCATTTATTTCCTCCACTTTTGCGAAGAATTTAGAATCAACCCCCGATTTTCTAAAAGTAGAGTTATCAGTCATGACTCCTAGTGGGATAATCCAAGCATCTTCAATGTTTATAAACACTATTATTTATTTTATTGAGAAAAATATTATCACAATGCATGTAGTTATTCCCATGCTGTAATTAGACATTATACTAGGGATGGATTGGCTCTCAAAGTATAATGATAAGATCAAATGCAGAAGCAAGGAAATATCAATGGTCTTAAATGGAAAACCTACAGTTATCTTCCAAGGAGAGATATCTCAACATGATATTTTTCTAGAATAACCTCATATTTCCTTCATTATGGAGTTTATTGGTGAAGAAGAAGAAGGAAATGAGAGTATAAGGATAGAAAATTTCCTCATCATCCAGGAATACATTGATTTATTTCTTGAATAGTTACCCAGGCCTCCCCCAGAAAGAGAGGTGGAGTTATCCATTGAACTCATACTTGGATATCATCCAATATAAGAGACCCTGTATAGGATTGAAAATGTGAAGATAGATGAATTAAATAAGAAACTCCAAGATCTTTTAGAGAATGGTATTATCTGTCCAAGTGTTTCTCCTTGTGGAGAACCTGTTCTCTTTGTGAATAAGAAGGATGGATCAATGCGGCTATGCATTGATTATAGAGAACTAAATGGGATCACAGTAAAGAAAAAAATACCCTCTCCCATGAATTGATGACTTATTTGACCAACTTTGTGTGGCTCATTTCTTCTGTAAGATTGATCTTCGATCTGGTTATCATCAATTGAGGGTGAAGAAAGAAGATATTCTAAAAACTTCCTTCTGGTCAAGATATGGGCATTATGAGATTGTTTTTTTCCCTTCAGATTGACTAATGCACCTACTATTTTTATGGATTTTTTTGAATAGATTCTTTAAGGAATACCTTGATAACTTTGTGGTAGTTTTTATTGATGATATTATGATATATTCCAAAAGTCGTGAGGAGCATGAGGATCATCTAAGGATTATTTTTCAAACTTTGTGGAAGGATATGCTTTTTGGAAAGTTTAATAAATGTGAATTTTTGTTACAATAAGTTTCTTTCTTGGGGCACATTGTTACCAATGAAGGAATCACAATTGACCCTGCAAAGACAAAATTTATAGATGAGTGGCCTCAGCCTACAACAATAACTAAGATTCATAGTTTCCTTAGATTAGCGACATATTATAGGAGGTTTGTGAAATAAAATTCATGACATTCTAATCCATTCACCAAGTTAACTCAAAAGGGGTCATGTTTATTTAGATAAAGGAGTGTGAGGAAAGTTTCCAAGAGCTGAAGAAGAGATTGGTTACTGCACCTGTGTTAACTCTACCCTCATGTGGAGAAGAATTTGTTATTTTTAGCGATGCATATCTAAAAGGGCATGGGTGAGTCCTCATGTAAAATGAAAATGTCATTGCTTATGCATCTCAACAGTTGAAGACTCATGAGAAGAACTATCCTATGCATGATCTGGAGCAGGCTGCGGTTGTTTTTGCTCTGATGATATGGAGGCACTGTCATTATGGAAAGGCATGTGATATATACATAACCCATCAAAGATTGAAGTATATTTTCACTCAAAAGGAATTGAACATGAGACAAATGATATGGTTGTAACTTCTTAAAGAATATGATTGTTCAATTAACTATCATCCTAGAAGAGAAAACAAAGTTGCTAATGCATTAATAAGAAAAGACCGAGTTGTTCTTTCCATGATGAGGATTCAAGGAGATCCTTTGATCAATGACCTAGTAATGTTGGACATGGGAATTATAAGGGAAGGGACATTATCAACCAAAACCCAAATTATTTCTCAACCGTCATTACTAGAGTAGATTACAATAGTTCAGAAAGAAGATCCTTAGTTATAGAAGAAGTTTGATCCTGTGTAGGATGGTATGTTTCCTGAGTTCAATATTGATCAAGAAAGTGTACTGAAATTTTGTACAAGACTATGTGTTCCATCTATTATGAAAATTAAGAAGGAGCTAAGGGATAAATATCATAGATCTACTTTCACTATACATCCAGGAAGCATGATAATGTATAGAGACCTTCGCGATCATTTTTTGTGGGATAATATGAAAAGGGAGATTGATGACTACACTTCAAGGTGTCTGGTATGTTATCAAGTGAAGGTAGAGAGAAAACTTCTTAAAGGGATATTGCAACCACTACCCATACCAGCATGGAAGTGGGACAATATCACTATGGACTTCATCACTAGTATATTGAGAGCTTTCAAAGGAAACAATGAGATATGGGTTATTATGGACCGTCTCACCATGACTTCCCGTTTTATCTCCATTCGGGAAGATTTAACTCTCAATCAACTTTCCAGTATTTACGTAAAAGAAGTGGTAAGGCTGCATGGTGTTCCACTTTCTATCATATTTGATCATGATCCAAGGTTCACATCAAAATTATAAAGAAGTATTCAACATGCTCTGAGCAATGAATTGAATTTCAGTATGTCCTATCACCCACAAACTGATGTCCAGTCTGAAAGGACTATTCAAAAACTCAAGGATATGCTCAGAAAATTTTCAATGGAATTTAAATATGTATGGGATCATCATATCCTTTTAGATGAGTTCTCTTACAACAACATCTTCCACTTGAGAATTCAAATAGGACCCTATGAAGCTCTATATGGTAGGCAATGTAGAACTCCTTCTTGTCGGCCTGAAGCTAGTTATAGAAAGCTTCTTGGGCCTGATCTTGGGCAATAGATGACAAAAAAGTTCCATCCCATCCAGGAACACAATAAGGATGCCCAGAGTCAGAAAAATAGCTATACTAAAAACCATCTATGGGACTTAGAGTATCATGTTCAGTGACAAGGTCTTTCTTCAAATTTTACCTTGGAATAGAGTTATGAGGTTTGGTAAGAGAGGGAATCTCATCCCTAGGTACATTGGCCCCTATAAAATCCTTGATTTCATAGGAGAAGTGGCCTATCAGCTTTCACCTCCTCCAATTCTAGCACAGGTCGTCGATGTCTTCCCCATATCCCTCTTGAGGAAGTAGATACCTAACTTTTCACATGTACTAAATCTAGAGGTGGTACAATTGGAACGTGACCTCTCTTATGAGGAGCAGCAGGTGGAGATCCTGGATCGTAGAGACAAGGTTATGCGCAACAAGACTACCCACCTTGTTTTGGTGTTATAGAGGAACCACAAATGTGAAGAAGCCATGTGGAAACCAGAGGAGTCTATGAAGCAGAAGTACCCACACCTTTTCTCTTCTGAGGGTACGAGTTAAAATTTTGAGGACGAAATTTCTTAAGGGGAGAAGAATGTAAGGACCTAAAATGTTGAATAATATTTGTTTCAAAATTTTGTGTATTATTTTATTTTATACTCAACAAAACTATATCATTTAATTAATGAAGTGTGTATAATTAAAATAATACCACTGGGTTTTGACTGTTATATGACCGTTGGTAGATATGATTGTTAGAATCTAAATTCTTAATGTTGTGATTATGGTTTATAAATAAAAGTGATCATGGTTAATTAATACAGAAAGAAGAGTCGATGGCCTCATTTAGTAGAGTCGGGCCATACGAAGCCCATCTGTCAGAGCTTGGGAAGAATGTTTCATCATTGGGCTTTCCTCTGGACCAATCCCAAGACAAACTTCAACATGTGATGCTTGAACAGAATATTCTACGGGAGAAGTTCAAGCAGATAGAAATCATCACTCCGGCAATGTTTTCCGAGCCACCCTGAGATTCAATCACCACATCACATCTTACACATCATTCATATGCAGGTGTTATAAGGGGCTATGTAATGATAACTTTTTTACGTTGCGTAATCCTTTTGGATATATAAAATTGTTATTTATAATTATGTTAAATTTATGAATTTAAAATGTTTAGATAAATATAGGATGAAGTTTTATATTGTTGTAGAATTTTGGAAAAAATGTATTTTTAAATACTTTAAATAATTAATCATGTATAATTATTTTAAAAAAAATGGACTTATACAGTTGTGACCAGTAATAAATATAGTGTCTAATAAGATCAACTTAATTTTTAGTGAATAGTAATGTATGAATTGTAATATTACCCTTATGAATAGTAATGTGACCAATGCAATAGTAACCTCACATAAGAATGTATAAATATAATTTAGGCATCTTGAATGGTGAAGTGATAAAATAGCCTAAGTAAATAACTGTTTTTGAAATTATTAGTTAAGTATTAGTATTTTTCAGGTAAATAGTGTATTTACTTAAAAATTAAATATCTCATAATTAAAAAATTATTTTCATAAAACGGATTTCATTTTTGAATTCAGAGCATTGATTTTAGGTTAGGGAGAATTTATGATATTTTTATTAGAATTTTTGTTTTTGGTGAATAGTAAAAATACAATTTTGAGTTTTAATGTGATTAATAACATTGTTAATGCTATAATAATGATGTAATAATTCTGTTCGACTTGTTAATAGTAAGATATGTGATGAGGTATCCCATGTGTCCAATACCATGGGAAAATACCATGGGAAAGCCCATGATTTTTCAAATTCCACTGATGAGGTGTCCCTTGGAAATTAATTAAATATTCCCTCACTTTTGCTATAAATACCAATACATTCCATCATTCCTTTCGTTCCCAAATCCTCCTCAAAAAATATATAGGTTTTTACCTCCCAATTAGTCCTCCCAAGGTTCCTTCAAGCCCCCCCAATGTCCCAACATTCAAGCTTTCGAAGTCACTCTTCGAGGTAAGGGAACCTTTCACCCTCCTCTTTTAAGTCATGACATCCAATATGTTATGTATTCTAGTTTCCATTTTAATATTTGGGGGTTTTTTCTTATATATACCCTCTACTGTCCATTTCATGTTCAATTTATGAGATACCCTTTTCCACTCTCATCAGGTTGTTTTCTGAATTTTTAAGAGACGATGTTAGGATGCCAAATTTTGGTAAAAGAAATCGCATCATCTCTTTTCCTTCATGTTTCCTTTTTTATTTGGTATGTCATTCAAAAATCCATACGATGATGTTATTTAAATTTTATTCTATCCATATACTATTTCAATAGTTATTTATGAGTGGGTGACCCTTCCCCATCTCTTTTTAATGTTTTCTAAAACCATGTTATATAGTCGTTATGCGGTAGAAATCTTGTCTCAAAATATATCTATTTTTTCTCAAGAAATTATCTTATTTTATTTATCTGAATAACCAAATATATATTTATTTCTAGATGTATTCATGAAGATATAAAATTGATCTATTTTATTCTGGAATTGAGATACAAGAAACCCTCATTCCTTTTCCAAGGGTTATAAAAGACATAACGATCATGTTTTTAAGCACTTTTAAAACGTCACAATTTTGAAGTGAAACCCATTACTTTTACACTCTATAGTTTATTTATGAATTTTTTTATAATGATATATGTGGCTCAAATGAAAATATATACATATTAAGGGTGAACCCTGATATCGATCCAATGCATTGGGTAAAGAATATAATCTCTAGAGATGACATGTTTCACAATACCTTGGTGAATAACCTTGGTAATTTTTATTACACCTTGTGGATGAACCCTGGTGATATGTTCATGAATGTATAAATTAAATATTGTAGCCGAATATTCAAGTTATGTTTCATGTTATTTTCATTATGTTATTCCTATACTTCCATTTTTCATGTCTTTATGTTTTTCATCATGTTCTTATTGATATCACAAGTAAACTAATTCCCTTGCTTTCCTTACAGGGCCTTCTACTCACCCTTTCCATTGATGTATGCCACCCGATTATAAGATGCAATAATTGTACTTAGGAGAACTTATTATGAATCCATACAAGTGGATTAGAATAATGTTATATGTTTTCATGTTTTATGGTCCTGATTTCAAATACACTAGACATTAAAGAACCACTATTTGTAAAATGTAATGAAACGTTATGAAATAAAAAGGTGGGATGCCATAGCTAATAGGGTAAGGCACGGTCCTCTAAGTCCTCCTGGAAACATAAAAGTAATTTTATATACATAGGGTGAGTATACATGTATACTCATTAGGGAAAACCAAAAGCTCTCATGAACAGTGGGGAGCCATTCTAATACCCCTTGAGAAAAAGGAGATAACCAAAGCACCTATAAAGGAAACTATCCACCCGATCCTCACCAAGGCACACTCCCCAAATAACTCAAGTAAATTAAATTAATCGTAATAACACATCAATTTTTGGGTACCCCACACCACTTTCCCACTAGTTATTGAAGACATCATATGCGTCAGACATCCCCCTCCATTCTCACCACAGTCCCACTGTCTCCCCAACAACAACCTTTTGGGCCACCACTACCAAAGATACACCCGCAAACACCTGGGCCACCATAACCACACATAACCACACCTGTAGAAACCTGGTCCAGAACAACCTTCCCCATGCCCGAAGACACCTGGGCCTGATCAACTACTTCCATGACCGAAGACACCTGGGCCTCATCCCGAAGACCCTTGGGAAACAACCTTCCCACACAAACCTAGGCCAACCACCACAACATACCCTGTCCGAATAATCTTGGGTTATAATGGACCTCAAGCCATAAAAACCTACCCAAAGTTTCTTGGGATACTCGGGAAATGGAGCATAAAAGGAGCTACTAACCATCCACTCATAGGAGTGTTGTAAAAACACTAGCCCCCATGAAATATGGGTGTTCTGTATGAAGTTCTAAACTTGTGTGGGGCGCGAATAAGAAACATAAGAAATAAATTATACATATAGGTAAACAAGAACTCATCCCAACCTAGGGGATTCAAAGTCATCCCATACACAAACAGCATTTTTACTATTCATTCATAAAAAGCACAACAGCCACAACTAAGGCACAACTCATTCCCAGAAATTAATTCCCCATATAACCCATTCTCATTCTCATATTCAAGTGATTCCATTTACATAATTCTTCACTACCAAGAAACTAACAGAAATAGCCATAAGACAAGGAAGAAAAAACATGAAAGCAACGATTTAAGCATTCACACCCAGTTCTCTTGTAAAGTTGCAATAACCAAAGGGATCCGTGAGATCCCTCGAAGTACTAGAACCAAACCAAGCCCCAACATACGACCCCACATAGCCTCATATCCAAAAAACAATAATTGGACAAAAGGGGATCCCATCCACATCAACATCACCCCATAATCATCAAGCAGAACAGCCACACATTTTACCAAGACAGAGCAATGGAGTTTTTAGATTTAAACACACCATTCATTAAGTTTTTTTCATTACATTTGGTTAAATTTGGTTATCACAAAAGGATTTTTGTTCACTAGACATCCATTTAATCAACGGAGTTTAATTGATTAACCAATTTCCGTGTTACAACCATTCAATCACCACAGAAGAAAAGGGTCATTAGTGTGCATGGAAGGACTACCAATGACTACTATTTTCAGTGGATATAATACCATACAATTCACGACACAAAATCAAAGATAATAGAGTACATCAGCATCAACAAATACACCCCTCCATTATTTAAAAACCATTTATTATAATTTTTATGGTTTGGTTTTATCAATCCCTAAAATAATCATTATCATACCCACCACGCATGATACATAGTAAAGAGAGTCGAAGGAAGAACCCTACCTGGATGATCAACGATCGATGATTTTCTCTATGTTCCATGAACTGGCAATGTGCGACTTACAGGGGAGGAACTCTAAGGACTGAATGATTGATTAGGAAAGGCTCTAGAACAGGTGCACCACTAGCCTCAAGAAGGGGGACTCAAAATTCTCAAAGGAAAGGAAAAGAGACCAGCCACGAAGAAGAAAGAATCCTCATGCAATAAAAGGATGGATCCGAGAGTTATGATATATGAAATCTTGAATGGATTTAAAGGTGGATTGTGGTTTAACCATGCGGTTAGACGGTTACACATAATGGAATTAATTATCATTTAATAATTCTCATTGGAGTGGAGGCCATAATAGCTGTGAGTTAAAGGGTTTCCTTTAATCTGAGGAAAACACATAACAGGGAAAAATAGAAAGTACCGGAAAAAGGTGTAACACTGAGGAAAAATAAACATGATTTGGTAACCCCAAGGGTCACCCAAATAAGGGGGTTTGGGTGGGGTTAGATATCATTCATGGGATTTAAATGTCTATGAAAGGGGTATTAAAACACTTTAACGTGAGAAAAAATGTTATGGGATCGGAAATGGAAAAAAGTCAGAAATTGGCAAAAAAACAAAGGGTGGGTCACCATTTGGTGAGACACCATAATGGTGACACCATCACAATGCCATCATCATGGTGCCTCCAGTTCGGTGAAACACCATAGAAGGTTCCACCATTTCGTTGTGCAATCGTGACGGTGAGACCGCTAGGGTGTAACCTTCAAGGTGCCACCGTCACGCTACTACCATGACTAGTACGACCATCACGGTGCTGCCATGACTACTACCACTATCACGGTGCTGACGTGACCAGTGCCACTTTCTCGCAACCTCAATGACCAGTGACACCCTCACGCTGTCGCCGTGTCTGGTGCCTCCATTTTGGTGGAATTGAGTTTTTGGAAAACAACTTAATGAGTCACACCCGAAACACCATAATTTTGAAATGTAATGGACCAGGATGGTCTGGGCCATTACATCAGATACATCTCAAACTATTCTCATCCTAGAGAATTGAAACTAGAACCCAAGAAAGGAGATGGGTCTGAACAACCACCTTGAAGATACCTCTCATGAGTAAACCACCCCGAAATCTAGAAACTCCTCTCCCTCAAGTTACCACACAAACATAAAAACATCACACCATCTAGTCATATAGATTAGGGAGTCTCTTCCTCCATGTAATGATATTATCCTATTTTGGTGGCACTGACTCACCCACATGGGTTTAATCACATCCACCTTAATGCATCTTGGTTAGGGATTAGGTCCTACCCTCCCCACAGTCAGGACACTTCACACACATTCAGAGAACTAGGAAAACAACACATTTCATAACTAACAAGGTCAATAACTACATTAGATTCAAGTACAAAAAAACCAAAAAAAAACTCAAAATAGCTTTGGGTACTGGGTGCGCATCTGTGTCTCCTATTCCTAGGTAATCTCCTCGAGGCCACAATGCATCCGTAACACACGAACCAAGGGAATGGTTTGTACACAAAGTACCTTCTTCTCATGATCCTTGATCCTCACTGCTCACTCTATGAATGTCACGTCATCCTTGATATCCAGCTTCCCCTAGCCGAGGACATGTGAATCATCACATATATACTAACAGAGATGTGAAACATATTTGATTTTGTGCACCCTATGTAGCATCGGGGATAGTGCTAGCTGATAAGACATTTCTCTGGCCTGCTAAAACACCTCTAAGGGTCCGATGAACCTAGGATAAAGCTTTCTCCCCCTGTCGAACCTCCGTTGTGCACACCGAGGGGAGACATTCAAGAAAATGTGGTCCTCGAATTTGAACACCAATGGTCTTCTCCTATGATCGGAATATGACTTATGCCTATCCCGAGCTGCCTTCAACCTCTCCCATATAAGCTGAACCTTCTCTGTTGTGCTCCACACATCCTCCGGGCCAAGAAAACCTGCTTCCCCAACCTCTTCCCAACACATGGATGAGTGACATGACCTCATATAAAAGGCATTGAACGTAGACATGCCAATGGTAGAGTGATAGCTATTATTGTAGGCAATATATACCAGAGGCAAGTGTCATAACCATGATCCCCCAAATTTCAAAACACATGTTCGTAGCATATCCTCCAATGTTGGGATGGTGTGATCTGTCTTCCCATCTGTCTAGGGGTTGAAAGTAGTGGTGAGGCATAGATGAATGCAAAAAGAATTTTGAAATCCTTTATAGACCCGTGAGGTAAACTGGGTATCCCGACCCAAGACTATGAACCTCAAAACTCCATGAAATCACACCACCTCATCCACATACCTCTATGTTAAGGCATCCACTGCACTCAACTGCTTGATTGCCAAGAAGGAAGCTGATTTCGTCATCCAGTCCACCACTATCCAGATAGCATCGCAACCCTCAGAAACTCTAGGTATTCCCATGAAAAAAATCCATCAATATGTCATCCCACTTCCACTTGAGGAAATCTAAAATTTGTAATAGACCTCTTGGGACGCAGTGTTCAGCCCTCACATACTGACACACAAGGAACATTTCCACAAACTCTGCCACATCCCGCTTCACCCTATGCCACCAAATCTGACCCCTCAAGCCCTAAAACATCTTGTAAACTCCTGGGTGTACTACCAAGGGTGAGCTGCAGAACTCACCAAGAACTCTCTTGTGCATTTCCACCATGATGAACAAATTTCTATGAAACATAATTTGATTATTCTCATCTTTTGACCATACTCCCATAGCATCACCCTGGCTAACATGATCTCACATCACATCAGCTTCTAAGTACCCCCACTGAGACTCCTCCACCTATTGTAATAGAGAGGACTACACTCTCATCTGGAATAGATATCCTCTCCCATCCTCCACCCTTGCATCCAGGTGTAGGGAAGCGAACACCTCCATCGCATTCCAAGAATCTGACGATTCTCGAACCACATCCTTATGTGACATCTTGCTCAAGGCATCGACCACTGCGTTACCCTTTCCTAAGCTATAGGAAATTTCAATTTCATAGTCCTAATGAAAATCCATCCACCTCCGCTGTCGAAAGTTTAAGTCCTATTGGGAAAAGATATACATTAAGCTTTTGTGATCTATGAAGACCATGAAGCGTTCCACAACAAGGTAATTCTTCCACAACTTTAGTGTGAACATGGTAACTCCACGCTCTAGATCATGGGTGGAAAAGTTACACTCATGGGGAAATAACTTCCAAGACCCATAAGAGATCGCCCCTGCTATTGCATCAGAACAACCCCCAAGCATTGGACTAAAGCATCACAGAACACCTCAAATATCACCCCTTATTCTGGAAACCTCAGCATTGGGGCACTAACCAACTTCCCCTTCAGATAAATGAAGGCTTCCTAGCAATTCTCACTCCATAAAAAAGCCTTGTATTTTTGTCAAGGTTGTCAAAGGTGCTGGAACTTGAGAGAATTTGGGCACGAATCTCTGTTAGTAACCTGCTAGACCAAGGAAACTATGAACCTCTACCACATTCATGGGTGATTCCTAAGAAACAACTACTTCTACCATCAACAGGTCCACTTATATTCCCTGGTTGGACACCACATGTCCATGGAAGTGTGCCTCTCATGTCCAGAACATGCACTTGGACAACTTCCAGTAGAGATGGCGTTGTAGGAGGACCTCTAAAACCATTCTCAAGTGCTCCACATGATCCTTCTCTGATCTTAAGTATATTAAAATATCATCAATAGACACGACTATGAGATGGTCTATATATTCTCGGAAGACATAGTTCATGAGTCCCATGAACATGGTTGGTGCATTCGTAACACCAAACGACATGAACACAAACTAAAAGTTCCCATATATGCACCCGAATGCAGTCATCAAGATGTCACCCTCCTTCACCCACAACAAGTGATATACTGACCAAAGTTCAATATTGGAGAACTATCCAACACCCTTAAACTGATCAAAAAGTTCATTGATCCTTGGGTGGGGGAAATAGTTCTTGACCATCACCTGGTTCAGCCTTTGATAGTCTATATATAGCCTAACACCACCATCTGCCTTCTTTGCGAACAAGACTAGTGCTCCCCATGATGATGCGCTTGGTCAAAAAATGCCCTTCTTCATCATTTTGTCAATCTGAATGTGTAACTCCCACAACTCAGAAGGCGCCATCTGATAGGGAGCCATCAAAATCGAACGGGCATCGAGTGGAAAGTCTATCCCACACTCAACATCATGTTGAGGGGTCAGAGTCACCACCCCTCTAGGGAAGATGTCTATGAACTCACTAACGATCCCCAGGACATCCACCATCTATTTATCTACCGACTCTACTAATTTATCACCTAATAAGGAAATTAGGGGATCCACTTTCTAGATGCCCTCCGGAAAACACTACTCGCCGAGAAAAGCTACACGTTGGCTACCCATATCTATAAACACGACCCTTCTCCAGAAGCAGTCGATAACAGAACATAGAGAGAAAGACATGTGATTCCTAAAATGAAGTCATATGGCTGCATCTGAAGCAAAAGAATATCCATAATGGACTGATGTGGCCTCAAAATCAGTATGCATTCCTGACCAACATAAGACAAGCTGGTCTGACCTTCAATTGGCATAATCAAAACCTGGGGCACAAGAAGTCTCTTTGTGTCTAGACCCATAACATGGGCTAGACTGGAAGCAACAAAGGAGTGTGAAGCTCTGTAATCAAAGAAGGCACAGGCAAGAGTTCTAAACAAGTTGATCGTACCTCGAATGTCTTCTGTCCCTGCTGGAACTGTTGCCTCTATGGGGTGAAACTGCTCATGCCTAGATCCTCTTCCGCTCGGCAGTCGGCCGCCTCCCTAGACACGGCATGGTTGAGGCCTCTGAGGATCACCCTGAGGTTAGACTCCTCTAGCAACATTTTCTATCGGGGGAGTGGGAGCTCATTGTCCCTACTTCTCCTGCTGAAAAGGCTCGACTGAAAATTATTTCTGCTGAGGTGGGTGCTAATCTTGCCCACCCCTACTGTACTGCACTCAGTCCATGCACTGATTTTGACGATGCCCAAAACTACCACATCGGAAGAATCTCGGTCCTTGGCCTGTAAATAAGAGGTGAGGAATGGGAGATAGAAATTGAAACTGCTGGGGCATGCTCCCCACTGGCCGAAACCTAGAAGGACATAATGCTAGAGGCTTTCTACAAATGGAATTCCCCTTTGACGAGCACAACTAACTCCCCACTTGATACACACCACCAAGTGTGTGCATCCTCTCTACCAATTAGGACTTATTTTGGACCTCCAAGTATGTCAGTAGAGTGAAGGGAGTAACAACATACTAAAGAGAATGTCAGAGTGCCTCCTATTAATGTCTCTCCTGAGACTCCTCCGGAAATAGGTCTACAGAAAAGAAAAGGAGTTACTTGAACATGATCCCGAACTCCCCCACTTACATGCTCCCCTACTGGAGGGAGAGTAGCTCCTGCTTCTTCTCCTCATTCATCATGGAAGATAATAATTATGTCATAACTCCCTCTTAAAGTTAGTACATGAAACTTCAGCCTCCCTCTTCTCCCTGAGATAGAGTGTCCACCATAAACGCACCGCTCCCCGCATCTGTCTTACAAACATAGAAACCCAGTACTCTGTCGGAGCCTAGATCAAGCAGAAATATATCACCAGCTAATCGAGCCAGCTCTCTATCTCCATGTTCAAGACGCTACCCTTGTACTTCCTGAGGTTCTACTGCTGAAAGGCATGAAGCTTATTCTACCACTGGTCATCCTCCTTCTCTCGATCATCCCTCTACTAATCATTCAAATCAGCCTCCTAGGCCTCGATTGCCCTCACTACCTGTGGTCGCCGTCTGGGAGCCATAATTGCAATGTAAACAAAGAATTTCTAAGCCCGGGTAGTGTAAAAGATTGCTTTTTAAATTTATCTTAGACTTTTTATTTATTTTAAATCCCCCAAATACCCAAGACACACAAGAACACAAGTCATTATGATGCATGTACATTTCATAGGGTCTCTAACCTATAATCAATGTAGCCTCACTTGGTCGTTCAGTGGGAGTCAGTGCATCAGATCACGGGGCCCATAAAATCACATGTCCTAGCCGGTATATCTTGGTATATTTAATGCTCAAAGATTTCCGAAAACTATTTCCCTACCATCCCATGCAATCAACACTATTACTAACCCTAGACTCCATCCTATATCTCAACCATCACCACTGATACCATTCTTTCACGAACCACCATCACCGAGATGAGAGAAGGGACAAAAAAATGCCAGATGCTTCCTTCCTCAAGTTGAAGGAGAGATAATGACCCCCGAGTCCCACCTTCAATAGTCCCCAGAGTGGCGATTATCACCAAGGGTATAGAATCACACGTAATATGGAAGGAATTACCCTTTTTATTTAGTTTCATTAGGATAAACAATGGTAAAAACCCAAACAACTCCAAAACTGAAAGAAGAAGTAAAGTAAAACCAAAAATCCATTCCCATATGCATGTTCTAAATAAAGTGCTACAAAGTAAAAGAAAACTCCAAAGGGAAGTACCATAAGAAAATTAAACCAGCAATGTCAACAGTCTTGGCATTCGAGCTAATAGAGTCCGACACAGTCCTCAAAGTCCTCCTAGAAACCTAAAATCAATTTTATATATGTACGGTCATTATATAGGTATACTCATTAGGGAAAACCAAAATCTCTGGTGTAAAAGTGGGGATGTATTCTAATGCCCCGTGAAAAAGGGGATAACCAAACCACCTAGAAAGGAAACTATCCACCCAAACCTCACCAAGGCACAATCCCCAAATAATGCAAGTAAAGTAATGTAATATTAATTACACATCAATGTTTGGGTACCCCACACCATTTTACCACTGGTTATTTAAGACATCCTACACTTCAGACCCCCCCCCACCCACCATTCTCACCACAGTCCCACAACCGCCCCAATAAAAACCTTTTGGGCCACAACAACCACAACTATACCTGCAAACATCTGGGCCACCACAACCACACATAACCATGCCCACCAACACCTAGTCTAGAACAACTAATGCCATGCATGAAGACACCTGGGGTAGAATAACTACTTTTATGCCTGAAGACACATGGACCTCAACCCAAAGACACTTTGGTAACAACCTACCTGCACACACCTAGTTCAACGACCACAACATACCCTTCGTGAACAATCTTGGTCTATAATAGACCTTAGGCCATCATTACCTTCTCGAAGAGTCTTTGTCTACTCAGGAAACGAAGCATAAAAGGATATTATAACCAGACACTCATAGGAGTGTTGGGAAAACACCCTCCCTCGTGAATTGGGAGTGTTCGGCATGAAGTTCTCAACATGGGTGGGATCTGAATAAGAAACCTAAGAACTAAATTATAGATATATGTAAACAAGCAGTCATTGTAACACCCCGAGATTTTATGAAAAATATTATTTTAATTTCATTGATGTATTTTATTATACAGCACACCAATTTTAGCTTGTACTATACGCAACACCGTATTAGCTTGCAGTATACGCAACGCTATTCTTGGATCATGTTACACACAATTTCATGTTCGTTTTATAATAGTCATTCTACGCAACATTGAGTGTGTTTATATATATATATATATATATATATATATATATATTCAATGTATAAATGAAATATGGTTGGATTCTGTTATACGAAACAACAAAGGATTCTTGCATAACACGCATCCCTGACTTGGCTTGCATTACACGCAATCGCGACCTTCCTCGATAGCGTGTATTGTACGCAATACTGGGTTTTACTAAACAACGATATATTATTATAATATTATTATGACTAGCCATTATGAATAGTATTAACTAAATTTTGAATTTTATAATATTATTATTCATCTTACGCATTTTCTAGAACATGGTATGAGAACAAAATAAATTTTTCAGGTAAAATTAGTATTTTTAAAAAAATGCAGTTTTGCCACCTTTTGATGGTGCATCCACATTAAATCTAGTTTTTAACATGTTTATAAGTTCAATTTTAAAAAATAAAATTCTTCTTTGGAATCAGGATATAAAAATTTACTTTGGATAAAACTTTCATATTATTCTGATAACTTTCATATTTTAATGAATAGTAAAAACACGCTATATTTTAATTAAAAACAACTTTTTTCATTGTAATAATTTATATGGTTAAATTATAATATTAAATGGTTTTAAAGTATAAATAGAATATATTTTTACCATTTAATATAATGTATGTCATTATCATTGATTTTACATTGAATTCATATGTTAAATCAATTCAATCATTGCCAATGTTTTAACTTTTAAAACCTATTCGCTTAACAACGGGATTAATTTTAAATTAATTACTGCAAATTCGATGTTTTGAATTTTGAAAAATGGAATCCATATTTGGAATAAGTGGGTCCAAATTATGTTAATAGGTTACTTTTATTTTTTTTATGAATAGTAATTACGGTAATTTTTATTTATTGCGGTTAAAGTTAAATAGAGTAATTCAAGGTTAGAAGAATATTATAATAATTCAAAATTACCATGAAACTTGTCCTAACCATATTGGATGAGTATTGGTCGACCATGGGCATACTTGGGCCGATTTTTGGACCCCAATGAGCCACTTGGTAGTGAAAATGACAATTGGGATTAATTAATTTAATGTAAAGAAAAAATTGACTTTAACAAAAATATTTTAGTAATTAATTTTTATATGGGGTTATATAAGTTATATATTCGACTATAAATATTATTTAGAAATATAAAAATATTTCCTACATTATGATATTTTTTTCATAATTTTTAGACATCATATGAATTAAATTATTTATGACACAATAATGATGTAGTGTTTACCTCATTAATAAATTATTTAAATAAATAAGATTATAATGATTAAAATATCATCCAAAACCTGTCCAATTCCAATTGGATGATTTTATTTCTAATATGAGTCATCTTATCTTATACATTAATGTGTTTTGGTCCTCTTGAAACCGAAGATACGTTTATAATAAAATAATGTTTTCACACTTTCTTAAAGATCCCCTCCTCTACCTTATAAAAAGAGACCACTTATATGCAATTCCTCACACCACTAAAGCCTTTTTTCTAGTCCAAACTCTGCCCAAATAATCTCCCTATATCCCTATACTCCCCCTTGAAGCCTTACATTAGGCAGACGACTCTCCAAGAAGTCATTTTGGTTCAAACCAAAGGAAGTTACCAAAATTAAAGATAACAGTTTCTCTTAAGTTGTTTTCTTTTATTCTACTTCTCCAACCCCTAAAATCTTTTTAATCCTTTATTTTGTAACAAAACCAATATCATAAATATACTAGGATTTTGTTATGAGAAGGATTCGAACTACACTTACACACACCGCCATCTAATGGATGAAGAACATAATGTTTCTGTGATGGCAAACTAACGCCTCAGGAAACGATGATTGTTCGATTTTCTCCTACCGCCTCTCATGGTGGCCATTATGATTGCACTGCATTTATATATAATATATATTATTTTTATGATTTCTTTATGCTTCTTTACTTCCCAATTATATCAATCCTTTACGGTTTCCATAGTCGGTAAATACGATAATCTCATTTGAAGAAGTGCGGACTACCGCCCCCTCAAAGTGATGTGATTCGTTAATACCTTATGTGGGATGTATAAAGGATGTGGTTAATGATATTATATATGATATTATACTGGAATTATAATATACCTATGTATCATTATGTTTTAATTCCATTAAAATAATAAATAGAAATGAAAGTAGCGTTCATGCGTACGTACGGCTTACCGTCTCCATGAACGGTGCGTTTCATTTCTTACCTCCATATGTTATGTACTATTATAAATGCTTGTATATGCTGGATATATAATAAATGTATATGATATATAAATAATTATTTACATTTTGGAAGTAATTAAATCATGATATAAGTAATAATAACATCAAGAACAACAATTCCAAACACATACGATAAATAAGATGATTTTACCCAAAACGCTACTTTAAAATTAATTTAAAAAAGAAAGGGTAATATAAAGTTATAAGTGAACCGTATATGATATCATAAAAATTAATATAATTCTGTAATAATTCAATAACATTATTTAAATAATTATACAGGAGGTTTGGATACGTACAAATCATATCAGACCTAAGGTAAGGGATAATTTTGCAAATCTCATTTTTATCTGAGATTGCTTATTCATAAGTATTTACTGGGGTTATTGCTATCACCCATGTCCATGTTTTATAAAAGTGTATTCATGTATGTTTAAATTCCTTTTTACCCATTCTGAATTTTACCCCATGGTATGGAAGGAATGTTTCTTTTATTTACCCTACAAGGTACTTTTTGGTTTTTCTGACAAAAGTACGAGAAGAATGTTTTTTTAACGTACACGGCATGAAAGGATTTTTACGGTTTTATAAAGCCTTATTTTCATGAAGCTTCCTACAAAAGATTTCATGACTATTTTCAAAAAAATCTCTTTCTTTTAAAATTTCATGACGTTTTGTGAAAAGAAATTGATTTTGAAGAAGAAAGGATATTTTCCTCAAGAATTCATTTCAAGTGTTTTATCAAAACCATTTTTTCATCTAAGATGACATTATTTTATATGTGTATGTTTCAAGTATAGTGTCCCTATTATTTACATGGTTTCACTTTTCTTATTTTGATATATCCATTTGTTTTATATGGATTATGTGATGATGGGATGATGTTTATAAAACCCATTTTATTCTTTGTGTTATGATGAATGTTTCAAGTTTATTTTGTGGCACAAGTAAGAATGATTTCATTATGAGATGGGTGGGACCTATATATCCCTCCAATTCATTGGTTAAAGATTTATATCTCATGAGATAGACATGGATGGAATGACATGTTAAACCGGTTCAGTAATATAGGACTGGAACGAGGAGTGATCTCGATTCAGAAAGGGACTTTGTCCACTAAGATGGTCTTGGCAGCAATGCCTTGGCTACTATGGAAATCATATCTTGTGCTTAATGTTTTCCACAATTACAAGTTTTATTCCCATGCTATTTTATCATTATTAATGTTTCTTTATGATCTATGCCTTACATACCTCCATGTTTTATGTCATTGCTCGAACTTTTGATGTTTAAACATTATGTTCATGTTTTTAAGTTCAAATGTATATGGTATGTTTTTTTATCCATGCTTTCCCTTAATGAGCATTTGATCTCACCCTTTTTATATTTTCTTTTCCCTAGGATATAAATAAAGGTTTTAGGTAAGAAAAAAAGGGGAAGATATTTATGGGAGATGTTGTAGATATTTCACTACGATTAGGAGATTTTATTCCGAGTTTCCAAAGACACTAAACTATTACGGTGCTTGTGTGTCTGTTTTTTCTATGTATTAAGTATTCCGTAAAAGTAATGTAATGTCCATGTATATCATGTTTCGGGTCTCTACAGTTGGTATCAGAGGAATGGTTTAGTCAACATTTGGAAATTAGGGTGAGAAAAAGTTAGTGAGATCCCTAGAGATATTTCTAAGGTATGTCTAGGGAAGTCCCTAAGGATAAGTATACGTATAGGATATAGTCCCAGAACTTCGGTAACGATCTTAGAATTTAACCTAAGATGTTAGATATTGAGGGTACTCCCCCTTTACTATGTTCTTTTCCCTAGCATGATTTTTGCCTCTCACGCTATTCTTTTTGGGTTTTAGACGATGGCTGGAACCCGAAGGAACCGTGTTGATCAATGCAATGGACAATGCAATGATTGTCCTCTTGAACAAACAAATGTTATGGGAGATGGAGTGAAAAATCTTATTGCTATACTTACACAAGCTATGAATCATTCTAGACTCCCAAATGATTAGAGAAGGGAACAATATTCTATTGAGTCCTTCATGAGGCAACGTCCACCTTCTTTCAGTGGGTCTTATGATCCACTTGTTGTTGATCAATGGATCAGCACCACTGAAAAGATATTTTCAGTTCTTCAACGTTCTGAACATGATAAAGTCATCTTAGCAGTATATCATTTGGAAGGTGAAGATGATCAATGGTGGAATCTTATCAAGAATAAGAGGCCAAGAGATGAAATTGAGTCCATGGAATGGGACGAGTTCAAGATCTTATTTTTCAATAAGTACTTCCCTCGTATTCTTCAAACAAAGATGGAGAAAGAGTTTCTTAAACTAAATCAAAAGTATGATGAATATGTTGGTGTATACGAAGTGAATTTTACAAGGCTTGGAAGGTATGCATATGGCTTTATCATCCAACCTGAAAGTAAAGTTGATCGATTCTTCAGTGGCTTAAATCCAAATATTCAAAGGGCATTAGCTATAAGAGACTTCAGTAGCTATGAAGAAATTGTGTGTTGTGCTATCAAGGTAGAAATGGAAGTTGGTGATACATATCCATCTCATAGTTTTTAAAAGAAACGAAAGATGGAGTTCAATGGAAAATCTCATAATAATGGTGAAAAGAAGATGAATGTTTCCTTATGCTCAAAGTGTGGAAAGAAGCATGGTGGAGATTGTCTTAAAGGGACTAGAAAATGATTTAAGTGTGGAAAAGAAGGCCATCGAGCAGCTGAGTGTCGAAGTAATGGAAAAAGTGTTTCTAATGATGTGAATAAAGAAAAGACTGCAGAGAACGCACCACCAACACTTCAATGATTCAAGTGCAAGGAAATGGGGCATTATGCTAATAAATGCCCTAATCCAAGGGTTAGTGATGATCAACATGAGCAACATCTTAAGGCAAAGGAAAAAGGGAAGTCACATGCGATCACTATTGGCGATGTTGAATATGACAACGATTTGGTGGAATGATTAATTGTTTATGTAATGGGATTCCAAAATAATGTTTTATATAGTATCATGGAATATTGGAATATTTATGTATTGGTCTATTATGGTTTTCAATAATTTTATGGTACCGGTAACCATGGAAAGTGATTGAGATATTTTTGGAAAGAAGATGATATGTGCATAATGAAAGGACAAGGAGAAAATGAAATGTTTGACAGTATTCATGAGCTCATGAATGATATAAGGAAATAGTTATATCATGGTTTGAGTATATAGAATTTTGGGGTTTTGGTATATGGAAAGAGTTAACTTTTGACAGCACTCATGTTTTCACAAAGATTCAATGGGTATTCATTTTTCAAGAGAATACATGATTAAGGCCTTAGAATGTTTGTAATGTGACCAACAAGACATATCTTATGATATATGTGGATCAACGATGGTATTAACATTCTTGTTATATGAAATCTCTGGTAATCGTTTTCACTATAATATGACAATGGACTGCAATATTATGGATAAGCCTAAAGATTGGAATGGATTATGTTGGACATAAGTTATTATTATTTAAGGATAGAACCTTTTTCGATATTATTGATGGGATGATATAGTAATGTAGTTTAAGAAAAAGGACAACCTGCAGGACGGGTGACAACCCATCGTGTCGGACAAGGCTGTGGAAATCAAACCCACAACCGAAGTGAGACAGGCCTTTATTGCCTACCACTGGCCTACAAGAAGTCCCTGGTTGGTGGAAAGTAGTTTTATTTTATTAAACGGTATGATAAATAAAGTATAAGTCCATTTTTGGAACCATATATGATTAACCTCACCATAAGATGGACTTATAACTTTTGCTAACCTTTTGTTTGAAATAGATGGAATGACCCATCATTCTATCACATGATCTGCTAAGACTTCACGAATAACAAATTCAACTTCATTTCGTTAAGAGATGAAGTGGAAATTGTTCAATTCATGAACAACAGTGAGATTGTACCAAAATCAAGTAAGTATTTCTTCTAATTCAAAATTTTCAACTTTAGGGAAATGATACTGAAAACCAAAAATGTTTTCCTAGTTCTCTTATATCCGATGAATCAGATGGTACCTTATATCATCAAAAATCTATGGGTTTTTTATTATTAGATTTTTCATAGCCATGTTCTCTACCACTCTCCATCAGAACTTGATGGTTAGATTTCTCTTAAATATCCATATTTTCACCTATGATCGCATATGTGGAAAACTAGTGATGAGTTAATTTGGGTAACCATTATGTTTCATACTTCACTTTTTAGAATTAAGTTTTAGCATTCCTTTTTTTTACGATATGGGGTTCTATGAAAGAAATTATCAAGTAACAAACCATTTATGACCCCGACAAATTTTGAGGGCGAAATTCATTTTAAGGGGGTAGAATGTAACACCCCGAGATTTTTTGAAAAATATTCTTTTAATTTCGTTGATGTATTCTATTATACAACACACCAAGTTTAGCTTTTACTATATGCAACACCGTATTATCTTGCAGTACATGCAATGCTATTCTTGGATCGTGTTACACACAATTTCATGTTCGTTTTATAATAGCCATTCTACGCAAAATTGAGTGTTTATATATATATATATATATATATATATATATATATTCAATGTATAAATGAAATATGTTTGGATTCTAATATACGAAACAACGAAGGATTCTTACAAAACACGCAACCCTGACTTGGCTTGCATTACACACAATTGTGACCTTCCTCGATAGTGTGTGTTGTACGCAATACCGGGTTTTACTAAACAACGATATATTATTATAATATTATTATGACTAGCTGTTATGAATAGTATTAACTAAATTTTGAATTTTATAACATTATTATTCATCTTACACATTTTCTAGAACATGGTATGAGAACAAAATAAAATTTTCAGGTAAAATAAGTATTTTTTTTTTAAATGTAGTTTTGCCGCCTTTTGATGTCACACCCACATTAAATTTATTTTTTAACATGTTTATAAGTTCAATTTGACAAAATAAAATTCTCCTTTGGAATCAGGATATAAAATTTTACTTTGGATAAAATTTTCATATTATTCTGATAACTTTCATATTTTAATGAATAGTAAAAACACGATATATTTTAATTAAAAACAACTTTTTTCATCGTAATAATTTAAATGGTTAAATTATAATATTGAACAGTTTTAAAGTATAAATAGAATATATTTTTACCATTTAATATAATTTATGTAATTATCATTGATTTTACATTGAATTCATAGGTAAAATCAATTCAATCTTTGGCAATGTTTTAACTTTTAAAACCTATTCGCTTAACAACGGGATTAATTTTAAAATAATTACTACAACTTCGGTGTTTTGAATTTTAAAAAATGGATTCCATATATGGAATTAGTGGGTCCAAATTATGTTAATAGGTTACTTTTTTTTAATAGAAACTACGGTAATTTTTATTTACTGCGGTTAAAGGTAAATAGGGTAATTCAAGGATAAAAGAATATTATAATAATTCAAAATTACCTTGACACTTGTCCTAACCATATTTTATGGGTAGTGGCTGACAATGGGAATCCTTGGGCCGATTTTGGGAACCCAATGAGCCACTTGGTAGTGAAAATGACAAATTGGATTAATTAATTTAATTAAATGACAATTTTGACTTTAAAAATATCATTTAGTAATTAATTTTTATTAGGGGTTATATAAGTTATATTTTCGACTATAAATATTATTTGGAAAGATAAAAATATTCCCTACATCATGGTAGTTTTTTTATAATTTTTAGACATCAAATGAATTAAATTATTTATGACAAAATAATGATGTAGTGTTTACCTCATTAATAAATGATTTAAATAAATAAGATTAAAATGATTAAAATATCATCCAAAACCTGTACAATTCCAATTGGATGATTTTATTTATAATATTAGTCATCTTATATTAGACATTAATGTGTTTTGGACCTCTTAAAACCGAAGATAACTTTATAATAAAATAATGTTCTCACACTTTCCTAAAGAGCCCCTCCTCTCCCTTATAAAAGGAGACCACTTCTATGAAATTCCTAACACCTCTCAAGCCTTTTGGTTCGTCCAAACTCTTCCCAACTAAGCTCCATATATCCCTCGCCTCCCCCTTGAAGCCTTACATTAAGCAGAAGACTCTCCAAGAAGTCCTTTTGGTCAAACCAAAGGAAGTTACCAAAATTAAAGGTAACAGTTTCTCTTAAGTTGTTTTCTTTTATTCTACTACTCCAACCCCTAAACTCTTTTTAATCCTTTATTTTGTTACAAAAACAATATCCTAAATATACTAGAATGTTTTTATGAGAAGGATTCGAACTACACTTACACACAACTCCATATAATGGACGAAGAACATAATGTTTCTGTGACGGCAAACTAACGTCTCACGAAACGATGATTGTTCGATTTTCTCCTATCGCCTCTCATGGTGGACATTATGATAGAACTGTATTTAAATATAATATATATTATGTTTATTATTTCCTTATTCTTCTTTAATTCACAATTATATCATGCCTTTACGGTTTCCATAGTCGGTAAATATGATAATCTCATTTGAGGAAGTGCGGACTACCGCCCCCTCAAAGTGATGTGATTCGTTAATACCTTATGTGGGATGTATAAAGGATGTGGTTAATGATATTATGTATGATATTATACTGTAATTATAATAAACTTATGTATCATTATGTTTTATTTACATTAAAATAAGAAATATAAATGAAAGTAGCATTTATGCGTATGTACGGCTTACCGTCTCCATGAACGGCGTGTTTCATTTCTTAACTCCATATGTTATGTACTATTATAAATTCTTATATATGATGGATATATAATAAATTTATATGATATATAAATCATGATTTACATTTTTTAAGTACGTAAATCATGATATAAGTAATAATAACATCAAGAACAACAAGTCCAAACACGTACGATAAATAAGATGATTTTACCCAAAACGCTACTTTAACATTAATTTGCAAAAGAATGGGTAATATAAAGTAATAAGTGAACCATATATGATATCATAACAATGAATATGATTCTGTAATAAGTCAATGATAGTATTTAAATCATTATACAAGAGTTTTGGATACGTACAAAGCATATCGGACCTAAGGCAAGGGATAATTTTTCAAATCTCATTTTTATCTGAGATTTCTTATTCATAAGTATTTACTGGGGTTATTTCTATCATCCATGTCCATGTTTTATAAAATTGTATTCATTTATGTTTAAATTCCTTTTTACCCATTCTGACTTTTACCCCATGGTATGGAAGGAATCTTTCTTTTATTTACCCTACAAGGTACTTTTTGACATTTCCGACAAAAGTACGAGAAGAATGTTTTTTAACGTATACGGCATGAAAGGATTTTTACGGTTTTATAAAGCCTTATTTTCATGAAGATTCCTCCAAAATATTTCATGACTATTTTCAAAAAAACTCTTTCTTTTAAAATTGAATGACATTTTGTGAAAAGAAATTGATTTTGAAGAAGAAAGGATATTTTCCTCAAGAATTCATTTCAAGTGTTTTATCAAAACCATTTTTTCATCTAAGATGACATTATTTTATATGTGTATATTTCATGTATAATGTCCCTATGATTTACATGGTTTCACTTTTCTTATGTTGATATATCCATTTGTTTTATATGGATTATGTGATGATGGGATGATGTTTATCAAACCCATTTTATTCTTTTGGTTATGATGAATGTTTCAAGTTTATTTTGTGGCACAAGTAAGAATGATTTCATTATGAGATGGGTGGGACCTATATCTCCCTCCAATGCATTGGTTAAAGATTTCTATCTCATGAGATATACATGGCTGGAACGGAATGTTAAAACGGTTCAGTAATACAGGATTGGAACGAGGAGTGAACTCGATTCAGAAAGGGACTTTGTCCACTAAGATGGTCTTGGCAGCAATGTCTTGGCTACTATGGAAATAATATCTTGTGATTAATAGTTTCCACAATTACAAGTTTTGTTCCCATACTATTTTATCATTCTTAATGTTTCTTTATGATCTATTCATTACGTACTTCCATGTTTTATGTCATTGCTCGAGCTTTGGATGTTTAAATATTATGTTCATGTTTTTAAGTTCAAATGTATATGGTATGTTTTATTTTATCAATGCTTACCCTTACTGAGCATTTGAGATCACCATTCTTATGTTTTCTTTTCCCCAGGATATAAAGAAAGGTTTTAGGTGAGGAAAAAGGGGAAGATCTTTATGGTATATGTTGATGATCTTTCACCATGATTAGGAGATTTTATTCCGAGTTTCCAAAGACACTAAACTATTACGGTCCTTATGTGTCTGTTTTTGTTATGTATTAAGTATTCCTAAAAAGTAATGTAATGTCCATGTACATCAAGTTTCGTGTCTCTACAGTCATCCTAACCTAGGGGTTCCAAAGTCATCCCATAAACAAACACCCTCATTACTATTCATTCACAAAAAGAACAACAGACACAACTAAGGAACAAATCATTCCTGAAAATCAATTGCCTTTAGAACCATTTATTTTCATCATATTCAAGTGATTCCATTTAAATAATTCTTCACTACTAGGAAACTAACAGACATATCCACAAGCCAAGGAAGAAAAAACAATCAAGAAATAATGTAAGCATTCACACCTGGTTATCTTGTAAAGTCACAACAACTAAAGCGATTGGTGAGATCCCTTGAAGTACTAGAACCAAACCAAGCTCCAACATATGACCCCACATGACCTCAAATCCACAAACCAACAACTGCATAACAGGGCATCCCATCCCCATCCACTTCACCACACAAGCATCAAGTATAACAACTACACATATTACCAAGACCAATCAAGGGAGTTTTCAGATTCAAACACACCATTCATTAAGTTCTTTCTTTCCGTTTGGTTAATTGGGGTGATCACACAAGGATTTTTGTTCACTAGATATCCATTTAATCAACCAAGTTTAAATGATTAACCAATTTACATGTTACAATCATTCAATCACGACAGAAGACATGGGTTTATTAGTTGACAAGGAAGGACCAACAATGACCACTATTTTCTGTGGACATATGCTCATAAAATTCACTACAAATAAGAAAAGATAAAAGAGTACAACAACATCATCAAACAGACCCCTTCATTATTTAAAAACCATTTACTATCTTTGTTAAAATTTGGTTTCATCCATCCCCAAATGAAACATTATCTTACCCACCCCACATGATACACAGTAAAGAGAGACTAAATAAGAACTCTACCAGGATGATCAATGATCGATGTTTTCCTCCATGCACCAAGAACTGGGGATGCATGAATTGTTGGGGAGGAACTCCAAGGACACCATGAGTGAGCGGGAAAGGCTCCAGCATAGGTGCACCACTAGCCTTGAGAATATAACGACCCAAACTTTACATACATTGTTATTACTTCAAAATTGAAGCATACTTATTACAACATATAACAAAACCATGAAAGGACCGTATAGGTATAGTGTCCTTAGAAACTGGGAAACATAAACAACTGGTTCATAAAGCGTCTACACTATCTCCCATTTATTTCATCATATCTATAGTACCTTTTGGTATATCATACTTAATAAGCTTCTTCCTGACCTGGGGAAAGAAAACATACAAAAGGGTGAGCTCAAATGCTCAGTAAGGGTAATCAAAAGAAATATCAATCCCATCATATTCATAAGAACATAACATTTTAAAAATCTTAACCTGCAAAAGAGAGAATAATTTCATAACATGGGATAAATCATAGTAGTGAAATGAAATCCCAATAATCATAACTTAAAACATGAAACTTTGTGGCATACACACATAATCATAGAGAATCATTTCTTATTAGTCAAGTCTCATTTCCAAGACTATCTTAGTGGACAAAGTCCATTTCTGAACCGAGTTCACTCCTCATTTCAGTCCTATTTCACTGAACCGGTATAACCTGCCGTTCCAGCCATGTCTATCTCATGAGATATAAAATATTTACCCAATTCATTGGAGGGATATATAGGTCCCACCCATCTCATAATGATACCATTCTTATGTGTGCCACAAAATCATAAATCATACATCATTGCACAACCCATGTAGTAAAAATGAAATTCTTAAACAACATGACATCATAAAACAATTCATATAAGATAAAGGAATTCATAAAAATTATTCCATCACAACATAATAAAATCAATGTAATAATAGGGATAGAAACATAACCCTATATTATCTTAGATGGAAAATAATTTTGATAAAGCACTTGAACTCCATTCTTGAGTAAAATATCCATTCTACTTCAAAAAAAATTCCTTTCTTTAACATGTCATACAATTTTAAACTAAAAGAATTTGATTAAAAATAAACTTTAAAACTTGTAAAGGAAGCTTATTGTAAATAATGTTTTAAAAATCCATTCGTTCCGTATAAGTTAAAAAAACATTCTTTTCGTACTTTTGTCGGAAAAGTCAAAAGGGACCTCGTACGAAAAACAACAAAAGACTCCTTTCATATCTTTTACTAAAAACTCACCGAAGGGTAAAATTGGATTTAAACAATTGTAGGTGTATGGAAACAATATTACATATTGATGAAACATGGATGTGGATGATAAAATACACCCCAGTAAATACCAAAGTACAAACAATCTCAGATAAAATGAGATTGTGATATTTTCCCTTACCTTAGGTCCGATTTTCTTCATAAGTGTCCGAACCTCTTGTATAATGATTTAAATAATGTTATTTAATTATTCCATAATCATAATTATTGTTATGATATCATATATGGTCATATTCTTAACTTCTTAGTAGTAATATTTCATTGCTACTTGTTATTCGGGTGTTTATAACTTTTTGTTCTTATGCGTGTTTTCTCAAATAAATTCTTATTCTTATCTTTAGGTTATAGATACATAATTTACAGAATGGTATTAATGTAATATATATCATATTTATTCATTCAATTCATTTATATAATCATTATGCAATTAAGATCATGTAGAACGAATCGCATCACATCGTGGAGACGATTTTCCGTATGTACGCACGAGCGATGATATCGTTTCCATTATCATGGAATTGTATTGGAGTGTATGTATACTATTTAAGAATCAATATCAATTTAAAATAATCATATATAGTAATTATTTACACCATTATACCCATCCAAGTAAGGTGGTGGGGGAAAATAGATTACACCACGGCGTGGAGACGGTATTCCGTACGTACGCACGCGCGGTGATTTAATTTTCCGTAGGATGGATAGATGGTAAAATAGGGTTGTCTAATACTTATAATAACATATCAGTATATTATTGATACTGATGTTATTACTTCATAATTAAAAAACTAAATAATAAGAAGTTTAAGAAGAAAGTATTTGGAAAGGATCGGTAATGGATATTACCTCTTTTTTTGACGCGCCTCTTCTTAACCTCTTATTAGGGCATTGGGGTTGGTCTTTGAAGAAGACCAGAACCTCTAGGATGATTCTAGGGATGTGGAGAGGATCAATTGTCAGGGTTTGGCTGAGCTTGAAGGCTCAAATTGGTGTGAGGAGGGGAGGGAGGAGGTGCCCTTTTATAAGGGAGGAGAGGGGCACCTTTGGAAATATAAGAAATATTAGTTTATATTAAATCCCAACCCCACTTAAAAACTTCCAAAATGACTCATATCCGAAGATTAGATGATATAGGGTTGTAATCCCATCAACCAATAAAATTTAGACATGTTAGGAATTTATTTTAAACACTATCAACTTGATTTATCCTTATTTATCAATTTAATTTTATTTGTGGTAATAATATTATAAATTATAAATTATTATAAATAATTACATATGTGTTGTGAATTTTATATAATTTGACACTTTATAACATTGTAGACCATATAAATTTTAATTTATAATTTTTAAATATTTTTGTGATTTTTAAACAATTTTATAATATGTTATTTTTATAAAATAACAATAGTGTCAATTTTGACACTATTAATTTATTTGAATTTAAATAAAATATATATAGAAGATATGTTCGAAATAAAAGCTTTAATAGATTAATAAAATGTCATATGTTTCTATAAAATTATTGTAGAACAATAAATAGTTCATATAATATTTATTTTAATATTTTTAAAACAATTTATTTGATATTTTAACTAATAAAATAATTTCAACATCACTATTGTGTCATAATTAATGATAATTATTTAATCCCTAAAAAATCTAAATAAACATATATGATGTAGATAATTGTATTAGCTTTCTGGAGACTATTAATTTTCTATGTTTCATTAAGTTTATCACCAAATTAAAGTTATTATACTAATAAGATTTAAGAAAGTGACATGTTGTCACATTCTTTGGTTTTAATAATAATTAAATTATTTTCATGGAAAAAAGTCTATTCAATGAATCTAATCCGACCCTTAGGTGATATGGGTCTACTTTTAGTCATCCAATAGGATTTTTTCAGGTGTTGGGGTAATTTTATAATCTTATATTTACCCTTAATTACCCGATTTGCCTTTAACTATGGTAAATAAAATTTATCGTAGTTACTATTCATAATGCCCAAAAATAAAAAGTAGCCAATTAACATAATTTGGACCCACTGATTCTGAATATGAAATTAATGATAATTACATACATTATATTATATGTTAAAAATATATTCTATCTATACTTTAAAACCATTCAATATTATAATTTAACCATATAAATTATCTCAATGAAAAAAGTTGTTTTTAATTAAAAATTAGCATATTTTTACTATTCATCAAAATATGAAAGTAATCAGAAAAATATCAAAAATTTATCCAAAGTAAATTTTTATATCCTGATTCAAAAGAAGAATTTCATTTTGTCAAATTGAACTTATAAACGTGTCAAAACTAGATTTAATGTGGGTGCGCCATCAAAAGGCGGCAAAACTGCATTTTTGACAAATACTTATTTTACCCAAAAAAATTTATTTTGTTCTCTTACCATGTTCTAGAAAATGTGTAAGATGAATAATAATGTTGTAAAATTTAAAATTCAGTTAATACTATTCATAAAGGCTAGTTTATAATATTATAATAACATATCGTTGCTTAGTGGAACTCGGTATTGCGTACTACACACGCTATCAAGGAAGGTCGCAATTGCGTGTAGCGAAAGATTCCTTTGATAATTTATATAACATAAAAACAAAATATTTCTCATAAAAGTCTCTGGTGTTACATTCTACCCCCCTTAAAATGAATTTCTCCCTCTAAATTCGTCACTTTGTAACAAACAGATGAGGATACCTCTCCCTCATCATATCCTCAAGCTCCCATGTAGCTTCATCTAATTGGTGGTTCCTCCATAAAACTTTCACCAAGCGAGTGGTCTTGTTTCGTAGGACTTTTTCGCTACGATCTAGAATCTCTATCGGTTGTTCTTCATAAGAAAGATCTTTCTCCAGCGGTACAACTTCTGAGATGAGTACATGTGAAGGATCAGGTATGTACTTTCTCAGGAGAGATACATGGAACACATCGTGAACTTGAGAGAGATTCGTTGGAAGCGCCAATCGGTAAGCTACCTTCCCAACACGATCCAGTATTTCGAAAGGACTGATATATCTAGGGCTCAACATCCCATTCTTTCCAAACCTCATGACCCTCTTCTAGGGTGATATTCGTAAAAACACTTTATCACCCACTTCAAACTCTAGGTCTTTTCTTCGGTTGTCGGCATAACTTTTCTGTCGAATCTGAGCTGCTCTTATGTGTTGTTGAATAAATCGGACCTTTTCTGCCATCTCATCAACAATATCAGGTCCTAATAGCTTTCTTTCCCCAACTCCATCCCAGGAAGTTGGAGTCCTGCATTTCTTTCCATAGAGAGCTTCATAAGGATCCATCTGAATACTGGGGTGAAAACTATTATTATAAGAAAATTCCACCAAAGGTAGGTGTTGATCCAAAACACCTTTGAAATCTATAGAGAAAGCTCTCAACATATCTTCTAAAGTTTGAATTGTCCTTTCAGACTAACCGTCTGTCTGAGGATGATATGCAGTGCTGAAACTCAACTCTGTATCCAGAGTATGCTGAAGACTTCGCCAGAACTTTGAGGTAAACCTTGGATCCCAATCAGATATAATAGAAAGTGTTACTCCATGCAATCTTACCACTTCCTTTACATATATCCTGGCAAGCTGATCCAAAGAGAAATCCTCTCTAATAGTGATGAAGTGTGCCGACTTTTTAAGACGATCAACTATGACCCAGATAGCATTATTGCCTTTGGATGTTTTAGGAAGTCCTGTGACAAATTCCATAGTGATGTTTTCCCATTTCCATTCGGGTATGGGTAATGGTTGTAACATCCCCTTAGACTTCTGTCTCTCAGCTTTAACTTGCTGACAAACCAAGCATCGAGAGACATATTCAGCAACATCTCTTTTCATGCCATCCCGCCAGAAGTACTCTTTCAGGTCCCTATACATCTTCGTGCTTCCAAGATGAATAGAGAATGAAGAACTGTGAGCCTCATCCAGTAGCACCTTCTTTAATTCTAGGATGGGAGGAACACAAACCCGATTCCTGAACTTTATTATCCCATCACAATCAAGGTTGAATTCAGGGACATTTTTCACCTTCTTTTGTAACTATACATCTTCTTTCTGTGCCTCTTTAATTTTCACATGTATAGATGGTTGAACATTCAGTTGAGAAAGATACGATTTTCCCCCTTCCATTATAATTCCAAGATCCATCCTTTTTAAATCCATAAATATTGGATCTTTTGTGATCCTCATCATGGATAAACTGGCATGGTCTTGTCGACTTAATGCATATGCCACCTTGTTTGCTTTCCCAGGGTGGTAATGAATTGAGCAGTCGTAATACTTAATCAACTCCAACCATCTTCTTTGATTCATATTCAGCTCCTTTTGTGTAAAAATATAATTTAAACTTTTATGATCAGTATAAATATCACACCTTTCACCATAAAGGTAATTCCTCCAAATATTTAATGCAAAGATTACCGCAGCTAACTCCAAATCATGAGTTGGGTAATTTTGATCATGGATTTTCAACTGTCGTGAGGCATAAGCTATCACCATATCATTTTTCATGAGAACACATCCTAGTCCCTTCTTGGATGCATCACTGTAGATCGCAAACCTCTCTCCACTACGAGGAAGTGTGAGTACAGGTGCACTGGATAACCTTATTTTCAACTCCTTGAAATTCTCTTCACATTCATCCGTCCACATGAACTTAACTCCTTTTCGAGTCAACCTGGTGAGTGGATTAGATAATCGTGAAAAATCTTTCACAAAACGTCGATAATATCCAGCCAAACCAAGAAAACTTCGGATCTCAATTACTGTTGTTGGTCTCGACCATCTTTCAATAACCTCTGTTTTTGCTGGATCCACAGATATCCCCTCTTTTGAGATTATGTGACCCAAAAATAAAACTCTTTGAATCCAAAATTCACACTTGGAAAATTTGGCATAAAGCTTCTCCTTTCTCAGGGTCTTCAATATAATTCTCAAGTGATCTTCACGTTCTTCCTTTCTCTTTGAATATACAAGAATATCGTCTATAAAGACTACCACAAACTGATCAAGATAGTCTCTAAAGACTCTATTCATAATATCCATGAAGATAGCAGGGTCATTAGTAAAACCAATTGGCATCACTAAAAATTCATAGTTTCCATACCTTGTATGGAAAGCCATCTTTGGTATATCCTCCCTTTTGACCCTTAATTGGTGATACCCTGAACGAAGATAAATCTTGGAAAAGTATTGAGCTCCTCTTAGTTGGTCAAATAAGTAATCAATGCATGGGAGAGGATATTTGTTCTTGATAGTGATCTTGTTAAGTTCTCGATAATCAATGCAGAGTCTCATTGATCCATCTTTCTTCTTAACAAATAGAATAGGTGCTCCCCAAGGTAACGCACTAGGGCCTATGAATCCCTTATCTAGATTCTCTTGGAGTTCCATCTTTAATTCCTGCAACTCAATTGGGGCCATTCTATAAGGTTTCTTTGAAATAGGCAAAGCACCCGGTACGAGTTCTATTGAAAACTCAACTTCACGATTTGGTGGAAGACCCAGCAATTCCTCTGGAAAGACATCATCAAACTCCCGTATAATGGGAATATTCTTAATTGTGAGTTTCTCACCAACCATTTCAGATAAATAACCTTCATTAAGTAGAATCAAGACCCATAAGACGGAAGAAATTTCCACTGGAAGGTTATGTTCATCCTTGCATCAATGGACAATCATAGATTGATCTGGAATATGAAATGTGAATTACCTTCTTTGGAAATTGATATGATCTCCATATAATGAAATCCAATCCATGCCAAGAATCACATCAAATTCTACTATAGGAAGAATCACAAGATTTGCAGGAAGCACTTTCCCACAAACTTCAATCGGAGAAGAATTATAAACTTTTGATGCGACTGTTGTGCCATTAGGGGTTGTCACAGCTAACTCAACATCTAATTAGTGAGGTAATACGATGATATCCTTATAAAATTATTTAGAAATAAATGAGTGGGTGGATCCAGAATCAAATAAAACATTTTCTACTTTAGAGTGGATGGTAAGTGTACCTTTCACCACATCGTTATCGTACTCCACATCGCTGATAGAAATTGCATGTGACTTTCCTTTGTCTTTAGCCTTAAGAGTTTGTTGACGTCAACCATCATCATCAACCCTTGGATTTGGGCATTGATTGGCATAATGCCCCATCTCCTTGCACTTGAAACATTGAAGTGTAGTAGGTTCATTCTGTGTGTCCCTTCCTTTGTTTGCGTCATTAGACATCTTCTTCCCATCATTGCGGCATTCAAATGCCTGATGAACTTCCTTTCCATAGTTGAAACATTTACTTGTCCCTTTAAGACAACTCCCTCCATGTTTCTTTCCACACTATGAGCATAAGGGAAAGCTCATCTTCTCTTCAGTGTGCTATTTATATTTTCCTTTGAATTCCATTTTCCTCTTCTTATCAAACCCATATGACTTATGGGTTACTCCAATCTCCATCTCGACTTTGAGAGCACATCGAACGATTTCCTCATAGCTATTGAAGTCCCTTATGGCTAACGCCCTTCGAAGACTTGGTTTTAAGCCACTAAAGAATCGATCGATCTTACTCTCAGTTGGATAATAATACCAGAAGTGTACCTTGCAGGGCTTGTAAAATTTGCTTCATAGTTACCAACAGATTCATCGTCATTTTGCTTCAGTTCAAGAAACTCTTTCTCCATCTTTGTTCGGAGAATACGAGGGAAGTACTTATTGAAAAATAAGTTCTTGAACTCATGCCATTCTATGGACTCGATTTCATCCCTTTTCCTCGTATTCTTAATAAGATTCCACCATTGATCAACATCTCCTTCCAAACGATACACTGCTAGGATGAAATTATCATGTTCAGAACATTGAAGAACTGAAAATATCTTTTTAGTAGTACTAATCCATTGTTCAGCAACTAATGGATCAGTAGACCCGCTGAAAAAAGGTGGACGCTGCCTCATGAAGGATTCAACAGAATGTTGCTCCTTCCTTTTCTCGTTTGGAAGTCCTGCATGATTCATAGCTTGAGAAAGTTGTGTGAGCATGTCTACAAGATTTTTCATTCCAGCTCCCATAATTTTTGGTTGCTCAGGGGGACAATCATTGCATTGCCCATCGCATTCCGCATTAACACGGTTCCTTCGGGTTCCAGCCATTGACTAAAACCAAGAAGAATAGTGTGAGAAACACTAATTATAATAGGAAAACCACATAATCAAGAATACAATTTCACACTTAAGTTCTTATCCTAGATTATTCATGGTCATTTCTAAAACACTAAGATTGTGTTCTATTCTTAGACTTTTCCTTAGGGTTCTTACTAAGGCTTTCAAATCCTAGTTTTCAAAGGTTGACTATACCTTTCCTCTGATACCAACTATAACGACCCATACTTTACATACATTTTTATCACTTCAAAATTGAATCAAACTTATTACAACATATAACAAAACCATGAAAGGACCGTATACGTATAGTGTCTTTAGAAACTGGGAAACATAAACAACTGGTTCATAAAGCGTCTACACTGTCTCCCATTTATTTCATCATATCTATAGTCCCTTTTGGCATATCTTACTTAATAAGATTCTTCCTGGCCTGGGGAAAGAAAACATACAAAAGGGTGAGCTCAAATTCTCAGTAAGGGTAAACAAAATAAATATCAATCCCATCATATTCATAAGAACATAACATTTTGGAAATCTTAACCTGCAAAAGAGAGCATAATTTCATAACATGGGATAAATCATAGTAGTGAAATGAAATCCCAATAATCATAACTTAAAACATGAAACTTTGTGTCATACACACATAATCATAGAGAATCATTTCTTATTAGTCAAGGCTCATTTCCAAGACTATCTTAGTGGACAAAGTCCATTTCTGAACTGAGTTCACTCCTCGTTTCAGTCCTATTTCACTGAACCGGTATAACCTACCGTTCCTGCCATGTCTATCTCATGAGATATAAAATATTTACCCAATGAATTGGAGTGAGATATAGGTCCCACCCATCTCATAATGTTACCATTCTTATGTGTTCCACAAAATCATAAACCATACATCATTGCATAACCCATGTAGTAAAAATGGGATTCTTAAACAACATGACATCATAAAACAATTAATATAAGATAAAAAAATTCATAAAAATAATTCCATCACAACATAATCAAATCAATGTAATAATAGGGATAGAAACAGAACCCTATAATATCTTAGATGGAAAATAATTTTGATAAAGCACTTGAACTCCATTATTTAGTAAAATATCCTTTCTACTTCAAAAACAGTTTACTTTATTTAACATGTCATACAATTTTAAACTAAAAGACATTGATTAAAAATAAACTTGAAAACTTGTAAAGGAAGCTTCTTGTAAATAAATTTTTAAAAATCCATTCATGCCGTATAAGTTAAAAAAACATTCTTCTCATACTTTTGTCAGAAAAGTCATAAAGTACCTCGTACGAAAAACAACAAAGATTCCTTTCATATCTTTTACTAAAAACTCACTTAAGGGTAAAATTGGATTTAAAAATTGTAGGTGGATGGAAACAATATTACATATTGAGGAAACATGGATGTGGATGATAAAATACACCCCAGTAAATACCAAAGTATAAACAATCTCGGATAAAATGAGATTGTGATATTTTCCCTTACCTTAGGTCTGATTTGCTTCGTAAGTGTCTAAACCTCCTGTATAATGATTTAAATAATGTTATTGACTTATTCCAGAATCATAATTATTGTTATGATATCATATATGTTCATATTCTTAGCTTCTTAGTAATAATATTTCATTGCTACTTGTTATTCGGGTGTTTATAACTTTTTGTTCGTATGCGTGTTTTGTCGAATAAATTCTTATTCTTCTCTTTAGGTTATAGATACATCATTTCCATAATGGTATTAATGTACTATATATCATATTTATTCATTAAATTCATTTATATAATCATTATGCAATGAAGATCATGTAGAACGAATAGTATCACATCATGGAGATGGTATTCCGTACGTACACACGAGCGATGATATCGTTCCCATGACCGTGGAATTGTATTGGAGTGTATGTATACTATTTAAGAATAAATATAACTTTACAATAATCATATATAGTAATTATTTACACCATTATACCCATACAAGTAAGGTGGTGGGGGGAAATAGATTACACCACGGCGTGGAGACGGTATTCCGTACGTTCGCACGCGTGGTGGTTTCTTTTTCCGTAGGATGGATAGATGGTGAAATAGGGTTGTTTCATACTTATAATAACATATCAGTATATGAGTGATACTGATTTTATTACTTCATAATGAAACAACTAAAGAAGAAGAATTTGAAGAAGAATGAATTTGGAAAGGATCAGTAATGGATATTACCTCTTTTTTTGACGTGCCTCTTCTTAACCTCCTCATAGGGCACTAGGGTTGGTCTTTGAAGAAGACCTGAACCTCTAGGATGATTCTAGGGAAGTGGAGAAGAGAAATTGGCAGGGGTTGTCCGAGCGTGAAGGCTCAAATTGGTGTGAGGAGGAGAGGAAGGAGGTGCCTTTTTATAATGGAGGAGAGGGGCACCTTTGGAAATATAAGAAATATTAGTTTATATTAAATGCCAACCCCACTTAAAAACTTCCAAAATGACTCATATCCGAATATTAGATGATATAGGGTTTTAATATCATCAACCAATAAAATTTAGACATGTTAGGAATTTATTTTAAACATTATCAACTTGATTTATCCTTATTTATCAATTTAATTTTATTTGTGGTAATAATATTCTAAATTTTAAATTATTATAAATAATTACATATGTGTTGTGAATTTTCCATAATTTGACACTTTATGACATTGTCGACCATATAAATTTTAATTTATAATTTTTAAATATTTTTTTTTATTTTTAAACAATTTTATAATATGTTATTTTTATAAAATAACAATAGTGTCAATTTTGACACTATTCATTTATTTGAATTTAAATAAAATATATAAAGAATATATGTTCAAACTAAAAGCTTTAATAGATTAATAAAATGTCATATGTATCTAGAAAATTAATGTAGCACATTAAACAGTTCATATAATATTTATTTTAATATTTTTAAAACAATTTATTTGATATTTTAATTAATAAAATAATTCCATCATTACTATTGTGTCATAATTAATGATAATTATTTAATCCCTAAAAATTCTAAATAAATTCCTATGATTTAGATAATTGTATTATATTTCTGGAGACTATTTATTTTTGATGTTTCATTAAGTTTATCACCAAATTAAATTTATTATACTTATAAGATTTTAGAAAGTGACATGTTGTCACATTCTTTGGTTTTAATAATAAATAAATTATTTTCATGGAAAAAAGTCTATTAAATGAATCTAATCTGACCCTTAGGTGATATTGGTCGACTTTTAGTCATCCAATAGGATTTTGACAGGTGTTAGGGTAATTTTATAATCTTATATTTACCCTTAATTACCCGATTTACCTTTAACTATGGTAAATAAAATTTACCGTAGTTACTATTCATAATGCCCAAAAATAAAAAGTAGCCTATTAAAATAATTTGGACCCACTGATTCTGAATATGGAATCCATTTTTCAAATTTCAAAACATATAAGTTGCAGTAATTAATTTAAAATAAATCCCGTTGTTAAGAAAACGGGTTTTAGAAGTTAAAACATTACCAAAGATTAAAATGTTTTTACCTATGAATTAAATGTGAAATTAATGCTAATGACATAAATTATATTAAATGGTAAAAATATATTCTATCTATACTTTAAAACCATTCAATATTATAATTTAACCATATAAATTATCTCAATGAAAAAAGTTATTTTTAATTAAATATTAGCGTATTTTTACTACTCATCAAAATATGAAAGTTATCAGAAAAATATCGAAAATTTATCCAAAGTAAATTTTTATATACTGATTCAAAAGAAGAATTTTATTTTGTCAAATTGAACTTATAAACGTTTCAAAAACTAGATTTAATGTGGGTGCGCCATCAAAAGGCGGCAAAACTGCATTTTTTGATAAATACTTATTTTACCCAAAAAAAATTATTTTGTTCTCTTACCATGTTCTAGAAAATGTGTAAGATGAATAATAATGTTGTAAAATTTAAAATTCAGTTAATACTATTCATAACGGCTAGTTTATAATATTATAATAATATATCATCCTTTAGTGGAACTCGGTATTGCGTATTACACACGCTATCGAGGAAGGTCGCGATTGCGCGTAGCGAAAGATTACTTTGATGATTTATATAACATAAAAACAAAATATTTCTCATAAAATTCTCAGGTGTTACAGAGAAGGGGTACTCCAAACACCCCAAGGAATGAAAAAGATACCATCAAAGAAGAAGAAAGAATCCCCGTGCGATAAAAGGCTGGATCCTGGAGTTACATGATATGAAATTTTGAACACTTTAAAGTCGGATCGTGGTTTCACCACATGTTTGTATGGTTACACATGATGAAATTAATTTTTTTTTAATAATTCTCATTGGAGTGGTGGCCATAACAGCTGTGAGTTAAAGTGTTTCCTTTAAACATAAGAAAACACGTAATAGGGACGGAACTGGAAGGTACATGAAAAAGGGGCAGCACCGAGGGAAAATCCACATGATTTGGTAACCCCAAAGGTCCCCCAAATTTTGGGGGATCATAGATATCATTTATAGGGTTTAAATGAAATTTAAAAGGGTATTAAAACACTTATATGTAAAAAAATGTTACGGGAGCATAACTAGAAAAAATTTGGAAACTGGAAAAAAAGGTTGGGGTGCTGTTTGGTGAGACGCCATAACGGTGCCACCATCATGGTGCCACCGGTTCGGTGGAACACCTTAAGCAGTGACACCATTTATGTGTGAAAATTTGATGGTTAAACCACTATGGTTCCATCGTCATGATGCCACTGTCACAATGCAGCTGTCACGGTGCCACTATCACGGTGCAGCCCAAGCTGGTGCCACCGTTACACTACCGCTGAGACGGGTTCCACCGGGACCGGTGCCACCATTTCGATTAAACCGAGTTTTCAGAAAACTTATTATTTAGTCACACCCAAAACACCAGAATTTGGAAAAGTAATGGACTAGGAGGGTCGAGGACATTACAATACCCTTTTTACGTATTTTGGTATTGAAAATGGTTTTTAGAAAGAATTGATTATGTTAGTATCTTGAAATGATATATGGTGATTGAAATTTGGAAATGTTATCTTTCCTTTATGCATGTTTTATGTGTTATGAATATGTTATGATTCTTGGTAATTGTATACATATATAGGTGGTTTTGTGATAAACCTAGCGTGGGTGAGCCTGAGATAGCTCTCTATTTCATTGGTTAATGCAATGGATGTAAACATTAATATTTATCTAAAGAGATTTAGGTAATATACTATGATGTTTATTCCAAACATAACTCTCTATATATTTGTGAAAGATAAAATTTATGTATTTTATGGATGCCACAAGTTACCTATATGATTTATGATTTCTATTTGTTATTCATAAATCTTATGATTTCATAAGTTATTTAAAGGAAATTATGTTTTATGATTGAAAAGTATGGTTTCATTGATTTGTATGTATTGATGAACTAATTCTTTATTTATTTATTTTATATCCCTTACTATGATTTTTTCCTCATCCCAAGTTTTTGAAATGTTTTTCATAGGGTATAAGAAGAGGTTAAAAAAGGAATAATTCATGAAGATTTATATTAGAAAAATAATTCTTGTTATTTTAAGGAGTTTTATTTTTGTTAAAAATTGGATAGAGAAGAAGTGTCTACATTGTAATTTTTGTGATGTAATGTAATAGTTATGGCCCAATTCTCTAAAACTCTAAAGCTGAAAAAATCCTCAATGTGAATTTATAACTTAACTCAAGATTATTTAATAGTTAAGGATGGTTCATTATAGTGGTCTACACTTCTTTATACGGCACAACCATGAGGTATGTGATAAGATCAAAAATACGGCTTGACCACGGTAAATTGTGACATTTTTTGATGTATGGTGAGGATCTGTTATTTATTTATTTATTTAGTGAATTACTTATATATTCTTTGTTAAAAGAGGTTGACTATCTTGTGAAGGGAGCATTGAGGGGCTATTTTAGTATTATTTTTTGTAGTCTAAATTCCATGTTAAATTCTTATTTGTATTTATAGATTATGTATTTACTTGTACACTTCCTATTTACTTTTGAACATACTTAGTTTTGGCTAGGAACCGGTGGTTATGGGCCTACTAAGATGTTATCTCACACCCTTCATTAGTACCATTGGTGTTCGAGTAGACTCTTCTTATTTGTTGGGATATGGACATATGCTTGTGTTGTTTTCTCTTGTATCGTAGAGTTAGGAGCAAAGGACCAAGAGGGAGTTCAAGAAGCTCATATAGATTCCCTTAGGGATTGGGTCTTTTCTTATTTCTACACTGAGATGTAAATCAGGTTGAAATATTTACTACTTTTAAATTATGTATCATCATTGGCATGAATGCATTGTATAAATTGTTATTGCCATTTTCTATGTTCAATTGATATTTCATTTGTGTTTGTATATTTAGTTATTTATTTATAATGTTTTTGATGATATTTGATGCTTTATATTACTATTTTTTACCACTGTGCACTCTGAATATTATGGTACAGTCTCACCACTGACTATTCTTACACCATCACTTCTAGTCGGTAAAATTTGGTGTATAGAGAGACGTGGTTGAGGTCATGTGGTGACCATTATAGCTACCAGTTTGGTGGTCAGTCGGTCTAGGATGTTACAAAGTGGTATAAAAGGTTATTGTTTTCATTTGTCTTACCTTTTGGGGATGGTAGACAGGAGACTAGGAATGCGACGGAACATGGTAGATAGACATGATTGGGATTGATCACCCCACGTACGGGAAAGGATGAAGTGGTTAGGGTTGGGAATTACTGTTTATTATTGTTCTCTATTATAGTTAGTGTGATTTCACCTTGGGTGAATGGTGTAATTTCTTTGGCATATGGATCATGGAATTTTTAGTAAATTTTCCCTTGGAAAAAATGGTATTGAAGTTTCATAACATGCATCATATTATGAACTTATAAACTCACATGCCATGAATATATTGCATGCCATGTAGCTAAATTAGTAGGTTTCCATTCAAGTATGATTACGCTCTATGAATGATTACATGACTATTTTATACCAAGTGGGGTAACTTGTAAGAAAACCTACTTGTATAACATGTTTAGATGATTTTATTCCATGAAACCTTTGTTTTTAGCATGTTTTTATTTTATTACATGTTTTTGTGTTATAGAATGATTTTGTGTTATTGATTTTGATAACATGCTAGAAATATTTTGGTTTGTAATGGTATCATGGGATGAATTTTCTGGTTTCATTTATGATGGGATACATTTTTAGTTATAAGGTGTATGTGCGCCTTATAACCAAAAAAAGGGTAACCTATGTAATCAAACCATTGAAAAGGTCTAGTAAATTTAAAATGTTAAATTTATTTTTATGTGATCAATGGGAGACAATTTTTAGTTCATAAAGTGTATAGGTGTTCATGAAATGGGAAATGGAAACCCATATAAAATGTAAAGGAACAATGCATTTGGAATGGTGTAATGTGAAGATCATTATGTTTTGAACTAAAATGAAATTATTTGGGAGACAAATGCTAGTGATAAGGTTCATGGGCGCCTTATTGATTGGTAGATGGCCACCCATGTGAATTATCCATTGTATAACCGTGGTGTGTTTGAAAATGGTTATAAATATGAAACTGCTTGTTTTTTTCAAAATTGTTTGGTAATTTTTAAAAATGTTAAATTGGATCCAAGTAGGTCAGTTGGGGCATGTTCTTATGAAATGATCTATTGTGGGGTTTCTTTTTAAAGAACTCGGGTTGAATGAATGGGACCCATAAAGTTTTCCTTTTGGTTGAAAGGAAATTAGATGATAAATTCCCTGTTTATGATGGAATGCCTTCCAATGTTAAATGTTTAAAAAGGTATTTTTTTATAACTTGTCTATTTTTCCTATGGGGAATTGTATAAAACTATGTTCTGTATTTGTGAAATGGTACTTGTGGGTTTTTTAAAATTATTTCAAATGTTTATGGTTAAAATTAATTAATGAAACGACTTTATATTGGAACTCGAAGTGTTGTCCTTTGTTTAAACCCATGTGGAAGGGTATCTTTAAATGTTTTGATGATATATAATGGAATGAAGATATGAGAGATCATCCATAGGTTTTTTCTTTTAGATTTTTCTTAATGAAAAAGGGGATCTTGAGCCTAGTGAATCTATTTTTCATGACCCAGGGGTAGGGTCGATGCGTATTCTTAGTAATGGGCTAGCTTATGATAGGTATCACCCTTGGAGCATATTTTATTGCTTTCTATAGTGAGATTTTGGTGTTTGGTGCTATTTGGGTGCCACTGTCCTTAGTAAGAATTTTTTTAATAGGAAACCCTTTTTCATATGGGTGGTTGTTGAAATCTTGACCATTGGTGTGGGAAAAAGCATTGAGGAATGCTTGGTTCAGCAAGTTCGACATGCCTCGATCATGGTTAGTTTCTTAAGAAGTCATGCAAACCTCATTTTTATTTAGTTATGGGTGACTCGGTACATGTTCACCCATGTAAATGGTGATATTTTGATATGGTTTATATGTGGGACATCTGGTACATGGTTATATAGGGAGAAAATCCTATGGATAGTGCTTATAATGTTTCATTTTCTTTTATGAAATCAGGGTTTTTTGTGTTGACCTGTGTGGTACCCGTCATGTGTTTAGTGATGTAACGAATTGGTTTAGTTTGATGTTATTATTGAGAATTGTGATGTTGATGACATTATCAGGTTAAATCTAGAATAGATTGACTAGGTCATTAAGGTATGTTCGTCATACTTCTCTAGAGGAACTTTTAGGACTCAGGTGTTTTGACACGCCGATTGGTATAATTCCAGCTTTCACACCAGATGTTTGATGTAGTGTTCATGGTTTATGGAACATCACATGTGTGTTGAAGGTGTTCTGATCTAGAGAGCTTGTGAGTGTCTAGTTTTTTTTCAATTACATGGATACTCTTAAGGTGGGTAGCTTCACATCGGTTCTGGTGTGTGTGTCAGTGTTTTCTTGGAAGCACAACTTCAATGAGGTTTGAGGTGTGTGAAACCCTGTATAAACTTTTTTAGTTTTGGAATATTTTGATTGTTAAATATTGATGGAACACAAAAGCCTCATGTGGTATAGCAATCAAGTTGATGTTGATGAAGATCTAGCGGGTGAAGTTGGGCTATTGTAAAGAGTTGACTAGTAGTGGTTCAAAATATCTTCTTGGTTTACTCTTAGTTCACTTTTCTGAATGAGATGATCATGACCCCTATCTTGACATTTTCCTTGATTCAGTAGGAGATCATCGATCATACGCCATGCTAAAGTTTAAAATATATGGGTTTGTTTCATGATATCCTTATTGGATTAATGTGAGATGCATGGTTCTTGGTACGTATTTGTGTTAACTGATGAATTCCTTGGGAATAAGGGAATTGTGGTTTGGTTAAGATGTGTGGGCCACCTAAGCTAGGTATCTTTGAGAATGGTTAGTTGGGTGTGGCATAACGTTTTTCCTTTCTTTCTTGTTGTGTAAGATTGTGGATGAAATCAACTCAAAGAAACGTCTCCACTTTAAGGGAAAGTTTGGATTTTGGTTCCTCGATATATTTCAAGGAAAACATGCATGACTAGTTTAGTTGTTCATTTGAGATTCAACAATTTCCTTCAATGAGGTCTCTATTATGACCTTAGATGTAATAGGGTTCTCCCAGGTTAAGAAATCACATGAGAAGCATCACTAGAATGTTAAGGACATATCCTTTTAGGAAATTCAAATGGTGGATGATCCATGGTTGGAAATTGGCTGTTAAATGATAATACCCTTGGTGGGAAGAACCAATGGGAGGATGGTTAAATAGTCTTTAATGACATCATATCTTAGGTTGCATGGGATTGGTTAAAATCCACTTTGATGTTTTGGTTGGATTTTGATCTTGGGTTTGAGTTTTAAAGGATTAAGTGCCTTAGTATTTTGAAATGGTTAAGGGTGCATTTGGAATTAGGAAACACAACACGATCATTGGAATGAAACCTTGAAAATTATATTTTTTGGGTGATGTTTTTAGGGTTCCTGAAGGCTTCCTAGGGATGATAAGTTTTAAGGTTGGTAGATTGTAAGAACCAGTGTTTTTAAACCAGATGAAATTTTGAGGGAATTTGAATTTTCTATAATTAATGAGTGCCTTGTTTTTAGAACGGAACTTCAAAACAAAATTATAAAAGTTATGATGTTTAAAAGTGATTTTTTTGGACATGGGTAAAAGACTGAGAATGTTCTCGGGTAGGTCGAGGAGTTTTAGGAGCACCGGATCATGAAAGGAAGGTTTTTAAGAACCTACAGAGGGTGAATGGGTGGTTCCTGGTCTTCCAAACTGTGTGGCCCATAACAGGTAATCGTTCAACATAATTCCGTTGTAAGGAGGTTGTCTCACTGTATACACATGGTTAGTCTAACCATGCGATACAGTCTGTGCGAGGTGAGTTTCATAGATAGGGGGTTTCGCATGTTTGATGCACGGTTTTCCAAACTATGTAGAAAGGTTTGTTTAATGAGTTAACTTTATTTTAATTAGAATAAAATTAAAATAAATCACACAAACTTCACCCATATCTTCATACCCTAATCGATTCACACCAGGGGCTCCCCTCGAGATGTGACTTGACCCCCTCCATGAACCTCCTCCAATCTTCATTTTTTAGGTGAGATTCATTCTCTTTTCTCCTTAGAATCTTCAAGGGATGATTCCCTCTCCTTTATACTCCCAGATTTCAGTCAATTTTTATCCTCCCTATCTCCCTAAGAAATTCATCCAAAACCCTAGGGTTGGGGTTTAATTTTATTTTGGTATTCCTCCAGTTCTAGGTTATGCAAAGGGTGTCTCGAGACCCGTTGGTCCATGTTCCGACAACCACCACTGAAGGCAAGTTGGTGTGGGCCAATTTGTTCTACCATCATCAGTTTGAGGTAAGGTTATATACTACTATTTTTTTTGAACCCTCTAATTAGGGTTTAGTGGTGTTTATGAGACCTAGGGTAATTTTTGTACGGTGTTGCGACCTGTTTCCAGGTTCCAACACACATTTTTCCTAGGTATGAATATGTTTAGATATATATATCTTCCATGTGTGTGCTCTCTCATGGTGGGGGGAACACGTGCATTAGTTTAAGGATATATATATATGGAAGTGTGGGCATGCAAGAAGGTTGTTGGTTGAGTTAGAAAGCTTGGTTGGGCCATCTTTTTTTGTAGGGTTCCTAACCTTGCCTTTATTTTTTTAAGAGTGCAGTAGTTACTTATTTACTACTTTTGATAATTTGGACAAAAATCATGGAATGAACTTCCTTTTTTTAAATGATTTGATAGAATAAAAAATCATGTTATTGTAAAAAAAACCTCAACCATGGTGCACTACCATAAAGCTAAAAATGTAGTGAGTATACTGTTATGTTTTATTGGTATGTTGATATGTTTTTTTATATGCATGCTTGGTTAAATTAAAGGGATATGGTTGGCTTAGCTGGGAGATGTCTTGACTCCTTTTTCATGTGGATGAACTTAGGTAAAACATTTAAAATGAACTAGAATGAGATATATGGGTGAGTAATCCTATGTAGTATGCTTGATGGTATTTTTTTAATTGAGTAGGAAAACTCAATAGGTTGGCTTCAGTTTTTTAAAGGGTTAAATAGTCAATAAATAAAATAAAATAAATGATTAGGTAAACTCATAGGATGTTTTTAAATATGGAATTTCAATAGGGGAGGGTGTTCTCGTTGGTTGACTTGTGATGATAAATGAAAAATGGTGACATATCATTGGGTATACCCAAATAGCTTTTTTTAATGGTGATGGAACACATGACTGGTATAATCATGTTGTGTGTGATATATATGAGTGGGTATACTCACTCGGGGAATTATTATGGTTATAATGGTGGGTATACCCTTATACTTGTAATTAATTCCTTGTTTGGAATTGTGATGAATGGGTGAGTAAACCCATGGTTTATTTGATATGGTAAATTGTTAAATGGTTTATATAAATTGGTATTCTCATATGGTAAATGATGAATGGTTTATATGATTTGGTATACTCATATGTTTTGTTTGGATGAATGATTTGAAATGAATGAATGGTTTGATAGATTCTATGGACTACACTCTATGGGTCTGAAATGTGGTAGTGGAGGCCTTGTGTTGATTATTCCCCTTGGGTCTTGATTCTATGGGATGCCACAGGCCTTGCTACCCTATGGATCTGGCATGCTTAGAATTGTGTAGGACATGTCGGTACACATACTTCTAATACTCCAACCAGCTCCAAGACTGAGTTTCCACTGTGATGCCTATGAGACTCAATGTGGATTCCTTGGATGTGTTCCATGGATCTGGACCATCATGGTCTAGAATTATTATATGGATTACATAGATGCGTTTCTTGGATCCAGACCTTTGTGGTCGAAACTTCTTTATACGAAATAGACACGAGTTATGTGATATTCTTGAATATACAGTTTTTCCATGGTAAACTATGACATGTTTGGATGTACGGTGAGGTCATGTTATTTATTTATTTATTTTGTACATTTCTTATAGCTAACTTGTTAAAGTAGCTTGACTATCTTGTTCAGGGATCCTTAAGGCGATATTTTGGTGTTATTGTTACTATTTTACATTCCATGGGAAATTCTTATTCATATTTGTAGCTTATGTATTTACCTACAAGCTACCTATTTACTTTTGAACATAATTTTTTTGGGCTAGACACCAGTGGGTGTTGGCGTACTAAGATGTTATGTCACACCCTACATGGGTACCATTAGTGCCCGGTATAATATTATTGTTTTAAGGGATATGGAACAATTCTTGTGTTATTTTCTCTTTTTTCTAGGAGTTAGTAGCAAAGGACCGAGCGAGAGATCGTGATGATCACCTTGGGGTTTTAGCCTTTTCTTATTTAAGCACTAAGATGTAAAGATTTATAAACTCTTTACTACCTTTGAATTATGATCATCATTGGCATTCATACATTGTATAAATAGGTTTTGGACATTTTTTATATTCATTTGATATTACGATTTTCTTCTACTGTTTAGTTATTGCTTTATATTGTTTTTTCTAATATCTATTGCTTGCTATTATTGTCATTTTACCACTGTGCACTTTGAATATGAGGGTACAGTCTCCCCACTAACTATCCTTACACCCTCACTACTATTCATAATCCTATGTTTTACAAGGAGATGCGCTTGATGTCATGTGATGACCAGTCTGGTAATCGGTTTAGTGGTCAGTCGGGCTGGGACATTACAAAATCATTATTTATTATCCATTAATGCATGTTGTGTATTTTACATGAACAAGGGAATTATAAAACATCATCAATGTATGAATTCTAGTTATCCATAATTGATGATCTTCATAGAGTATTATGTGTTTCTTTGATATGTTATGTTTATAATGAGTAAAATCTTATTTACGATACAAAGTATACTTATGTGACTATAAGTAGAGTCTTATTATCTAGACTTACCCTTCGTAGTATATTAAATCGAATAATAAATGGTTATTAATAAACGTAGGGGTGAATATGTTACATGAATAACAATTACTTCTATTTTAAAATATTAATAACTTGTGAACAATTATAAATTGATATATTTCTTAGTAAACATCAAGATTCAGATACTCATGGGTGGATGGTTTCATTTTTGATAATGTAATTAGTTGAGCTTAACAAGTAATAGATTTATTCGCTTTTATGGAAAGTATAAAATCCTTTATATTGATTAAATTAGTCCAAATAAATAAAATTTAATGTTTTTTTGAGTGACATGTGATGTGATCAATTATTTATATGAATAACACCTGATATATCCATATAATCTAGTCAAATTATTTCAATTAATCAAGAACATATGATCTAGAATTTACTTCATTGATATATTCTACATTTATAGTAGACTCAATGTATTAAAAAAGGGATTATAAAACCATATTTATAATTTATAGAGATATATATTATTTTGTACATATAAATATGAAAATGATAGTGTGTTAGATCAATATCACCCCAAAACCCTTTATTTATTTAGTAAAAATTAATTTTTGGTTAAGGTCAACATTTTCTTTTAATTATGGTTTTTAGAATTCATAATTTTTTCATAGCATAATCTATTATAGGGTCTTGTTATAGTCTATGGAAAAATGATTAATTTTGGAGTTAATTTTTTTCCAAAATTAGAGTGATTTTATATGATAATAATATCTAAAGGAGTTGATATATTGATAATGATTAATTAATATTTATATAAAGGTCAATATAATTTACTTCATGTGAGGTATTTTTTGAAATATTCACCAAATTAAAGACCATGACTTGGTGAGATTCACTACACAATGGTTCAAAATACTATTCCATGGTGTTCATATAGTATGATATGTGATTTTATTTGTTAAGTTCTTATTAAATGATTATCATGTTGTTTTTTCATTTGATATAGAATTTGATACTCTGTATAGGGTTAATAGATTGTTAATAGAGTTTAATAATCATATAAACAAATGGGTATTGTTGGTATTTTTACAATGGTTAAAACCCAGTGGTTGTTGATTTCATAATTTATAAATGTTTTGGACTCTAATAGGATCTTTTATTCAATGATGGATTTATATATTTATTGACTTCATTGGACTCATTTTCAATTATAGAAAATATTACTCTCTAGGGAAAAACTATATTAAACTATTCTCTACATTTCCCCCATTAAAGGTGGGGTTTGTACACTTTTAATGTAAACATGGTACATTGAAATAATATTTTGGTTCCTGTAGTCTGAGGATAACTTTTAGTCTGGGTTATATTTATCTCTACTGTAATATCTGTACTAAAGTCAATATTATTGAAGGTCCAATATAGATAGTGAATAGTATTTATTTAATATTTTTCAGTTAATTTTATTATATCATATATATTTATATCCTATATATATGTTTTATGTTTTATTACAATTTATTTTGTAAAATAAATATCCAATAAAAACCTACAAATAATGATGAGCTAGAACATTGAGTGATGCCTTAATTGCAATAAAAATACACTATAACATTCAATGTGTGATCAGAACCTAGTTGAAAATATAGGTTTCATACCCACCAATGACATTTATATATTATTGGGGATGAATTGGATCTCCCATTAACAAACTCAACTTCATTGTAAAGCAGAATATGTAATTACTTGTTCGGTAGGTACTAAATCCATTATCTTTGAATGATAAATTCCATCACCTAAATCATGCCACGAGCTATATCCTATGGATCATCGTAGTGAATCATTAATGTGGAGGTGGATGATGAAAATTTTATTGATTATAAGGATGGTATGAGGATAAAATATATAACCATCATATGAGATTTCATGGGTGTATTTCCTAATGAATTTCCTAGAATTACTCTAAATAGACAAGTACAATTTTCTATTAGTGTCATTGTAAAATAAAAAACCATATCATTGATTGCATACCACATATATGTAATGGAATTGTAAGAAATATTGAAAAAAAATATAAATTGGATAGAGGATATTAGGTCCATTATTATACCAAATAAAAGGGTTCTGACCTATAAGTAACAACAACTAAATCCCTATGAAAAAATTAACTAACCCATGATTTAGAGTTGTTAATCACAATATATCTATTAAATATATAGTGGAAGAACCCTTATGTAAAAAGGTTTTGCATATATACTGATAACATGAGCTTAATGTAGATATTCAAATAGAAATAACTCATCATGGGGGAAAGAAGACGTCTAGAAATACTATGACTATGTTATACACTACCATCCTAAAAAGTAAATAAGGTAGTAAGTGATTTTTTAGTAATGATAATAGAATCATATTAATGATGATAATAGATATTGATTAGATACTTAAGGATATAGTGAGTATAATCCTAGGAATTATAAATTACGGTGGAATATAATACATTTTCTAAGTAAATACCCACCCTTATTTACTTGAGAATAAAAAAAGCACAATCAGAGGAAAATAGTCTAATATAGAAAATTAAATTTTTAAATATGGAATTTATAAGATACAATATTAATTATGGGGAAATATAGTTTGGGAAATGATTATGTATATAGATTTTTGATCTAAAGAAGGTTTTGTTAGATAAACCTCATGGTTCAAACTTCCCTTTGTAATATGATATAAAAATTATTAGAGAGATCTTTAAGAACACTTCTAGTGAGCTAATATATGGAAAGAAATTCCAGACTACACTGTGAGATTCTTATTATTCCCATAAGTTAAGGATAAAATATGATTTCTATAAGTTTTTATGAAAACTAAACCTATACCTAAATATAAGTGGGATAGTATCATATTGTATTTTTTTATTAGTCATCATAATACTTCTAGTAGAAATGATAAATCCTGGGTTATTATGGACTGCCTTACTATATTTTCGCATTTCTAATAATTAAGGAAATATCTCTCCCATAAGAAAAATTTCATGAATTTTAATATATGAAATTATGAGACTTCATGGTGTAAAATTATCCATAATATTCAATCAGAAACCATGATTTACATCAAAATTTTAGAATAGTTTTTCGAATGCCTTAAACACAAAAGTAATCATTAACATTTAATATCATCTTTAAATGGATGGATAATCTAAAAGGACTATATATACATTAATAGAAATTTTATGGTCATTATAAAATTATTTTTAATATGGTAAGACTAATATCTACCATTGGTGAAATTTTTTAACAATAAAAGTATTCCCTCCAACATAAAATGCCACCATATAATGATTTAAATGGAGAATGTATCATACTACAACCAGAAAGGATAACATTAATTAAATAAGATCATTGTATTTCTAACTTATTGAAGACACAATTGAGAAGGTATGATCCATTAAAAAATAATTCACATCAATATAAAGTAATGAAAAATTATGTAACTTTTGTTTGGGTGTGTAAGTAGAATCATTAAAATTCAACATTAAAATATATTTAGATATGTGGTGTTTTTAATTTTAGAATCAAACATGATTTTTGAAGTATGAGGATTGATTTAATGATAGTTTTATAGATATTTGGAGGCTTTAAAGTGTTAATAGGATATATAGGTTGTGGTTGGATGACAGTTCCGTAGGCAATAATTTTTTTTGATGACATTGGGTTTCTAGTATGGGTTCATTGGGTCCTTGGTGAGGTGTCTAGTGATAGGGGATGTCAGAAGAGAGAACTGAGTTACCATTAGAGGGTTACCAAGTACCAAGTGTCAGAAAAATTATTTTTTAATTCAATATAATGTTATTAATTGTTTTAAAAATATAAAAAATGTCACTCCCTCACACCCTTGATTCATTCGACAAGATCTAGGTTGATCCCCAAACTATCCTTCCATTAACTCCATATTTTTCATCCATATAACATGAATCATGTATGTTTGATGATCATTATAATATAGTGGTCATCACATAGTGATTATTCTACATTTTCCAATACTCCTCACTATTCTTTAATTAATCATCATTATTTTCCCCCAAATTCTAAAAAATATAGGTTTTTATTTTCTTTATTGGTTTTAAGTCCTCAATGTAAATTTAACCAATTATTATGGATGGGTTTTATCCTAATTAACTACTATAGGGAATACCTTAAATATTCACTCATTTTATATGCATGTTAATTTTTATTACGTTATACAAATTAGGTTATATGGTTCATGAGACCTATAACTAAATTGGTGTGTGATTGGGAAGTTAATGTGAGGTTGAGTAAAACCCCACATGTGTATGAAGATCATACCACATGTGGTGTATCATGTTTTATTATTGTTAATAAAATATATCAAGGAATGAGAGTTTCTGATAATTGGAATTGGAACCAATATAGTGTGTTCAACTCATAATTGATTTTTATTTGCGAGTTATATTTTATGGGATGATATTTAATGATATCCTCAAGATTAGTGAGCCACTCTTGAGAGTGGATGATAAATCCATATATTTATTTTTACTTTAATAAATATTTTAGTATAATTTATAAATATATTATACTAGAATATTGTGAATAATAAGTTTTTTATTTTATATAATAAATAATGATCTTAATGTGAAAATTAAACAATTTTTTGGTTTTATTACATAAAAAATTATTCTATTCATAAATTATGAAGGCTTAATGTTAAAATGTGTTTTTGATGATTTTACAGGTAAAGGGATAAAACCATAAAGAAAATCACAATATTGATATTGTGAGATATTTGAATATATAATGAATCAAAAATAAGTGTTTCATAGGTCGGTACAGAAGATATATAAATTTTAACTATATTGATGAACTAATACATAAGGATAATTCCTTTGTCATAGAAACAAATATCTTGGATTTGTAAGGACATTACCTTAGTATGGAGAAATCATCCTTTTCCACTGAGATGTAAATAGACGAGTTACCTATAATTTGTAACATGAAATAGTGATATGTAAGAAATAATATAATCTTACATAAAATATATTTTCTATTGTAGAATATAATTTCAAGGTGTTGAGGGAAACAAAAGGTTTTTAAATTTGAGAAATTTATCTGTATTTCTAATTAAAGTTAAATCCACCAAGAATAATAAATGATTTTCTATATTCTTATCTAGATATCTAGTTAATTTATCACATCTAAATTCCAAGTAGTTGTATTCATGAAATTACATACATTAATAATTTTCACATTTTATCTTCTTCGTCAAATTAATTAGTTATCAAATGACCATATCATGTTCCCTTCATCCATAAAAACAAGTAAATAAAGGAATATGTGGGGGTTGTAGAGAAAGGAATAATCTAAAAGAATAATAAATCGATGAAATCTACAATTCACACAATTTATGTATGGAAAAGATCCATGTATTTTAAAGGAACCACAACTTCCTATCATTTATTTTTAAATATAAAATTCCTCTTTAAAATTTAGTGGTAATCAGATAAACAACCAAATACACAATAAAGTATCCAAAAAATAAAAAAACCCAATAATGAAATTGAAACTAATAAGTACCAGAAAAGAAGGACTATATGATAACTATAATGTGTGATGAGAGGCATGAGGCTGAGCACGCCACAATCCTCATTTATATTTCTGGAACATCATATGAAGTTCGGGAAGTATTATAATTGAGGAATGTTTTTTTCACCAATATCTCATTATAATAATTATTTTTTTCATTCCATAAATGCCAGTAAGACATTAACAAACCACACAAATATTGTTAGGAAACACCAGAACCAATAGAAAAATCAATAACATGATGAGAATCCCACCACTGTAACAAGATCTAGACCACCCCCAACATGATTTAAAACTAGTTAGTAGTAATAACTATAACATTATACCAATATAAATCATTATTCCATTTGGAAGGACACACCTAAAGCAACATTATTTCTCCATTGGAAAAGAACATTCCATAAAATTCCACCAAACAACATCACTTGAAGTAGATTGGATAAGAGGGTTGTAGAGCTATTCAAGAGATAGGACTATGAAACAAACACCACCAAAATCTCAGACTACTAGAATGAGGAGTTAATAAATAGGATACAAATACACAACAGTATAATTGAAATTATAAACACATGCACACTCATAGGAAGAACCTTTAAGATCTCTACAACAAACTCCCTAATCCAGCATGAGATCCATTATATTGGATCCAATTGTGGTATAAAATAACTTTTAAAGAGATGAGATAATATGTAAAAATTATATTAGTATTCAACTACTCAAAAAAACTATAAGAGTGAACTCACCAAACAAGAAACCCAAAAAAACAACTCCACAGAATCCAACATATCACCCCACCATCAGAGTACCATGTTGCTAAAGTGACCGTCACATTTGGCCAATATGGGGCCTAGTGTGTTGGAAAAGGTAAAAAGTGAATAGGAGGATTAATAATAGAGTGTCGATAATAGAACATCAAAAAAATTTATCATAAAATGAACAGTAATAAACTTAAAACCCTAATATAAACAAAAACTAAAGTATATGCACTCGAAAGAGGACCAATGATGAATGAATTCACTAGAAATTGAATAAAAGAAAAATGAAGAAAAATTTAATGAAAGAATTATGGTAAAAATAAAATTATATGAATGGTTGAATCTATTGAAGAGGAAAAGGAATCATAATGAAATTAAATAGTAGGACACCACAACGAATCAAGGATAAGTTTAAAAGCCATCAGGACTCTAGAAGGGGAGAAGAGAAGAATTTTTTTATGGGAGTGAGGAAATTAGATTGGAAAACCTCATTAATATACTTCAACTCATACATTGTATATTATTCTCACCCATGACCTCTTTTCTAATGATATGAAGTATTTTAGTATTATAATTGTATTTCTATATAATTATTGTTTTGATATACAATGTTTTTTTAACTTTTTTATATTATTACACCAATTTTTCCTTCTCCACTTTATACTTATATATTTTTTCTTAACCTACCATAAATATTATTTTCTCATGATGGTGGGTAACAAACCCATGGATTGTCCTTATAAAATTTATTGTTGGTGTCCACAATTTCTTATTTCTTAGTATCAATGTTTAATTTATATTTTTTTATTAGGAATGGGGAGTTTTTGGGGGTTTGTGTGGCTATTGACCACCTCACCATGGAGTAACTATAAATCTCATCTTATTCCCTACAATATCAAAATTCCATCTCTTATCTCAGTCATCTCTTTATAAGATGTATATGGTCTTTTTCAAGAGATGAAATGAATTATAATAGATCTATTTCTTAGAATGTGTCACATATTAAATTGATTAATGTTCACCATTTTTTACTATTATAAGAGGTGAGAATTTGTGTGATAGAAGGATCCTCAAGGCATGATAAGCTTCACAATATAATTAGGGTATGATAAATCATGTATTGTAGGATGTGATACTAAATGGAATATAGATTACTAAATGGATAATAAAGGAACCAATGATGTCAATCCCATGATTGAGGATTTTCATTCAAACCACTTTTTCGAGTTTTAATTTGTTTCATGTATTTTTTATACACTGCAACATCCGTATATATCCAATTTTTAAAAAATTAACCAAAAAATAATAAGTGAATTATGATATTAAGTGATTGGATGGGCTATTTAAGACATGAACCCTAGTTCAGAACCCTTTCTACATTATAATGAATTATACATTTTTGTTGACCTCACCTGTTTTGATAATCCCAATTATGCCTTTATATACTTTGATAATCCCAAGAAATATTTTTCTATATATTAATTATTTTAATCTTTGATCAGGATGATAATAATATTAAAACAGTCTCTAAAATATGTTAATCAATGTTTGTCTATGTTTATATGAGTTCTGAAGTAATTCTAACACAATAAGATATGTTGTGCATAAAACAGATAAGTGTTAAGTCACTGATCTGCGTATAGCTACTGATAAAGAGCTACCAGTACTTAGTCTACCGATAGACAGAGTCACTGATAAGCTAAGGTTACTGATATGAATAGAGATTCTGGTAAGCATATTCCAAGTCTACCGATAGAACAAAATGAAGTTACCGATATGCACAGACCCAAAGTCTACTGAAACAAGATACTGATACATAGAGCTACCGACAGACTAGAGCTACCAATAGAACCAATATACCAAGCTACCGATAGAGTAAGTATACCGATACAAGTGCAAAAAGCTACCGATGCAAGGAGCTACTGATAACCAGAGCTACCGATACATGTACAGAGTCAACGATACATCAAGCTACCGATAGCCCAAGATCTACCGATGGATCAAGAGCTACCGATAACAAGAGCTACCGATGGAAAGATGTCACCGGTATATAGAGCTACTGATGCATTCAAAAAGCTACTGATGGAAGGTCCTATTACACAAAGTCCACCGTACACAACTACCAACAGAAGTGTACTAATGATTGACCAACCAGTCAAACTCTATACTCTCAATATTATTTATTTATTAAGCTAACGGTTACATATGACGGTTTTAATGAAGTTAATGTTATTTAATGAATTCTGTTGCCATGTCAGGGAACCGTACCTATTACCCATGAAAAAGGTGATCATTCCTTTTTACCGGAGCTAAAATCTATAAAAAGGAAGATAAAGACCTAGCTTAAAAGGAGTGTTGATGTAATGAAATAGAGAGAAACAAGGAACTAAAAAGGCACATGAAGTTAAAGAAGAAAAATTCCCAATAAGATTCAAACGTGGTGCATTCACTCAAGACTACATCATACTCCAAGAACACTGGACATACGAAAACCCTCTCATTATAGAGGAGAACACAAGCTGCATCTTGAGTGAAGAACTACAACAAACACTTCATGCACTTAGGATGACAAGCTAAATCTGGAACCAAGGAAGAAAATGATACTCTGTTTTCAGAACAAAAACCAGAGAAGGACTCAGAAGTTTTTCTGACCAACAAAACGAGTCCAGAGATGCACTTCCAATCACTAAAGATTTTCTAAACTCATTATCACTTACTTTAGTGATTCATTCATTTACATTTTGAGCAGTGTGTTTACCCTATTTATTTTACACACACACACACACACTATCTCATATGCTAAGTTGCAGGATTCTCAAATCCTAATTCAAACCCTTTAACTTTTCTGTTATCCCACTGTGGATAGTGGTAGAGGTCGAGGAGGACCTGGACAGCTGTGATCTGTTGTTTTTTTTCCCACGAAGAACTGTGGAAGAGGTCTTCGAACCTGGAATGTATTGTACTGTTGTTTACCCCGATGCAGGGTGTGGATCAATTTATATAAATTTTTTGAGAGGACTAAGTCTCAGCTTGAGACTGAACCTCTTGGTTACATCTGTTGTGCTTTTTAGTTTAAGTCATAAGTATACTATATATATATATATATTTCATATTCTGATGCTATTACTTTGAAATAAAAAACTATTTTAAAGATACATTGATAGTTAAATTAGCAAGTGTTTATACATATTGTAAACCAGAAAGTTAGTTTCAAAAGCTAATTTAATCACCGATTAAGTTAACTGAGACCTAATCAATCTTTGAGAAACTGATTAAACATTTACACTCTGTATAAATTCACTACAGTTTAACTTTTTTTAAATTGGGGGATTTTAAGAGAAATAATTTTAACAGAAATTTTAATTGGAACTCAATTCACCCCCCTCTTGAGTATCCACTCTGACCAACATTTGGTATCAGAGGTTTTTTTTATTAATACTAAGTTTTCAAAACTTTCTGCTTTTCAACTGTGATTTTAGTAGCATCTTTAATGATCTTAAATTTATTTTAGTTCTAAATTTTATCTCTTTAAAGTTATTTTCTAAACTCTAGTACTCTAGTTATGGATAATAGATTAGAAGGTGCTACTACCAACATGCCACCTTTCTTTAATGGTACAAATTATGCCCAGTGGAAACTGAAAATGAAAATTCATTTAGAAAGTATGGGATTTGATATCTGGACTGCTATAGAAACTGAATATAAGATTCCATAAACTGTTAGAACTACTTGGGATGAACCTACAAAGAATTATTACAATAATAATTGTAAATATATGAATGCTCTGTACTGTTCTTTATGAGATGAAGAGTTTAACAGAATATCTTATTGCAAAACTACTTATGAAATATGAGATACATTGGGTGTTTCTCATGAAGGAACAACCATGTTAAAGAAATGTGATTGAATAATTATACTATTAAATATGATAATTTTAAAATGAAGACTGATGAACCTATTTTTGACATGTACCTCAGGTTCAAGGAGATAGTCAATACAATGAGTTCACTTGGTAAGGTAGTTTTAGGAAAGGAACAAATCATGAGAGTCTTGAGATGTCTACCAGACCGATGGAGGGGCACTTCTGTTTCAATCAGAGAATCATGTGACATTGGAGCTCTGCCTGTAAAAGAGCTTATTGGTAAACTATTGATGTATGAGGAAGAACTCATGGTAAATAAGGAGGAAGATGATGAACCCAAAAGAAAATCCATGGCATTTAAGTCTACTACTTCAAAGAGAAAAGACAAGGAGAAAATGCAAATACAAACTGAATGTTCAACTAGTGAAGATTCAGATTCATGCAGTGATGCTGAGATGGCTCAAATAGCCAGGAGATTCAAGAAGTTCTATAGGAAGAATAAATTCTTCAGAAAATCTAACTACAAAGGAAAGTATGACAACAAAGGTCATTGGAAGAAGGATTAGAAGAAATATGACAAGAATGATGAAGTAGTCTCCTATTAATTCAAGAGGAAAGGATACATCAAGGTTGACTGTCCAAAATTAAAGTTCAAAAAGAAACACAACTACAAGGATAGTAAGTACAAGAAAGCTATGAAAGCAACATGGAGTGCATCAGAGGACAACACAAATGAATCAGAGGCTACTAATTCTGAAAATAATCATGCCAACATGTGTTTAATGACCAACACATATGAGGTAACCTTAGATACTCATGTTTTAAATTCTTATTATTCTGTAGATGATATAGAATCTAATTCCGACTATGAAGATATGAATAAAGCTGAACTATCTTAATATTGTAACATGATAGAAGAAACATGTAATGAAATCAAGGACAAGTATAATTCATTAAAGAAACAGGATGCTCTTACTGCCAATGTTAAATCTGCTCTTGATGTAGAAAAGGAAAAGAATGCTCAACTGTTAAAGGAAAATACTGAACTGAAAATGTCTAATGAGAAACTGATAAAGGACTTAAAAAAGTTCAAAAATGGAAAAGATACACTTAATCAAATGTTAGGAAAGCAAGTTTCACCAAAATACACTACTGGTATGGGATACCGACCTGGACAGAGATAGTTTAATAAACTCGTTTTATCTCTAAATCTGGACAAAATTATGCTTATTCCAGTTCTGGAAATTTCTATGCTTCAACTAGCTATTCATATGGTTATAGATCAAAAAAAATTTATCTTACAAAATCTATTGATTCTGTAAATTATATGAGATCCATAAGACAAATATGGGTACCTAAAGATTTGATTTCTAACCTTTTGGACCCAAGAAGATCTGGGTACCAAAATCATTTTCTATTTAAATCTGTTTTGTAGGAAACATGCTTAAAGATTTATCACAAGAAGGTATGGTACTTGGATAGTGGATGTTTAAGGCACATGTCTGGAGATTATCCATGCTTTAAAATCCTAATCAAGGTTGATGGAGGCCATGTCACCTTTGGTGATAATTCTAATGGAAAAATCATCGGCCTAGGCCAAATTGGTAACACTGATTCAGTTTTGATTTCTAATGTTTTATTTGTTGATGGACATAAGTATAACCTGTTAAGTAATTCCCAATTATGTGATGATGGTTTTAATGTTATGTTTTAAAATGATTCTTTTAATGTTTTTAATTCTATGAATGTTTTTGTATTTTATTCTTTAAGAAATGAAAATGTTTATGCTGTTGATTTTAATTCCTTAGCTAAACAAAATGTTACTTGTTTAAATGCTTTTCATAAAGAATCTTGGTTGTGAAATAGAAGCTTTGGACACTGCAACATATATTCACTTAAAAAATCGACTAGGAAGAACATAGTTAGAGACCTACCTAAACTTGAATTTCCAAATAACAAATTTTGTAATCCCTGTCAAAAGAGAAAGCAACATATTGTTTCTTTTAAATCAAAGAAAGAAGATTCTACTTCTCAACCTCTCGAGTTGCTTCACATGGACTTGTTTGGACCTTCTAGAGTTTCTAGTTTAAATGGGAAGAACTATGTCTATGTCCTAGTAGATGACTTTTCTAGATATACTTGGGTATACTTATTAGCTCAAAAAAGTGAAGCTTGTTCTTACTTTGTTAAATACTCCAAGTCGGTAGAAAACCTTTGTGGAATTATGATTAAAACTCTAAGAAGTTATCATGGCCATGAGTTTTAAAATAAAGACTTTGAATCTTATTTCTCACACAATGTCTATAGTCACAACTTTTCTGCTCCTAGGACACCTCGACAAAATGGTGTGGTATAAAGAAGGAATAGAACCCTTCAAGAAATATCAAGAACTATGCTTAATGAATATGACCTGCCTATTTATTTTTGGGCTGAAGCTATAAATACAGCTTGTTATATTATTAATAGACTCTTAATTAGACATGTTCTCAAGAAGACCCCATATGAGCTATGGAATAGTAGAAAACCTAAAGTTAGTTACTTTAGAGTCTTTGGCTACAAGGTTTTTATTCTTAATACAATGTATAATATTGACATGTTTTCTTCTAAAAGTGATGAAGGAATTTTTCTTGGTTATTATTTAACTAGAAAATCCTATAGAGTCTTTAACAAAGGAACCAAATGTGTGGAAGAATCTGTTCACATCATGTTTGATGAAACTGATCCACATGTGCTTAAAACCTCTCTTGAAAATCTTGAATAAGATTTGAGTGTTCTGGACCTTAATAATAAATCTAAAGAACCTGCTGTAAAAACATCTAGTTCTGGATATATTCCAGAATCTACTTTTATAGAACTCGAACGTAGAGACGAACCAGAAATTTATAGTCCTACCTTTACTTGATCAAATAGGATTCTAAAGAATCATCCTTTAGATGATGTTGTTGGTAATCTTGATAGAGGGACACATACTAGAGCATCTCTAGGAAACCAGGTTGAACATCAAGCCTTTTTTTCAAAGCTAGAACTTAAAAATATCAATGATTCTATCAATGATGAATTTTGGGTAATGGCTATGCAAGAAGAGTTAAATCAATTTGAAAGAAACAATGTATGGGAATTAGTTGACAGACCCAAGGACACTTTAACAATAGGCACTAAATGGGTTTTTAGAAACAAAGTTGATGAATCTGGAAACATAGTTAGAATCAAAGCTAGACTAGTTGTACAAGGATAAATTCAAGAGGAAGGTATAGACTATGAGGAAACCTTTGCACCTATAGCTAGATTAGAAGCCATTAGGATCTTACTTGCCTATGCTGGTCATCTGAATTTCAAGTTATATCAAATGGATGTCAAAAGTGCTTTTCTAAATGGTTTTATAATAGACGATTTTTTTGTTGAAAAACCACCTGGATTTACTAATCCTCATATTCCAAATCATGTTTTTAAACTTTCTAAAGCTTTATATGGTTTAAAACAAGCTCCAAGAGCTTTGTATGATAGACTTAGAAATTTTCTTATTTCAAAAAGATTTACTAAAGGGAATGCTGATCCAACTCTTTTTATTAAAAGAATTTCTAAAGATGTTTTAATAGTATAAATATATGTTGATGATATTATTTTTGGTTCTTCTAACATTCCTTATATACTGACTTTTCAAAGAGTATGCAACTTGAATTTGAAATTCGTTTTATGGGAGAACTTAAAAATTTTCTTAGATTTCATGTTTTCCAAAATTAAAACGGTATTATTTTGAATCAAAGTAAATATACAAAGGATCTTTTAAAACGTTTTGGTTTGGATAGTATTAAATAAATTGATACTCCTATGAGTACATTCTGTAAATTTGATGTAGATAAAACTAGGAAACTAGTGGATCAAACAAATTATAGAGGTATGATTGGAAGCTTACTTTATCTTACTGCTAGTCGACCAGATATTATGTTCAGTGTGTGTATGTGTGCAAGATTTCAAGCTAATCCAAAAGAATCTCATTTACTTGCTGTTAAATTAATTTTTAAGTATCTTAAACACACTGAAAAATTAGGTTTGTTTTACCCAAAAGGAAAATCCTTTGAGTTAATGAGTTCTTTAGATGCTGGCTTTGATGGTTGCAAGTTGGATAGAAAAAGCGCATCTGGAACATGTCATTTATTGGGAAAATACTTAGTATCTTGGTGTAGTAAAAAGCAAAATTTTATAGCTTTGTCTACTGCTGAAGTAGAGTATATAGCTGCTGGTAGTTGCTGTGCACAGATTCTGTGGATGAAACACACTCTTTTGTACTATGGATATGACTTTAAGTGATTTTCAATTAATTATGACAACACTAGTGCAATTAACATCTCGAAGAACCCTATATTTGACTCTAGGACCAAACACATTGATGTAAGGCATAACTTATTGAGAGATCATTACCAAAATGGTGATATTACTCTTGAATTTATTAGTACTGAACATTAATTAGCTGACATTTTCACCAATCCATTGAGTTCGGATAGGTTAAGTTACATTAGACATGAGTTAGGAATGATTAACCTTGATCAGTAGCAACCTCACCGATGAATACCTCACCGATGATACCTCACCGATGTGAATCCTCACCGATGAATACCTCACCAATGTGATACCTCACTGATGTGAATCCTCACCGATTTGGATACCTCACCGATATGTGTACCTCACCGATGGACCTCACTGATAGGAACTTTCACCGATAAACTCTACCGATGAGTGCGCTGTTTTAAAAATGTGCCTTCCACCAGAATCTGAGTCATTTTTACTTTATTTCATTTTATTCATTTATTTTATTATTCCTAAATGATAAAAACAAAGTCTTAGCTACTTCTCAAGTCACCGAGCCTCAAACCCTTTCCCTCAAACTTTAGCTCCTGAATCTCTCAAGAACCTTAAATCCCTCGAACTAGTGATTACAAAAACCAAACTTCCTATCATCAAAGATGACATTTTTGAGCCTAAAGAAATGAAGAAGAAGTATGAGATAGAAGCAACTGGTATTTTTGGTAGAACTAGGTTGGGAAGGCGACTAGTGAATCCTCATTTGCAGAATTGAGTTATTGTGATTGAAAATGAACTCTGCGTGGAATGGTTGCTGCCCAGAAAGTTGTTAGTTCTCGAAGCGCTTGAATAACAAAAATGGGTAGATTGTTTTTCGAACAATAATGTTCCCTACTATCCAAATATAGTGAAGAAATTTTATGAGTTTGTAAGCTTTGAGAAATCTGAAAATGAGAACCGGGTGACTTCTTTTGTAAATGGAAAGGAGATATCTTTCTCATCCGTTGAATGGGATTAATTATAGAAGCTTCTTCATGAAGGTGTATCTGGATATATCTCAAAATCTATGCCACCTACAAGTGATATTTTCGACTATGAGACTGCTTTGGAAGAGCTTACTGATGATGGAAATCAAAGAAAAGTAGTAGCTGCAGAAATGAATGGAGAGAACAGATTGCTGTTCAAATTTGTTCAGCATATATTAATACCGAGGAGAGGAGACTTTGCTAATTTGAGATATCAATATATTTATCTCCTGCATCTCCTGAGACATTGTGTGAAAGTAAATCTGTTCACATTGCTGATGATCCAAATGGAAGACATGACAAGGCTGAAATCAAAAACTAATGCTCTATTCTTTGCCAAGTTGATCTCTGTGATGATCAAAGTGAAAGGAGTAGCTGAGTCTCAAGATGATACAGTGGTAGTAAGGAATAACTTCGGTATCACATCCACAGTTTACAAATACATGAAGATAAATTAAAACTCATGGAGAGGAGAATGGGTTAATGATGACCAGAAGGTCTATGAAAAATTTAATCTTGTGGGTAATCCTTCAAGACCTAAGGATGTGAGGGATCCAGGTCTAGTACCTGATGAAGAAGAAACTGAATACAGTTATGAGACTGAAGAAGAAGAAACTCATATGGATGATGGGAGAGATCTGGACTTGCCTCCAAGTCCTGCTGCTGAAATTGTATCTTCTAGAAAGGAAGCCTTAGTAGAAGAAGAGACACATGTAGATGAGGAAGACTAGCCAGCCTCTAAGCATAAAGAAGAAAAGGAGGATGTATCTGAACCATCTGAGTCTGTGAGTTTAATTCTGAGTCCATTAATTGGAAGCTCAGTTGTTCATACTAAGTATGTGGAAGGAAAAAGAGAAGAAGCTCTACCTATTCCAGAGGACCCTCCTACTATTGCAGAGATGGAAATGATAGTAGAAGATTCTACTCAGGAAGAAAGACCCGTTGAGAATGCCCTTGATGTTCAAGAGGATGCACCCATTGAGGGGGAGCATCAAACAATGTTTGGAAGTGTTACAGTGGATGTTGATATTGAGGACTAGGCAGAAGACCCAGGTTTTGTTGTTTGTGGTTTAGAATATCCTGATTCTGATAATGAGGCATATCTCAATAGACCAAATATTATTTATGATATTGAGACTGAGTTGTTGCCTGATTATGTGGTCAGAATGCATGACCTGGATACTTTGAAGAAAAATCTTATGAACAGTTTTGTGTAAGAGGTAACGAAGATGGAAGTTTCTCTGGTATCTTCAATTCAATCGATCATGACTGACTCAGTGGTCATTTTAACATCTGAAAGAGCATCTGTTTCAGTTTCACCTACTGATATGATCACCAAGGCTGACATTAAATCCTTAAATGATGAGATGAAAGAGTCTTTTAGTGCTTCGGTTGCTGAGATGAAGCATTATTTTGTTGAAGAGATGAGTATGTTGGAAAGATCTTTTGAACTCTCTCGCAGTTGTAATTTGTCAAACTTTATGGACGAAATAGTGGAAGAAGTTAAAGACTACCAGACTCAAGTATCTATAATGGAAGTAGATCTTGAAGCTCTAAAGAAATTAGTTATCTCTCTAGACTCCTACATGAGCTCAAAATCCCAAGCAGACAAGGACTTAGCCTATGTCAAAAGTGTTGTAAGTCAGATGGTTTTAGTGTTCGAAGGTTTTAAAACATCCATGAAAGCTCATGTCAAAACCCAAGATTCCCAAGTTCATAATCTTATTAGTGGGTTGACCAAAAACTTCAAGGAAATAGTAACCTTCTCTATTGGTTCTATTGCATCTAAACCCTTAGTGGATTTGAATCTAATTCGAGCTATGATGAATGAGGAGCTTGGTTCAGCTTCAACCAGTGGCTCTGTGGACTCATCTGATCCGAGAAAAGTTGTGCTTTCTACTAGAGATTCAACTCGAGAAATAATGAAGATAGTCCAAGACTATATGAGAGAAGCTTCTGCCTCTCAGAAATAAGTGAAAGTAAAATTGGAATCCTATTTCCAAAAGATTTACACAAAGAACCAAATGACCAACCACTTCTATCATCTGATAGAGAATATGAAGCAGCCTCCTATCAATCAAGCCTTTAGAGAACAAGTAATAAAGCTAAGGGAATTGACTTGGACAAATTTATGGTGAACAAGGATGACTTCATATCTGCTATGGAGAGAGGAGGAGGAATAATTATGGATTTCAGAAATTTGTTGCTTCCTTTTCTACATGTTGATGCTAGGCCAGTGATTATACCTCATACTTTACCTACCTCTGACACTACTGCTTCTCCAGTTCAGATGATTCTTGTACAAGCTATTTGAATCCTCACACCTCTTATCACTCAAAGAACTCCTCAGTACAGGCCAGGCCCCGTGTTAGTGGCTCAGCCTCCTGTGATCATCTCTGGTGTTCTTAAGCGTTCACCTGCATCCACACCACCTGAATCCTCTTATGATACCAAGGTAAAATCTCACATTGAGGATGTGTATTGATCAATTTGCTAAGATGTTTGATAGGAAACCTTTGTATTTGGTTTTCTGTCGATGTCCCTTTCTGTAACCTTTAATACAAGTGGCTTTCTTTTATTTTCTCATTTTGTTCCTCTTCTCTTTTTTGTTTCCCACTTTTTGATTATAACAAAGGGGGAGAAATATTCTACAAATATTCTATAAAGGGGGAGAGATATTTACCCAGGGGGAGAATATATTTTGGGGAGAAAGTATCAAAGGGGGAGAAATTTCATCTAAGGAAGAGTTGTCATTCTTTACCCCTCTGATACTGTTACATTTAATTCTCTGATACCATTACATTTAATTTTATCTCTGATACTATCACATTTAATTCAACCTCTCATAAATTATGATCTATAACATACTGTTTTCTCTGAGAAAATTAAATTTAATGATATATCCTATGATACAATTATTCACTATTTTAAAATGATAATATCATAAGTTGTGATTATTAAAAAGGGGCAGATTGTTGACCTCACCTATTTTGATAATCCCAACTATGCCTTCATATACTTTGATAATCCCAAGTAATGTTTTTCTATATATTAATTATTTCAATCTATGATCAAGATGAGAATATTATTAAAAGTCTATGAAATATGTTAATCAGTGTTTGTCTATGTTTATATGTGTTCTGAAGTAATTCTAACACAATCAGATATGTTGTGCATAAAACAGATACGTGTTAAGTCACTAATCTGTGTATAACTGCTGATAAAGATCTACCGGTACTTAGTCTACCGATAGACAGAGTCACTGAAAATCTAAGGTTATAGATATGAACAGAGCTACCGGTAAGAATATACTAAGTCTATCGATAGAACAAAATGAAGTTACTGATATGCACAGAGCCAAAGTCTACTGACACAAGCTACTGATACATTGAGCTACCGACAGACTAGAGCTACCAATTGAAGCAGTCTACCAAGCTACCGATAGAGTATGTCTACTGATACAAGTGCAAGCAGCTACCGATGTAAGGAGCTACTGATAACCAGAGCTATCGATACAAGTATAGAGTCACCGATACATTAAGCTACCGATAGCCCAAGAGCTACCGATGGAAATAATTCACCGGTATATAGAGCTACTGATACATTCAAAAAGCTACCAATGGAAGGTCCTATTACACAATGTCCACCGTACACATCTACCAATAGAAGGCTACTAATGATTGACCAACCAGTCAAACTCTATACTCTCAATATTATTTATTTATTAAGATAACGGTTACATTTGGTGGTTTTAATGCAGTTAATGTTATTTAATGAATTTTGTTGCCATGTCAGGGAACCATACCTAGTAACCATGAAAAAGGTGATCATTCCTTTTTTCTGGAGATGAAATCTATAAAAAGGAAGATAAAGACCTAGCTAAAAATGGGTGTCGATGTAATGAAATATAGAGAACCAAGGAACTAAGAAGGCACACGAATGTGAAGAAGAATAAGGCCCAACAACATTCAAACATGGTGCATTCACTCAAGACTACATCATACTCCAAGAACACTAGATATACAAAAAGCCTCTCATTCTGGAGGAGAACACAAGCTACATCCTGAGTGAAGAACTACAACAAACACTTTATGCCAACCCTGCTTTTTACTAACACTTAAACATGATTTATTACATAAAACAACACTTGATACAACAAAGAAGATCGATAGGTTTAGTGTATTTGGGGATTAGGATCATTACATAAAAATATAAAACATGAAATACATCATCTTTATTGAAAACTTACTTTACATGACCGCTATATTCCCTCATACTTAGCATTGCATAGGATAACCTGAGGACATGCATAAGAAAAGGGTGAGCTATAAAGCCCAGTAAGGGAGTACACATGTAATAACATGAGGAGTAAAATACATGTTAGATAATAGGAATATCAATAGATTGTAAAACAAACATGAACAAAAAGGCATGATAAAGCATGATAATCATAACATGAAAATGTGGCAACAACACTTAACATGGAATTAGCATGAGCCAAGGCCCATTGCACATGGAGCATGAGTAAATCCTCATTGCACATAAAGCATGAGTAAACCCTCGTTGCACATGAATTATCATGATTCAACACTCATTTCACATGACATATCATGATACTATACTTTACCCAATGCATTGGAGCGCTATAAGGGCGCACCCTTCTTAAACATTTCATTTCATGCATAAGTGTGCCACATGGATCATAAAACATGGATTCATAAAACATAATAATTTCTTCCACAATAAAGGAATTTGGAATTAATACATGAAACTTTATAATCAATAAGTAAATGTGCATAATGGTGAATACCCTTGATGGACAAATGGGCATGGTATTCCCTACACAATGACATTGGCTTAGAATATCGGTGCGATTTCAGTAGCGTAATGGCGTGACATAAGAATTCATAAAAAATGGTTGATGAGAGAGAAATGGGTTCCTCATAATATTTAAATGTAATGGGAAGTAAGTAGGTCATATAGATACATGTCCCAACAATTGTAATGGAATTTAGATTCATGATACAAAAGTATTGCTTGAATGTAAAAGAGAAGAGAGAAGTTCCTTTCAGAATTTCGGCATAGTAACGGGTGTAAATGGGAAGCATTTAATGATAGAGAAAGGGTCTCCCATCATTCAAACATAAAGAGGGAATTATGAGGGAGGTGCGAAACCATACCCCAATATTCATAATTGAAATTAAAAGGGCAATACAAATTAAAGAAAATCGGACAAAAATGAGAAAGGAAGAAAAAACCCTTACTAGGAAGTGTGCTTCCAAATGCTAGAGAGAGGCTTGTGAGAGTATTCTTGGGAGCTTGGGGAACCTTGGGAGGATTTTATAGAGAGTATGGCAGAGTTTGGACGAACTCCAAAGGCCTTGAGTGAGGAGGAAGTGGGAGCTTGGGTGGGTTTATATAGGAAAGGTGAGAGAATTCTTTATTATTTAGGTTTGGGTCCCCTTACATTAAATTAATCCAAACCACAAACCATCCCATTGTTTTGGACCATGGTTTTTGGAAAAGGGAAGAGGAAAACAAAATTTTATAAGGAAAATGTCCGAAATTCTTAAAATAATAAGGTTGCTTATGTGGAGGTGAGTCACACTCCCATGGAAAATAATTTAAAAAGTCAAAGTGTTGAATAAGTCTTTAGGGGTCCATTAATTCTTTGAAAAGTAAGTCAAACAAAACCAAAATCAAATTATATTAATTTTAAAACATATATTTGATGAACATAAAGATTATAGTATTTTATTACATCACTATTGGGTCATTATGATGTCATAAAACACATTATATATTTAAACAATATTTAATTTTTACCCAAAAATTTGATTGTCTCAGAAAATTATAAAAAATTCACTGTTGGATAATTTCGACGTCCTGATTCCAAAAAAATCATTTATTTTATCTAAATAATTTTCTAAATATGAGAATTTTCACTTTTAAAATAAAAACCGACATTTATCGAAAATTCACGGGTTTTGACAGAAATGGCTTTCAAACCTTAATAAAAATTTTAATTGCATTCATAAAATTATAAGATCGTTTATATTTAATAAAAATTAATTTAATAATATTATTATTAATTTATTAAAATATTATTTAATTCAAAAATCCCTTAATTTAATAAAATAGATTTCTTAATTAAATAATAACTAAAAACACCATTTGTACTTTAAAAACTATTTACAATGTATCAAAAATGAATAGAAATTATATTCATTATTATATAAAAAAATAATGTACATGAACATAGTACTACTTATTTGTTACATAACCCCTTAAAATAGTCGCATAAGACCGAAGGGTAAGGTGTGTGATGGTGACAGACTCTTGGGGTGGCTCAGATAATATCGCTCGAGTGTTAATTTCAATCAACTTCCACTTTTCCCGTAGAATTTCACGTTCGAGCTTGACATGATGAAGCTCAGCTTGGGCTTGGTCAAGAGCGAAGGCCAAGGATGCCACCTCTTTTCCAAGCTCCGACAAATGGGCTTCGTATGGAGAAATTCTAATGGACGAGGTCATCACTTCTTTTGTCTGAGTAAATTGGATTTGTTAAAGTCTTATATTTATACTAATCATGTGATCACTGTTCAATGGATATATTAGAAATGGTCAAAATTCTTAACATAAAACCAATGAAGTTGACACTTTATATAAACATAAAGAGACATTTAATTAGATCAAGAGGTATTTCCATTAATGAAACTTTGGGTCGTTACAATATTCCCCCTTATGAAATTTCGCCCTCGAAATTTTCCTTTTCCCACACTAAAACAAATGTGGGTTACTCAACTTCATCATATCCTCCGATTCCCAAGTCGCTTCTTCAAACTTGTGGTTTCTCCACAACACCTTGACGAGGGGCATTGTCTTATTTCGTAGAACTTTTTCTCTACGATTTAATATCTTCACTGGTTGCTCCTCATAAGAAAGATCGTCTTCCAATTGTACCACCTTAGAAGAGAGTACATGTGAAGGGTCCTGTATTTACTTCCTTAAGAGGGATACATGAAATACATCATGCACCTTGGCCATGGTAGGTGGAAGTGATAGTCTATAGGCCAAAGCCCCAACATGATCAAGAATCTCGAAGGGGCCGATGTACCTTGGAATTAACTTCCCTTTCTTTCCAAACCTCATGACCTTTTTCCATGGAGATATGTATAGAAACACCCTGTCTCCAACTTTAAACTCAAGGTCTCGTCGACGATTATCTGCGTAACTCTTCTATCGACTCTGAGTTTCCTTGATATGCTGCTGAATGGTTTTCACATTCTCCACCATTTCGTCGACCATTTCTGGTCCAAGTAGCTTACATTCACCGACCTCATCCCAACATGCCAGTGTTCGGCACCTTTTCCCATACAAGGCTTTATAAGGTGCCATCTGGATGCTTGAGTGGAAACTGTTATTATAAGAGAACTCAACCAGAAGAAGATGTTGATCCCATCCTACTTTAAATCCCATTGAGCATGCTCTCAATATGTCCTCAAGTGTTTGGATAGTCCGCTCGGATTGGCCATCAGTTTGAGGATGATAGGTCGTACTGATGTTCAGTTCAGTATTCAGAGCATGTTGAAGACTCTTCCAAAACATAGAGGTGAATCTTGGATCTCGGTTAGACACAATCGATAGTGGTACTCCATGCAACCGTACCACTTCCCTGATATATATATCTGTGCCAGTTGATCCAAAGGGAAATCCTCCCTAATAGCAATGAAGTGTGCAGTCTTTGTAAGACGATCCACAACAACCCAGATTGCATTTTTGCCTTTGGATGTCCTTGGAAGTCCGGTGACAAAGTCCATGGTGATGTTCTCCCATTTCCATTCTGGTAAGGGCAATGGTTGCATCATCCCCTTAGACTTCTGCCTCTCTGCCTTCACTTGCTGACACACCAAGCATTTTGATGTATATTCAGCGATCTCCTTCTTCATATTATCCCACCAAAAGTTTTCTCGGAGATCTCGATACATCTTTGCGCTCCCTGGGTGAATAGAGAAATTTTAACTATGTGCATCATCCAAAAGTTCCTTCTTCAGCTTCGGACTTGATGGAACACATATTCTTTTCCCAAACCGCACAATTCCTTCTTCATTGACGTTAAACTCCGATGATTTCCCTTTTTCGATAGCTCGCACTTTTTCTTGAATTCCCACATCATCCTTTTGAGCATCCTTTGACCTTTTCAAAAGAGGCGGTTGAGAAATCATTTGTGACAGGATTGATGATGTTCCCTTCTTTATGATTCCCACGTCCATATTCATCAAGTCTAAGAAGATTGGATCCTTCTCAATTCTCATCATTGATATAATTGTTGGGCCCTTTCTACTTAGGGCATCTGCCACCTTGTTCACTTTCCCAGGGTGGTAATTGATTGAACAGTCATAATCCTTGATGAGCTCTATCCATATTCTATGGCACATATTAAGCTCTTTCTGTTTGAATATATATTTAAGACTCTTGTGGTCAGTATATATCTCACATTTCTCTCCATAGAGATAATGCCGCTAGATTTTCAAGGCAAATATCACCGCCGCCAACTCCATATCACGCGTTGTATAGTTTTACTCATGGATTTTCAACTGCCTTGAGGCATAGGATATCACTTTATCATTCTGCATCAGCACACATCCTAAGCCCTTCTTCGAAGCATCACTGAATACCACAAAAAGCTCCCCACTTGTGGGTAAAGTGAGCACAGGTGCAGTGATAAGCCTCCTTTTCAACTCCTTAAATATTTCTTCTCATTCATCACTCCAAGCAAACTTTACTCCCTTTTGAGTTAGCTTGGTAAGAAGGTTGGACAATCATGATAAATTTCTCACAAATCGTCGATAATATCCAACTAACCCCAAGAAGCTATGGATATTCGTTACCGATGATGGCCTCAACCATCCCTCAATTGAATCTGTTTTGGAGGGGTCCACAGATATCCCATTGCTTGTGATGATATGGCCCAAGAATGAGACCTCCTTCAACCAGAACTCACACTTGTTGTACTTTTCATAGAGCTTCTCCTTGCGCAAAGTCTCTAGTACAGTTTTTAAATGCTCCTCATGATCCTACATGGTTTTGGAGTATATTAGAATATCATCTATAAAGACTACCACAAATTTGTCAAGGTAATCTCTAAAGACTCTATTCATCAAGTCCATGAATATTGTTGGAGCATTGGTGAGTCCGAAAGGAAATACTAATAATTCATAGTGCCCATACCTTGTACGAAAAGCAGTCTTGGGGACATCTTCCTTCTTCACCCTTAATTGATAATATCCCAACCGCAAATCCACCTTGGAGAAGTATTGTGCTCCCCGTAGCTGATCAAACAAGTCATCGATTCTTGGGAGAGGATACTTGATCTTTATCGTGATTTTGTTAAGTTCACCATATTCGATGCAAAGCCGCATTGACCCATACTTCTTCTTGACGAAGAGGACTGGTGTACCCCATGGTGAAGCACTTGGGCGTATAAACCCTTTATCCAGATTCTCCTCTAGTTGTTTCTTCAGCTATTCAAGCTCTACAACAGCCATTCTATATGGAGTCTTTGATATTGGTAGTGCTTCAGGTATAAGTTTAATTGAGAACTCAACATCTCTTCTGGGAGGAAGACCAGGCGGTTCTTCGGGAAACACTTCCGCGAATTCCCTCACAATAGGCATTTCTTCAAGGATGGTTTCTTCTTTGGACTCAATCATCTGAGCTAGATACGCATGCTCATAGGGCTGTAATATCCATGCTTGAGATGATGGAGCTAAAGGAGATTCATCTTCCTCTTAACACTTGTAAAGAATTGGGGGTCGATTCTCCATATGGAGTTTGATTTCCCTCTCCCGACAATTTATGTTGGCTCTATATAAGGAAAGTCAATCCATGCCAAGAATTGCATCAAATTCTACCAGAGGTAGTATGACAAGGTTTTCCGGGAAATTAAATCCACAGATTATAATATGGGAGGACTTATATTCATGGGATGCAATGATTTTCCTATTTTCCGTACTCACCGACATCTTTACTTCCATGATTTGTGGTGGTGCTGGGATTGATCTACTAAACTTTCGAGATATAAAAGAATGTGTAGAACCTGAATCAAAATGTACATTTTCTATTCTTGAATGAATAACTATCGTACCTTTCACCACTTCATTGTCGGGGTTCACTTCGGCAGAAGTGATGGAAAAAGCTCTTTCTTGCTATCTTGGAGGTTGTTGGTTGCCTCTGAAAACCCTTGGATTAGGGAACTAATTTTCAAAATGACCTGGTTCATTGAATTTGTACCATTGAACAACGTGCTGAGGTTTGAACGGAGCGTTCCTCTCCTCTATCGCAGCCGGGGGTCCTTCTTGCCGACAGTTAACAGCTAGGTGCCCTTCTCTTCCACACCTGAAGCATTTTCTCATCCTCTTAAGGCAATTTCTAGGGTGCTTCTTTCCGCACTTTTGGAAAGTGGGGTGCTGGATCTTCTTAGCACAGTTGGATTTATCCATCGGACCACCAGCATTGAAGTCCACCTTATGGTTCTTGTCCCCACGATACCCCTGTGATTCCCCGATCTCCATTTCGACCTTGATGGCGCATCAGACAATTTCCTCATAGCTATCGAAGTCACAGATCGCTAATGCTTTCTGCAAGCTAGGCTTCAGCCCACCAAAGAAGCGGTCAACCTTGCATTCGGGGGTAATGACAAAGCCGGAAGCGTATCGTGCAAGCCTTGTGAAGTTTTCCTTGTACGCTCTAACAGATTCATCATCTTTTTTCTTGAGGGAAAGGAAGTCCCTTTCCATCTTAAGCCGGAGGGTGAGCGGAAAATACTTATCAAAAACCATCTTCCGGAAATCCTTCCATTCCAACACCTCGATCTCCTCCTCAGGCTTCGTATTTTTGATCAACATCCACCATTGATCAGCTTCACCCTGCATACGATAAGCCGCTAGGAGAACCTTCTCTTGTTTAGAACATTGGAGGCTAGAGAATATCTTTTCTATCGAGTTGATCCATTGTTCAGCAATCATGGGATTGGTTGATCCACTAAAAGTAGGAAGCCTTTGTCTCATGAAGCTCTCGATAGCGACTTGTTATTTCTTAGGGGGGTTGAACGTTCCTCTTGACCCGTGCTTCTATTCAAAACTTGAGTTATCTAAGAGAGAAGTGTGACAAAGTTCGCGATTCCCACTCCCATTGGATTTGGAATCTCATTAGTACAATCATCACACCGATCTTCACAATGGTTGTTAGCCCGAGTCCTCCTATGACCGGCCATTGGCTGGAATAAAAGGAAAGTTAGGGGTAACACATAAAGGGTAATCCAAAGACAAAAGTTGATGACTTATAAATAAACTTTCATTTCCTTAACTCACGAGTTTATAGGCTTCAATCTAGGCTTTTCATGATCTACTTTCTAACATATATTCTTAGGGGAATTTTTTTTAATTCCATTAATAAGGGTTCATACTAAGCATGTGAATTTATCAAAACATATCCCCCGGGAGTGTCGTAACCAAGAGTACAGCAAGGCCCGTTGTCGTGCACCAATTCTCGTTCGAGTCTAGCTCAAAGCGGTGTTTTCGGGTTTTACCCCTAGGATACATCTGTGCCAGAACCGCCTCTACCATCTCGTATCCAGACAGGGATGTATTTTTCTGATAAACCACTTACTCAGTACTTACCAAAACTTAGGGATATTTTTATTATACTTAGTCTTGTCTCTAGGGATTTACTAGGGTTTCCTAATCCCAAAAATAACTAAACCTATCCTCTGATACCAACTATGAATACCCTTCTTTTTATTACAACTTTAACATGATTTATTACATAAAACTTCACTTGATACAACAAAGAAGATCGAGAGGTTTGGTGTATTTGGGGCTTAGGATTATTACATAAAAACTTAAAACATGAAATAAAACATCTTTATAGAAAACTTCCTTTACATGACCACTACATTCCCCCGTACTTAGCATTGTATGGGATAACCTAAGGACATGCATAAGAAAAGGGTGAGCTATAAAACCCAGTGAGGGAGTACACATGGAATAACATGAGGAGTACAATACATTTTAGACAATAGGCATATCAATAGACTGTATGAAAAACATGAACATAAAGGAATGATAAAGCATGATAATCATGACATGTAAATGTGGCAACAACACTTAACATGGAATTAGCATGAGCCAAGGCCCATTGCACATGGAGCATGAGTAAATCCTCGTTGCACATAAAGCATGAGTAAATCCTCATTGAACTTGAATTACCATGAGTCAACACTCATTTCACATGACGTATCCTGATACTATACTTTACCCAATGCATTGGAGCGCTATAAGGTCGCACCCTTCTTAAACATTTCATTTCATTTATAAGTGTTCCACATGGATCATAAAACATGGATTCGTTAAACATAATCATTTATTCCAGGATAAAGGAATGTGGAATTAATACATGAAACTTTACAATCAATAAGTAAATGTGCATAAAGGTGAATACCCTTGATGGAGAAATGGGAATGGTATTCACTACACAATGACATTGTCTTAGAAAATCGGTGCGATTTCGGCAGCGTAACGGCGTAACATAAGAATTCATAAAAAATGGTTGATGAGAGAGAAAGGGGTTACTCATCATATTTACATGTAATGGACATTAAGGAGGTCATATAGATACATTTCCCAACAATTGTAATGGAATTTAGATTCATGATACAAAAGTATAGCTTGAATGTAAAAGAGGAGAGAGAAGTTCCTTTCGGAATTTTGGCATAGTAACGGGTGTACATGGGAGGCATTTAATGAGAGATAAAGGGTCTCCCATCATTCAAACATAAAGAGGGCAGTATGAGGGAGGTGCGAAACCATACCCGAATATTCATAATTGAAATTAAAAGGGAAAACAACTTAAAGAAAATTGGACAAAAATGAGAAAGGAAGAAAAAACCCTTACTTGGAAGTGTGCTTCCAAAGGCTAGAGAGAGGCTTGTGAGAGGCTTCTTGGGAGCTTGGGGCACCTTGGGAGGATTCTAGATAGAATATGGCAGAGTTTGGACTAACTCCAAATGCTTTGAGTGAGGAGGAAGTGGGAGCATGGGTGGGTTTATATAGGAAAGGTGAGAGAATTATTTATTATTTAGGTTTGGGTCCCCTTACATTAAATTAATCCAAACCACAAACCATCCCATGGTTTTTGCCCATGGTTTTTAAAAAAAGGAAGAGGAAAACAATATTTTATAAGGCCAATGTCCGAAATTCTTAAAATAATATGGTTGCTTATGTGGAGGCGAGTCATACTCCCATGGAAAATAATTTAAAAAGGTAAAGTGTTGAATAAGTCTTGAGGGGTCCATTAATACTTTGAAATGTAAGTCAAACAAACCCAAAATCACATTATTTTAATTTTAAAACATATATTTGCCGAACATAAAGATTATAGTATTTTATTACATCACTATTGGGTCATTATGATGTCATAAAACACATTATATATTTAAACAATATTTATTTTTTACCCAAAAATTTGACTGTCTCATAAAATTATAAAAAATTTACCGTTGGATAATTTCGACGTCCTGATTCCAAAAATAAAATTTATTTTATTTAAATAATTTTCTAAATATGTGAATTTTCACTTTTAAAATAAAAATCAACATTTATCGAAAATTCACTGGTTTTGACAGAAATGGCTTCCAAACCTTAATAAAAATTTTAATTGCATTCATAAAATTATAAGATCATTTATATTTAATAAAAATTTATTTAATAATAATATTATTATTTTATTAAAATATTATTTCATTAAAAAATCCCCTAATTTAATAAAATAGATTTCTTAATTAAATAATAACTAAAAACACCATTTGTACTTTAAAAACTATTATCAATGTATCAATATTGACTGGAAATTATATTCATTATTATATACAAAAAAATAATGTACATGAACATAGTACTGCTTATTTGTTACATAACACCTTAAAAAATCCGCATAAGACCTAAGGGTAAGGTGTGCGATGGTGACAGACTCTTGAGGTGGCTCAGATAACATCGCTCGAGTGGTAATTTCAATCAACTTCCACTTTTTCTCGTAGACGGTCACATTCGAGCTTGAAATGATGAAGCTCAACTTGAGCTTGGTCAAGAGCGAAGCCCAAGGATGCCACCTCTTTTCCGAGCTCCAATAGATGGGCTTCATATGGAGCAATTCTACTGGACGAGGCCATCGCTTCTTTTGTCTGAGTAAATTGGATTTGTTAAAGTCCTATATTTATACTAATCATGTGATCACTGTTCAACGACCATATTAGCAACGGTCAAAATTGTTAATATAAAACCAATGAAGTTGAAACTTTATATAAACATAAAGGGAAATTTAATTAGATAAAGAGGGATTTCCATTAATGAAACTTTGGGTCATTACACACTTCATTCACTCAGGCTGAAAAATGAACCTGGAACCAAGGAGGAAAATGATACTCTATTTTCAAAACAAAAACCAGATAAGGACTCAGAAGATTTTATGACCAACCAAACGAGTCCAGAGCTACACTTCCAATCACTAAAGATTTTTTAAACTCATTCTCACTTACTTTAGTGATTCTTTCATTTACATTTCGAGCAGCGTGTGTACCCTGTTTATTTTACACACACACTGTCTGCTGTGCTAAGGTGGAGGATTCTCAAATCCTCATTCAAACCTTTTAAAAATTCTGTTATCCCACTGTGGATAGTGGTAGAGGTCGAGTAAGACCACGACAATTGTGAGTTGTTGTTTGTTTTCCCACGAAGAACTGTGGTAGAGGTCATTGGACATGGACATTATTGTACTATTGTTTACCCCGATCCGGGGTATGGATAAATTTATATAGATTGTTTGAGAGGACTAAGTCTCAGCTTGAGGATGAACCTCTTGGTTACATCTGCTGTGCTTTTTAGTTTAAGTCACATGTATACTATATATATATATATATTTGATATTCCGCTGTTATTACTTTGAAATACAAAACTATTTTAAAGCTACTTTGATAGTTAAATTAGTAAGTGCTTATACTTATTGTAAACCAGTAAGTTAGTTTCAAAAGTTAATTTAATCTTCGATTAAGTTAACTGAGACCTAATCAATCTTTGAGAAACTGATTGAACATTTACTCTCTGTATAAATTCACTACAGTTTAACTTTGTTTTTAAATTGAGGGATTTTATGAGAAATATTTTTAACAGAAATTTTAATTGGAGCTCAATTCACCCCCCTCTTGAGTATCCACTCCAACCAAGAATTATAATTTCATTGTGGCCCATGACACCCACTTATCAATTTTAGAATTTTTTGGGCAGTTAAATTGAATCCTCATTTTTATTTCACTTAATTATTCTTACCCTTCAATTCATTTAATTTATTTTTAAATGGAATTAGTGTTTCACTCACCTTATCCCACGGTAATTTATTTTACTATTTTCTAGATTGGTATGGGGAGTTCAGAGGTCATTTTTTATTGAGAAATAATTTAAATATCTCATTTAAGAACTAAAAGAAAATATCTAAAAACCAATTATACCGGCCTTGTTATAAGATTTCACCGAGTTAAAAGGGTATTTACTTGAGTTTTTATCAATAATTAGACTATGTACTCGAATGGGTTCACTTTTCTTCCATATTTTTAGAGGTCTTATAAGAGGTGTAAACTACCTTGAAGAACCCTTACCTCTCCATATTTGAATAATTACTTAATGTGGTACTATATAAATGAAAAGTGAATCTATATATAATCTTAATGGGAGATTCTAAGACTTTGGATTCACTTGTTTTCAGTTTTTTCATAAGTTTATATGAAAACTCATAATCCTAACATTTACACTTTTAATGAATTACCATCGGAATGATCCTCATAAGAAGAAGAATAAGAATAATATCCCACCACCAAGGAGAAAAACGTTTTGGAATTTGATGTGTAGACTACCAAATAGGTGGTGATTATTTATGAAGAAGTACTAGAGGGGTAAGCAGTGATGTGAATACCTCCTTAACAATAACAAGAAACCAAATTTAATAGGACATCAAAAAGGAAAATATGGAGTACCCTTCCCAATATTCTCTCCCCATTACACTCTTCTATTTATCTTATCTTTCTATGGGTTGAGACTACTTTTCTATTTAGATTTATCACTCCTAGTGTTTACATAAATTCATCGAGAGAAATAATTTTGTGTGGTTCCCTTCAGACAAGCCCCATACACCATATGATTACGTATAATAAATTGGTACTTCTTAAATTGAGGTATTATAAATCCAACATCTACCAGGGGGTTTAATCTCATAATACTTTTCATTACCATTCCTTCAATTTTACAATTTCATGGAATAAATTTCTCATGTTTTCTTTCTATTTTATTTAATATGATGTTAGAAACAAGCAGATTGGAGATTAAATCAATCCAAAATAAATCAAATAAAAATTTTGTACATATTTTTTCCACTATTTTTCATTTGCCTATATAATATGTTTGGAACCTAAATTGGTTTACTAATTTCATATGTGGGGGAATTTCCAAACTTTTTAATGGTTTTATGTGGGTTTTCATTTCCTTTTATTTATGTCTTTTTCTACAAATTATATTTTCATGAGTATTTTATCCACTTGAGTATAGAATGTTCATGAGTTCTCATAGAAAAAAAATTCATTATTGAAAATATAAATTTCCTATTTTGTAAATTAAATAATGAATTTTAATTGAAAATTATTTAAGTGGATAAAAATTTAACAACCATGAACAAGATTAATAAAATCTCGTTTGAGTGGATCAACAGTTAAAAAATATAGAAATTTTGATACACATCACTTTTCAACTATATAAATTCATTTGAACTGGATTAGTCAGAAAATTTAGGATCCAAAGTCACGTCTCTCGAAATCTACAAAATCAGAGTATTTGTGTGTAAAAAATAAAATCCATTAAAAACGATTTAAAAAGGAAACACAGCCTCGGAGCGGCGGGTCTTCTTCCTGGTCAGCGCATCTAGGGTTTTCTCTCAGGCGTTTCCCCCCCCCCCCCCCCCCCTCCGGCGTGGCTTGGCGTTTGTTGCCGGAGTCTTATTGATTTTCGACGTGCTGGGGGCGATCTCGTCTCAGTCTCAGCAGTGCTCAGCGTCGGCTTTAGCGTGACCAGGTGTGGATCAGGCTGTCTCTGACGCATTTCGGTGTCGACGTCCAGCCTTCGCTCCGGGCATGGATTCTCTGTCCCGGCGCCGTCCTCAATCCAGAGTTGGATGTCCAGTGCTTAGTTTTTTCTTCAGATCTGGTGTGATTTGTGTTCGGCGAAGATCTGGCGTGATTTTCTTTGCGTCGGAGTCGTCCGGCTTGGCGTCGGTTCTGGTGTGACTCTGAGCTCAGACGTTGGCCCCGGTAGAGGTTTGGCATCGGTGTGGTCTGCGATGGAGCTAGTGCTCCTCAGATCGTCTGCTGTTTTAGAAGGGTTTTTGGCTTCGTCTTCAGCACAGCTCGGATGGGGGAGGTTTCAGTCCTTTTTTGACTATGGGGTTTTGCAGATTGAGGTTGTGGCGTTTCTTCTGCAGGTTTTGAATTTGTTGGTATGGATGGTGTTCTTGTGGTGTCTTTGCTATAGGGGAATCTCATCCTTGTTGGTGCCTTCGCTTCCTGTGGTTTGACCGGTTTGGAATTTGGTGAGTGTTCTTCTAGAGTCTGGAGATGACCAGCTTCATGGCCAAAGTGGCATTGTTGGCTCTAATCGGCTCAGACCCCCTCAATGGAGACACTCTATTTTTGTGATGTTGAGTGTTATAGTCCTGGGTGACGAAGATTTGGCTTTTCATTTCTAGTTTTTCATCCTCTCCGGGTTGTTGCGTGTCGGGTTGGAGGTGCCATGTGGGTCGACTAGTCTATGGATTTGATTCTGCATTGTGTTTCTCATTTCACTTTTGAAGATGGTTTGTCTGCAATGGTTCTTTTGAGGTCGGTTGGAATGGAGATGCACCGGTGCCCGATCTCATGGTGCAATCCTTGAGGAGGTTTTAGAGATTGTCTTTCATCTTTACATCACTTTATGGATTTGGATTATGAGAGGGTGTGGCGTCAGCCATCGGATCGGGCCTGTGATTTGACACAGGACAATGACTTGATGTACACTGATGTGACGGTGGAGGGATTTTCATGGTCAAATGCTGGGGAGGGGTAACTTCATGTTGTTAGGTTGGGTTGTATCTCCTGACCTTCGGGTCGTGATTGTCCTATGTCCTTGATGTCTGTTCAGGTTTGCCCCTTCATCCCTTAAAAGGGGGTTATGTTTAAAATAAAAATTTGAAGGCTTTCGGGCGGTTGGATGGATTAAAAATGATTTAAACATATTTGTGATTCAATTTCTCAAACACATCATACTTTACTTAACTAAAAAAAAGTGCCTTAGGGGATACCTACTATATGGAATTACAAATTGCAGATTAGCTCAAACCACCGAACAAGTGCATTGAAAATAAATGAATTCATTAAATTTCTAATAATTGTTAGTTAGGGAGAGGGATGAAAGGGAAGTCTAATATAGAACATGAATAAATAAGGTGGGGGGGGGGGATTTCCAATAACTTTCATAGGGAAAAATAATTTTTTTTCAAATGAGGAATGATGTTGTGAAGATCGAATAAGAGAGAATTGAAAGGGTCAATTCATGTTAATATTGATATTTAATTAAATATTTAATAATTAAAATTCATTATTCATGTAATTAACTTGTGATGAAATTGATTCAAGGTGAATATTATCATTGATAGTTATTCCTTATGGAAATTTTATAATTCCAGTGTGGGATAATTGAAAAATATGTATTTGTATATATATATTTAATAAATATATGTGTATAATAAATAAATATTTTATATTATAATTTTGTTAATGATACTATTTTCATTTTATAGAATAAATATTATTCCTACTTTTAAAAAATCATAATTTGAATGTATTATTGATTAAATAATTATTTTATTCTTATATTCCCAAGGTCGATCTTTGAAAACTGTTTTGGATGAGTTTATATGTAATGGGATAAAGATTTATGTATGATTTTTGCATTGATGAATTCAATATAATAAGAAATTATACATAATATGTATTGATTTCTAAGGTCGTTCTAGAGGATACATAAAATATTACACTATGGATGAATTGATATGAAAGGAGAGTGTGTTTTACATATAAATATAGATCATGGGTTGTTAATAACGTTTCCCTAGTATATATGGAATTTTTATTTACATCCAAGATTGAAGGAGATGAGTTCCCTATAAGATTTAATAAACAATGGTGACATGTAAGAAGTAATTTTCTATTACATAACATATATTATATGATAAAAAGGATAATTTTAAGATGTAGAGGGATACATATGGTTTTTCACTTAGATAATTCTTGCTAAACATCTTATGTTTGATAAATCTTCCACGAAGAAGAAACATTTTTTCAACTTTGGACATCAAATATAGGCCATTGATCCCATCAACCTCCCACATGGTTGAATTCTTGCAAGTCAATACATAGAGAATTTTTTAATTTTATCTAATTGGATATATTGGGTAATAATCAAATTGAAATTCCATGTTCCCTTTATCCATATAAAATAGAAGAGAAAGGATCATGGAGGAAATCTTGAGATGGAAAGAATCTGTATGATTTTTGTATGGGGAAAATCTATCCGTCACACTATTTATAAGTGTAAAGTATAAATGGAATTTAATGGAACCACCATTGGATATAAATATAATTCATCTCCTCCACTTTAAAGGATTCTCACTCATGGCCTCTCATCCAAATAAAAAATAGTGTAGGATTTTCACTATTTTTCTTATATATTTCTAATTATAATTTACAATACTTTTACTTATTTTATATTAGTACATATATATATATATATATATATTATTTATTTTTCAATTTTTATCAAGAATCACATCTATTTATTTCTCATGTTTTTTGGTCGATAACTATTGGCTTGACCTAGAGTGAGGTGTTCTTGGTGTTCCTAAATATTTATTTATAATTATCATGTTTTATTTTCTATTTGAAATTTGGTAAGGTGGAGGTTTGTGGGTTGTGTTGATAATTTTCTCCTCTCCATGGAATAACTCTGAATATAATTTCATTCCCTCATATATCAAAATTACCTCCCTTCCCTCATCCATATCTTCACATAATGAATTTGGGACTGTTTGAGTGATGAAATTAAATACCATTGATCCAGGTCATAGAATGTTCCATATACTTGATTAATTGCATTTATGACTATTTTATATTATAGTTGGTTAGATTTGGTGTGAATAAGAGATATAATATAATTTTTTAGTTTAATTATCAAATCATAAGAAAAATACTCTAGTATGATGTGAAGAGTTTATCAAATCGAATTTAGTTCAAAAATTGATAATCAAGGAACTGAGTTTCCATATTTAGGAATGAAACCTTTCATTCAAAAACATTTATATATTTTTTATTTTAATTAATTAATTTTCCATATTGATCAATACCCACAAATTTTCATTAATTGAAATTATTAAAAGTAATAGAAATATAATCTGTGAATTTGTATAGTGAGGGACTGTCCATTATCCTTGAGAAATGACCCTAAGGTCAACACTCTTGCTATATTCATAGGAATTGTAAATTTTAATTAATTTTTCTCACATGAAAATCAATTATTAGTAGACTATTTTAGGTTGATAAACCTTGGTTAAATTAAGAATATTAATTAAAAAATATTCCTCCATGACTAAGATTCTAAGTAAGACATATAATATTCTCTTGTTAATCCTTAAGTGTGATCCTATTAAGGGTAAAATGGATTATTGTCTACCCATTAGTGTTTTTAATATGGATTTTGGTTATGAAAAATATAGAGGTATTTTATAAATATTTTTTCACCTTTTATAAAGCTTCTTGTGGGTATTGAATTATTTTACAGCATATAAATGGTGGTTTTTTGAAATATTGAGTGGTGGAATTTTTAGAGTGGGTGGTCCCTTATCTCTATTTAGTATTCATTTCCATGGATTGCATGGATACTAGAAAAAGATAACCTGAGTCAAAATGGAATAATATCATATATTTCAAACAATATTACTTAAAACATCATTCTTTTATAATAATGTATTTGTTGTTTTTAGGAGGTTATGTAATTAATTGTCCATGTTTTATAATGTATATTAAAATTATGTGTCTTATTGAGTTGAGAATTTTATTATTTATTTATTTCCATGAATATATATTGTTCTTTTTTATGATATACATTTGTTATCCTTATTTTTAAAATAGGGTTATAGTATATTTTTTTCCATTGATTGACTTTGAAGGTATCTCATTTCCTTGTTGAAACTACCTAAGAATCTGTGTTGTTATTAATATTAATTTTTATTATTGTTACTATAAATATGATGTGTTTTTCTTATAATTTTGTGGAATGATATGTATGGTTATAAATCATTTATATGTTCCTCTTTTATTGATGAACATGTATTTGATGATGAATACACTGGGTTGTTATTTATACACCAGTTACACATGGATATGTATACATATGATGATATTCCTCCTAATAAAGAGAGATACCTCCCTGGTTAGGATAGATATGTACATATATTATTTATATTTTCTCTAGGAAGAGAGTTTCCTCCCAAGTTAGGTTAAATACAAGTATTTATGTATGTATGTATGTATGTATGTATGTATGTATGTATGTATGTATGTATGTATGTATGTATGTATGTATGTATGTATGTGTGTGTGTCTGTATGTATAAATGCCTTTTTATAAGGTGAGTAACCTCCTAAGTGAGGATGGATATATATATATATATATATTCATGAATGTATGTGTGTGTGTATACAACATCCTATGATGTACGAGTTAATAATGTTTTCTTTATATAGACACCATTGATGGATATTTTCCAATATGTTTTCATGTTTTTAGAGGTGGAAAAGTACCTTTGATATGGATTTATAGAATGTGTGAATGTAGGTATATTTAGTTTCCATAGATAAGTATGTGGGAAAATAAAATTAAATAATAATGTGAACTATACATGTATTGCTATAAATTATAATTGAAATATCATTTTTCACTAATTTCCTATATATCTTGTGCTGTTATTTCATATTATTTCATATAATGCATGGATATGTATATATAATATTTCATGTTAAGGAAACAATTGTGGTTGGACTATTGAGTTATGTATCTATACCCGACACATGCACCTTGGTGGACCTAAAAACTATACTTCTAACATGCATGTTAGGGTTCTAGAACTATAGGTAGAGTTAAGACATCTTGATAGCGATTATTGGACAATATCGAGATTATTTTATGGTCTTATTAAATAGGTATCCTCTTTATTTTTTTATTTTATATATTTTATCTAATTACCCTATTTTCATAACATTTTAATGATGTAAAATTATGTGATGTATCATGTCAATTAAATTACTATATTTTGATTACTAGTGTATCATGGTTTGCCATTAAATTTAAATCTATATGGTATTCTAGCTCATAATCGACATTGTGATTATTATTAATTTATTATTATATTCAATGACATAGAGGATAAATTATATTCACATTTTAGTTCCTCACTGATAGTAATCATCCTCTAATGTATTTGTAGGTGTTCCTAAGGTCATATAGTGACTAATATTTGACCATATTGATGGTTCTAGGTTGGAGATGTTATAGTTTGGTATAAGAGTTTTTTTTATTTCATTTATTTATTTTGGACAAGTTAGTTGTATATAGGTTGGATGGGACATGGAATGGGTACTGACCTTATGCCTCATGTACACCTGTATGGTGAGTATCCATGTTACCAAGGCTAGGTTTGGGATTCTTGTATTTTGAGTATTATAGTTTTTTGATTTTAGGAAATATTATGTTGCGAGTTATGAATTATTATTTTACTATTTTCCTAGGGTGTAAATATATGGTTATACATGAATTATATTCATCACATGGGTTTAAATTTCATGTGTATTACTATGTGTGATTGGTATATAGGTTTTTAAAAAATATATTTTTGTAAAACTAGTAGGAAATTTTTCTAAGGAAAAAATCTACAACATGTTTTACGTATTGAAAGTGTCATAAATAAATTAATAAATTTTTTCATGAACAATTTAATGCTATAATTATACTTAACTAAATATAACTTATATGTTAAATATTAAAAGATATTTTTAAAATGTTTTATAAAACAAATAAAAAGGTTTTGGTTAAATAATTAAACATAAATAATGAAATTAGATATGATTTCCTAAATAATTTTATGGAAGTGAATTAATTAATGAAACATTATTATCATAAATTTTATAGGATTTATCCATTGATAATTGTATTCTTGAGACAAATATATGGGAAAAAGCCTTGGGTTTAAAACAAATATCTTTTTTTCTTATATTATAATTTTAGTGTTTTGGTTGAGTATGCCAGTGTCTAATAAGGTTATAAAATGTATAAATTGATCTAGGATATGAACCCTTGATTTATTATTACAATTATTGTACATATACGTATTAAGTAATTTTCATATGATAACTTAGTTATGTGGATTACCTAGAGTGTTTTTGGGTCCAAATCACAAATAATGCATGTGATAGATAGTTTTTGTATGAGTATTGGATTTTTTTGTTTTGAACCGGGATGAAATTCGTCAAGTGGGTAGATAAATAGTACTAGTTTATATAAATAAAGGTACATATTCACACCTCAATTCATTTAAAATAGATGATGATTGGACTTCGGTGGTGTATAGATGGCGATATAATGGATATAGTTTGTGTATCCAAGTTATATACGATTTAAATGAGATGTATTAATTAAATTTTGATAGTGTATTGAGATAATAAAATATTAAAAATAGTATTATTGGTAACCAGTTCATCTTAAATAAATATAGGCTTCTAAGAAGTTATAAGAAGACCTGATAGTTTTCAAGGGATTTATCATTTTAGTAATCATGAAAAACTGGATATGTGCTTGAATCTCACATTAATTTTGAAAACATAAAATAAAAAATTGTATTTTATTTGAGAAAATTAATTTTTTATCTAGAATATAAATGAATATCAATCATAGTACAGATCATGTTATCTTTGTAAAGAAATCAAAATAAAAGGGTGATCCCATAATCTCATTAAGGGAATGCGTACAATGAAAGATATCCAAGAATAAACATGGAATTAATAATACAGAAGGATTAAATGATGTTAAAATAATTACATATAAATTATCACAAGATATTGAAACTTATCCATGTTAAACATTACTAATAAAATAATAACATGTACAACAATAAGTGATTTTATATTAACGGAATGCATAATATAGAAAATTATAAACATACAATTAGGGACTTGTGCCAGGAAATCCTACATACATGGGTAAATAATATAAAAAATACCTAATTGTTATTTTCTTATGATACATAGCATGAATAAAGAGGATAAGTAATTTTGGTCCCCACAAGTCACTTAATATTTAAATTTCATTCACTATATAAATATACAATAAAACTCATTTTATATTCTATAATAATCAATAACTATTAGAATACATAATGTTAATACATTCCCGATTCAAAATGATCCAAATACATAAATATAATGATGGTGGATGGTATCATTATATTATATCCTCAATGATTCACAATATTCATCAGAGGATGATGATATAGAATAACATAATTTTAAAAGTTCATTTGAACATTTCGTAACAAAAATAACCTTTACATTTTTAAATAGCTTATATAAAATATAAAAAATTTCTAGAATATTTGGGAAAAAAATTCATTGATAATAAAAATTTAATTTTTTAAAGGATTATAAATTTTTTTTGTCATAATTATATAAAATATTTATCATGCGCTAATTATAAAAAAGAAGATTTCATTCATGCCTTTGGTAAAAACTTCATCACTCATAAAATGAATAAGAATATTCTTTTAAACAGTTTTTATTTAATGTAAAACATGGGTAAGAGGTATTCTAATGAATAAATGTATAATAGAAAAAAAAATCTTGGTAATATTTTAATTAAAATATTTACATGTAAGAAATTATTCCACAACGAATATATTAACAAATTTGGTTTTTCATAAAATAATTATTTTTTTTAGTATATAGAGTGGGGAAACGTAAAGGAAAAATTGAAATTTCAAGAAATAAATAGACTGGATGAAAATATATGTGGTTTAAGTAATAAATATTTTAAAATTTCCATCAATATAAATTTAGACATAAATAATCTCGAATTAAAATAATATTGTATAATAAACCCTTACCACTTTGGTAACTATTGAATCATATCCCTTAAAAAAGAAATAACATAAAATTAAACATTAAATACAATAAATATAATTGATTCATGATATAAAATATCATTTTTTTTACAAATACTACATGTAAGAAAACAGTTTTGAATATCTCATATATCTCACAAAAACAAAAGTGAGATGAAAAACCATTAAAAATATCATAACATAGAAGTGGGAATTAATAAATGATGTGATTAATTGTAAAAAAAATGTAAATACACATAAAACTAGTGTAAATACAACCTAAAATAATAATATGTCATTCAACCCATAATGTTGGCATAACATAGTCAACAAAGAAGAGATATAACTTAATGAAAAAAATTATGTTAAGAAACCCCTTACCTCAAGTCTGACCTGATTACTAAGTGATTTTAACCCCATATATAATAAATTAAAATTTATTATAATAGTATAAGAAATCATATACATACTTAAAATGTAATATATTATCCAACTATAACATGACACCATCCTTTTATTATCAATTATTTATTTAAATTATCGTTTCTAAGTGTTTACTATTCCCTTTTTCATATAAGTTCCGGTTTTGTAGTTTCATTCCATACATATTTCTCATAGTAAAATCATTTCTATAATTAAATCATGATATAAATATCATTTATATTTTTCATATAAATATTTATAGTAATTCTTGAAATGCATAGATGAAAAATGAATCGCTTCACCTCATGGAGGGGGTAGTCCACATATACACACGAGAGATGTTATGATATTTTAATGGATGGAAGGGAAATAAGGTAAATGATATATTATATTAAAAGAAACAAAATTATGTCATATATATAATATATATTAATTAGCTCTATATTTATAACTATCCAAGTAATGTATTGATGAAAAATTAATTACACTGCTACATGGAGATGGTAGCTTGTATGTATGCACGAGCAATGTTTTCATTTTACATAGGATGGAAAGAGATTAGTAAGGGTTGTTACACCAGAATAATTATATTTAAATATATTTTAGACAATGATTTTATTATATGATCATGGTTATAGAATATGTGAATTAGGTTAAAGTGGAAATAAAATGGTGATAACCAGTTAAAAATTGTACCTCTTCTTCAAAAAACCATGTTTGGCTTAAAACATAAGACTTATAGGCTGTTCCATCGGTGAGAAAATAGCCTCATGGTCATGGGGAGTAACTTAGTTAGGTATTTGGGTTGGTATTTTTCAATTTAAGTTCCTTAAGAGGTATGAATAAGATAGGAGAGGTGATTTCCTTTTAGAAGTGAGGGGAGGGGCACCCTTAGAATTACTAAAGGTACTAAATTAATATAAATCAATTTTAATGTTCATTCAGTACCGAATTGAAAATTTTAAAACAATTGATGGATAAAATTCAAAATAGTTTCATAAAATAACAATTATTCCTGATTATTTTAAGATTGATCCATTTTTATTAGTTTTACCCCCTAATTGAGATTATCTAATGATAACTGTGATGATAAATTTTTTACGAATTAGGGGTCAATAAAGTTAATTTGAAAGTAAAATTATCCCATAAGTGGAAAATTATTTACAATCTAGACTATATCCCATTCAATTTTTGAAAGTAAATATTCTTGTTAATTTTAAATCATTTAAGAATAAATTATTAATCATAAAAAACCATTAATGTCATGATCGAGACTATCCACATAATTGAATATAAAAAATAAAAATATATTAACATAGTTTTAATTTGAAATTTTAAAAAATCACTAATACATTATATTTATCTAAAAAATTCATGAAACACTATAACCCAGCCAAAAATATAGCTTTTAATGTTTTTAAAATCATTTAATTTATTTTTATACTTCTTGGACAAGCATTATGCCATTATTATGTAAAAATTTAAGGTATTTATATTTATTGAACATTAAATATAAATTATATTAACAAAAAAATTAGTCAAATTCAGCATGTTCTTTTATAATAGTTCATAACTTTTTTATCCCAATCAGAAAATTTATAGATATTAAAAGAAAAAAGAGACATTTTGGAATTATCAAAGATAGTTAGCAAAAAAATTCTATATTTTAGATGATACTAAGTGGTTAATGAATTAATCTCATCCAATAAAAAATAATCAGGTTTATGGATGATTTCGAAGCCTTGTTTCATAGTTTTAACCTTGTCCTACCATTTTTTACATTTTCACGATGAAAACATTTTTACCATGGTTATTATCGATTAGGACAAAAAAATAAAGTTGAAATAATTAAACAATTCAAAACTCCTAATTGAAAATATGGAATATATTTTTTAATATTAAATTTATAGTAGTACATGCTAGAATCCTCACATGTACTAAATCCAGATGTGGTACCATTATAGAACAAACATTCAAACAAGGTGTAACCAATGATGATTGTAGATCGTAGAAACATTTTTATATAAATCATGTCAACTAACTTATCCAAAGTATTATGGTGGACCAAAAATTTTCTATAGGAAACATGGGATCTAGAACAAGAAATCAAATAGGATCACTCTCATCTGTTTTAGTGGATAAAAATAAATTTCATGGGAAATTTTTCTAAATTGGGGAAGAATGTAATAATAGTAAATTTTAAAAATGAAAATACTTTATGAATGTATAAATGCTTTATTAAGTAATGTATATATAGAAATAACATTATCAATAATTTATTTTTTATCTTATCACATTATAAAATATAGCCAGGATTTTTCGGCCAGGTTTAATAGACCATTATACATCATAACCATTGTTAATATAGTTATTATATAGTGACCATTAAGATTATCATATATTAAAGGTTATAATAAAATATAATTAACATAGAAGTAAGAATTTATGGTCTAGAACAATTGTATTATACAATATAAATCCAATTTACTGGATATTATGATAGATATGGAATCACTGGGATTTACCCTTACAAATCGTAATCTAAGAATCAACAAATGAAACATGAGATAAACCATGTATGGGAGAAGTTCAAGATCAGAGAGATATCAAACCAATCCATGTTCATTGAACCACCCCATGAATGTACTAACATCATACACCTCACCCATAGGATTTATACTTGGGTAATAAGGGGTTATTTATTGAGACCCTAGTAGTATGAGTTTATATATTTTCTTTTAAAAAATGATTATATTTATCCCTTTTAGTATTACTTTATATATATACATGATTATATAATGATTTTGATAAAAATTAGTTTTATATTTTTATGAAATAAATATCTTTAATTAAAACACACAATTTGATAAAATGAATAAATTTTAAAATAAATATATTTTTTCTTAAATTTTTTTTATTAAATAATACCTAATTAAAAATAAATGAAAATATAATTTTACATATTCCAATGTAATTTTTATAAGGGATGGAAAGTGGTTTATATCATAAAGAATAATATTTTACAGTAAGTAAATATATTTATTTAAAAGTGTAATTTCTCATATTTATATTTCTTAAAAAATAAATTTCATTTCTGAAATTAGAATGCCGAAATTATAAAATGCTGATTTTTTCAAAATTTTAAGAGAAAATTAAATTTTTTGTGTAAAAATTAAATATATTATAAATATTCCATATGTATTATTAAATATTAATGTCCCAAAACTGATGTAATAAATTATATAAATGGTATAAATGATCAAAAATATATTTACAAGGAAAATTAATGTAATTTTGAGCTTGTTTTTTTAGTTTTACAAACTAAAAATTAAAATATTGTAAATATTTTATGGAATAAAATTAATTAGTTGTGAACATGATTCCCTTTCACATCACAAATGGTTTTAATTTAATGTGTTAGATTTTTATCAAAATAAAATAGTGAAAACTACCCCTATTTGTATGAATCGATAGATAAAAACCAAGGGAAGGTTTTTGGTTTTGGTTTTTTTACATAGAGTCCAAAACCAATGTTTGGAAATTAATAAAGAATTCTCACCTATTTTGGAATAAATACCCACCCATCATTAATTTAATCATCACAACTGTCCCATTTATAATAATGTTACTCTCCCTAATCCCTCTAAAAAACAATCATAAGGTGTTCTAACTCACTTAAGAATCTCCTAACATGCATTTAGATGCACCCGCTCATGTAATGGGATGCATTATTTATCTTATTTATTCAGGTACTTTCTTTATATTAAGTCTTTTTATTTCAAAAAATTCTATTTTATACATGTTTTATGTAACACCTGATGATTTTGTGAATTATTTTCCAAATTTAAGTAATCTTTTTGATATGCTTTATAGACAACAATGAGCATAGCTTTCATATCAATTTTATCTTATGTCGCATGTAACAATGAGTTTCTTTGAAATATTTCATGATTTGTGACACTGAAATTTAGTGAAACATATAATAATATAATCATAAATATGTCTTTTATAACATAGTAGTTAAATGGGAAGGTATGAATATTATTATATAATTTATGAAATATACATATAAATTTCCTACTCAATGTATATTTACTTATAAATTATTATTAAATAATAAATAAAATTTCAGTAATGAAATTATATTCATAAAAAAATTTTAAAATAAATTTTTTATTTTTATGATAAAATATTATAAAATATATATAGAGCTTTAAGATAATTTATTTGATAAAATGAGCATCATTTTTTAACCATCATATCTAAATTTAATTATTGTTATATTTTGGGTTTCCTTCTATAAAATATTGATTTTTCAATGAAAAGTGAATATATATATATATAACTATCATTTATTTTCAATAAATTAAGTAATTTAAATGCACAATTATGTTTTAATGAGACATAAGTATTCATTATTAATATTTAATTCAATTAATTTATTGGGAATCAACATTATATTGTATTTTAGTATAAGTTAATTTTGGGGTTTAAAAAGGGTTTTTTAAGAAAACAATTTTAAAGTGAATAATGTTTCTCCCTTTTAATTATGTAAAATAATATCTAATTGGTAATGTTTTAACTGATATTTATATATTTTATTTCAATAAAATTTAACTTATATTCAATAAATTATTATTATAATTCATATAGTTTATATAAAATCATATTTTTCTTTAGAAATATCCACTTCTTGAAAATAATCACTTTCTTCAGGTCCACGAGTTTTGTTTTAAATTTAATTTTTCTAATTTTTGTTAATTTATTTCAAAGAAACCTAATTTTTTAAATAATCATGTTAAAATTATATTAGGTTTATGTTTTTATAATTTTTTGAAAATATTTATTTTTTGATGAATTGTGAAAAATACTGAATTATAATTGAAAAATGCATTTCTGTTAAAATTATTTATAAAGTTAAATTATATTTTTAAAAAGTCTAAAAGTAAAATCTGTTAAATTATATATCTATTGATATAATTAATGATTTTATAGTCAATTTTATATTGAAAATGGACTTAAATAATTTATAACTATTTGAAAAATATATATTTGAATACCCACTTTCTCTGCGTGACTGCGAGATTTATTTTAAGTTAAATATTTCTATAGTTATAAATTAAATAGAAAAAAATAGATTAAATATTTTTGAATAAACATAATATATTTTATATAATAAGTTCATATTATTTTTTTACCAAAATTAATAGTGAAAACAGTAAAAATTAATTACTTCGGTTAAGGTAAAAATGTGTTTACTATGGGTTAAACTAAAATGACAATGGTTAAAATAAACTAATTTTTTTTATAAAATATATTTTAAATCCATATTTAGACACTATCATGTATAATTAGCTTTAATAATCATTTTTTTTCATTATGACATGGTAAAAATGAGGGTACAACTTTATCTTTTCAAAAAATTACATGTGTGCCACTCAACTCACTTATAAAAGGCCACCAATCTCCTCTCTTCTTCACACCATAAAATCCTTTTTTTAGAAAATTAATTTATAAGAAACATATCAAAATCGCTAATATTTTACTAGAATAATTTTTAAGTTCAAAAATCTATCCTAGGAAGGATTTTGGTGCAAACCTAATGGGGATACCTAAAAAAGAGGTAACATTCTTCAATGAGCCTTTTAACGTCATTTCTTCATCCACCTCCTTAAATTATTATTAAACCATTATGATATAGTAGCATAAGTGTATTTTATATATTTATTTGTCTTTATTTTATTGTAATGACCAAAAAACGTATCTACTTCTATAAAATGGTTTATGAAATCACCATTCGTGTTTAGGGAGGACTATCACCTCATGAACCGATGTCATTCATTTCTACATTACCACCTCTCACAGTTGAGTATTATGACGAATATAAAGTATAAATATGATATTTATAATTTTTTTTGTAATTAAATCTTATATAAGTTTTTTTACTTTCCATTTCATAGGGGATATTGTAACACCCCAAGCTTCTACGGTACACTTCTCTTTTAATAATACAGTAGCATGTGTTGTATGCAACTCCAAGATTCTAACAGGTCGCTACCAATCAAAGTAGCTGTTATGAATAGTAATACCCACCTTTTGAAATTTTATACATTCTATATTTCAAAATGGACTTCATTTTTGGATTCAGAATATCAAAATTATCCTTGGATGAAATTTTGGTACTTTTCGGATAACTTTTATATTTTGATGAATAGTGAAAATTACTAAATTTTTATTAAAAACAACATTTTTAATCGAAATAATTAATAGTGATAAATTATGAATTTGAGTGGTTTTAATGTATATTTATTATATATTTTTACCATTTAATAAAATTTTGGTCATTGAACATAATTTCACAATTAAACCGGACATAAACAAGTATCAATCTTTTGATAGTTATTATATCCTAAAAACACACTTTTTGTTTTGACAGCGGTAATTAATTTTAAATTAATTTATTCCAATTCTGTGTTTTGAATTTGGAAAAATGGATTCCATATTTGGAATCAAGATGTCCAAATTGTGTAAATAGGTAACTTTTTTTTAGACATTTTGAATAATTACTTCGGTAAATATTTTATTTACCATGGTTAAAGGGTAAATCTGATAAATAAGGGTTAAAAAACAATATTATAATAATACTAAATTACCCTAAAACGTATCCTAACCTTATTAGTGGATACCTTTTACAACCATGGGTATCTTTGGGTCGATTTTGGGACCACATGGATCCACTTGTAAGTGATAATGGCACTTTATATTAATTAAGTTAAAGTAAATACAAAAATGACATAAGCCTATATTTTTTAGAAAAATAATTTTTACATAGGGTTATATATGTTATATTTTCGACTATAAATATTAATTATAAATATAAAAAGATTTTATACATAATGGTATTTTATTTATAATTTTTAGACATTAAATAATTTAATTTATTTATGACACAATGATGTTCCAGTAATTACCTCATTAGTGAAATATTAAAATAATTGATATTATAAATACCCAAATAAATATAGTATGAGACTTTTAATGAATTATACGAATTTTATACGTTAATATGACATGTTAGTATTGATTTAAGTAATGTTTTTAGTAGTAATCATGCTATTATAATTTTCACAAAAATCAAATACCAAATAGTGTCAAAATTGACATTAAAGGGTTATTAAAACAAATATAATATTATTACTTGATATTAAATTCCTACAAATATATGGTTCGGAAAAAGGACTTTTATAATTATATTTTTATCATTAATGGACCACTTGGGGTTATCTTGAAGGCATATAGTATGATTATTAACTATATAATATAAAAATACAAAGTGACATCGTAAGTGTCAAACTAATTAACCAAGAGTTAAAACTAAAAGATAAGATTAATATAATGACCCAAACCTATCTATAATATATTGGTTGAAAGGATTTATACCCATCCCAAACTTAGAATTTTAATAATCTACTTTTGAGCCATTAGAAAGTGAATGTGATTTTATTAAAAAATAATACTTTAAGTTTTTTCAAAAGTGCCCCTCACCCATCTTATAAAAGGTCACTCCCCCTTCTCATTAATTCACACCTTAAAAGCCTTTTGGTTAGGCCAAAACCTGCCCAAATACTCTATAAAATTCTCTCACTTCAACCTAGAGGACTTATTTTGATCAGAAAGCCAACCTATGGAGCCATTTTGATCAAATAAAAAAGAAGAACCCAAAGAATATGTAATGTTTTCACCACCCTTTTTCAAGTTCATTTCTTCTTCAACTACTTATTTCCTTTTTATTTCCATTATAAAATAATAAATCCAATATATTATATATAATGTGATGTTATTATAAATATTGAACAACCAAATTCATTATTCTATCCATCCCCTGAATGACATGTCACAAAATGTGTGTACGTAAGGCCTACCGTCTCCACGTCATGGTGTAATTGTTATTAAATATATTATTATTTAGATGGGTATAATAATGATGTATAATTCATGTAAATAATAAATATAACATTATAAGGATTCTATATATATGATATACCATCCAATTTTATATTATTTTAATATCAAAAGAATGATATTGTCGCTCGTGTGTACGTACGGACTACCGTCTCCACGAACGCGATGAGATTCATTCCCCATTGTATCCATTCAATTCTAATTCTCATTTTATGAATAAAAATAATTTTTAAGGACTTGATACAATTATGGATATGAATAAGATACAACCTATCCAAAACAAACACAGCTTATGTAACAAAACATATAAAATAAAATGAGTAAGTTAACACCTGAAACGACGATAATACTAAAATATTATTAACAAAGCATTATTAGAAGATCATATATGATATCATAATTATGTATATGGTTCTTGTATAATTTAATAACAATGTTTTAACTATTATACAGGAGGTTAGAATACCATCAACTAAGGAAAAGTACAAGGTAAGGGTTTATTTCACAATCTCTTCATTATCTGAGGTTGTTTATACGTAATTATCTACTAGGACCTCTTTATCATCCACATCCATGTTTCTAAAAAATGTATTACAAAACATTCTTAATATTTTACACAATATGGTTTAAAGGCATTTATACCTTTGTTTTACTTTTTATAATATTTTTATAAAGGAATCATTCCATCATTTTCCAAACAAGGTCCTTTTTAACATTTTTGACAAAATTAAGGTAAGAATGTTTTTTTAACTTATACGGCGGGTGCGGCTATTTTATGCTATTTTAAGATCTTCAAAGCTTCCCTTACAAGATTAGAAGGATTTTTTCAAAGTAAATGTTTTATTTTATAATTATGCGACCTTTAAATGATTTCAAAAATAGAGATATTTCTCTCAAATAGTTTTGATTTCATCTATGTCAACATCCTTTGATGGATTTTAAGTTTATTTGAAGTTGATTTATTATGATACAAAACTTCCATATTGTAATGAAGTTTTTGTGATATGTTTTACTATGGATGTTCTATTTTTATATCATTCATGGTTTATGGTTAAAGTATTGACATTTCATTAGCTAGTTTTAATACGAATGTTTATGATATGTTTAAACCTTTTCATATGAGGAATGTATTGGACTTAGTAAGTGATGGGTGGAGCCCACTATAGCTCCTCGATGCATCGGTAGGTCTCATGAGACAACTAGACATGGAATTGGATGAGGCCCTTTCCCAATTTGATTTATGGTTTTGGCCGAGGCCTTAATCATTTTAGACGTCTTGGATGAGGCTTTGAAAAAATGTTTCAGAATGTCCGACATTATACATTCCCTCATTATGGAAATAATATTGATGGTTCATGTGGTCATTTGACTAGTAGAATACCCATGATTATGTTTTATTATGGAATTATTTACTCATCTCATATACTTACCATAAACTTATTCATGTTTGTTATTGGTAAGGGCATGTGGTTTTAATTATTTATCATCATTAATATTTATGTCATTTTCCGCTGTATTACTTATCCTTACTGAGCATTTGAGCTCACCCCTTTCTTATGTTTTATTTTCCCAGGATATGAAGAAGTTAGTTATGAGTGACCTGTAGGCATAATATAGAAGTCTTGGATGCTTCTAATGAAATATATTTTTATTGTATTTCTCTTCAAGCTGTAAAGTTAAACATATGTATGAATCTTGTTTCCAATAATTTTAAACTGATCGGTCTTTCGAGACATGATCTCCTTGTGATAATTCAAATGTTATGTAATAATGCACCGACTCTAGGTAACTAGGTTCTGGGAATTACTTTTGGTATTAGAGGAAGTTTAGTACAAACCTTTGAAACTAGATTTAGGTAAAATCTGATTAGAGCACATAGCCCTAAGATAGACTTTGGGGATTAGTATAGAATAACTTCCTAGAATTTTGGTATTGTAGAGATTTTGTTAGTTTTTCCGAGCAATACATCCATGTCTGGATACGAGCAGGTAGAGGCGGCTCTGGCACAGATGTACCTAGAGGTAAAACCCAAAAACACCGCTTTGAGCTAGATTTGAATGGGAATTGGCGCACGACAACGGGCCTTGCTGCACTCTTGGTTACGAAACTCCCGGGGGATATGCTTAGGATAATTCTCATTTTCATTACAAACCATTATGAAGGGTTATGAGTATATACTTCTTCAAAGAAAATGATTTTTTTATGATTATGGATTATATCCATAAACTGTTGAATTTTTGTTAAGTGTTTTAGAAGTTTTTAATTATATATTTCTATTCATAAACTAATCTAGTTAATGACATTGTTTTGAAATGGCACTTAGTGGAAGGAATGGAAACTGTATCAATGCATGCACTCCATGTAAGGATTTCCCTCCTTCTCAAGATAATTATATTGGAGCTAGTGATACAACTGGTGCTGAACAACTAATCACCATACAGGGACAACTCGCTCAGGTTATGAATAATAACCTTACCTATATGGAGCACCCTGATCCGCAACATGGAGGATCAATGTTAGATCACTTCATGAGGAAACTACCACCAATATTCAATGGGAGTAAAAATCCATTAGTAGCTGAGAAATGGATAAATTCCTTAGAGAAATTATTCCATGCCTTGGGGAGTAGTGAAAGGGAAAAATTTGTCCTGGAAGTTTATTGCCTCACTGGAGATGCTGATCAATGGTGGTCGTTGATACAAAACATGAAGGAAGATGACGAAGTATCAAATATGGAATGGAGGGAGTTCAAAGATCTCTTCTTAGAAAAATAGTTCCTCGAGACCATCGAGCAGATATGGAAAGGAAATTTCTGAGTCTGAGACAAAAGGAGGATGAGAATGTCGCAAAGTATGAGGCTAACATTACAAGGTTAGAAAGGTATACTGCAGATTATATACGTAACCCAAGAAGTAAGATTGATCGTTTCTTTGATGGGTTAAAACCATTTCTCCGTCGAGCATTAGTATCACAATCCTTCTCATCATACGAAGATATTGTCTCGTGTGCAATCAAGACAAAAATGGAATTTTCTAAGTCTTATGACTTTAAATCAAAGAAAGAGAAGAAGAGATCTGCTGAACACTCTGGGAAAGGAAATAAGAAAACAAGGAAGAAGGGTAGAATTGAATTTCCACCCTGTGATAATTGTGGAAGGAATCACCCTAGTGCCTATCTAAAAGGAAAAGAAGTATGCTACAAATATAGAAAGGAAGGCCATCTAGCTGTTGATTGTAAAGGAAAGAAAGATGCTACTGATGTTCAATGCTACAATTATAGGTATATGGGGCATTATTCAAATGAATTTCCTAACCGTTAGGGGAACTTACCTAAGAAAAGGCCAAGGGATCAAGGCAAAGCTTATGCTATCACTACTGCTGAGGTAGAAACTTCTAAAGACATGGTGGCAGGTAATTTAATGGTTTCCTCAAGTTTAGAAAATGCATTATTTGATTCTGTATCATCACATTGTTTCATATCTTCCCAGTTTGCTATAAAAATTAGATATTTCCAATTTGATTTAACGAGGGTGTTTTCAGTCAAAACCCCTAAGGGAAGTAACATTGCTACAAAGTTATGTCAATCAGTCCCCATTAAGGCATATAAATGTTATTTATCTGCTGATATCATCATCATACCCATGATTGAACTTGATATAATCCTTGGTATGGATTGGATTTCAGACCATGATGTGAAAATTTATTGTAAGAAGAAGGAGGTTATGATTTTTGATTATGATTATAAAGAACACCTTATCTTTAGAGAAGAATCGTCACCACCTTATTCTTATTTAGATCCACCCCAGTAGCTCAACTAAATTCAATTATTGGGAGGAAGATAATGAAATGACTGAGTGTGAGGAATAGAATTTTCAAATAGAGGATGTACCTATTGTGAAATAATATGTAGATGTGTTTATGGAAGATTTACCTGGACATCCTCTAGAACGATAAGTTGTGTTTTCCATTGATTTAATAACTATTTCAAGGCCCATATCGAAAACCCCTTATAGAATGGCCACTGTGGAATTAGATGAACTAAAGAAACAACTAGAGGAATTGAGTAATAAGGGATTTATTTTCCCTAGTGTTTCACCATGGGGATCCCCTGTATTTTTTATTAAGAAGAAATATGGATCTATGAGGTTGTGCATTGACTATAAGGAGATCAATTCTATAACAATAAATAACAAGTATCCCCTATCTCGCATTGATGATTTATTTGACCAACTGCATGGAGCTCAGTAATTTTCAAATATTGACCTTGATCTGGATACCATCAGTTGTGTGTGAAAAAGGAAGACATTCCGAAGACAACATTTCGAACAAGGTATGGGCATTACGAGTTTACAGTAACACCGTTTAGATTGACTAATGCACCCTCTATATTTATAGATCTAATGAATAGAGTTTTCAAGGAATATCTCGATTATTTTGTGGTGGTATTTATTGATGATATCTTGGTATACTCCAAAAGCTAATAAGATCATGAAAATCACTTGCGCATTATCCTGAAGACTCTTAGAAGACATGAAATATATGGGAAGTTTAGAAAGTGTGAATTCTGGCTTCAAGAGATTTCTTTTCTTGTCCATATTGTCTCTAAGGATTCAATCTCTGTTGATCCTTCTAAAACAAGAGCAATCCAAGAATGGCCAACACCGACGAGTATAATCGAGGTACACAATTTTATTGGTTTAGCAGGTTATTATCGACATTTCGTCCAGAATTTTGCCCAATTGGCTAACCCATTAACGAAGCTTACACGTAAAGGGGTTAAATTTGTTTGGAAAAAAGAGCATGAAGAATGTTTTGAAGAACTGAATAGAACATTAGTCAATGATCCTATATTGACTCTACCATAAGGGAATGATGGGTTTGTTATTTATAGTGATGCATCGAATAAAGGACATGGCTGTTCCCTTATGCAGAATGATAGGGTTATTGCCTATGCATCACGACAGCTGAAAATTCATGAGCAAAACTATCCTACTCATGATCTTTATTTAGCTACTGTAATATTTTCTCTAATGATTTTGAGACACTATCTCTACGGTGAAAAATGTGAGATTTATACTAATCACAAGAATTTGAAGTATATTTTCTCACAGAAAGAACTCAACAGGAGGAAAAGGAGATGGCTTGAACTACTCAATCATTATGATTGTACGATGCACTTCCACCCGGGGAAGGAAAATAAAGTTGCAAATGCTTTGAGTATAAAGGATCATGAAGTTTTGAACAAGATGAGAGTTGAAATGGATCCTATTTTCATGGATTTAGTAAAGTTGGATATGGGAATAACCATGGAAGGTGAAACATCGATACATATTCAAATGGTTTCCAAACCATCTTTACTAGAAAGGATAATGAGTTCTCAGACCGGTGATGAAGAGTTTCAAAAGAAGAATAAAGCTGTGAATGATGGAAAATTGAGTGAATTTGTGTATGAAGATGGAATTTTGAAGTTTGGGAAGAGAATTTGTGTTCCCAATATACCAGATCTAAAAAGAGAATTGTTGGATGATTCTCATAGTTCCAATTTATCTATACACCCTGGGAGCCACAAAATGTATAGAGATTTGAAGGAACATTTTTGGTGGGACAACATGAAGAGGGAGATTGCTGATTTTGTTTCATGATGTATGGTTTGTCACTAAGTGAAAGTTGGAAGGCAACAGCCTGGAGGAGTCATGCAACCTCTTCCTATACTTGAGTGGAAATGGGATAATATTACAATGGACTTTTTCATGGGACTACCAAAGACTGTTAGAAGGAACAATGCAATATGGGTCATTGTTGATCATCTTACCAAGTTAGCACATTTTCATGCTATAAGGGAGGATTTAACACTTGAACGTCTAGAAAGTATATATATTAATGAAGTTTTGATACATCATAGAGTACCCCTATTGATTGTTTCTGATCGTGATCCCCGTTTTACATTAAGATTCTGGAAAATTCTTCAGAATGCCTTGGATATTGAACTTTTTTTGAGCACTTCCTACCACCCTCAAACAGATGGACAATCAGAACGAACTATTCAAACCATAGAAGACATGTTGAGATCACGCTCACTTGACTTTCAGGGTATGTGGGATCAATATTTACCTCTGGTAGAATTTTCTTATAACAATAGCTTCCATTCAAGCATTCAGATGGCACCATATGATGCATTATATGGAAAGAGATGTCGCACACCAACCTGTTGGGATGACGTTGGTAAAAGAAAACTTGTAGGCCCATAACTAGTGAAGGAAATGATGGAAAAAGTGAAGGTAATCCAAAACCACATCAAATCATCTCAAAGTAGGCATAAGAGCTATGCTGACAACCGAAGAAAGGATTTGTAATTTCAGGTGGGAGATCATGTTTTCATGAAGGTATCTCCATGGAAGGGAGTTATAAGTTTTTTTAAGAAAGGTAAATTGAGTCCAAGGTACATCGGAACTTTCAAAATTCTAGAAAGAATTGGTGTTATAGCTTACCGTTTGACAATGCCGCCAAATCTCTCCAAATTTCATGATGTGTTCCACGTATCGCTGTTGCGGAAATACATGCCTAACCCAACACATTTACTCGCCTATGAGGAATTAGAATTGGAACCTGATCTATCTTATTGTGAAGAGCCCATCAGGATTCTTGATACGAGAGAAAAAGTGCTGAGAAACTGGACGACTTATCTGGTAAAAGTCCTATGAAGAAACCATAAAATGGAAGAGGCAACGTGGGAACCCGAGGAACTTAGGATGAAGAACCACCCCAGTCTTTTTATGCAGTAATATTATAGAAATTTCGAGGATGTAATAATTTTAAGGAGGGGAGAATGTAACATCCCAAGCTTCCACGGTACGCTTCTCTTTGAATAACACAGTAGCGTGTGTTGTACGCAACTCCGAGATTCTAACACGTCGCAACCAATCAAATTAGCCGTTATGAATAGTAATACCCACTTTTTTAAATTTTTTACATTATATATTTCAAAATGGACTTCATTTTTCTATTCGAAATATTGAAATTATCCTAGGATGAAATTTTTGTACTTTTTGGACAACTTTTATATTTTGATGAATAGTGAAAATTACTAAATTTTTATTAAAAACAACTTTTTTAATTGAAATAATTAATAGTGACAAATTATGAATTCAAGAGGTTTTAAAGTATATTTAGAATATATATTTTCCATTTAACACAATTTTGGTCATTGGAAATAATTTCACAATTAAACTGGACATAAACAAGTATCAATCTTTTGATAGTTATTATATCTAAAAAACACGCTTTTTGTTTTAACGGCGGGAATTAATTTTAAATTAATTTCTGCCACTTCTGTGTTTTGAATTTGGAAAAATGGATTCCATATTTGGAATCAAGATGTCCAAATTGTGTAAATAGGTAACTTTTATTTTTAGATATTTTGAATAATTACTTCGGTAAATATTTTATTTACCATGGTTTAAGGGTAAATCCGGTAAATAAGGGTTAAAAAATAATATTATAATAATAATAAATTACCCTAAAACATGTCCTAACCTTATTGGTGGATACATGTCTGACCATGGGCATCTTTGGGTCTATTTTGGGACCCCATGGATCCACTTGTAAGTGATAATGACTCTTTATATTAATTACGTTAAAGTAAATACAAAAATGACATAAGCCTATATCCTTTAGAAAAACAATTTTTACATAGGGTTATATATGTTATATTTTTGACTATAAATATTCATTAGAAATATAAAAATATTAACTACATAATTTTATTTTATTTATAATTTTTAGACATTAAATAATTTAATTTATTTTTGACACAATTATGATGCAGTAATTACCTCATCAGTGAAATATTAAAATAATTGATATTATAAATACCCAAATAAATATAATTTGAGACTTTTAATTAATTCCAAGAATTTTATAGGTTACTATGACATGTTAGTATTTATATAAGTAAATTTTTATCGAAGTAATTATGCTGTTATGATTTCCACAAAAATAAAATACCAAATAGTGTCAAAATTGACATAAAAGAGTTTTTAAAACAAATATTATATTATTAATTGATTTTAAATTCCTAAAAATATAAGGATCGGCCAAAGGACTTTTATCATTATAGGTGTATCATTAATGGACCACTTGGGGGTCTCTTGGAGGTATATATTAAGTTTATTAACTATATAATATAAAAATACAATGTGACATGGTAAGTGTCAAACTAATTATCCAAGAGTTAAAACTTAAAGATAAGGTTAATATAATGACCCAAACCTGTCTAAAATCTATTGGTTGGAAGGATTTAGACCCATACCCACCTTAGACGTTGAATAATCCTATGTGGAGCCATTATAAACTGAATACGATTTTATTATAAAATAATACTTTAAGTTTTTTCTATAGAGCCCCTCACCCCTCTTATAAAAGGGAAGTCCCCCTTCTCATTACTTCACACCTTCAAAGCCCTTTGGTTCGTCCAACCCCAGACCAAATACTCTCTAAACTTCTCTCACTTCAACCTAGAGGCCTTAGTTTGAGTATAAATCCAACCTAAGTATCCCTTTTGATCAAATCAAAAGGAAGAACCCGAAGAAGAGGTAATGTTTTTAGCACCCTTTTTCAAGTTCATTTCTTCTTCAACTTCTTCTTTCCTTGTTATTTCCATTATAAAAAAATAAATCCAATATATTCTATATAATGTGATGTTATTATAAATATATAACAACCAAATTCATTATTCTATCCATCCCTTGAATGACATGTCGACATATGTGCGTACGTACGGCCTACCGTCTCCACATCGTGGTGTAATTGTTATTCAATATATTCTTATTTAGATGGTTATAATAATGATGTATAATTCATTTAAATAATAAACATAATATGATAATGATTCTGTATATATGATATACCATCCAATTATATATTATTTTAATATCAAAAGAATGATATTGTCACTCGTGCGTACTTACGGACTACCGTCTCCACGAACGCGATGAGATTAATTCTCCATCGTATCCATTCAAGTATAATTCTCATTTGATGATTAAAAATAATGTTTAAGGACTTGATAGCATTCTGGATATGTATATGATACAACCTATCCACAAAAAACACGGCTTATGCAACAAAACATATAAAATAAAATGAGTAAGTTAACACCTGAAACAACGATAATAATAAAATATTATTAACAAAACATTATTAGAAGATAATATATGATATCATAATTAAGTATATGTTTCTTGTATAATTTAATAAAAATGTTTTAACTATTATACAAGAGGTTAGCATACCATCGACTAAGTAAAAGTACAAGGTAAGGGTTTATTTCACAATCTCTTCATTATCCGAGGTTGTTTATACGTAATTATCTACTGTGACCTCTTAATCATCCACATATATGTCTCTCAAAAATTAATTTGAAAAAATTCTTAATATTTTACAGAATATGGGTTAAATTCATTTATACCCTTGTTTGACTTTTTATAAGATGGTTATAAAGGAATATTTTCTTCGTTTTCCAAACAAGGTCCTTTTTTTAAAGGTTAGGGCCGAAGACTCATTTATTATTTAATCAAATAAAATACCTCTTTAACTGGGTAGAGGGAGACCCATTACATAGCCCGAAGGCCCAATGGAAATTTAGCCCCTTACATGGCCTGTAGGCCCATTTGTTTTGGCCCAAATCCCATTCTGTGATGGATTTTAAGTTTATTTGAAGTTGATTTATTATGATACAAAAATTCCATATTGTAATGAAGTTTTTGTGATATGCTTGACTGTGGATGTGATATTTTTATACCATTCATGGTTTATAGTTAATGTATTGACATTTCGTATGCTAGTTTTAATATGAATGTTTATGATATGTTTAAACCTTTTAATATGAGGAATGTATTGGACTTAGTAAGTGACGGGTGGAGCCTGCTATAGGTCATCAATGTATCGGTAGGTCTCATGAGACAACTAGACATGGAGTTGGACTAGGCCCTTTCCCAATTTGATTTATGGTTTTGGCCGAGACCTTCATCATTTTAGATGTCTTGGCTGAGGCCTTGACAAAATGTTTCAGAATTTCTGGCATTATACATTCCCTCATTATGGAAATAATATTGACGGTTCATGTGGTCATTCGACTAGTATAATACCAATGATTATGTTTTATTATGGAATTATTTACTCATCTCATATTCTTTCCATAAAAGTATTCATGCTTATTATTGGTAAGGGCATGTGGTTTCAATTATTTATCATGATTAATATTTATGTCATTTTCCACCGTATTACTTACCCTTACTAAGCATTTGAGCTCACCCCTTTCTTATGATTCATTTTCCTAGGATATGAAGAAGTTAGTTATGAGTGACCTGCAGGCATAATCTAGGAGGCTTGTCTGCTTCTAATGAAATATATTTTTGTTGTATTTCTCATCAAGCTGTAAAGTTGAACATATGTATTAATCTTGTTTCCAATATTACTAAACTGATCTATCTTTCGAGAAATTATGTCCTTGTGATCATGCCAATGTTATGGAATAATGCACCGACTCTGGGTAACTAGGTTCGGGGTGTTACAGATATGATAAAGTTGTTCGTGTGCATGAATGACTACCACCTTGTGAAGCGATGTAATTCATTTTCACTAACGCATTACATGAAAAATAATAAGGATAATGTAAATAAATTTTTATGATATTAATGAAATAATTATGAAATATTATCTTTATTAAATTATAATATATCATTTTATTTATTTCATTTTCACTCACAGAAATATGATAACATCATTCATGTACATGGGGACAACCACCTTCAAGAAGCCATGCGAGTCTCTATTTTCATCACCATGCCACAAGGATAATTTTTATAAGTATATTTAAATAAATAATATGGTATTTATGGTATTTATATAATTATAAATATATAAAATATTACTTATATCCTTTTAATAATGATCATTGAATAATGGAAATGTTACTCATTTGTATGAACGATCTACTGTCTCGATGATCATAACATTATTTATTTCATACAACCATATTTCATGATTAGTATTAATAATATAATTAATTTATAAATATGATAATAATTTAGTTATTATTAGTATATATATTATGAATCTATGATCAAAGTAATAGGACCAATATTAACAAATCAAAACATACCTGAATAACAAAGCAGTTATTACCTGAAACATGATTTTAACAAGGAATTATTAATAAAAGGGTAATAATACATAATAATAAAATCTTATATGGTATGATATATAAAATTATTGTTCTTTAATATATTTATAATAAAAACATATTTCTTATTCATGATATTCTAACATGTACAGTGGAAGCCTTGAATTTTTTAGTCAGAATGGCCCCAAGGCCTTCATTTTTTTATTTTTGATAAGCCCCCTTTCACGGGGTGAGGTGGAACCCTTACAAGGATTGAAGGATTAGAGACAATTACATGAACCATAGGTCTTAGATAGAATCACCCAGACAAGACACTTGGAACTACTCTTCCCTAGTATATGTCATGATATCAGCACTCCACCTTCGTAGGGCTGGTCCGCTAGCTGTGCTATGAAAAGCTGCACAGGCCCGGTACCAATGGCAAAGCCATACCCTCTCCTTTTTTCAAATCCAGTTAGCTCTGCTCAAGTGAATGCGCCATCCCTGAGTCCTCATCTAAAGCATTGTCCCAGGTAGTCAAACCGGTACATCAGCATTCATGGGCCGAAAGGTCTTGGGGTGGCCCGAAGGCCTTAAGGTGGCCCGAAGGCCTTGAGAATCAACTGGACCAAAGACCATGGGTGGCCCGAAAGCCTTGAAGGACCCAGGGACCAACCTGGTGGCCCAAAGGCCTAGATGGATGAATATTTACATCTGCTACAGTACTGAACAATAACTACTACATTAACTGTTATAGTACTGCTATAGTACTGGAAATACGACTCCACCTAGATTTGATCCCGGGTCTCTTGGACGCACCTACCGAGTCCTCACCAATCGGGCTGAGGCTCATGTGCTAGAAGCCTATAATTATGTTAAGCGATTTTTAGTCTCTCTGTTATTTATGGGATACATAAGTAAATTCCCCAATAATTTTTATTAAGGGGTGTATATACTTCCAATTTGAAATGTAATATCCCGAATCTCCTTAATTTTATTAATTTTAATTTTTAATTTGATTTTTTATTTATTTTGTATTTTGATTCAAATGTTTACTAGTCTGGTAAAGGGAATTTGGTATCAATTTTTATTTATTTAAGATATATGGTTATGTTATGAACTTATCTCTTTTTATGAGGTGTATATAAATCATATTTTACATGAAAATATCGTGAATATATTTATTATAATTCTATTTTGATTTTATTTTAATGATATTCATGTATGGGTCTTATATTTAAATTTTACTAAGGTGGTAAAGATTTTATGTTATAATATCATCGTTTATTGAGATTATTTTTGGCTGTTTTTATGATAAAATATTATGATCCACCTATAACAAACACAATTTTTTATATCCACTATTTATGTCATGAGAATAAAATTTTCCTTTAATTTTTCTCTCTTTATTTACTCAAGAGTTAAAAAATTGTGTTTTTAAGAAAAATTATATTTTGGGTCGATAACCTGTCCTCATCCAAAACTGGGTTATCTAAAGAAGTATTTTGAAAAACATTTTTTGTCATTTTTCAAATGAGTTACTAAATAAATTTTTTCCCAAGATTGTTTTTTAATTTTTTTAACGAATTTTCATGTCATTTTCTAAAAAACACCCATTTGTATTTTACTAAAAATGTAAATGGAATATTTTATTACTGTATAGGGAACAGAAACAATTTCCCACCATCATGACCTTAATTTTCAATGATGGTTCCTTTTTAAATTTTCAATGTTATTTTGAAATAAAATTAATTTCAATTTTTTTATGTTTTAATTTTTTTCATTATGGAAAGGATATTTTCAAAAAAAATATTTTTAATGATTTTTTAAAGATTGATTTATAAAATTTAAATAATATTTTCAAATAAAATAATTTTTAAAATGTTTTTTGTTTTAAAAAGGTTTTTATAAATAAGAATGTTTATTTTCATTAGGAAATTATTTAAAATATTTTTAAAGCATCCTTGTGAAGTTTTCAAGGTTTTTTTCAAAGAAAATAATTTTCCCAATGTTTTATGCCTTAAAAAGTTATTTTCAAAGTAAGGTTATCTTAACCATGAAATGTGTCTTGTAATATTATAATTCTATATCTATGATGACATCCTTTGATATTACTTAATCATTATCGAGGATATTATCCAAGGGTACCATTATTATTCCTTCTTGGAATGGTTTATGTTTATAATGATAAAATTTTCATGAGACCTGTTTCTCTTCCACTGGTTATACAATGATAAAATTATTATGATACTCGCTTCTATTTCCATGGATTGTTATTTGATTAATTGATGAAATTATTATGAAACCCATATATTTTATAAAGGTTTTGATATGATTAAAAGTTTATCAGAACCATTTTGTTTCTATGGGTTATGATATGATGAATGTTTTATTATCTCATGCAAAAAATACATATTATTTTCATTATGTGATTGATATGACCTATATATCTCTCAAATTAATTGGTTAATGATTTATATATCATGAGATATAAAGGACTAGAATGGGATGTGAACCCATTTCAATAGGGGACTTTGTCCTCTATGAAATTCTTAGGAGTGAACCTTGAACGCTATGACGATTTGGGGAGAGGACCCATTCCACTATATTATCCTTAGTAGTGAGACTCTACTACCATGGAAATGATTTTCTAGGACTATGTGTATGCCACATTTCTATGTCTTATGAAAATGTAATTCTCTCTTGGTTCATGTTCTTTGATTACCATATGATTCATGTCTTATGAATTAGCAATCATTATTGAATGACTCAAGATTATAATATTTGACAAATAGGGTATGGTTATGTTCTCATACCATTATGATCTTGTTATGATAACATATATCCCGTGAATACCATTATTGATCATCTCAGATCATCCTTTCTTATGTTTTCTTTCCCTAGGTTATGGATAATGGTTTAAAGTATGAGTACTAAAGCGGGGAGATCATTATTTTAGAAATTGAATATCTCTCATGAGTTAAGAGTATTATGTTCTATGTTTAAAAAGGAACAAAATTATTATGGTTCTTAGGCATGTGTTTGTGTAATGTAACGAATATTCACATAAAAATATGAAATATCCATATATGAGAAGCCTGGTCCACTATAGTTGGTATTAGAGGAAAGGTTTAGTTAATATTTGGAATATACGATGAAAAAATTTTAGTATGGAACCTAGAGATATTTCTGTGTATATTTCTATGGATGTTTCTAAGGATAAGTCTAAGGATGTGTCAAAGTATGATAAAATGTCATGGAATTCTGATAAATGATATAATAAGTGGTTTTCAAGAAATTACATCTCTTTCTAGATATTACAAGTGGATGTCACTGTAGAATAAAGATACCAAGGAGTAATAACTTTGTTGGGAAAAAATCCCTCAAGGTATCATTGAAGCATTTTTGAGGTGATTGTGTTTGTTGACAAAGTGGACATCTGAGTAGTGATTGTTGACAAAGCAAAACAATGACATACAAATTTGTTGACAAAGATGATTTCATGGTGGAATGTCAAGTTCAAGAGCTGAGGTCAGTGATCCATGTTTGATTCAAGAATGTCGATAAAAGGAATGGATGATCTGGAGGCGGTACAAAAGAATAGATACAAGGTGGTGCCGTTTTCCAGTGTTTTCCAAATTTTAGGGCCTGAAAATCGGCAAATGAAGAAAAGTGTTTTTGGCAAAAGGAATTGCGCGCTGAGGACTTGGAGTATAGGAAACTTGTGCGCCATATGTTTTTAACGATCAGAAGATCAAAATATGGCAAATTAAAGAGGTTCGCGCAAGTTTGGGAGTTGGTCGCGCAAGTGTCTAAAATGACAGGGGACTTGCGCCGAAACTGGGTCGCGCAGGTGACTTGCGCGCCATCGCGCAGGGTGGTCAGATTGCCTATAAATACTGGACCACCCCTCCTCATTTTGAACGGAGTTCAACACTTTGAGAAATCAGAGCTCCCGTCGCGCAGGTGTGGTGGTCGCGCAAGTGGTGAGTGTGGGTCGCGCAGGTGAATTGGCGCGCCAGTAGTTGAAGTTGTGCGCCAGTGTTAGAAGTTGCACGCCGGTTGGAAGTTGCGCGCCAATATTGGTTTGGGAATAAAAGGAAGAGAGTCGCGCAAGTTTGGAGTTGAGGAAGCTTGAGTCGCGCAAGTTTTTGAGGAGGACTTGCGTGCCCGTTGTGACTTGCGCGCTGATACTTGCGCGCCAAGATTGACTTGCGTGCCAAGTAAGGTTTTGTTCCAGTAGTGATTCTCGGACTGCGTGGAAGATGGTACGTAGCCCGATACCTTCGGTGTAAAGAGATATTCATCTACGGGTAAAAGTTGTACTTCAACAAAGCATCTACACACAGAGGAAGATGCATTCATTCATGCAAATGAAGAGACCTACAGGTCAATAAACTGTGAGTGGATTCCTTCCAAGAGCAGTGAGCTTAGGAAGAGGAAGAAGGTGATCCTCTCCACTGGCAGTGAGCCAGAGAGAGAGAAACAGGGAGTGACCCTTGGGAAAGCAGTGAGCTGACCCTAAACTTGTAAAGGTAGTGAGCCTGGGCTTAGAAGTGATCTAGCCCGAACCTTGTAATCCATAGCTAGTGAAGATTAGTGGAATTTGGTACGACTGGAAACTTGTCGGCGTATGCTCCTTGGACGTAGCCCTTTGCAGTAAACCAAGTAAAATTGTTGTGTCCTGTGCATACTTCACTTTCTATTTACTTTGTGCAACAAGAAAAAGAGAGAATAGAGTTTTGCTCAACAGCGAAACAAGATCAGAACAGGCATTAATTTTAAATTAGTCATACCCTGATTCACCCCCCCTTCTCAGGGTATTCAGCCTTGTGGACCTAACAATTGGTATCAGAGGGAAGGTTGAAAGTTGTTCTTCTCTCAATGGATGTCACCAATCATAAAGGGATTCTGATCTTCGACAGATATGATTTTCAGATATGGAAGAATCAGATGCAACACTATTTCCGATCCTTGGGAATGGATGTGTTTTCAGCATCTATGCATGGTATCACAGCTGATATTAATATTGGTTCTTTATCCGAAGCTGAGCATAGAGAGTTGGATGCTGATTCCAAAGCAATCAATGCCTTAGGGGGAGCCCTTTCCAATCCCATCTACACGAAGGTGATGTCATGCAAAACGTCACATGCCATGTGGGAAAAGCTTTTGAATATATATGAAGGGGACACAAAAGTCAGAGAGGCAAAGCTGTAGGTGTTGTGGAACAAATATGAAGATCTAAAAATGAACCCGAATGAGTCTGTTGAAGCATTCTTTGACAGGGTAAACATTGTTGTAGAAGATATGCGAGGTCTTGGAGAAGTCATTGAAGACATAAAGATTGTAAAGCATATCTTGAGGAAACTTCCACCTCGGTTCAATCCGAAAGTTTCGGTACTAGAAGATAAAGATCCAAAGGAGATGACATTGGACAATTTGCCCAGTACCTTGGTTTCATATGAAACGAGGAACGATGATAATTAGGCTGTGGAAAAGGGGAAGTCTAAAGAGGTGGCATTTAAGGCCATGAAGAAGCTCACCATTGAAGATTCTAATGAAGAAGAAGAGACAGATGAGGTGATGTCATTTCTTTCTACAAATCTACAAAGAGGAAGAGGAAAATTTAAAGGTAAACTTCCACTAGCATGTTTTTGATGTGGAAAGGTTGGTCATCTTGCGGCAAGATGCCCAAAGAAGTTTCAAGATGATGATGATGATGATGATGAAGTTGAAATTCCCAAGAAGAAAACTTCAGCTTTTGTGAAAGGGAAGAAGCAATTCAAGAGAAATTTCTTCAAGAAAAAGAATCTTCTCTCACAAGAGCTTGAAAGTTCAGATGAGTCTGAGGATGAAGAGGTTGAGGAAATTGAAAATTGCAGAGATCGTGGGGTAAATGCCTTGGTGGGAATTGTTGGTAGTTCTCAAAAGGGAGAAGAAGCTGATGCTAAAGAAGAAGAAGAAATTGAAGGGAGAGTTGATATGGAAGCCGAATTAGAAGCAGCTCTTGAGGAGATAGATGTTTGGAGAGCAAAAAAGAAGAAATCCAATAAAGTGGTTCGTGATGCCAAACTCTATATGCAACAACAGGATGAAGAAAAGTCTGAGCTGTTAGAAGAAATTGGAAGACTAAAATCCTCAACACCAGAGAACTCAGAAAATATTGTTGAGTATAAGCTTGAAGTTGAGGAACAAAAGAAGGAAATTGATTATTTGACCAACACAGGAAAAGATCAGGTTAGACGTATCAAAGAGCTTGAAGAAGAAGTGGTCAGTTTGCGACAAAAACTTAAGGATCAAGATAAACTCTTGACCCCCAATATGATATCCGAAAAGTAGGCCATTTAGAAGACAGAGAATATGAAAGCAGAGCCTAGCAGTTCCATAGGGAAGAAGCAGAAATTGAGCTCAGATGTTAAGGTCGTTTCTGGGCTTAGTCAAGAACAAAAATTTGCGATAATTGCAGTCAGACCACAAGCACTCATCCCGAAAGTGAAGGTTGATTTGGGCACAAAACAGAATCAGAATATTCAGATATCTCAAAGGGAAATCGTAGTGCTAAAATATCACGAGGGAATGCATCCTATATCAGGTTTTATTACTGTGGGAAAATGAGACATTCACAGTATGTGTGTTACATATCCAAGAGATACAGAAGGGAACATGAACAAAGATGACAGCCAAACAGAGAACGGTTTTCCAGAACACATTTTGAAGGACACTGTTTTTGGTGCGGAGGATTTGGACACATGGCTAGGTATTGCACTTCAACCATTCAGAGAAATGTGTCAAAGAAGAATCAAAATGTTCGCAAGCAGCAGATCAATAAACCAACAAGTGAGTTAAAAGTTCAGAACAGATTTGCAGCTCTGCAAGATGAGGGTGGTCCATCATACTCTGAGAAAGAACAGAAGTCTCAATCCATGCTGAGTGTGAAAGAAAAAGTATGGACCAAGAAGAAGAAAAATGAGAAGGCTGTGGTGGCGGAGATTGCCCTTAAAGCATCAGATCGATCTGGTGTTTGGATCCTTGATAGTGGTTGCACATCCCACATTACGGGTAATAAGGATCTTGTTACAGGCATCAAATATGACAAAGAAGGAGTTGTCAAATTTGGAAATGATGAAGGCCTGAAGATTGTTGGCTCAGGGAAAGCCAATTTTGGGGGCAAAGAGATGAGACGTGCTGATGTCTAGGTAGTAGAGGGTCTCAGTCATAACTTACTCAGTGTCAGTCAACTATGTGACTCTGGGAAATCTATCTAATTTACCAAGAAGATGTGTGTTGTGAAAGGAAAAGATGGACCAGCTGTTCTACAAGGAAAAAGGTCAAAGAGAAATCTCTACCTTGTAGGTGGGGAAGAAGGTACTTGTCTTTTATCCAGAGAGGAAGAAAACCAGCTGTGGCATAAGCGACTTGGTCATCTATGCCAACCATCTATGGAAGATCTCGTAAAATGTGATGCTGCTAGAGACCTTCCCAAACTATCACGTGATCGCACTCATACGTGTGGTGCTTGCCAACAAGGGAAGATCATCAAAAAGACATATAGGCCAAAGGAACAGAAATCAACTAGAGTGCTCGAATTGGTTCATGCTGATGTATGTGGACCTATTTCACCACGAGCTATAAATGGGAAAAGGTACTATGTTCTTTTCATTGATTATTATAGCATAATGGCCTGGATATTCATCATTACCCATAAGACAGAGGTGTTCAGTTGTATAAAGCAGTATAGGAGGGAATCAGAAAAGATGCTTGGGCAGAAAATCCTGAAATTTCGTACTGATAACGGTATAGAATTTACAAACAGTCGGGTTGAAAACTATCTCGAGAAACATGGGATAAGGCATCAAGTATCATCAGTAAGAACTCCCCAACAGAATGGATTGGTTGAAAGAAGAAATCGGATCATCAACAACATGGTCAGAACAATGCTTATTGATAAGGACCTACCAGAGAAATTTTGGAAGGAAGCCGTTTTAACATCGGTCTATGTTTCAAACAGGTCTCTGTTGTGTTCGAAGCAAGGGAAGACTCCGTATGAACTATGGTACGGAAAGAAGCCAACGTTGAAATACTTTCTAATCTTTGGAAGTAAGTGTTTCATTCTCAACAAAGAAAATCATAGAAAGTTTGAGGCACAAGGAGATGAAGGGATATTCCTTGGCTACTCAGGGAAAAGTAAATTATATAAATGCTTCAATAAGAGGATGGGAAAAATCGTTGAGAGCAATGATGTCACTATATTTGAAAATGAACAGAATACTCAACGATCCAGTGAACAGTTCTTGGATGAAAGTGATGATGAGGAAAGCAACACAGGGGGGGGGAAGAAGTTGCAGAGGCTGACTCAGAAGAAGATACTGATGATGAATAAGAAAGTGTCAAGTCTATATCTACAAGGAAGACAAAGAGTCGAGCTGAAATTGATAGGCAGAATATCATTGGTGACCAGACAACACCAGTACAAACTCAAAGAATGAAGTCATTACAGCATACAACGTTTTTATCTCAGGTGGAGCTGAAATGTTTTTCCGATGCAGCTGAAGATGAAAACTGGGTTCAAGCTATGAATGAAGAGCTTGATCAGATTGAGAAGAACCAGACGTGGGAGATTATTTCGAGACCAGCAGACAAGAATGTCATTGGGACTAAATGGGTCTATCGCAACAAAATGAATGAAGATGGAACTGTGATTCGAAACAAAGCACGACTAGTGTGCAAGGGGTACTCCCAGATTGAAGGAATAGATGTTGATGAGACATTTGCACCAGTTGCAAGGCTGGAGACAATCAGATTATTCTTGGCCATAGTAGTGCAAAGAAAGTTTAAAGTGTTCCAGATGGATGTCAAATCCGCGTTCTTGAATGGGGTTCTAGAAGAAGAGGTGTACATTGAGCAGCCAGATGGTTTTCTTATTTATGAGGATGAGAACAAAGTTTGCAGGCTGAAGAAGGAATTGTATGGGCTGAAACAAGCACCATGAGCATGGTACTCAAGGCTTGATCAGTATTTGAAGAAGCTTGGTTTTCAGCGTGGAGGAGTTGATTACAATCTCTATTTTAGTAATGAAAGTAATCAACGGATGATGGTGCTGGTTTATGTTGATGACATAATATTCGGCAGATCAGATGAAGCTCAATGCAGACAGTTCTACGAATTCATGAAAAATGAGTTTGAAATGTCAATGATTGGAGAGCTAACATTTTTCCTTGGTTTACAGGTGACACAAGGAAGTAATGACACTTTTATTTCTCAATACAAATATGCCAAGGAGGTTCTAAGAAGGTTTGGAATGGATAATTCCAAGGAGATGAAGACTTCGGTTGCTACCCGGATGAGATTATCAAAAGATGAGGATGGAAAGGCAGTTAATATCACAGAATATAGGAAAATTATCGGAAGTCTGTTGTACTTGACCGCAACAAGGCCTGATATTGTTTTCTCCACATGCTAAGCAGCGAGATATCAAAGTAATCCCAAGGAAAGTCACATGCTTGCAGTAAAAAGAATACTTCGGTATATCAAGGGCACAGTGGACTTAGGGCTGACATATAACGACAAGTCTCAAACAGAATTATTGGGATATACTGATGCAGAATAGGCCGGTTCAGCAGATGACAGGAAATCAACATCTGGAGGTGCATTTTATCTTGGCGGACTATGTATTGCTTGGTTGAGCAAGAAGCAGGATTGCATTTCATTAAGCACCGCAGAAGCTGAGTATATTGAAGCCGCTCAAGCATGCACACAGTTATTGTGGATGAAGCAGCAGCTTGAAGATATGGGAGTTGAAGTGATTCCTCTGATCAGAATCCAGTGTGACAACTCAAGTGCTATAAATCTTAGAAAAAATCCTGTCCATCATTCCAGGACAAAGAACATTGAGATCAAGTATCATTTCATCAAGGAGAAGGTTGAGCAGGGCATCGTGAAGTTGGAGTATGTGCCTACAGAGCTATAGGTTGCAGACATTCTGACAAAGGCCTTACCCAAGGAAGCTTTTGAGAGGCATCGACTATCTCTGGGAGTTCAGTCAATTCCCCGCACTTGAAATAGTGTGGATGTGGGACCCCCCCTCTCCCCGAGGTATGATGTGTTTTTCCCTAATATGCTGATATGTGTTCTATACTATGTTACAGACTACAAAGGACTGTCCTTTGGGTTCGTTGACAAAGGGGGAGAAAAGTGTTTGTTAAAGGAGTAGAAAATAGTGATTGTTCAAGGGGGAGACAGTGCGGAGATTTGATAAATCATAATTGATACGGGGAGAAGCTGATAGGTGGAGCAGCCAGAAAGGGGGAGCAATGAGAAAGGGGGAGTGTATTAAATCTGACGATGCTAGAAGTGATCGATCAAAGAATAAATATCACGACAGCTGATGATCGTGATAAAAGCAGAAGAGTGGTGTTGGAAAGTGGTAAGACTATTTCCAAACCAAACATTGGTCTTCCAACAAATCCATCAACAATTGGAATCAGTTTAGTATAAATTGGTATCAGTTTGGTGTCAACAGTGGATGTTAGAGATAATGTGATTCATTGATGAACTTTTCATTTACTCTTATTTCTCACGCCGAGCATTGCTCATGTGGGCTTAGAGTATGTGTTGAGTAAATCCTTGATCGCTATCAGAATCGCAATGAGGCGAATAGAGGCTGAAGAATCAATGACGTATCTTTGTTTTGGAAGAGTTGTCAACAAACCCAAAGGGGGATATTGTTGGGCAAAAATCCCTCAAGGTATCATTGAATCATTTTTGAGGTGATTGTGTTTGTTGACAAAGTGGACATCTGAGTAGTGATTGTTGACAAAGCAAAACAATGACATACAAATTTGTTGAAAAAGAGGATTTCATGGTGGAATGTCAAGTTCAAGAGCTGAGGTCAACGATCCGTGTTTGATTCAAGAACGTCGATAAAAGGAATGGATGATCTGTAGGCGGTACAAAAGAACAGATACAAGGTGGTTCCGTTTTCCAGTGTTTGCCAAATTTTAGGGCCTGAAAATCGGCAAATGAAGAAAAGTGTTTTTGGAAAAAGGACTTGCGCGCCGAGGACTTGGAGTATAGCAAACTTGCGCGCCATATGTTTTTCACGATCATAAGATCAAAATATGGCAAAGTAAAGAGGTTCGCGCAAGATTGGGAGTTGGTCGCGCAAGTGTCTAAAATGACAGGGGACTTGCGCGCCGTCGCGCATGGTGGTCAGATTGCCTATAAATATTGGACCACCCCTCCTCATTTTGAACGGAGTTCAACACTTTGAGAAATCAGAGCTCCTGTCGCGCAGGTGTGGTGGTCGCGCAAGTGGTGAGTGTGGGTCGCGCAGGTGAATTTGCGCGCCAGTAGTTGAAGTTGTGCGCCGGTGTTAGAAGTTGTGCGCCGGTTAGCAGTTGCGCGCCAATATTGGTTTGGGCGTAAAAGGAAGAGAGTCGCTCAAGTTTGGAGTTGAGGAAGCTTGAGTCGTGCAAGTGTCTGAGGAGGACTTGCGCGCCCGTTGTGACTTGTGCGCCGATACTTGCGTGCCAAGATTGACTTGCGCGCCAAGTAAGATTTTGTTCCAGCAGTGATTCTCGGACTGCGTGGAAGCTGGTACGTTGCCCGATACCTTCGGTGCAAAGAGATATTTATCTACGGGTGAAAGTTGTACTTCAATAGAGCATCTACACATAGAGGAAGATGCATTCATTCATTCAAATGAAGAGACCTACAGGTCTATAAACTGTGAGTGGATTCCTTCCAAGAGCAGTGAGCTTAGGAAGAGGAAGAAGGTGATCCTCTCCACCGGTAGTGAGCCAGAGAGAGAGAGAAACAGGGAGTGACCCTTGGGAAAGCAGTGAGCTGACCCTAAACTTGTAAAGGCAGTGATCCTGAGCTTAGAAGTGATCTAGCCCGAACCTTGTAATCCACAGCTAGTGAAGATTAGTGGAATTTGGTACGACCAGAAACTTGTTGGCGTATGCTACTTGGACGTAGCCCTTTGAGGTGAACCAAGTAAAATTGATGTGTCCTGTGCATACTTCGCTTTCTATTTACTTTGTGCAACAGGAAAAAGAGAGAAGAGAGTTTTGCTCAACAGCGAAACAAGATCAGAACGGGCATTAATTTTAAATTAGTCATACCCTGATTCACCCCCCCTCTCAGGGTATTCATCCTTGTGGACCTAACAAACTTCAAAAAGGGAACATTGAGTTGGAATAGGTCATCACCTAGTTTATGCCAATTGGAATTGCTACATATCTTGTTTGACACTAATATGGTATATTCATTGGGAATTTAAAAACTCATTACAAACCATCATGAATGATTTAAACAGATAATGAATATTAATAACCTAGTATAATCCTAAGGTGTAAAATATTGAAACAATTTGTTATGATTTATAATTCCTATAAGTTATTTGTAATGATTATGTGTTTTTACACTTTGATTAGTGTTGCTCAAAATATGTTTTTATTTGTTTTAGTAAATGATGGGAACCAGAAGAAACTTAGTAATCATAGAATTTGACAGATAATTTATTGATGTGCATTCAAATGGGATGATGACTACAATGGTAGAATTTGTGATTATTCATAATCAAATATCCCAAAACATTAATAAAACTATTCACCTTAACCAACTCTTGGGCTTACTAAGGAGAGATGTATAGTGTTCACTAATATTTCAGGTAGTGGAGACCATAGAAGAAAGAATATTGTTTTCTATATTTTGATACTTTCAGAGAAAGAACTCACACTAATGTCTCATATGGATGGGAAGATGTCATGGGTATAAAAAATAAGGACACCGAGTAAGTAACTATAAGAGAAAAATGAAAATTTCAGTTAATGCAATGGATGAGAATAATGGTGCCCTAAGGTATCATAAACTATTGAGAGTTTTACATATGGAAATTATAGGAATTAATAAAATATAGTTCATTAAAGGTAAAACTAGTTAATAGAATCAACATTATTGTATGATTAATGGTACTTATGTTGAATATGAAGATACAATGAATGTAATATGAAAGGAAAAAGGTAATAAGGAATACAATGACGAATCATAGTTAATGGTTATAGAAAGAATTTGAATGATTCATGAATTAATATACTATAATTTATGTATTATGTTATATGAATCGTGATATATATAAGGATTTTATTATAATATATTTTCATAATGGATTTGAAATATTTTTTTGAATGGTATTAACACACTAAAAAAATGATTTAAATGAAAGGTAATCATTTATGAATAACACATGAATAAGGTGATGTAACACTTAATCTGATCCTGATGTTGAGAAAATGGTGTTTTGTTTGGATAAAGTGATGATTGAAATGTATAATGTAAATTGGATTTTAGTGATTATCATAGATCTGATTAATGATTTGTTAAAAAAAATTATGCTATCATTGATAGAGTTTACATCAGTTTTTGTATTTATGAAATATATTATATAATATATAGTTATATTTTAGTAATAAGGAATCATATATGTCTTGAGCAATGTTTTATGAAAATTCAGGTTTTTACCATTTTGTTAGAGAATACATTATGCTTTTATTCACATGATTGGTATGTGACAATTGAGAGATACTTCATGTTGTTCTGGGGATTAATGTTAAGTATGTTTTGAGAAATTTGGAGACCTTATTTATAATTTTTTAATTATGGGAGGGTTATATCTTAAGTCATCTATAGAATGTTTTATATTGAACATTATATGGGGTTTTAATGATTAATGTATTATTTTACCATGTGAAGACTAATGCGTAACATTTTTTTGATAATAACTAAAAATTTATAGAATGAATTATAATTCTATTTATGGAGAATATAATCCATTATTAAATCAAGAATAGAAAATTCACCTTCATTTCTTAGAGTAGTAGATTAAGTGGAAATTTTTTAAGGCATGACTAAAAGCTAAAATTATGACTATGAAATACAGTGAATTCATGTAAGTATATTTTTAAATGTTCTTAGTCTATATTGAAAAGGAATTCCCTAACATGAGGAAAAGATCTTCATGTAAAATCATGTTCTATTATAATCATTTTTTATTACATTAATGACCTTTTTTCACACCCCTTTGGTTTAGGTTTTTCCCACTAACCTTTTATAGTTCACACAGTTTCTTGTGATTAATGATCTCTATCACTATCTATAATTATTTACTCTTTTCTTCCATGTCCAAATATCCACTTCCCCTGTGTTTTCCTATATGGAAACTGAGTTATGAGTTTATTTTGGAAATAATTGTGTTTCTAAATTTTTCTTCTTAAAGAATTTTTTATTATTCATTTGTATGATGTGGCTTTCTATGATGGAATTTTCTTATCTTAAGCCATTGATATCTGAGATGAATTTTGGGGGAAAATTCATTTTAAGGGGGGTAGAATGTGACATTTCAAGATTTTATGAATTATTTTGGAAATGAATTTTATATTTTTGATATTTTTTGTTATATAAAATAATTAGAACATCTTGTATTATACACAATAATGATTTTATATTATGTCACATTCAACAATGAGTTTTTTAGAAAGCGTGCATGAAACATGACACTAACCTTCTGTAATCCATGAAATAATATTATTTCAAATATGTATGTTACAACCATAGAGCCAAACAGTTAGGTATGAATAGTATAAACGAATTTATAAAATACTCATATAAATTTATATCTCAATATAATTATATTTATAAACTCTTATTAAATAATCAATCTATTTTTAGTAATGTAATTATATTCCTCAAGAATATGTTTTCCTTAAAAATGTGGTTTTTATATTATGATAAAATATTATAATTTATTTATGAAAATTTTAGAATTATTTTTTGATAAAATTAGCATTATTTTGGGATCAATAATATCTAAATTTACATATGGTGAAATTTCAGGATTTTTTTGGAAAATATTGATTTTTCAATGAAATTTTAAAAAATTCAATTTTTTTGTAAAACTATCATTTCGTTTTAATGAATTAATTAATTTAAATTTCCAATTATTTTGTTAAATAAAAATAATAATTATTTATTAATATTTCATCCAACTAATTAATTTAATATCAAATTTATACTGAATTTTGGTATATGTTTATTTTTATGTTTAAAAAGGTATTTCTTATGAAGACTTTTTTAATGTGAATAATGTTTCTACATATTAATTAATTAAAATAAAAAATAATAAGAATCATTATAAATTAAATTTATATAATATCTATCAATATTTTTTTAAATTTTTATTCATACAGTGTTTATTATTTGACATAGAGTTAATAAACAATCATATTGTTCTTTAAAAAAAATAGACTTCTTGAAAACTTACTTTTGTGTCACATCTATGAGTTTTGTTTTATATTTTATTTAATAAACATTTATAATTTTTTTTTGAAAAATAAGCCAAATTTTTTAATTCATAATTTTAAAATTATATTCGGATTAGATTTTGTTAATTTTATAAAAAGATTAATATTTTGATGAATATTGAAAAATACATATTTTTAATTATAAACTGATTTTTTTTAATTTTTTATAAATTTAAAATATTTTTTAAATTTATTTTGAAGTGAAATTATTTTAATTATATATATATATATTAATCTAATTTATGTTATTTTAATCAATTTTATACCAAAATTGGACTTAAAATATTTGTATGCGTTCAAAAAAAATTCTCTCTGAAACCCCACTTTCTCATCTTGTTTGCAGGACTAATTTTAAGTTATTTTTTCAACTTATATGAAATTAATTTGGATAAAATGAATCAATATTTTGAATAATAATAATTTATATTATCTAATAATTTAACGTTATTTTTTTACCAAATTAATTATGAAACGAGTAAAAAGTAATTATCTATGTTAAGATAAAAATCGGTTTACTGATGGGATAAACTAAAAAGATAAGTGTAAGAATGACCTAAAAACCTCTCTAAAGTATATTTTAAAGAAATATTTCAACCATATAATTAATAATTCCATAAAATAATGAATTTTTATCCTTTTTCATGAGAAAAACATTGGTAAACCTTTTTCTTTTTAAAAATTTATATGTGTGTCATACAACTCACTTATAAAATACCACCCCTGTCCTATCTTATTCACACCATAAAACACATTTTATCATCAAATACTTAACCAAATCACTTCAAAACATCCCTAATATAATATTATAAGACTTATTTTGGGAATAATGATATCCCAGGAAGGATTTTGATGTAACCCTATGTTGGATTTCTGAAGAAGAGGTAACATTATTCAATGATCAGATTTATCTTATTTCATCCTCCACATCCTTATATTGTTATAAAAAAATGACTATATAATAACCTTAGTATATTAAATATAAATAGATGTTTTAATTTTATGTAAATTACGTAAAACCATATTCATCTCTATCAAATGCATTATGAAATCATCATTCACGTGTATGGTGACTACCGCCTCACACACCAATGCCATTCATTTTTTCAATACCACCACAAACTATTGGGTATAATGATAGATATTAAATATTTATATGATATCTATAAAATTATTATACCAATTTATTCATTATATCATATACACTTTTTTTATTCCATTCCATAGGGGATATCATAAAATCATTCATTTGTATGATAGACTACCGCCACACGAAGTGATGTGATTCATTTTCACTAACTATTTACATAGAAAATAATAAGGATAATGTAAATAAATATATATGATATAAATACCATTGTTTTGATATTTATGATATATTTATCATTTTTAAAGGATAATATATCATGTTCAATCTTACCTTTCTGGTCATTGAATGATGATATCATTGTTCATGTAAGTATGGACTACTTCCTTCACAAGGTGATTTAAACCCCTCTTTCTTTACAAACCACACAACAAGGATGATATATATATATATATATATATATTTACATAAATAATATTCTATTTATTATATTACGATCATTATAGAAAGATACAATATTATTTATGTTTTTTCTATAATGATAATTGAAAATGGAAATGTTACTCATGTATACGTATGACTTACCATCTCTATCATCATAAAGTAATTAATTTCAGAAGACCATATATAATTATAGGTATTAAAAGTATAATTGATGTATAAATATGCTAATTATATTATTATTATTACTCTAGAGATTGTAATAATCGGGATTTTACTTGAGGTATGGAACCTTTTATTTTTAGTTTAAATCATTGGATGGGATTCCATAGTTTTTTATTAATGGGATTATATAAGTATGATGAAAATGAATAGAGGGAGTGAAGGGATTATTTAGAGCCCAGATCCATAAACTTTGGAAAAAATGGGCTAAAATGTTAGTAGATTTTAGGTCACTCAATCTACATGGTTAGGAAAAACCATGCAAAGTAATAGTGTTCTGTATCATAGGTTCTCACAATTAGATAAAATCATGAAACTAGGATACACAATAGTGTGTGGATGAGGCTTAGGGTGAACACAGGTTGTGCATGGTTTTCCTAACCATGTTCAACATGCCATAAAAGGAGTGTCTTGGGATAGAGATCAGCACACTGTTTACTCATAGTTTGGCCAATCGTGTATCCAAACGTGTGAATTTTAAAATTTTGGCATAATGATATTTTCCCCCTCCTTAATTTAAAGAACTCAAACACATTATTCCTTCGTTTATAGTATAAAAAACTCAAATTATCTTCTATTTGATCTCTTTGAGTCCTAAATCTATGTTTTGATCCAATTCCTCCGCTTGACCTCCGATTCAAAAACGTTCAATCATGATGGAAAACCACATGTATGCTCTATATTCCTTGATCTCCTTTCATAATTTATATTCCCTATAAATGTATTTATTTTAGAGCAAGATCATATGACATATTTTCTAGGTAGTTTTACTATTTGTCAATTTCCTTGCAAATCTAGACCAAACCAAAGGCCGATACTAGATGATTGTTCAACCACCGACATAGGTTATGTGTTCTATACCTTTTACCCAAGGTTTAGTTTTCAATATGTGTATTATAATTGTGAATCAATGCAAAAAATCCATTCATTTATTCAGAATTAATTGACATGGCTTTAATTAATGATTTCTTCTAATATCAATCACCCTTATACCACCCAATCATGGTTGGTTGTTTTACACCTCATCCCAAGCCACCCCTGTGGCGTGTTACTTTATCTAACCTACGTTAAACCATCTATTTAAGTGTGTTATCTCACCACCCTTATAGTGGGATACTATTTGAATTAAATTAGATAATTAGAGAGGGTCATGCCTCCTTTTCCATGTTATTAAAAATTACTAATTGGTTTATTAAATGGTAATTATGTTTTAGTATGCACACTAATATGGCCTTTTCCATATTATTATTATTACATTAATGATATTGGATATCTTGATATGGAACCTATTTCATATTACAGTATGGTACCAAATGCATTATTGTATGGAACTGACTAGGGAATAGAGGTTTCATACTTGTTACCCCTAGGTATGAAAACTAATGATATGGAACCAAATATGGAATCAAATTATGGAACCTATGACCCCTAGGTATGATTATATATGGTATGACACTGACTAGAGGATCAATGAATGGAAAATTAAATCCCTATGTATGTTATTTATTGTATGGAACTAATGAAGAGGAATGAGTTATGTAACATGTTTCTCCTACATACATTTACTAATTAAGATATATGTTTCCTTGGATACTATCAAGGGACCAAGACCATGTAGGTTTGATACATATTTCATATGCAGATCATGTTGAGGTAGTTACTACCTGATTTTGACCCTTTATATAAATATCAATTCTCATATATTATAGCCTCTTGTTATTATATCTTATTCTCACAGACATGTTATTTCAATCTCTTACAGTGAAGGTTATACATAAAAACCACTATAATTAATTTGTAGAAGATTGATTTTTTATAGATTACATTGGTGGTGGCCTATTGAGTTTATATTACATCTTATCTATCTTTCCTACAATAATTTTGAAGATTATATGTATATAGGTAGGGATTAGGTAAATATCCCAGTTGTGGGTTCTTGATAGATTGAAGCATGGAAATGGGGGGGGGGCACATGAACAAGCTATTTTTTACGATCCTATCTAGATAGAGTCATTTGATATTTTTTGTTCCTTAATATAATTTTATGTATTTGTACCTAATACCATGTTTTTTGTTAGTTTTTTTATAATCATGGATTCAAATCATTTTTTATGTTACTGGATATTTCTTTTGTTGTCTTGTTTACTATTATCATCTGAAAGTTTTGACTTCTTCTATTAGTAAATGTTATGTAATATTTATTTATTCATACATATTATATACCCTGAAGAAACACCAATTATGAGGGTATATTATCCCCACTATACCACCTTGGACCCCCATGTGTAGTCAAAATCATCTAGCATACATGGAGGTGCGAATGAGCCCATGTGCCCAACTTGCTCAGGGCATGGTTCAGTAGATCTCTGGCCAGTACACTAAAAATTGGTATCAGAACTTATTTTATTTTCCTTAATATTTTTTAATTTTATAATGGATACTATGATGTGTTTTAATTTGGTAATGATATTATTCATGGGAGTAGATAACCCAAATATAGGTGAAAAGACAAATTGCCTAGGATGGGATATGATATTCTAGTTTATGCCTATTATAGTTGATTTGATTCCACTATTAGGTGATGCATATGATATGTGATTCTATTATTACTATTATTATTATTATATTGGATTACAGTTTATACTTGGATTAGTAAGGAAATGAATTATTGATCATGCATCACGTTAGACCCCTTATAGGACTACTATATCATGCATTATTACATTCCATGTAGGTTTCATATCCTAACATCATGATACTTGTTTTATGCTCCTTGAATGATATATCTATTATTAAAATAACATATCTATAGGAAAAATTAGATAATATAATGACTTATTAAAGATTTTTCAAGAACCAAAATGGTATTTTCCCATATAATTTGATGATGGAACTTTAACTGAACAATTATCTCATGTTTGAGTTATGTAACTAAGGTTACATAGAATAAAATGTTATTTGATTTTGAATACATGAATATCATTTGTTATAAAAAGAATATATCTACCTATATATATGGGGAGTGATGATTAATTTAGTTAAATAATATTATATTACAAGTAATTTTTTGCTATTAAATGTAATGGGTTGGCTATAGTCAAATGAACTACCAATTAAAAATTATAAAGCATGTACTTGTATAAATCAGGAATGATACTTCATTTAATTGATATGTTATGAAAATTAAATAATTTATAATCTTAAACTATAATATCTTCATCTTTAAATGTTTATTCCTATTGTAACTTAAAGGGTGTTTTACTATATAACTTGAAATTGATAGTCCATATATTAGGACCCTTACCATGAAATAGAGAGCTTGACCTAGACCCAACCTCAACAGTCAGTTATAGGAAGTGTCTCTCATGTTATTTTTGATTGTTCCTTTCTCCTAGACCATGATTTAGTACCAGGAATAGGTGTTTGGTTCTTTTAAAGGATATATTGTACCTATCCTATTATTATGTTTGTAATATTTCTATTATCATAACCTATATGAGGATTGTACTTGGAATTTTTAGAACTATTCAACTCTGATGTCCTTAATTCATGCTCTAGTAGGGTGGTTATAACTATGATCCAGAGGTTGTGGTCCCTAAGTAACCAATGTTACCATTAGTAGCTCCACATATAGAACATCATTCTAACCATGATTCCAGTGATGATTCCTTGTTTTGAGGGGATTTTTTTTTAATTTTACATAGTATACATGGAGCTCTATGAGTTTTTTATTCTATGGAAGAGTTGGAATGATAGTTCTAGTAACAAAGTCTACCCAACCTTTCAGGGGATGTTTGTAATTAGGCCATCTAGTCATTCCTAGAGTCCATGATGACTATCTTCTTGCACCTTGAAATACCTCCTAAGTGAATAGTGAATCTCACGGCATATATGCTTCCAAATTCCTCCAAGTGAAGTTGGAATGTTATAGAAAATGAATATTGTCATCAGAGTATGGCCTGAGATGGTTTTCAAATAGTCTTCTATGACTAATTTTCTCATGATACCTTTATATTGGATAATGATTTGTAATTCATGATCCAGATGTAGGGTTCTTTATCCATTATGTATTACTCAACTCATTTCATAGAGCTTCAACACTTTTAACTTATCTATACAGATGTCGATCTAGAAAAGGTAAGAATATTTGAGGATGCGATCACGAATCCTATTTATTCTATGATGAATGTTTTTAGGTGAATACCATGTATGATATAGTAAATCAGTAATTATTACTAAATGTAATATGAGTGAAGATGGAGGTCTTGATTAGAGTAGAACAACACCTCGACCTAGCATATGGGGGCTAGAAGCATCGTTTCAAGACCTCTTATAATGGATTTACCCATTAGAGATCGAGTATTTTCAGTGTTGGGGTATGTCATTATCATAGTATGTTGAGGAATATAAAACCTCTATGTTAGAGGGCCCTAGTTGAGTGTTGATCCTACATTCGGATGGGCCATATATAGTAGTTTTGAAAAATCATCCCTCTTGTGGAATTAATGGGAGGATATACACCAATTTTGGGTCTTAGAGAGGGATTAGATGCTTTTTGTCAAGCAAGAAGATTGAGTGTTACTAGCTGATCAGGCTAAAGAGGTGGTCATGGATAGGGGATCCATACACTAGTTTCACAATGTCAGCAGAGAATGCATTCTTAAGGTATTTATGTGGTATGATAGAGCCACATAATGGGAATGGTTTATCTAGTTCATCATGGGATGGGGGATCTATGTCCATGATATTCTATGATTTTTGTAGCATCAACCTTGGTATCTATTTTTTTGACAGTTGGGATTCAAACTCTTTTAATTCTATGGGTATGATGAAAATCCTCATGCATGATATTTAATACTTATGTGGGATTATGATCCTTGACACCCCTTTGGTTGTATGTTCTAGGAGTATCCACCAGTGTTGGGAGATCCCCCCTGTGATAGGCGGCTATCATTTCCTATAAAACATCTTCATACTTGAGATTTCTGGTTTCAACATTATTCTCAAGATGAACTGGTTAGTTACTTATCATGACCACATGGATTTCAGTCACTAGATGATATCATTTACCCATATATGGATTTATTTATGGTGGTATCTATAGATGAAGACTTATTTTATTCTCATACTTCCCACGACCATGCTAAACATCTTGAGATTTTTTGGTATACACTAAGAGGGAACCAACTATATGCTAAGCTCACTATATTCAGCTTTTGTATTGTTAAAGTGCACTTGATGGGTCATATTATTTAACATGATGAAGTGGATATTGACCTAGATATGGTTAGTGTAATAGTTACCTAGGCGAATCCAAAGACCATATTTGAAATATGTATTTTTGTGGTTCTATATGCCTATTATAGTCACATAATACATGAACTTTAACACCTAGAAACATCTCTTATGAGATTGAATAAGAATTGGGTGAAGTTTATATGGTCAAGATCTGGTGAGATAACGTTTTAGTATCTAAATGGGAGATTGAAATTAGCACTGGTCTTGATTCTACCAGAGCTGGGAAGAAGCTTTACATTCCACTATGATGCATTAGGTATCATGTTTTGAGTAGTTATGATGAAATAAGATCAAGTCATTTCATATGAGTAATGACACCTAAGGCCTCATGAGTGGAATTACCTAACACTGGATCTGAAGTTAGAAACTGTAGTTCACATCTTGAGTTGTTGGAGGAATTAACTAACAAAAGAAGAATTTGTTGTGTTTACTAACCACAAAATCCTTAGTTATATTTTCCTGAAGTGTGACTTGAACCTCAATTAGTGAAGGTGGGTTGAATACCAGTGGTTATTTGATGTTGATCTTGCATATATTCTTGGGTATGGTAATGTTGCAGTGGATGATATGAGCTATAGGAATCAGAAACAGTCAGTTCAGAGAGGCTAGTGATGAGTAAAATCGTATAACCCTATTTTCTAAGATGCATTTGGAGGTTCAAGACCATTATTTATAGTATGCACATACACCGTTATTAGTGATGTCTTATTACCTAGAGGGACGTTATATGATGTTTCTATTAGACCTTGAGGATTTAGTTTCAAGTGATAGTGTACCAGGTGATTTCCTACCTCTGGGTTGGGCCAGGGATGTGAATAGTATATTATACATCCATGGATTCATCTAGACACCTATAGATATTTGTGATGTGTTGATGTATGAGTCTCATGATTCTATATGGGAAGTGTATCCCAGTTTTATAAAGATGTATTGTGATATTTGTCTCCATTTATGGTGGACTGGTATGAAAATGGAGTCAGGTGGTATTATTAGTTGGTGTTCCACCTATTAGCAGGTGAAGGTAGAGTACCAGCATACGACAGGTCTTTTAAAAACATTTCCCATTATTGAGTGGAAATGGTATGATGTTAAAGGGGAATTTCTGAATGGTTTACTAAGATCCCCATATGGAAGTGATATAGTGTGGGTGATTGTTGATAGGATCATGAAGATCACTCAATTATTACATATTAGAGAGAACCTATTAGTGGATGAGATTTTGAGATTGTATGTCCATCAGTTTATATGCTTATATTGGGTCCATCTCACTATCATTTCCAACAGGTACACTCATTTCATGTCAATGTTTTAGAATGGGTTACAAGGATCGTTGGATACGCATGTACTTTTGAGCACAACCATTCACCATTAGACTGATAGTTAGTCAAAATAGATTATATAGGTTCTAAAGGACATGCTTCAAGAATGTGTCCTTGATTTTTGGGCATTATGGGAGAAAAGTTTACCTATTGTTGAGTTATCCTACAATAAAAGGTTTTAGGAGGGGATAAAGAAGGATATATGTGATGATTTATATGGTATGAAATTTTGTCTACTTTTGTGCTACTTATAGGATAGTGAGGAATCCTTACTTGTAGCTCATCGTATTTTGGAGACTTTAGAGAAGGTTCAGTTGATCCAAAAGTGAATGGCTACAACTTAGTCTAAGAATAAGTCATACATCGATCATCGTCGTCTACCATTTGAGTTCGAGGTTGTGGATCTCGTATTTTTACATGTCTTGAATAGATTTGGGAATCATTAGATTATTTGGAAAGGGATGAGTTCACCTTAGATCATTGAAACATTTTAGGTTGTGGGGAGAGTCATCCTGGTGGCCTATCAGGTGTAGTTACATTAGAGGTATTGAGTTATGCACTTCATCTTCTATGTTTCATATCTTTATTTGTGTTATCTAGGTTTTCTCATATATTCAATTATAATGAGGATGAGTTGGAGGTGGATGTTTTCTATGAGTATCTTCTAATAAGTATTATGGACCAGATCATAAATTTTCTCTAAGCCCAGTCTTTAGCTTTGGTACCTGTGCTATGGAAGCACATCTACGTACATTATGAGACCTAGGAGGGAGAGGTTAAATTAATTTCTTAGTGGATAAAGTTATTCAAATATGACACTTTACCACCCTTAGAAGGGAAATTCGGGGATAAGTTTCTTTAATGGGGGGGAAATATAAGATCCATGCTTTTACGTGTGGTGTAATAACTTTTATTTTTAGATTAAATATTTTCCATGGATTATTTAGTTTGTTCATAATGGGAATTCCTAATGAGGTTATGGAAGAAATGGGGGAGTTTGAGGCTAGTTTGAAGCCTAGATCATTGAATCTTATAAGACACTACTGATCCACTAGGTAAGTTGAAACCATGAATCCAGTCTATACAGTCAGGATATACCATCCGGGCTGATCCTGTGCACTGTTAGGGGTCTATATAGTTTGATAAAACCATGATATATGGTTTCATGATTGTGTGGGGAAAAGTAAAACGGTGAACGCAATCTATGAAATATTTTTCTAATCATTCATTGAATGTTGGGAAAGTAGTGTCTTGGGATAGAGTTGGGTGCATGGTTGGAACACATTTTGGCCGACCATGTGGCCAAACCATGCGACTTATAGAATTTTTGTGAAATGAAATTTTTCCCATCATTCATTATATAATTTCCCCCTCCATCCTTCATTTATATTATACAACAATTGCGCTTCTCCCCCATTTTACCAATCATTAGCCTAAATATAGTCTTTTATCCTATTCCTCCATCTAAAATCGGATTAAAGATCCATCTATCACATTTGAACACCACCATTAGACTAAAACAATTGTTGATATTGGATCAGTGTTCTACCGCAGGTTCAAGGTATGTTTCCTATAACGTTTCCATACGGTTTTTTTCTATTTGAAGATCATTGTTTATCCACATGTCATAACTTCTATTCACTACTTCTAAATTAAATGACATGCCTTTAATTAATTATTATTTTTAATATGGTTCACACTTATTGTAGCCAATCTTAATTTTTGTTTTTAAACCTCATGATGATCCACCAATGTCATGTGTTCATTTATCTTCCCAAGGTTAAACCTCCCTTTTATGTGTGTGAGCTCTCCACCCTTGTAGTGTATGCCTCTAGGAATTAAATTAGATATTTGAAGAGGGCCATTCGTCCTCTTCCATGTTATTAAATTGATTAATTGGATAATTAAATGGAAATTATGACTTGTTATGGACACTATGATATCCCATTCCATATTATTATTACCTAGTTGACATTGGATATGTCAGTATGTCACTTATTTTATATGATTTTTCGGAATCTAATGAATGATGGTATGTCATAGACTAGGGAATCAAGGTATGGATCTTGTAATCCATAGGTATGATTACTTGTAGTATGGAATTGAATATGGAATCATGGAATATTGCCTTTAATTCCTAGGTAGAATCACTTATGGTTCGAACCCAACTAGAAGGCCAAGGAATTGAACCTAGGACCCCTAGGTATGATTATTTTCTATATGGAATTGATGTGGAGGATAAATTTATGGCACTTGTGACTCCCACATGCATTTACATCTATGTGTATAGGTCCCCTTGTTAATACCTTGGGATCTGAAACTTATTTCATATGTGGCATATTCCTAGCATGTTACTACCTATTTTGACCATATATGTATATCAATGATCATCTATTATAAATAGTTGTTATTATATGTCACGACCCATCTCCCTAGGCTTGTTCCATGACATACCCCAAGCTTGCCTCCCGAAGGCCAGAGGTTGGAAACTAGAGCCGAAGGCATCATCCTGAAAATGGGAGGCATTTTCTTATGTACCTATACATACACACACACAACCATGCCCCAAATCTAGAAAAGTAAACCTACATACCACTAAAAAACCACTGAGTAAAACTTCAAACTGTAGGTCAAATGGGCCAAAATACAAACCCAATGAAGGTGGAATAGAAAATTAGAAAATACTAGGAAACTACTATAGTGGTCCACTAGACACCCCACCTGATTATTAAATATAGAGTAGCTTCCAAAATCCATACAAGAATGTCCCACCTGACTGACCTCACTAGGCATTGCCCGGTCCTCGGCCTCCAAGACCTCTGCTAAGTTGACAGTCATCTGCACCGGACACAACACATGTAGGCAATGCCCGTGCAGGGGTGAGCATAAAAATACTTAGTGGGGACACTGAAACCAACTAGGGTCTCATAGAAATTCCCAAAGTAAATAAAAATAATAATTCACAAATATTAGTGTCAGTAGATTCAGCTCTACCCTAGTATAACATAAAGTGTTGATAGCAAACCCAATAGTTGCAAATAGTGAACATCAATCACTAAGAATGGACTCCTCCCTGATGGGTACTTTAGGATGCTAGGTCACCTATACCTATTAAATAGTTGAGTCACGAATACCCACTGATATCTAAGTCACAAAGCCTTGCAGGGTAGATGATCAATGGAGTCACACTGATAGCTGAGTCACAGAGCCTCGAAGATAGCTGAGTCAGGGAGTCTCGCTGGGTAGCTGAGTCATGAGGCTTAGATGAGTAGCTGAGTCACATAATATCACTTGGTAGATGAGTCATGAAGTCTCGATGCTAACTTATTCATGAAGTATCTCTGGGTAGATGAGTCACAAAGCCTCACTGGGTAGCTGAGTCATGGAGTCTCGCTGGGTAGCTGATTCACGAATTCTCGCTGCTAGCTGAGTTACAGAGTCTTGATGGGTAGCTGAGTCACAAAGACTCACTAGGTCAAATTCCAAAAAATCATACATTGAGATGATTTCATAAGGACCACTGGGTCATGTGGGTCCCAATGCCATAGACGGTGCATCAATCAGACGCACGGTCTAGGGGATACGTCCCTTTTTGTAAACAGGGGTTGGTTACCTCCGGGCCCAGTTCGACTTGACCAAAATGACCCGACCAACCCGACCTGGGGTCCCACATGACCCGATCCAATCCATCTGGACCATTGTACTGGCCCATTGGGTTTAACTGCACTTGGTTGAGGTTGGTCATGTGTCCAGTATGATTGGTCACCTAGTGACCCGAATTTGTCCTACTCGGCCTGTACTGGCAGGCTGATCTCTTTTCCTAGCCCAGACCCACCCCGTAGCCTGGGTTAATAACATTGGCCTGGTTTTCTAATGGGGACCGACTTAAAAAAATTAGTCGATCCACTCAATCAGACCATTTTGGTTGGGGCATGTGCGATCGATCAGTCGATCGCCCCCTGTTCAACACACGATCCACAGGTAGCAGGCTGCTCCCCATACTCGGCACCATGCTGGCACCACATTTGGCAAGCTTACGGGCCACCGCCTTCCTCCAAGGTAGCATGTGCTGAGCGCGAGGCCTACGTGGGTGCAACTGTACTATCCTGCATGTGGTGTCGGAAGGCGATGCCTCCTACCTACGGCTACCATCGTATGTCTCCTCCGCCGGTCATCGGAGCCAGATGGAAATGCCTCCAACAAGCGGTAGCCACCGCATGCCGCCGCCACCCGCTAATAGTGCCGCCGCGCCAGTGGTGTCAAACCTGTGGTACCTTCCACATGCCACTGGGTCTGCTCCAATTGTTCTATATCAGATCAGTCTACGCCCACAGGCCTCTCAGGTCGCCGCCATCACTACCACAGAATCATGGGCATTGGTTTGTCGATTCTGATGATCGATCATGAAGAACACAAATGCCCAATGCGGAGGGATCCAGACCTTTTTTGTGGTGGCCTGATCACCTCGCATTAGAATTTAAAAATAGATATCAATGGGGTTTTCAGAATTCTAACCTAGATTTCAAATCCCGTAACTAACCAAAATATCATTTCCCAACCTGCAAGAATGACCAAACTGTGAGTCAACCTGTTCATGGGTTGATCTGCATTTTCCATTTGGAAATAATAACTGGAAGCAGCAATCACAGATACATCACAAAACCCTACATGGGTTGGATTGTTCGTTAGCGATAAAAGGTGTCACTGCGTTTGTCATTTTATGACCCTCTGTTTATGGATGTTAGTCAACTGTTGTTGGTGATGATCGGTTCTAGGGGGGTTGGCATTCATCTTCATGACCCACCAGAGCTTTGGAGCAAAACCAGGTTGTGCCAATAGTCCTGGATTGTCTATTTGGCCATTAAATGATGAACTTGAATTAGTGTTTCTATTATGTTTCTATTATGAAGTCGTTGCACGGTTTCATTTAATGAAACAATGTATTCAGCTTCACATGGTAGGAAAAACATTGAGCTACAAAGATTTGTAAAACTCGAAAAATAAAAAAACAAGTTTATTTTATTTTTAACTTTTTATTTAAAAAGTCCAAAAAACCTTTTTCCCTTAACCCACGCTGGTTGAGGTTTTGTCCATTCTAGGTGAATCATGCATTTCTGAGTTCAATAATGCCCTCATATTTTTGATCTGAGCACCGATTTAAAAGTTATAAAAACTATCTCACACATTTACTTAAATGAAACATAAAAAAATAAAAAATTATCTTTCACCCTCGACCCGCAGTGGTCGAGGTCAGGCTCCACATAAGGGGAACACACCCTCTTGAGCACAACGATATTCTCAGATTTCCAAAATGAGTTAATGTATAGGAGTTATAAGGATTTGAAAATAAAATAATTGTTACTTAATTATTTTATTTATGGACAAAAAATGACTTCGATTGTTGGCCCGCGCCGACCAGTGTTAGGATCTTCCTAAAGAAAGCATATGTTTATGAGCTCAATGGTGAATTTAGATTTTCAATCCAAGTCACCGTTCGCGAGTTATGAGAATTTGAAAAATAATATAATTTTATTTATGGTTATTCCATTTTCAGGTTTTCTCACTTGAGGCATGTTCCAACTAAACTTAAGTCCCAACTAGGGTAAAATATCTATCCCGAATACAAATTTTCTCTCAGATTTTTGATCTAGACACTAATTTATTTGTTATTCACCTTTTTTTTTGGAAAACTTCTCATGAAAACTATTTAAAGTTTACCATTTTTCTATGGATCATTTTCATCGCTCTGGGCCTCGAAATCGCTCGTTGTCTCATATCCTGGTCCCAAAATATTTCCATATAATTAAAAAAATCATGAAATTTCATAGAAATTACATTAATCCCCCCTTTTGGATTTCATGTCCTCGTAAGCCAAAACAAGGCTAAACAAACAAATCGGCGTACTAAGTGCAAATCTGAGCCTCCTGATCCCATGTGCTCTTCTAGAGATTCTCGGGCTACCATAGCACACGCACCATAGGAATCGACTATCCATGAAGGACCCCCTCCTGGAGATCCTCTATCTCCACTAGGAATTACACAACATCACCCCATATTCAATGTCTAACTCACCCCAGTCGATTATGTGAAATGGATCATGCACATACCTCCTCTGCTACGACACATGAAAAACATCATGCACCCGATGCATATATGGAGGGAGAGCTAGGAGGAACAATACCTCACCCACTATGCTCTGAATTTCAAAAGGTCCAATGAACCTTGGAGATAAAATTCCACCCCAGCCAAATCTCCGTAATCCCCATCTGGGTGAGACCCAAAGGAAAACACGGTAGCCCTCCTAAAACATGAAGGTCTATGTGTTCTTCTTTGTCTGACCATCAGTCTGCAGGTGAAAGGCTATGCTCAAGCATAGCTGAGTCGCAAATACCTTGCGCAATTCATTCCATAACAAGGATATAAGTCATTCATCATAATTTAAGGCTATCGTATATGGGACTCCATGGAGTTGAACTATATCCTGCACATAGAGGCATCCCAATCCCTCTACTGAACTCTACTCTTGAATGGATTGGAAGGGATCTCACATGGTGATTTGGTCAATGATCACCCAGATAGAATTGTGGCCCCTAGACATGCATGGTAATTCCATCATGAATACCATTGATATACCATCCCATTTTCACCCTGGTACCTCAAGGGGTTGTGTAAAACCTGCTGGAACCCTGTGCATAGCCTTCACTTACTGATAAGTGAGGCATTGTGAAAAGCAATCAGCCACTTATTTCTTCATCCATGGCCCCCTGCACTGACGTCTGATAACCTGGTACATCTCCTCCACTACAGGGTGTACCGCCAAGGGTGGGTTATGTAACTCCCTCAAAATCTCCTCTCGCAACACCACTGGTACAAATTAGTTCCCTTTAAAAATGGTTGCATGCTCTCCACCTATCCAAACCCCATCAGGTTCTTATCCTGAGGATAACTGAGCACATTGGGCCATGCAGCTGGCATCTCCAAGTTGTGCACCCCTAACTCGCTGTAAGAGTGGAGGGGATACAACCATAAACTAAAGAAAATATTTTTACTACATATACATGAAGGATATTTGAAGCAAGCCTAACTACTCTAAAAACTCATTAAGTAGTTGTGAACTGGTTCTCCTTTTAAGACCATCCTAAACCGTGTTTCCCTTGCAATGAGTATATACTAATTTTCAGTCATAGTCCTGGATGGACTTCATCCATCGTCCTTTTCTCAACTACTAAAAATCCTTCAAGCACCATTCTGTCCAGGTGAAAGGCTACCCATTTTAACTGATTGATGTGCCCACCAAATCATTGGTAGTGGGTACTCATTCTCCACGGCCACTTAGTTAATGTTCCAGTAATCCACACATAATCTTCGAACACTAGGTTTTACTAACACCGTCCTCTTAATGTCCCCCACCTACGCCCCCTACTCATGATTCTCTACAAAAGCCCTCCGATTTATTGATGCTGATATCAGTTCCATATCATAGTGTAGAAAGATGCATATGTCCCTCTCTCTACGGTGAGGTAATCCTGGAAACATCCTTTGAAAGGAAGTTCCTGCACTCCACCACTACTTTTGGGAACTAAAAACACAAAAAATCCACTACCACGAGGGTACGTCTTTTCAACTCAAGAGTGATTGGTTGTACCCTCCTATGCATGAGTTTATCTTATGCTTCCTGAGTTTATTTTTTCACCAACCAAGGAAAACCCCATTTCAACACTGCAGATAGACCACATCCTTTTTCCTAAAATAGTGAATCTGAGCATGAACTACAGATGAACAGTCTATAACCAAAATAACATTGTAAGACCTCGATGCTTCCACCAAGAGGTTCTAACTAAAACTCTCACCTCATGGTTCAGATCACACCAACAAAAAAGTATGATTATCGAGTCTCCTCCCATAGGTATCTCCATACGTAAGGATTAATTCAAAATATTAACAAAAAAAACTCTAGGTCTTGAACAATATTCATGAAAAAAAGGAATTATTATCACCTATTTATATTAATACGACATATACAAGTAGAAAAATACCAAACCTCAAATCATTTCTGGATCCCTCAGGCCATACTCCTTGACTGCATGCAACTACACCCTTCCCCTGTCCTATAGCTTCTTAAGCCTGGTGTGGACCACGTTGGGGTGTTGGTTGTAACATGTTGAAATGTATACCACCTTCTGCTTCTCTCATAGATCCTATGCCATGTCTACCACCCTGTAGATTCATCTGTTCCTATCACTTTCTCTATAGCGGTGGACCATCCAATATTTCAATGTCAGCACAAAAGGTTGGAAACTTTCTAGAGAGATTCCCCCTAACCTATTTTGAAAAGAACTACCTCTTCCTAGGTCAACTTGACTCACCCTATTATCCCTGATCTGTAGACCCCTACCTTGGGACCTCTTCTCGGAACATCTCACACATCCAAGTACTTGAAACTGGCATCAGATTCTTTCTTGCCAACTGCTAACATCCAAAGGATTTATCTTCTCAGAAAAAGTACTTCCAACCACAAAGGTTCTCTCTATCACCTTAGAATAAGTAGGAATGCATAGAGGAATAGAAGTGGATCAAATGTCCCTAAACACTCCTTTCTTAGAGGTTCGATCCCTGAAGCAGATGTCAAATCGTATTCATTGAGTATCATGAAAAATCAGCATGTCTTGATGAACACTCATCTACCAACATGTCATCTTATAGAAGCTATTGGGAAGACATTCCACTTATCTTTTATGGAAATATCCATTTCTCTAAGAATGGTTCTAAATATCTTCCACAGAAGAGTCACCTTAATGTAAGATTAAGTAATCCAAACCCTACCATTTCCCTATTGAGTCAAGTAGAAGGCTCACTTCTAGGACCACCATCGGATCTAATGGTTCCATAGTTAGATGGAAACTCGGTCACCACCTCATGACTGTCCTTAGCCTCATGTGAGTCAAGATCACCTTAGAACCTGAGGGGTATCTGTTGCAGAAACTCATTTAAGGAAATGAGCATACATGTTTCCTATACCAGTAGCGCCGATAGAAACTTCCGACCAATGGAAAATGTTATTGTTGGGACACCGCCCAGAGGTACCATCTCAGGAAACAACCTCTGTACCAAAGCCTCATCACTCTGAGGACCATCCTCATGGTCACACACTAGAATCCAAGGTGACAGTCTTCATGGAGGCATATTAAAAGTGAATCATTATGAACCACGATCAATCTATTATACCTGGTGAGCTAACTCTGACTCTAAAATATCATGGAAGAACACTAAAAGAAGCATGCAACTAGTGTTTTCATTTATCAGGTTGGAAAACAGAATTCAGGGTCCTAGTGTATGGATAAATTAGTTACTGCACCAACACTGGACTCCCTGTCCTAAATGCTAAACTTGAAACACTTAACATTATTACCCAATCGAAATTTACAAACTCAAAGTTCTTTTGGAAGAACCAACCACCTCTTATACCACTTTTTCATGACCTACCCCTAGGGCATGTGTCAGGACATAACCCAATACCACCTCCCAAAGGCCAGGGGTTGGCGACTAGTGCCGAAGGTGTCAACTAACAAATGAGAGGCATTTTCCTGAGTACCAGTATGCATGCACACACAACTATTCCTAAAATTTCTAAAAGTAGACATGCATTCCACTGAACAACCACTGAGTAATAGTAGAAACTATAGGTCAAATGGGCCAGAATACTATCCTGACAAAGGATGAACTGAAAATAGGAAAATACTGGGAAACTATGATAGTCCTCCATTTGAAACCCCGCATGATGGGTAAGTATAGAGTAGTTTTAGAAAGCTATAGAAGCATGTCCTACCTGCCTGACCACACTATGCACCGCCCAGTCCTAGGCCACCATGCCCTCCACCAAGTTGTTGGTCGTCAGCACCAGTCACAACAGGTGCGGGCGAAGCCTGTGCAGGGGAAAGCATAACAATACCCAGTGGGTACCCCACAACCAAGTCGGGTCTCACACAAATCCACAAAGTAAATCACAAAGGATTGAACAATGATTAGAGTCACTATATTCATCTTGATATAGGTATAACTTAAAGTGTGGATAGAAAAACCAATGGTTGAAAACACTGAACATCAATCACTACACAGGAACTTGTCCCCAATGAGTCATTTAGGATAGCTAGGTCACCTAGACATATTAATTAGTAGAGTCACCAAGACTCATTGATAACTGAGTCAAGAAGAATCACTGGGTACCTGAGTCATGGAGTCTCGCTGATAGCTAAGTCATAGAGCCTTGTTGATAGCTGAGACACAGAGACTCGCTTGATAGATGAGTCGCGAGGCATCATTGGGTAGATGGGTCACAGAGTCTCAGTGGGTAGCTGAGTCACAATGTCTCACTGATAGCTGAGTCATGGAGGATCACTGGGTAGCTGATTCATGAAGCATCATTTGGTAGCTGAGTCACAAAGTCTCAATGGGTAGTTGAGTCACTAGGTCTCGCTAATTGCTAAGTCATAGAGTCTCACTGGGTAGATGAGTCACGAATCCTAACTTGATAAACTTACATGAGATCTTATTTAGAGGATTTCATAAGGATTGCCCCATCATGTGGGTCTCAACACCGTAGACGGTGTGCTAATCAGACACATGGTATGTGGGATACATTCCTTTTTGTAAATAGTGGCAGGTTGCATTTGGGCCCATTACGACTGGTTCAGACCGACCCGACCAACCTGACCCAGGATTTTGCATGAACTGATACTGTATGTATGGCCCATTGACCTAGACCATTGGGCCTAACTTGACCCGGCTGAGGATAGCCATGGGTCCAGCCCTCTTGGTCACCGAGTAACCCGAATTTATCCTGCCCGGACCACACTAGCGGGCCGATCTGTTTTCTGAGCCCAAGATGCCCTGCGTGTAGAGGCTCGAAGCTTGACATACATTGACAACACATTACTTTTGCGGAATACTTAATACATAACAAAATTCAAAACTCAAGAACCGTAATAGTTTAGTGTCTTTGGAAACTTGGAACGTAATCTTCTAATAATGGTGAAAGATCTTCAACATCTCCCATAAAGATCTTCCCCTTATGTTTTCTTACCTAAAATCTTTCTTTATATCCTGGGGAAAAGAAAACATATAAAGGGTGAGCTCAAATTCACAGTAAGGGTAAGCATGGATAAAATAAAACAAAACATATACATTTGAACATAAAAACATGAACACAATGTTTAAACATCAAGATCTTGAGAAATGAAATAAAACATGGAAATACGTAAGGCATAGATCATAAGGAAACATTAATCATGATAAAATAGCATGGGAACAAAACTTGTAATTGTGGAAAAACCTTATGATTTCCATAGTAGCCAAGGCATTTCTTCCAGGACCATCTTAGTGGACAAAGTCCCTTTCTGAATCGAGTTCACTCCTCGTTTCAAACCTATAACACTGAACCGAATTAACTTACCGTTCCAGCCATGTCTATCTCATGAGATTTAAATCATTACCCAATTAATTGGAGGGAGATATAGGTCCCACACATCTCATAATGAAATCATTCTTACTTGTTCCACAAAATAAACTTGAAACATTCATCATAACCCAAAGAATAAAATGGGTTTCATAAACATCATCCCATCATCACATAATCCATATAAAACAAATGGATATATAAACATAAGAAAAGTGAAACCATATAAATCATAGGGAAAATATACTTGAAACATACACATATAAAATAATGTCATCTTATATGGAAAAATGGTTTTGATAAAACACTTGAAATGAATTCTTGAGGAAAATATCCTTTCTTCTTCAAAATCAATTTCTTTTCACAAAAAGTCATGAAATTTTAAAAGAAATATATTTTTTTGAAAATAGTCATGAAATATTTCAGAGGAAGCTTCATGAAAATAAGGCTTTATAAAACCGTAAAAATCCTTTCATGCCGTATACGTTAAAAAAACATTCTTCTTGTACTTTTGTCGGAAAAGTCAAAAAGTACCTTGTAGGGTAAATAAAAGAAAGATTCCTTCCATACCATGGGGTAAAAGTCATAATGGGTAAAAATAAATTTAAACATATATGAATACACTTTTATAAACCATGGACATGGATGATATAAATAACCCCAGTAAATACTTACGAATAAGCAATCTCAGATAAAAATGAGATTTGTAAAATTATCCCTTACCTTATGTCCGATATGCTTCGTATGTATCCGAAACTCCTATATAATGATTTAAATAATGTCATTGACTTATTACAGAATCATATTCATTTTTATTATATCATATATGGTTCACTTATGACTTTATATTACCATTTCTTTTGTAAATTAATGTTAAAGTAGCATTTTGGGCAAAATCATCTTATTTATTGTACATGTTTGGACTTGTTGTTCTTGATTTTATTATTACTTATATCATTATTTAATTACTTCAAAAATGTAAATAATTATTTATATATCATATACATTCATTATATATCCATCATATACAAGCATTTTTAATATTACATAACATATGGAGGTAAGAAATGAAACACACTGTTCATGGAGATGGTAAGTCGTACGTATGCATGAACGCTACTTTCATTTATATTTATTATTTTAAGGGAATTAAAATATAATCACACATAGGTATATTATAATTCCAGTATAATATCATATATAATATCATTAACCACATCCTTTATACATCCCACATAAGGTATTAACGAATCACATCACTTTAAGGGGGCGGTAGTCCGCACTTCCTCAAATGAGATTATCGTATTTACCGACAATGGAAACTGTAAAGGCTTGATATAATTGGTAAGTAAAGAAGAATAAGGAAATAATAAACATAATATATATTATATATAAATACAGTTACATCATAATGTCCACCATGAGAGGCGATAGGAGAAAATCGAACAATCATCGTTTCGTGAGGCGTTAGTTTTCCATCACAGAAACATTATATTCATCATCCATTAGATGGAGGTGTGTGTAAGTGTAGTTCAAATAATTCTCATAAAAACATCCTAGTATATTTAGTATATTGGTGTTGTTACAAAATAAAGGATTAAAAAGAGTTTAGGGGTTGGAGAAGTAGAATAAAAGAAAACAGCTTAAGAGAAACTGTTACCTTTAATTTTGGTAACTTCCTTTGGTTTGAACCAAAAGGACTTCTTGGAGAGTTTTATGCCTAATGTAAGGATTCAAGGGGGAGTATAGGGATGTAGGGATATTATTTGGGAAGAGTTTGGATGATCAAAAATTCTTAAGAGGTGTGAGTAATTGCATAGAAGTGGTCTCCTTTTATAAGGGAGAGGAGGGGCTCTTTAGGAAAGTGTGAAAACATTATTTTATTATAAACTTATCTTCGGTTTCAAGAGTTCCAAAACACATTAATGTAGAAGATACGATGAATCATATTCCAAAAAAATCATCCAATTGGAATTGGACAGGTTTTGGATGATATTTTAATCATTATAATCTTATTTATTTAAATCATTTATTAATGAGTTAAACACTACATCATTATTGTCTCATAAATAATTTAATTCATTTGATGTCTAAAAATTATGAAAAAATTACCATGATGTAGGGAATCGTTTTAGGTCTCCAAATAATATTTATAGTAGAAAATATAACTTATATAACCCCTTATAAAAATTAATTACTAAAATATTTTTGTTAAAGTCAATTTTGTCTTTACATAAAATTAATTAATCCAAATTGTCATTTTCACTACCAAGTGGCTCATTGGGGTCCCCAAATCGGCCCAAGGAAGCCCATGGTCGGTCAATTCTCATCCAATAAGGCTAGGACAAGTGTCAAGGTAATTTTTAATTATTATAATATTCTTTTAACCTTGAATTACCCTATTTACCTTTAACCGCGGTAAATAAAAATTACCGTAGTTTCTATTCATAATATAAAAAAATAAAAGTAACCTATTAACATAATATGGAACCACTGATTCCAAATATGGAATCCATTTTTCAAAATTCAAAACATCAAAGTTTCAGTAATTAATTTAAAATTAATCCCGTTGTTAAGCGAATAGGTTTTAAAAGTTAAAACATTGCCAAAGATTGAATTGATTTAACCTAAGAATTCAATGTAAAATCAATGATAATGACATACATTATATTAAATTGTAAAAATAAATTCTATTTATAATTTAAAACCATTAAATATTATAATTTAACCATATAAATTATTACGATGAAAAAGTTGTTTTTAATTAAAATATAGCGTGTTTTTACTATTCATTTAAATATGAAAGTTATCAGAATAATATGAAAATTTTATCCAAAGTAAATTTTTATATCCTGATTCCAAAGAATAATTTTATTTTGTCAAATTTAACTTATAAACATGTCAAAAACTAGATTTAATGTGGGTGCGCCATCAAAAGGAAACAAAACTGCATTTTTTGAAAAATATTTATTTTCCCGAAATATTTATTTTTTTCTCATACCATGTTCTAGAAAATGTTTAAGATGAATAATAATGTTATAAAATTAAAAATTTAGTTAATACTATTCATAATGGCTAGTTCATAATAATATTATAATAATATATCGTTGTTTAGTAAAACCTGATATTACGTACAACACACTCTATCGAATAAGGTCGTGATTGCGTGTAATGCAAGCCAAGTCAGGTTTGCATGTTGTGCAAGAATCCTTCATTGATTTGTATAACAGAATCCAACCATATTTCATTTATACGTTTAATATATATATATATATATATATATATATATATATATAAACACACTCGATGTTTCATAGAATGACTATTATAAAACGAACATGAAATTGTGTGTAACACGATCCAAGAATAGTGTTGCGTATACTGCATGCTAATACGGCGTTGCGTATAGTAAAAGCTAAACTTGGTGTGCTGTATAATAGAAGAGATCAACGAAATTAAAAGAATATTTTTCATAAAATATCGGGGTGTTACATTCTACCCCCCTTAAAATGAATTTCTCCCTTGAAATTCATCGGGGTTATAAATCATTTACTATTCATAGAAACCAACATCGTAAAAAGGAATACTAAAACATAATTTTAAAAACTAAAGTATGAAATTTAATGATTACCCGAAGTAACTCATCACTGGATTTCCATATAGGAGAACATAGGTTAAAATATGGATATGGAAGAAAAATCTAACCATCAACATCTAATGGAGAGTGGTAGAGAACATGGCTATGAAAAAGCCATCAATCACAAAACCATAGATTTGTGATGATCTAAGGTACCATCTGATTCATCGAATATAAGGGCACTAGGACAACATTTTTGGTTTTCAAGATCATTTCCCTAAAGTTGATGAAATTGGAATTAGAAGAAATACTTTCGTGATTCACCATTGGTCGTTCTTTGGACAATTTCCACTTCATATCTTAATGAAATGAAGTTGAATTTGTCATTCGTGAAGTGTTAGTAGATCATGTGATAGAATGATGGGTCATTCCATCTGTCTCAAAAAAAGGTTATAAAAGTTATCAAAAATACATAAGTCCATATATAGTGAGATTAATCATATATGGTTCCTAAAATGATCTTATACTTCATATATCATACTACTTAATATAATAAAACTAGTTTCTACTAAACAGGGACTTCATATAGGCCAGTGGTAGGCGATAAAGGCCAGTCGCACTTCGGTTGTGGGTTCTATTCCCACAACCTTGTCCGACACGATGGGTTGTCGCCCGTCCTACAGGTTGTCCTTTTTCTAAAACTACATTACTATAACATCCCATCAATAATATCAAAAAAATTTCTATCCTTAAACAATACTAACTTATGTCCAACATAATCCATTCCAATCTTCAGGCTTATCTAAAATACTTCGGTCCAAGCTCATAGTATAATGAAAATGATTACATGAAATGTCATAAAAAAACCATCATTTATCCCCCATTATCTTGTTGGTCACATTCCAATCATGTGAATAACTTAATCATGTATTCTCTTGAAAAATGAATACCCATTGAATCTTAGTGAAAACATGAGTGCTGTCAAAAGTTAACTCTTTCCACATACCAATACCCCAAAATTCTATATACTCAAACCATGATATAATTATTTTTTTATATCAGTCATGAGCTCATGAATACTGTAAAATTTTTCATTTTCTCGTTTTCCCTTCATTATGTGCATATCATCTACTTTCCAAAAATACTGGTACCATTCATCACACACTTTCAAAACTTAAGGAAAGACAACAGTGTAACAATCCTTATATGTCTCTTTTTTCCATAGTACCACGAGATTACTTATACAGCATTACACTTGATAAACATGTAATCATTCCACTACCTTCTTAAACCATTGACCGAGCATCAACAATTACTTCATCTCATATATTATTTGTAGTCTCCTCATCATCATCAAAATAAATATTACCCATACAACCATACTGATTCTCTTCATGAGACTTTCCCTTAGGTCATTGGTTTTTATAATGCCTGTACATTCCACATTTAAAACATTTAACTATTGTTGATGTCGTAGCAATACCATTATCCTTATCCATGGTGTTAACTGAACCTTTTCCTTTGCACTTACTGGCTTTATGTCCTTCTTTTCCACACCCAAAGAATCTTCCAGTTCCTTTGAAACATTCTCCTTGATGCCTCTTCCCACATGATTTACATAAGGGAAATTGAACATTCTTTCCTCTATGATCATCATGAAACTCCATCTTTCTCTTATTAGCCGAGTCAGGAAACTTACCAAATTTGAGTTTATTGATCATGTTATGAGATTGCTGATTTGGAATAATAATAATGTTTGGACTTCCAAATACCATTTCATTTGTTTTCTCATGAAGAATATCATTCCATTGTCCATCATATCCTCCATTATCGTGAATCATATTGTTTCCATCCATTTTCTAAAACCCAAAAAGAATAGTGTGAGAGAAAAAAATCATAATAAAGGGGGAGTAACTTCAATATCTAACATCTTAGGTTTAATATAATATTTTTACCATAATTCTAGGACTATAAACTATACTTATACTTAACCTTAGGGACATCCCTATACATACCTTAAAAATATCTCTAGGGATCTCACTAAAGTTATCGCATCCTAGTTTCCAAAGGTTGACTAAACCTTTCCTATGATACCAACTGCAGAGGCCCGAAGCTTGACGTACATGGGAAACACATTACATTTGAAGAATACTTAATACATAAAAAAAATTCAAAACTCAAGGACTGTAATAGTTTAGTGTCTTTGGAAACTCGGAACGTAATCTTCTAATCATGGTGAAAGATCTTCAACATCTCCCATAAAGATCTTCCCCTTATGTTTTCTTACCTAAAAAATTTCGTTATATCCTAGGGAAAAGAAAACATATAAAGGGTGAGCTCAAATGCTCAGTAAGGGTAAGCATGGATAAAATAAAACAAACCATATACATCTGAACTTAAAAACATGAACACAATGTTTAAACATAAAGATCTTGAGCAATGAAATAAAACATGGAAATATGTAAGGCATAGATCATAATGAAACAGTAATCCTGATAAAATAGCATATGAATAAAACTTGTAATTGTGGAAAAACATTATGATTTCAATAGTAGCCAATTCATTGCTTCTAGGACCATCTTAGTGGACAAAGTCCCTTTCTGAATCGAGTTCACTCCTCATTTCAGTCCTGTAACACTGAACCAGATTAACTTACCATTCCAGCCATGTCTATCTCATGATATATAAATCTTTACCCAATGCATTGGAGGGAGACATAGGTCCCACCCATCTCATAATGAAATCATTCTTACTTGTGCCACAAAATAAACTTGAAACATACATCATAACCAAAAGAATAAAATGGGTTTCATAAACATCATCCCATCATCACATAATCCATATAAAACAAATGGATATATCAACATAAGAAAAGTGAAACCATGTAAATCATAGGGACATTATACATGAAACATACACATATAAAATAATTTCATCTTATATGGAAAAATGGTTTTGATAAAACAATTGAAATGAATTCTTGAGGAAAATATCCTTTCTCCTTCAAAATCAATTTCTTTTCACAAAACGTCATGCAATTTTAACAGAAAGTGATTTTTTTTGAAAATAGTCATGTAATATTTTGGAGTATGCTTCATTAATACAAGGCTTTATAAAACCGTAAAAATCCTTTCATGCCGTATACGTTAAAAAAACATTCTTCTCATACTTTTGTTGGAAAAGTCAAAAAGTACCTTGTAGGGTAAATAAAAGAAAGATTCCTTCCATATCATGGGGTAAAATTCAGAATGGGTAAAACGGAATATAAAAATACATGAATAAACTTTTATAAAACATGGACATGTATGATAGCAATAACCCCATCAAATACTTATGAATAAGCAATCTCAGATAAAAATGAGATTTGCAAAATTATCCCTTACCTTATGTCCGATATGCCTCGTATGCATATGAACCTCCTGTATATTGATTTAAATAATGACATGGACTTATTAAAGAATCATATTCATTGTTATTATATCATATATGTTTCACTTATGACTTTATATTACCCATTATTTTGTAAATTAATGTTAAAGTAGCGTTTCGGGTAAAATCATCTTATTTATCGTACGTGTTTGGACTTGTTGTTCTTGATATTATTATTACTTATATCATGATTTACTTAATTCAAAAATTTAAATCATGATTTATATATCATATACATTCATTATATATCCAGCATATAAAATAATTTATAATAGTACATCACATTTGGAAGTAAGAAATGAAACGCACCGTTCATGGAGACGGTAAGCCGTACGTACGCATAAACGCTACTTTCATTTCTATTTCTTATTTTAATGTAATTAAAACATAATGATACATAGGTATATTATAATTCCAGTATAATATCATATATAATATCATTAACCACATCCTTTATACATCCCACATAAGGTATTAACGAATCACATCACTTTGAGGGGGCGGTAGTCCGCACTTCCTCAAATGAGATTATCGTATTTACCGACTGTGGAAACCGTAAAAGATTGATATAATTGGGAAGTAAATAAGCATAAGGAAATCATAAACATAATATATATTATATATAAATACAGTTCCATCATAATGGCCACCATGAGAGGCGGTAGGATAAAATCGAACAATCATCGTTTCGTGAGGCGTTAGTTTTCCATCACAGAAACATTATGTTCTTCATCCATTAGATGGAGGTGTGTGTAAGTGTATTTCGAATAATTCTCATAAAAATATCCTAGTATATTCAGGATATTGTTTTTGTTAAAAAATAAAGGATTAAAAAGAGTTTATGGGTTGGATAAGTAGAATAAAAGAAAACAACTTAAGAGAAACTGTTACCTTTAATTTTGTTAACTTCCATTGGTTTGAACCAAAAGGACTACTTGGAGAGTCTTATGCCTAATTTAAGGCTTCAAGGGGGAGAAGAGGGATGTAGGGAGCATAGTTGGGTAGAGTTTGGACGAGTAAAAAGGATTGAGAGGTGTGAGTAATTGCATATAAGTGGTCTCCTTTTATAAGGGAGAGGAGGGTCTCTTTAGGAAAGTGTGAAAACATTATTTTATTATAAACTTATCTTCGGTTTCAATAGATCCAAAACACATTAATGTCGAAGATAAGATGACTCTTATTCGAAATAAAATCATCCAATTGGAATTGGACAGGTTTTTGATGATATTTTAATCATTATAATCTTATTTATTTAAATCATTTATTAATGAGGTAAACACTACATCATTATTGTGTCATAAATAATTTAATTCATTTGATGTCTAAAAATTATGAAAAAAATAACATGATGTAGGGAATATTTTTATCTTTCCAAATAATATTTATAGTCTAAAATATAACTTATATAACCCCTTATAAAAATTAATTACTAAAAGATTTTTGTTAAAGTCAATTTTGTCTTTACATTAAATTAATTAATCCAAATTGTCATTTTCACTACCGAGTGGCTCATTGGGGTCCCAAAATCGGCCCAAGGATGCACATGGTCGTCCACTACTCATCCAATAAGGTTAAGACAAGTGTCAAGGTAATTGTGAATTATTATAATATTCTTTTAACCATGAATTACACTATTTACCTTTTACCGCATTAAATAATAATTACCATAGTTACTATTCATAAAAAAAATAAAAGTAACCTATTAACATAATTTGGACCCACTGATTCCAAATATGGAAACCATTTTTCAAAATTCAAAAAACCGAAGTTGCAGTAATTAATTTAAAATTAATCCCATTGTTAAGCGAATTGGTTTTAAAAGTTAAAACATTGCCAACGATTGAATTGATTTAACCTATGAATTCAATGTAAAATCAATGATAATGACATAAATTATATTAAATGGTAAAAATATATTCTATTTATACTTTAAATCAATTAAATATTATAATTTAACCATATAAATTATTACGATGAAAACAGTTGTTTTTAATTAAAATATAGCGTGTTTTTACTATTCATTAAAATATGAAAGTTATCATAATAATATGAAAATTTAATCCAAAGTAAATTTTTATATCCTGATTCCAATGAATAATTTTATTTTGTCAAATTGAACTTATAAACATGTCAAAAACTAGATTTAATGTGGGTGCGCCATCAAAAGGCAACAAAACTTAATTTTTTTAAAAATATTTATTTTCCCGAAAATTTTATTTTATTCCCATACCATGTTCTAGAAAATATTTAAGATGAATAATAATGTTATAAAAATAAAAATTTAGTAAATACTATTCATAATGGCTAGTTCATAATAATATTATAATAATATATCGTTGTTTAGTAAAACCCGGTATTACGTACAACACACGCTATCGAGGAAGGTCGCGATTGCGTGTAATGCAAGCCATGTCAGGGTTGCATGTTGTGAAAGAATCCTTCATTGTTTCGTATAACAGAATCAAACCATATTTAATTTATACATTGAATATATATATATATAGATATAAACACACTCAATGTTGCATAGAATGACTATTATAAAATGAATATGAAATTGTGTGTAACATGATCCAAGAATAGCGTTGCGTATACTGCAAGCTAATACGGTGTTGCGTATAGTACAAGATAAACTTGGTGTGTTGTATAATAGAATACATTAATGAAATTAAAAGAATATTTTTCATAAAATCTCGGGGTGTTACAATATGGACCAGGTTTATCATGTCGGCCCAATCCACTAAAGAAGACTGGCTTGAAAAAAATTAGTTTATCCGCTCGGGAAACCCAGACCACCTCAGGTGGACTAGATGGTGCGCACGCAGCTAGTCAGCCAGCCGCCCCCTTGCTAAACACGTGCCGCCATGCTAGAACTTCATCCCGAAAGCCGCCGCAGCCGACCGGCCAAAAGCTTCCTCCACCATGGTATGTGTCAGGCATGCCGCCTCTGCCAGCATGGTCGGCGAGTGCAAATAGCCATGTCCCGCATGTGGCACCTGACGACACTGCCGCGTTGGCGTCACTTTCTATAGGCCACCAGCTCCGCTATGGTGGTCCAATCTCAGATCCTCCTGTTCCCTTGAGCCTCTCAAATCTCCGCCATCACTGCCACAACCTCGAGAACATTATTTTTTTCAATTCCTCCATTCAGTCACCAGGAACACAAAATCCAACCACGGAATGATCCATGCCTTATTTGTGTCGTCCCGATCCCTCTATGTAAGAATTTACAAACAGATGTCAATTGTGTTTTCAGAATTCTAACATGAATTTCAAATCCCATTACTCCCCGGAATATAATTTCCCAACTCACAACAATGACTGAACTTCTAGTCATCTTATTCATTGGTTTATCGATGCTCTTCATTTGAAAAGAAGTACATGAAGAACCAATCACATAGAAATCGCATAACCCCTACCAGGGTTGGATCATTCATTTGTGATGAATGGTGTCACTATGTTTTTCATTTTGTGATCCTTTATTTATGGCTATTGGTCGATCATTTTTTGTGATGATCTATTTGAAGGGGGTTCTGCATTCGTCGTCGTCACCCCCCAAATCATAGGAGAAAAACCTAGATTGTGTCAACAATCTTGCGTTGTGTGCTAGGCCAATAAAGGAAGAAATGAAAATCAGTGATCCTGTTACATTTTTGTTATGTAGTCGTTACACTAGGACATTTAAGTAAAATAAGTATTCATTTTTTCTTGGTTGGAATAACGTTGATCTGCAGCCATTAGAAAAACCAAAAAATAAAATAAAACAAGTTTATTTTATTTTTAGCCTTTTCTTTAAAATATCTGAAAAAAAATCTCCCTTGACCCACTTTTCTCGAGTTTAGATCCATTCTAGGTGAATCCCACCATTTTGAGTTCAACTATGACTTTGTATTTTTGATCCAAGAACCATTTTAAAATTTATAAAAACTCGCTCACTCGTATAGTTAAATGAACCTTAAAAAATTGTTTAAAAATTAACTTGCACCCTCAACCCATGCTAGTCGAGGTCTGGCACCGCCTAAGAGGAAAATTCCCTCACAAGATCAACAGTACACTCAGATTTCCAATCTTAGTTACAATTTAGGAGTTATAATAATTTTAAAATAAAATAATTTTTACTTAGTTATTTTATATATGGCCAAAAACTAACTTCCACTATTGGCCTGCACCGACCAATATTAGGATCTGCCTAAAGAATGAATACCCCCATGAGCTCAACAAAGGTCTCGAATTTTCAATCTATGTCACCATTCATGAGTTATAAGCATTTGAAAAATAAAATAAAATAATTTTATAATTTTATTTTCTATTATTCCATTTTTCTATTTTCTCAATGGAGGTCTGTGCCGACTAAACTTAAGTCACACCTAGGGTCAAACCGCCATCCTAAACACAATGATTCCCTCAAATTTCTAATTTTGGAACCCGTTTATGAGTTAATACAATTTTCAAGAAAACCACTCAAATGTGCTAATTAAAGCTTAACATTTTTCTGTGGATCATTTTGGCCACTCCAAGCCTAATAATCGCTTGTCTTCTCAGTGGCTGGTCGAGAAATAATTCCATATAATAAAAAACATTTCATGGAATTTTTGAGACATTACATTTCATCTCATACTCATATACGTGTTATATCCATATCATACATTTAGTATTATACCTACTTAAGGATATAGTTTATTTTCATCCGAGAGATTTTATAGACACCATTGGTAGTAGCTTACTGAGATTATATAACACACTTTCCTAGCCACCGATGGTACCCTGGAATATTATATGCATATAGTTAGGGATAGGGTCAGGACCCCGTTTTCTGATTCTTGGTTGATTATGGCATGGGAGTGGTGGAGAACATGACTAAGCTATAGATCATGATGCTATTTAGAGAAACCCTTTTGGTCTTTTGGTTCTCTTATTATAACTATAATTATCTGTACTTTATACCATGTTTTTTTTTCTGTTTTGTTTAGTGACTTGAAGTTACATCATTTTGTATAAGTCATTGGATAATGATTCTATTGGAATTTTAATTATTGTCATCTTTATTTTTTACCTTTTTCTATTATTTCATATTATTAATTCAATTTTTATTCATCCATTTATTATAATATTGATACACTCTGATTATGAGGGTATAGTCTCCCTATTGCATAACCTTGGACCCCCACTGAAAGTCAATAGCCTCTCGTATACGAGGAGGCACACATGAGCTCACATGACCCACTAGATTAGGGAACCATTTAGAAAATCTCTGGTTGTGATGTTATATAGATGATTGATCCATGATCAATGTAAGTGGAAAAAAAGTAAGAAATCAAATCATTAAGGTAAAATTTCATTTATTACCCGAAACGTGATTTTTAAAAGGAATTGTTAATAAAAGAGTAATAATAGGTCATAATTAAATCATATATAGTATGATATATAAATTTATATTTTTTTATAGATATATAATATGATTATATTTTTTATGCATGAGGATTGGAAAATTGCATGAAGATGTACAAAGGAGGTCGATACTTAAGGTAAGATATTTTTGGTCTCTCTTTTATTTTTGGTTTATATATGGAAATACACCACAAATTTTTTGTGGTGTATAATCTACACCTTTGACATGGTATATCATTAATATCCTTATTTTAAAGAAGATTAAATTATCATTTTAAGTTATTCTTTGATGAGGATTATGATTCAAAAGATTACTAAAGCGGTAAATGATTTTTCCTCATTTTTTTTCTTTGAGATATATGGATATATAATGCACTTATCTCATTTTAGGAGGTATATATAAATCCCCATTGAAAAGTTTTATCATTAATTAATTTATCCTTATGATATTTTAAGTTCCTTTTCTTTATATTCCATCATGGTGCTTACATTTTAATGTTACCAAAGTGGGAAAGAGTTTATGTTACAATTTCATTTCTTACTAAATTTGTTTATGAATAAATTTATAATGATAAAATAATATTATCCATATCTAATTAAACTAATGAATTTTTTTATCCTATGGTTATTTTATTAGAATACATGTTTTCTTTTTATTTTCCTCTCTTCATATACTTAATATTTCGAAAAGAATATTTTTCATAAAAAAATGTCTTTTTGATCAAAACCCATATTTCCTTTCAAAAATGTGTTTCATAAGAATTTTTTTAGCAATTTTAAAATTATTTAATAAATAATTATTTAATCATGTTTGAATTTTTAATTTTTTGAATGGAATATTCATTTTTTCAAAACAATTCTAATTTTTATTTTATAGAAAATGGGAAAGTAATATTTATTTTAATGTATACGACATGAGTTGAATTTCCCATAATAAAGGCCATTATTTCCTTTAAATATTCCATTATATGTTTTCAAGGTAGTTTTGAAATTAATTAATTTTAAAAAAATTTATGTTTTAAATAGTTGTTTTCAAAGTAGAAAGGAGTATCTCCACAATAATTTTTTCCAATTATTTTATAATGATTCCATTATAAATTTTCTTGTTTATTTTCAAAGAAAATGATTTTAAAAATATAATAAGTTTTAATTTTTTTTAAAATATGAAAGGTAATTTTCATCAATAAATGTTTTAATTTTTTTAAAAAAATCCTTTATATGTTTTCAAGGTTATCATCAAAGTAAATTATTTCAAAAAAAAATTATATTATAAACAGTGATTTTCAATGTAGGGTTAACTTCCTTCAAAAAAAATTCCTATAATCTTTTAATTCTCCATATAATATGACATCCTTTGATGTTTCTATTTATTTACTTAAGATATGACTCGTATTCACCATTATTAATTCTTCTTTTAATGGTTTTTGTTTATGATGAAAAGTTGTTTATGAAACCATTTTCTCTTCTATGAGTTATACCATGATAATATTATTATGAAACCCACTTTCTTTTCCCTTTTTTATTATAGGATGAAATAATGAAATGATTATGAAACCTATCTCTTTTCCACATGTTATGATATGATGAAATGTTTATGAATCCCATTTTATTTCATGGGTTATGATATGATGAATGTTTTATAATCTCGTTGCATATATACATAAGAGTTTAATTATGTGATGAGAGAGATACATATATCTATCTAGTGAATTGGGTAAAGATTTATATCTCATGAGATAGATAAGACTAAAATGGGATGTGAATCCTTCTCAGTAAGGGGCTTTGTCTGGTATGATAGTCTTTGGAGTGATCCTTGGATACTTTGATGGTTTGGGGATTGAACCTATTCCACTATGATAGCCTTGGTAGCGAGCCCTGACTACTATGGAAATGATTTTCAATGCCCATTTATATTCTTATTTTCTAAGACTTATGCTTATGTTATACAGTTATGGATCATGTTATTTTATTATATTATTATTCATGTCTTATGAAATTCAAATATTAGTAACATGACCCAAGATTATGATCTTTGATATGCATGGTGTAGTTTTAAAATTTTATGCACATGTTCTAATTACATTATATTCATTTTATGAATATGTATCTTTGTTGTATTACCCGTATTGATAATCTGAGCTCACACATTCTTATTTTATCTTTCTCATGTTATAAAGAATGATTTTTTAAGTAGGAGTACAAAAAGGGGAGGATCATTTTCGGAGACATTGAATATCATTCATGAATTAAGAATATTATGTTCCATGTTCCCAAAAGATGTAGACAATTACTATCCTCATGCATAATTTTATGTAATTTGATGAATATTCATCAAAAAATGTAATATCCATGTATGATAAGCCTCAATCGCTTTATTTTAACACATATCTCTACTATACTAATGATTCCAAAGTAATGACAGACCACCATCCACTCTCAATAATCCCATAAATAAAATATTTTGTACTTTTTTTTGCTGTGAAAATTATAATGTGATTTTTGATGCCAAACATCTATGTTGGAATATTGATCGCACCGCGATTCACTATATCATTTTTACCCTTTGACCACGGTGCTAAACTTGTTTTATATTGGAAATAAAAAAAATAACAAATTTCATTCCATATTTAAATCATTTATATTGTTTTTATCACTATTAAAAAGGAATATTACTTGTTTTGATGATTCCATTGCAGGAGGAGGTGATTTGGAGGGCTAATGATGATGTCCAAGAAAAATGAGCCAAACTGCTCAGGATCCATGAACACCAGTGGACTCAACCGCATATTTCAACTAAACCGTGCATAACAATTGGATGAAATTTTGTGGGATGGTCCAAATTATAATGGGATACATTTCATATGAAATAACTGAATCCTTATCTAGCCTCTATGATTCCCAACCAACCTGATCTGCCCAGCACACTGAATCTGCACAAAGTCAAAAGTGGTGTGCGGTGATCTATCCATATCGTGGCCTCTAGTTGTCCAAATTATGACAAACATTATGTGGAGACATCCAATAGCTGATTATACAACTTTTTTATTTTCTCCAAAGCTAGATAAGGCTTAATAGAGGTAGAAACCCATGTGACACGTGGTTTTAAGAAATCTATGTGTCAAAACCTCCTTCCCATTTTCCTATAAAATGGCACCTTGGGCTCCGCAATTGTAAGTTCGGCCAGGAGAAAAAGATTTGGTAATTTGGAGACCCAAAGGATTCTTATCATCATACAAGTATTTCTAGAGGCCCCTATCTTCATAAGGGTAACAAGGATGAAGGTGAAGTTCCACCCGAGCTTCCCTCTCCTCCTAATGTCGAGCTAAATGGTAGACAATCATTTCAAGGGAGCTACGTACACTTGGGAGGGTGTTACAAAACTTGTTATTCTACAGGTTTTGTGTAATTTGGGTCCTAAAAATTTCACTTATTTCTTATCTTGACATGATTCACCTCTGATTGCATTTCTATTGCTAAAATTAAGTGAAACACTTTTTTATTTTCAACACCGATTAGGTTGAGATTTCAAATGGAAATATTGGGTTGTTACGATTAGACAAGACAAGAGTTCTATTTAACTCACACATACATAATATTTTAGTATGATTTTGTAGCCTTTCTTCCTTATGATTTATACCCAAACCATGAAAACACGTATGTTGTGTCAAGGGAGGGGTTCTTTGAGCATCATTTAAATGGAAAGAGGGAAGTTGAGATCTTGACAACCCTCAACCGAAGGATTCCATTACACCATGAGTATTTTTTATAATTATGAACTCACCATGATGTTTAGTGAACATGAAATGATCTCCTTATCTCTTAATTATAAAGCACCACCTTTATTTATCAACTATTAAACTCTTTAAATCAAGTCATTTTCTTTAATGTGTTTTAAAACGACCCCTCTTTTAGTACTTCTTATTAAAAACGGACACTCTAAACACATGAACACTCCTTGAGAGGAAATATAGGGTATGAACTAGACTAAAATCAACCTTAAAATCATACTAAATTTGACATGTTATGATAGTGAATTCAAATTTTGGCACTGTTTCCAGGGAGCGCTTTGGTTTTAGTGCGTGTTTTTTATAATTGTTTTTCTAAATTTTGTGAATGATTATTTGTTTTATCTTCTACCATTACATTTTTTTAGTGTTCTAATTTATTTAATGTATAGGTTTTGTGCATGGAGCATTCTACTCCAGGATACTTACAACCTTTCAAACCCGAACCAGAGAGGATCCTACATCAGTGACCCCGAGATACACAAGAGGAACCTTTGAAGGAGGATGAACAAAACATCAACCCTCATCTTGATCCTTCTTCTTCTTATTCTTCGGGAAGCCACATTAAAACTGAAATTAACGTGAATAAGATTGATGAAAACAATAGAACACTAAAAGAATTAACCTCACCAGATGTTGATATCCAACCCACTTATATTCAATTACAAGGTGAGACACCCAATTTTGAACTAAAATCTGGTTTAATTCATCTATTACCACGATTCCATGGACTTCCTAGAGAGGATCCAAAAAAGAACTTAAAATAATTTCATAATGTTTGTTCAACATTAAAACCTATTAATGTGGATGAAGAACAAGTAAAGCTTAGTGAATTCCCATTTTCTTTAGAAGACACTGCGAAATATTGGTTGTACTATGTCAATTCACTAATAAGAGGCTGGGCAAACATGAAATGTCTTATTCATGAAAAATATTTCCTAGCCTCTCGATCTACAACTATAAGGAAGGAAATTTTTGGTATAAGGAAATCACAAGGGGAAACATTACATGAATATTGGGAACGCTTTAAAAGGTTATGTTCAAGCTGTCCACACCACTAAATAAGTGATCAACTTTGAATTCAGTATTTTTATGAATGTTCAATACCAATTGATCAAAACATGATTGATGATACTACAGGTGGTGCACTAGTGGATAAGACCCCAATTACTTAATGAACCATGATTGAGAACATGGCACAAAACACTCAACAATTTGGTACATGGTCCAACATACCCATTCGAGGTTTCCATGAGGTGCAAAGTACTATATTCGAGAAGAAGGTGGACACGAATTTTGAGGAGGTATGTACCCTTATACAACAACATTCTATCTCCCAAGGGAAATCTCAATCTCCTCCTCCCATCCATTTTGGAATATGCTCTTCTGACACCCATTCTTCTGACCAATGCCCCCAATTGAGAGACAATTCTGAGTGTTGTGAGGTAATCTTCCCAGGACACCCCTATAATAAACACTTTAGGAAATAATCATACTATCCATCAAACTCTGGGTGGAAATAAAACCAAGCTTATAGGAAAGGGGGTATTCAAACTAGCCTCTTCAATCATGGAACCAACAAGGTTAAAGTAGTCATCCACCACCACCACCCATAAATCCTCAACCACTCAAAAGGAATTTCCAACAACCCCCTCCAAAACATGAGCCTAGACTAGAAGATATGATGAAACAAATCGATGCCAAGAATCTAAAATTCTAGCAAACCACCCAAGCTTCCATACATGACCTCAAAACCAAAATAGGCCAACTAGCAAACAGGGTGGTAGAAATTCAAAGTCACGAGTCGGGTAAACTACCCTCTCAACTAGTAGTTAACCCTTGGGATAAAGGAAATGTTAGTGTCATCACCCTTAGGAGTAGAAATCATATTCAAAGCCAAATGACCCCTCCAATAAAGTCATCCCCTCCTGAAGAAACCAACAACCCAACCACATCTATAAATGATCCAAGAGAAGAAAATCCTTGTCCTGCTATAAGTCCATCCAAAGGAAATAGTGTGTATATCGATGAGTCTCCTATACCAACAATTCATCTTCCATTTCCCAAAAGGGACACCCAACATATAAAACAAAAGCAAACTGAACTTGATAAGGAAATATTGGAAGCTTTCAAAAAATGTTCAGGTTAACATCCCCTTGATTGATGTCGTGAAAAAAATTCCACGATACACAATGTTTCTAAAAGATATGTGTACACACCCAAGGCGAATTCAATGTGATGAGAAGGTGATCTTGGGGAGGAATGTTTCAGCATTTATAGTGCAATCAATTCCCACCAAGTTCAATGATTATGGAACATTTTAAATTTTTTGCACCATAGGGGAGTATTCCTTTTCTAATGCTATGCTTGATTAAGGTGATTCTATAAATGTGATGCCACACTCCATTTAGTCTTCATAGCAGGTCATTGAACTAAAGCCCACTAGAATTGTTGTTCAGCTGGCTAATTGGTGTACCACACACCCTTCTGGTGTGTTAGAGGATGTTCTTGTGAGGGTGAAAAGTTTAATTTTTCCTACTGATTTTTAGGTGCCTAAAATGGAAGATAATATGATGAATGGAAACGCCCCAATTATATTGGAGAGACCCTTATTGAAAACAAAAAAACCATAATTAATGTCCATAATGGTACATTATCTATGGAATTTGGTGGTGACATATTCCATTTCAACATCCTTGATGCCATGAACCACCCCTCATAAGAACATTCCTCTCTCTCATTAAATTCAATTGACGTACTCCCTTATTTTGAAAATACTTTTTTCCATTCCCCCAACCCCCTTTCTGAGTTTTCATCCTTGATTCAATTTCTTGGTAATGAATCATAATTTATTATTGTAGTGGTCTAGAAAAGTGTCATGTATGTTTATTAATTGATTATTTCTTGAAAAATGAGGACCTAATAACCATCTATGATATTTTTAATCTTGTAAAATCTCATTCCTCATCTGAGGATGATAACATTGAGAAGTTAGATGAGATCAGTGACCTCTCACTTTCACACACACTCCCATCAATCCAAAATCCAGCTGAATTGGAACTAAAGAAACTACCTCAAGATTTAAAATATTCATATCTTAAGAATGAAAACAATTTTACCTTCATCATTTCTAGTTCACTCCATCATGAGCATGAATTAAGACTGCTTGAACTTTTGAGGGACTATAAACAATCTTTGGGATGGACACTTGCTAACATTCATGGTATAATCCCATCAATTTGTACACATAAAATTTTGTTAAATGATGAGGCTAAACCAGTGAGGTAGGCACAACGTCGAATGAACCCAAACCTCTTAGAAGTTGTGAAAAAATAATTAAAAAAATTATTGGTTTCTGGAATAATTTAACCCATATCTAACATCCAATGGGTCAGTCCCATTGGAGTGGTTTCTAAAAACTAGCCTTATAGTAATTAAAAGTGAAATCAATGAATTGGTTCTAACTTGTGTGTAGAATAGTTGGCATGTATGCATATACTATCACCAACTAAAACAACACACTAGGAAAGATAATTTCCCGTTGTCATTTAGTGACCAAATGCTAGAGAGTCTAGCAGGTAAGTACCACTACTATTTCTTTGATGGGTATTTTGGATACTTTCATATCCATATTTCCCCCAATGATCAGGATAAGGAAACCTTCACTTTATCCATTTTCACATTTTCATATAAGAGGATTCCATTTGTTTTGTGCAATGCTCCGGGTACTTTCCAGTGATGCATGGTTAGTATTTTTTCGGATTACCTTGAGAATTTCATGGAAGTATTTATGGATGATTTCACTGTTTAAGGATCCTCTTTTGATGAATGTTTAATTAGTCTTGTTTCAGTCTTAAATCACTGTATTGAAAAGAATCTCATATTAAATTATGAGAAATACCATTTCATGGTGCGACAAGCTATAGTTTTGGGACATGTAATTTCTGGGGATGGTAACCAATTAGATAAATCAAAATTGTATGTCATTTATTCCCTACCATTCCACAAAAATGTACGGTATGTGAGGTCTTTCCTAGGTCGTGCTGGATTTTATCGTCATTTCATTCATGACATTATTAATATTTCACTCCCCCTCTCCCAGTTACTCCAAAAAAAGGAATTTGTTTTTGATAATGAATTTGAGGAATATTTTAATAAGTTAAAATGGAGTCTTGTGTCACCCCTGGTAATTCGACCACCTCGGTGGGATATACCATTTGAGATCATGTGTGATGCCTATAAATATACAGTTGGGGCAGTCTGGTCATAAAGGGTTGATCGAGATCCACATGTCATTGCCTATGCCTCACGTACTTTGGACCTTGCCCAAGCAAACTACACCACAACTAAAAATTAATTCATTCCCATTGTGTTTTCCTTGGACAAATTCAGGTCATACCTTTTAGGGTCCAAATTCATTGAGTTCACAGACCATGAAACCCTCTAGTATCTCCTTAAGAAACTGGAAGCAAAACCACATCTCACTCTCTAGATGATCCTCCTCCAGGAAATCAATTTAGAAATTAGAGATAAAAAAGGAGCAGAAAATGTGGTGGTTGACCACATCAGTAAGATCCACCCATCCTCAAACATTGACTCATCCACCTGTATTCCTATAAATTCTATGTTTCCAGATGAGAAATTGTATAGAGTACCAGATTTTATTACTTAGTATGCTGAAATTGTAAATTATTTGGTAGCATCTTTCATTCCTGATGATTTCAACAAAAACCCAGCCAGTCATCTAAAACACGAGTCTCATTGGTACATTTGGGATGACCCCTACCTTTAGAACACCTTTAGTGATCAAGTCCATAGGCATTGTGTTTCCGAGAGTGAGTTTCAGTCTATCCTTAGATTCTGTCACACTCTTTCTTGAGGAGGCCACTTTGGTCGCCAACAGACAGCTCACATGGTCCTTGATTCTGTTCTCTTTTGGCCAATACTTTTTTAGGATGCCCATGATTTTTGAGAATCTTGTCCTCGTTGTCAAAGAATGGGAAATGTATTTAAAAGAAATAAAATTCCACAACAACCATTGCTATTTCATGACATTTTTGATGTTTGGGGAATTGACTTTATGGGTCTATTTCCCAATTCCTTTGGAAACTTGTACATTCTTCTAGTGGTCGATTATGTGTCAAAATGGGTAGAGGCCTGAGCCAAAAGGATAGATGATTCCAAAAAAGTTCTGTAATTTTTGAGAACTCAGATATTTTTTAGGTTTGGATTACCTAGGTTCATCATTAGTGACCAGGGTTCTCATTTCTGCAATCGAACAATGCAATCAATTTTGCATCATTATGGGGTCAGGCATCGAGTGTCTACTGTGTATCACCGACAAACCAACGGTCAAGTTGAGGTGTCAAATAGAGAAGTAAAATAGATTCTTGAAAAATGGTTCAACCCAATAGGAATGACTGAAGTCTTTGAATTGATGATTCATTATGGGCCTACCGTACTACTTTCAAGACTCCCATTGGAATTTCACCCAATTGGCTTGTGTTTGGAAAGAGTTGTCACCTACCTATTGAGATTGAGAACCATGCCTACTAGGCCATCAAACAATGAAATTATAATCATTCTAGTGCAGGTGCTCAAAGGAAGTTACAGATTCAGGAGCTAGAGGAAATGATAAGAGATGCATATAATAACTCCATGATTTTTAAGGAGCGAACCAAGGCTTCCCACGACCATCTCATCCTTCATCGTCAGTTCTGCATTGGGAAAAAGGTAAACCTCAAAAATGCAAGGATGAAGTTGCATCTTTAAGCTTCATTCCTACTGGTTTGGACTATACACTGTTACTAACATCTCTCCATTTGGATTTGTCCAGGTTCAAAATAAAGAAACCAAGAAAACCTTCATTGTGAATGGGAAACAACTGAAGCACTTCCATGAATCCATTCTAGATACCCCAGATGGAGGAACTCCATGTTAAAGAAGAAATATATGAATGAAACTCACCGAGTTTTATACTTCCTTTCCACATAATATTTTCTTACAGTGAGGACACTGCACACTTTAGGTGGGGGACGAGAATATTCTTGGGTTAGTTAGGAATTTTCATCATCTTTCTTATTTTTATCTTTTTAGATTGCTGAATTATTTTATTTACTTTCCCCCTCCCCTATCGAAATATTTCTTTTTTATGCTCACTTTATCATGTTAAATTATTCCATTTTAATCATGAAAGATATTGAAAATTCATGTGGAATATCCTTATTTCACGTTGTTTTAACATTCAAAAAAAATATGATGAAATGTGCATTTTAGAAAGAATTTAATAATATGGCGTGACATTCTTTTGAAATTTAGTTCTTTTCTGATGATATAAATGGATGTATCATTTTGAAACCTTTGAGAAGAATGGTTCCATTTTTTGAGTAGAGTTCAAAAGAAAATTATGTAACCTAATCACTCCACACATTTGTTTCACCAAACCATGATGTATTAAAATTTATTACTTAATAGAAGGTAAATATAAGTTAGGTTGATTTTTCTATACTTTCCAAAACCATTTTTTGATTCATTCATTTCTTATCAGATCTATTTAATTACTGTACCAGATTGACTTATGTGTGCGTACCTATTATCTTCCTGTTGTATGCCCTTAAGAAAAAATGGGTTGTATACTGGGCAGGTCAAAAAACACCCTTCCCTTACTTTTGATCTTGTCATAACTATTACAATTAGTTTCATGAGGAGATCAAACGAGGGTTGGGAGAAGAGTGTGAGATTTGTTCCAAGTGAAACTTTTGAAAAATAAATAAATGAGGGGAGTGATGAAATGTATAGAACATGGGGATATATAGGCTGGGGGCTTATGGTTTGACTTCAGGTAATTCTTAGGTGAGTGGTTTTTGAAATTTTATTTCAAATGATGTGGGGAAAGTTCGGTGGAAAGGATCTTGAAAGTAGACAATTATTAAAATAACTTACATTTACATGATTGAAAGTGGACATAATATCATGAAATAGTTGTCACACACACACATGGAGAATTAGTGACATGATTAAATTTTAAAATATTTTCATTGATTGGTATCACGCATCTCTTGGAATATCATTTGGATACAATTTTTGAGACATCTTTTTCAATGACCATGAAGAATAACACTTTGGTGTATTTTTTTTCTTGGAACACATTTATATTAAGAATTAAATTTTAATTTAATGTTAAATCTTTATAAATTTGTAAATATCTACATGAATAATTTCTGAAAATGTAAATTTTCCCAGGAGTGCTTGTTTTTAGGTGTTGGAGTGTGATCTCACCGCAATTCACTGTTTCATTTTCACCCATACACCACTCTGCTAAACTTGTTTTATATTAAAAATTATAAAAAAAATAAAAAATTTCATTCCATGTTTGAATAATATATTTTTATCACTTTTAAAAATGGAAATGTTACTTGTTTTGATGATTCCATTGTGAGAGGAGGTGATTTGGAGGACTGATGATGATGTCTAGGAAAAATGGGACAAACTGCCCAAGATCCATGCACACTAGTGGACTCAACCGTATATTTCAACTAAAACTTGCATCAAATGGGATGAAATTTTGGGAGATGGTACATAATTTAATGGGATAAATTTCATATTAAGGAACTAAAGCCTCATTCGGCCTCTACGATTCTCAACCGACCTGATCTGTCTAGCACACCGAATCTGCACGAAGTCAAAAGTGGTGTATTGTGATCTGTCCATATCGCGGGCTCTAGTTTTACAAATTGTTCCCAATGTTCGGTGGAGACATCCAAGAGGTAAGGATATAACTTTTTTATTTTCTACAAGTCGAGATAAGTTTGTATGGATGTCGAAACCAATGTGACAAATGGTTTTAAGAAATCTGTGTGCTCAAAACCACCTTTTCATTTTCCTATAAAATGGCACCTTGGGATCCCCATTTGTAAGTTCGTTTAGGAGAAAAATCTATGGTATTTTGGAGATCCAAAGGAGTCCTCTCATCATTCAAGGAGTTCTGGAGGCCCCTATACTCATAGGGGGATCAAGGATGAAGGCAAAATTCCACCCGAGCTTCCTCCTCCTCCCGATGCTGAGCTAAACAGTGGATGATCATTTCGAGGGAGCTACACACACTTGGGAGGGAGTTCCAGCACTTTTTCTTCTACTGATTTTGTTTAATTTCTGTGATAAATATTTCACTTCTTTCTTATCTTGACATTATTCTCCTCTGATTGCATTTCTATCATTAAAATTAAGTGAAACAGTTTTTATTTTCAATACTGATTGGGTTTTGATTTGAAGTGCGAATCTTCAGTTGTTCTAATGAGACAAGACAAGAGTCCAATTTATCTCACACATTCATAAGATTTAAGTATTATTTGGTAGCCTTTATTCTCTATGATTTATACCCAAACCTTGAAATCACAATTTTTGTGTCAAGGGAGGGGTTCTTTGAGCATGGTCTAAAAGGCAAGAGGGAAGTTAAGATCTTGACCTCCATCAACCAAAGGTTTCCATTAAACCATGAGTATTTTATAGAATTATGAACTCACCAAGATGTGTAGTGAACTTTAAATGATCTCATTATCCCATAATTATAAAACACAACTTTTATTTATCAACTATTAAACTCTTTAAATCAAGTCCTTTTCTTCAAACTGTTTTAAAACCACCCCTCTTTTAGTACTTCTTATTAAAAACACACACTCTAAACCCACGAACGCACTTTGAGAGATGTCCCGGGGTCTTCCCTAGACTAAAAATCAACCATAAAATTATAATAAATTTGACTTTTCATGAAATCATTCTCAAATACCCATCCACATTTCCACTAAATTGTATTCACCTAGATGTAATTTTCCATCATTCATTTGGGACTTCAATTTATATAACCCACACTATATAATCATGGGACTAAAATAGGTAAAATAAATCCTTGTGTTGTATGAAAATTATGGAATAGAAATTCAAGTATATATTATGAATGTGATGGTTGGTCATTAAATTATATATCCATACAATTAATTGGTTAATTATTTTATCCCATTATTTAAATTGTATAGTACATAAGCAGTTAGCCTAATAAAAATATTTAATGATTTCTTGGTGTTTATACTTTACTTATGCTTATGGTGATATGTTTTATGTTTTTTCCTAATTCCTATGATAAATTGATGTAATCAACCTATAAAATTCATTTATGTGAAAGATTATGATTCTTACCATTTTATGTCACCATATTATGCCTATTGAAAATCATTTACTTATTTACATTATGTTTTTCTTTTATTGTTCCCTTAATTTAATGTATGACTCGCCCATTTCTTATGTACATTCCTAGGCTATCCCGTGTAGTTTTAGATAATCAATCAAATTTTAAGGGAATGTTATTTATTTTTTAAATAATGTTGGTTTATCCCTATTTAATTTTATGGTGATATATATCTAATCACCCAAAGACACTAGTCATCTAAATCTTGTAGGATTGTATCATATGTATCCTTATGTAATAAATCATGAAATAAATTTTATAAATGATATGGGTTGTCATACTATTCCACTTAATCACATCCATACACTACTTATATGAAGGTTATTATATAATTTATAAAATTTTTGGTATGTTCACTAGATAAAAAACATGATGGTCTATCTCGGTTCAATATCATATTCTACCTTCATAATAAATCCTGGTCTAATTCTCTATTTCTCTTATTTTTTTAGCTTCTCTGTTCCATTATATCAGATGATATTAACACCTCAATGAAATAGTTATGTATTTTTTTTAAAAAACATTCTCAATTGCACTTATTATCCAGATGAGGATAAATCAGTACTAGAATTATCTTTTTCTTTCCTTCTCTTAAGAAACCATATGTGTCACTCAAATTGTTTTGTTTACACACTTTATTTCAATAAACCTGATATATTCATGATTCAATATTCATAGTATAAAAATTATCAATGATTATTGTTCATGTATAACTTAATTTTATGAAAATAATTATATTGATAATCCTTTATTTTAAATCCATGTCAAATATCCATTATCTTATAAACCAGATCATATAATCCTAGATGCAAAGCTCCGAGAACAAAATAATGTGCATGTAAACATTTATATGTATCTCCATGTGAAATACAGTTGTATACATGTATCTCCATGCATGTATCTTGGATCATAAGAACCTAGTAACATGACCCATGGTGTATATATCCCTATTTGTGAATCCATTTCCTTATCTCTTTCTTGACACTTTGTACACAAGACCCCATGAGTGAGTATCTCATAGCACAAGAAAACTGAGTGTAAGAAACCTCGAACAAGACTATGTATCATGTAACCCTTGGGCATGTATCTCATGGTTTAAGAATTATATATCACATAATCACTACACATATATATGATTTTGTAACTCCTTATGTAATCCCCATTCATGATATAAATTCCTTCAAAATATCCTGAAAACTACTTCAAATAAACCATTAATCTCGATCATTCTTCTTAATGTTGTAACCCATGGTTATTTATAGATGACGTTCCACTATGTTAAATCTGTATAACATTGTCATAAATCCATTCCAATTCTTCAAAACTCATATACATTGCATGACATGATAATAGGACCATAGAAACTTCATGTAATAATGTGACTTTATATGAAAGTTGTCCATTTCATGTTTATCTCACATAATAAACTCATTGATTGAATCAAAAAATCTTGTAATATCAAATAAAAATCAAATTTTTGTCTAAAAATAATTATAGAATAAGAGTTTGTAACATGAAAAAAACCATTTTAACCTTTATCACAGTAATAATTATTTTAATCGTAAAGGATTATGAATGTAATCATAAAAATGAAAAAATTACTCAGGAATGAAACATGGTTGATATATAAAAACATATTGAATCTAATTATCTAAAGATAAATATTTTATGATTTTTAAATAGTTTCATAAAATATTTTTTATTAAAACGTAACATTAATGTAAATTTTGGTACTATTATTTTAGTTCAACTTAAATATTACCAAGGAAAATATTGAATTAGAATATATTATTTTCAAGATTTTATAAAATGTTAAAATTAATTACTAAATTTTTGTAACATGTTAATTCTTAAAAAATATATTACTTTTAAATAATTTAAAATATTTTATTTTATTTTCCTTTCAGTTAAATAATTAATGAATTGGTGTTACATAACCATTTATGATAATTATATAGTTAATAAAAATTATAAATAAATAAATATACATGAAAAAATTAATTATTATAAAAATAACCATTTATATTCATTCACTACTATCTTTTGTCCTTTGGTGAATACATAACTGGTATTTAAAAGAAATAGGGTGACATTTTGTGTTTTTAATTGTATAAATTATTATATTGGACACTTTCAAGGAAGATTTTACCAAAAAACAAATAAATATTTAGGAAAATGTGATAATGGTTAACAATAGTTTTCCAATAAGACTGATTATTAAGAAATAGTGGCTTTATCACATTGTTTTAACCTAAGTTAATATGATTTACCATTTTATAGTGGTGAATTTTTTTTTAATGTTGTTTTACTAATAATTATTTACAAAACATAATTTTGGCTTATTAAGTCATATAAACTGTTATGATTCAAAATATAGAATCCAGTTTCCAAAATATTATCCCAATAGTTTGTATATAATAATTTTATAATAATCTCACAATGTGTAATGAAAACATGTTTTCCAAGAAGATGCATTTTTCAAAGAAAAGATGATTTGACATTAACTTTATGAGCAATAATAATCATTATATAAATTTAAATTTATATATATATATATAATATAAATTTCATTTAAATAATTCCTCACGAGGGGTTAAATTATTAAATTAAGATGGAAAAACTTTTTCTACATAAAAATAGTTTATAGAAAACCGTGTTTTAATCCTAAAAAAACATATACCAAAATCAAGAAAAGAGATCATTCAAATGAAAATTAGGATATTGTTCTAAATAAAATATTTCATATTTCACTTTGAGTAAAAATAATAAATATAATTTCACCTTTAATTACATTTTTAATGAAAAAATGATAGTATTTGAAAAAATGATAATTTCCACTATTCGCTAAAAAATCACTAACTTTGGGAAAATACCAAAATTTGATCATCATTTAATTTTGACAATCTAATAACAAAAATTATTTTCATTTTTTAAAATTAATTTTATAAAGTTTCAAACACTATTTTAAAAATTTTCTCACAAAAAATAAATAAATAATATTTTTGAAGAAACCATGTTTTTGATGAATACAATGAAATTACTGATATTTGAGTGATTATTCAATAAGAATTTTCCATTGAATTTTGTTTGGGTAGGACCTTTGTATATATTTCATAAATGAGTTAGTCATATTCATAACCGCTAATTCAACTATTGGATTATAACAATAATATTTAGATAATATATTTTGTGCATTGTTTTATATTAGTGTAGCATGTTTTATACTCTATCAAACATAATTTCCTTCTTTTTAGAATCTTAGGGTGCTACAAGAAATGTGTGCATAACTTTTATCTCTGAATGAATTCATATTAGTAGCTTCATGCCTCTCTATTTTAGGATCTCAAGTGTTCCCAAATTTTATTTAAATGTTAATAAATGTGGTCATTAATATCGTCCCATGTATGTCCTGAAGAAGCATGGGGGTATTAGGCCAAAATATGTGGAATTAATATTTAATCACATCCAAATGGATGTTTTGTGTCATATGGGGATGTTTCGTGATGTTCTAGATGTGTTATTTTATGAATTTTCATGACATACCACCAGGTGTGGGTTTTCACACATTCTCTTCATGTCATGAGTGATTTTCACATCATGAATACTATTCATGATATCAATAACCATTTAACAGCAAGTTAATCACTATTTGATCTTGTTTCTTTCTATTTAACCCATTAGAACATCCCACAAACACCCCATGTCACGATAAGTCTTTTCATGATGCCAATATTCATCCATTTGGTTTTTTTCTTGTATTAAATTAATAGTTTTATCCTAACATATATGATCAAATCATTAAACATATGAGAAATAATGATAAACAGATTTATAAAAATAAATTCATTTAATATCATAATATGTATGAATGAAATATATATATCACAATTCATTCCATATAATTTTCATAAATTTAATATATATCATATGCATACTAAATCCAAACATATATCACCCCATGTAATCTATAATGTCTCATGATTTATTCCAATTTTCATTATATATAATCTAAAAGTATTAAATTTCCTATTAATCTACATCATATATAATATTTCAATTATAAAAAACAATATATATAAATATATATATTAATATTTAAAAATAATAAAAAAATAAGAATTATATTTATTTTCTAAACTGGTGATATTAACATGATATTTTCATATTTTATGTATTTCTGAAAATATCATATTTTTAAATCCAAACACGTAAAATTTATAATAAATTTATAAACTATAATCATTTTAAGCCAAAATATTAAATTTTGAAATTTTTGGATTGAAATGATTGATAGTGGAATTACCTATCATAAGCCATGATTTGAATTAATGTGTACCATTTTGTATCATAGATTACTATTATATCTCATTTTCCAACTTCTACAAAAATGTGAGACTCTTAAATAACCCTCTTTATGATTATCTAACTTCTATGGAAAATGGAAAATATTATGTGTTGAGTAACCCTATGTATCGATTAACCCTTATGTATCACTATACAAAAACTTATATAATAAATGGATGTATCATAAATATGGGGAAGCCTTTATTTATTAGGCAACACTTGTTGAAAGTGGGTGCCCTAGACCCAACTTGTTTTGTACTTTGATTACCGCTACATGTATTCAGTTTATTATAATACATGTGTTTATCTTGTCATAATAGTGTAGATACTTCTTGGATCCATTTTGTTTATGGCAATGTCCTTAGATTACCTGTCGCATCAAATGGTTATAGTAGATCCCAGGCTATAATGAGAACCTTGAGATTCCATGAAATTAATCTTAAAATAAGGTCCTATGGTCCAGTTACATCATTCTGAAAGGACACAGATGATGTGTGACCATCAGGTGCTGGGGGCTTGTAAGCATTGAGACTTCTTCTCATGAAGTTCGCACTTGATGATCTCTAGTAGTTGAGTTCATGAGGATAGACCCGTATAATAGGAACACCACATGTTTTAGGTGTCATTGGTCATTATTATCTACTAACACGTGTAATGGTCTTTAGACTTGAGATCATTGTCAATGTATGTCATTTAATTACATACATTTGATGCAAGGCGAAAACCACGACGACAAAGTAGTGGTGAGGTAGTTTGTATCTGGTACATCATTAATGGCATGACATTGATTGAATGATCGAAAATAGATTTATCACTTCTGAGTTCAGGAAGAGATATCCCGGGCCCGACTGATTAGGATGGTTTCACCTTCATTAAATCCATGGCCATGGTATTGGAAGGTCAGGCCGTCCAGAAAAATCAAAAAAAAAAAAATAATCAAAATCAAGAATGATTCCATCAGTATGCATTCTACTTCACTGAGATATTGATGACGATGAGATTATATTACATGGACCGTGTTCATAGGAAGGTAGTCGTTTCTTTGACTTTGCCTTATCTCTATAGGGGCCTCGATGGGTTTCTAGACCCCGCTCTAGATCGGTGGATATTATTCACTTCTATTGAGGTAAGGGCCTAGAGGGTCCCACACAATAGCACCTTGAGAATCTACCCTATTCTAGGAATAGGAATATAGAACTTGGTGGGCACCGCCAAATAGTCCGAGCACTATCCAAGTTCTATGGTTCAACAAAGAATAAATAAATTCATTAATTATTCATGTTTAGAATAATTCGTTGAATTTATTTATAACATGTTTTTATACGTTATATAGTAAATAAAAGTATTAATATTATTCGAATGGATTTTAATATCCTAGGTTTTCTTAATATTAGCAGGAGGTGTGAGTCGAGTTAAAGACTCAAATTTATCATGTAATATATTTATATATTACAAGTAAGTGATAAATTATAAATTTTATTTATGGCATAATTTTATTTTTCATAAATAATTATATATAACACTTATATAAGAGACGTTTATTACACGAGGGATGGTAATCCATGCCGTGTGTTTTAACGACTCCCTATATAAGTGAGAGATAGGCTCTCCCATGTTAACTATTCATGTGTTGAGATTGAGAGCTTCCCTCTCCTCCTGGAATCTAGAGAGAGAGTATCTCAAGAGAAAGAAGATCTTCAAGTTCATCCATCTCGGATTAAAGTTTCTTCCTTTATGGTGATCGTCACTATGCTGAAGTGAGCATCAAAGATCCGCGCAAGCACCCAGATCTTGACGAACGGCGCACGAGCAGATTCGAGAGGCGTGTGTGGAAGATCTAGAGGGCTTCGACGTTGGAGTCTTTGATCCACGATAACCGGCGTCCTGCGGTAGACATTCACATGTCAATTCCAAACTATGAACATGTTCAGTTTAATTTTTGTGCTCTGTTTAAAACTTGCAAGATCCTTGAACCAAACCAGGACAAGATCCCTAGAGTTGACAGGGTTATGTCACTTCGGTGACACAGAAAATTTTAAATTCCTAGCAAACCAGCTTCTACTACGCCATCCCAGCACCTCACAGTGGTATCAGAGAGATCTTAAGGTTTTTTTGAGTCAACAAAATTTAGATACATTGAATTTAAGTGCGGGGTGTTAAAACAGTTCATTCGGATTTGACCGCATGTCGTTTATTTTTCAAATGCTCATGGTATGATCATTTAAAGATTTTAATCGGATCGACATCGTGGTTTATTTTTAATTCATTTGATGTTAATCTCAATCATAATTGAGATAAAATTAAATGTAATATTTTATTATTATAAAATATAATATAATATTTTACTATAAAATATTTTATTATAAACCATTTTCCAGAAAGGTGTGTGGAAAATATTTTTTCATAATAAAAAAAGAGGAGGGAGAACAAGACCCCAAAATGGGGTCTTCTTGGTTTTTTAAAAAAAAATAAGGGAAGGCCAAGACCCCAAAATGGGGTATTCTTCCCTTTATTTAAAAAAATTGGGGATGGATTTTTCGTAGAAGGAAAAAAAATTAAAAAAAATGAATGCCCAAGTGGGTCTTCCCCTCTCTCACACGTCGCACAAGGAGCCACACCCTTGGGTGAAACCCTAGCCGGCGTTGGACCTCCTTGATCCACCTTCCCTATGCACGTAGGACCACCTGGCCATCAGACCTCCTCCCCGGCCGCGCTGTGCCACCTCGGATCGAGCCCATCGATCCCCTTACCGCCTGCTCACACCACCCCGACCCCACCGGGCTACCTGTTCGCACCCCCCCTGAGCCCCGTTGGTCTACCTGATCGCGCCACCCCGACCCTGCCGGGACGCTTGGCCGTGCCGCCCTAGGCTCCACCAGACCGAACCACATCGACCGTCCCCAGTCCTAACCGTGCCGGTCCAAGCCATGCCGGACCGGGCCACCACCTCGCCATCTCGCCGGTGTAGTGGGCTGCCGTCCATGCGGCTGGTTGGTATGCTTCCCAGCCTCCTCCTGCTCCCTTCAAACCTTGTCAAAAACTATTTCTGTCGCAGGAGTCGCTAGGTGGTCGTGCCGCGGTCACGCCACGGTCACGACGCGGTGACGCCGCGGTGACGCCGCGTTCACGCCGCGGTCACGCCACAGTCACGCCACAGTCACGCCGCAGTCACGCTGTTGTCAAGCCACGGTAAAGCCGTAATTGGCCCTGCTCCAGGACGACACCCCGTGGTTGTTCGTAGACCTTCCATACTCCCCCCCCCCACACCACCCAGGCTAGAGGTAACCCTACATAAAATTAATGTTATTTAATTTTGTTTTTCAAATTAAATTAATTAGAATTAATTTGAGGGTTTAAATTATTTTTATTCGAAATATTAATTTAATTTATGTTTATAATTAAATTCATGGTTTAATTTAATTTTTAGAGTTAAAAATAAATTAAACAAGTGGAACCGAAAAAATAAATTATTTAAATTTAATAAAATTCATTTAATTTATTAGAAAATTCTTGTACTATTTAAATTTATTGCAATTTAATTTTCTTGGGCATACTTTACCCTGACTGGTCTTGAGCAAGTTACCGAACTATGTATGTCTGATATTTATTTATTTAATTATTTATTTATTCAATGTGTGCGATGATTTTAAAAATTAATTAGATAAATGGGGGTCTGTGAATCGTCCTTTTAATTTCCAATATGTATAAGGGCATACGTGTCCAATGCACAAGATGTATTTTGTTCCCCTAGACCCCCTCTTTTGCATGAGAGTATATTTGTAATTAAATGATGATCCGAGACGCAGACCCCGCGAAGATGAGATGGTAAACTAGACAGTATCCAAGCGCATTACATTTCGTAAGCTGCGACACGAGTCAAGTCACGACTCAGGTATGGATGCCCCTAGGTCATGATTGATCAATTATGTATCGATCCTTATCGAATTCTCAAGACCAATCGAATCGCATGATTTACTTTTTGCATAGTTTATTATTTTATGCGTCTGCATTGTTATTGCGTGATCACATATAATAGTAAACAAGATAAAATGCATAATGATGTGAGGAATTATATTTTATTGCATGTTCAGTTGTGAGCGTGACAACCCATTTTGATCATAATAAATAGAAAAGTATTATATTCTTCAAGAAAAAAATATAAAAATTCCTCAAAGATATATTAAGTCTAAAACCTTCCATTTCTACCATCTAAAAAAAACTGGGTGTTTGGGGTGCTCTTCAGCCATAGTTGAGAGTGCCTCATACAACTGGGGAATTTTCATGAGAGAAATGGGTCGACTTAACTAAAGTGAGTATTCAAGGATTAGCCTTAGCTAACTTGCTATCACTTTAGAGGAAAGATGTTGAGGGAATCAAGTTCATATTCCAAAATCTCGTAATTTACTCAACAACGCAAGGAACCACAAGAATAGGTGGTTGGGAAGACTAGTACCTACCTTGAAACCCTCCAATTAGTGGCATAGCCCTAGCTTGTAGACTATGAGGGGGGTTTCAGGGATCATTGCCACTAGAATGATTAAGAGATGGAGTATTCCGAATCTAATAGTGAGGGATATTAAGGTTCGCTAAAATTTTGGGAGATATTAAAATGATATAATAATTTATTAATCATAAATGTCAAAAGGTAATCACGACAAAGTACTAACTACTAAATGATTATCTGATGTATATTCAAAATGGAAATCACCAAAACCACAAGTACTTTATCACTACGATCAATCTTGGATAAAGAAACTATCCTGACCGGCAATAACTTCCAAGAGTGGTACAGGCGCATGCACATATTACTACTCCCTAAAATGAATCTATATGTGCTGGAATACCCAATTCCTTCTAAGCCTACTCATGGATCAATTAAAGAGGAAAACAATAAATAGAGAAAGCATGTAGATGATTCACTTGATGTACAATGCATCATGTTGTCATCCATGCCCAGATAATTGCAAGAAATGCATGAGGATGAGGATGCCTACAAGATGCTTTCACATCTCACAGAACATTATGAGGAGAGGGCCAGGAAAGAATGGTATGAGATATTAATTGTTCTTTATATGTGCAGGCTAGCATAAGGGCACCAAGCCGGTCCTCACGTAATCAAGATGATTGGGTATATTGAGGGGCTTGAATCCCTTTGGTTTAAACTGAACCAATAACTAGAAGTGGATCTCAATCTTTCCTCTTTACCATAAAGCTTTTCAACTTTTATTGTCAATTATAATATGAATGATATGTCAAAGTCACTCCAGGACCTTTTTTATTTAGTTCTCCAAGCTGATTAGGATATGAAAAATACCAATTCATCTATCCTTATGTTGAACAAGAGGAACCAGATAAAGAGAAATGGGTCTAAGGCCAAGTCAAGGCCTAAGATGCCAATGCATCATCCTACAAAGAAGACAAAGATTCAGAGGCAATGTAATGACCAGGAAGATGTCTTCTTTGGATGTGGAAAGAAAGGCCACTAAAAGAAGAATTGCAGAGATGGGAAGAAGAAGCAAGCTAGTGCTTCTACTTCAGGTATTTTTGTCATTGAATGCAATCTATCTTTATCTAAAAGTTGGTTGTTGGATATGGCATGTGGCTCACACATTTGTATTCATATATAGGAACCAAGTGGGTTCAAGATGATTGAAAAAGGTCAAGTGGATCTCCAAGCTGCAAATAGTGTATGTCTGGAAACCTATGCAGTGGGATACTATCACTTAACCTTACAAACTGGTTTGGTTATAGTTTTAAACAATTGCTATTATGTACCTTCTGTTACCAGAAACATTATCTCTGTGTTGAGTTTAGAAACTATGGGTTTTTATTTCATATTTAAAAATAAATATTGCCTCTTTTATAGGGATAACATATTTTATGGTATGGCACATCTTAATAATGGTTTATATATGCTAGAACTAGAGAACTCAGTAATAGAAATCAATGACAAAAATATCCACCATGACTCAAATAACACCCACCTATGACACTTCAGTCTTGGTCATGTAAACGAGAAGCGATTACGAAAATTGCATCAAGAAGGGTATCTAGACTCAGTACAGTTATAACCCTTAGATGTATGTCAAACTTGTTTACAAGGAAGGATTACCAAATCACCTTTCTAAAGAAAGGGAGAAAGAGCCAATGCAGTTGTGGAATTAATACATACTGATGTATGTGGTCCATTTCAAGTAGAGGAAAGGGATGGTTTTCTATGATTCTTTACGTTTACCTATGACTATTGTTGGTATGGATATATCTACTTAATGCGGTATAAGTCATATTATTTTCAGATATTGAAGGAATACAAAAATGAAGTAGAAACCCTACTTCGTAAAAAGATAAAATAACTTCTCTTAAATCGAGGTGCAGAATATCTTAACCAAGATTTCATTGATCACTTGAAGGAGTGTGGGATAGTATCCCAACTCACTCCTCCTTATACACCAAAATGGAATGGTGTTAGTGAAAGGAGGAATAGGACCATGATTGACATGGTCAGATCAATGATGAGTCATGAAACCCTTCTATTATCCTTTTTTGGGGATACGCCTTGCAGAGAGAAACATACACCCTTAACTGAGTACTAACTAAAGCTGCATATGGGATACCATATTAGTTATGGTATGGAATGAAACCTAACCTGACACACATGTATGTATGAGGGTGATAAATTTTTTTCAAGACTTTACCAAGTGAAAAATTAGCATCAAGAATCACTAAGTGCATCTTTATAGGTTATTCTAAGGAAACTAGAGGATACTACCTATATAACCCTTTAGATAGAAAAGTCGTTTTGGTAATATATGCCACATTTCTAGAAAGGGACCACATTTCTATTGGAAATAATGGGAGAAATATTTTCTTCGATGAAGTTAATTCTCCAGATGCACAAGTGTTGGTAGAGGAACAGTCTCCACAAGAACATGTGGAAGAAGAAGTTGTTCCTGAGACACAGATATTGCGTAGGTCTACGTGAGAGGTTAGAGAACCATAGCATTATGGTTTTCTTGTCACCAAATCAGGTGACACATTATTTCTTTAGGATGATGAACCTTTAACCTGCAAGGAAGCAGTAGAAGGCAAAGAAGATGCTAAATGGCAAGAAGCCATGAATTCTGAGATGGATTCCATGTACCAAAATCAAGTTTGTATTTTGGTAGACCCTCAAACTGATGTAAATCCCATTGGTTGAAAATGGGTATTTGGGAAGAAGCTGGACATGGATGATGAGGTTAATACCTTTAAAGAAATATTGGTTGCAAAGGGTTTCAAACATAATCAAGGTATTGACTATGAAGAAACCTTCTCACCAGTAGAAATGCTTAAATCCATCAGAATATTTCTTGCAATAGCCGCATTTCATGATTTTGAAATTTGGCATATGGATGTCAAACTGCTTTTCTAAATGGGAAGTTGGTTGAAGACATCAATAGGACTCAACCGGAAGGGTTTGTCAAGTCAAAGAATCCCAATAAAGTATGCAAGCTTCAGAGATCCATTTATGGATTGAAGCAGGAATCAATATCATGAAATGTTTGTTTTGATGAGGCCATAAGTGATTTTGGTTTTATCAAAAATGAAATCGATCCTTGTGTCTATAAAATGGTTGAAAGGAATGCCATCGTTTTTCTAGTATTATATGTTGATGAGATATTAATTATGGGAAATGAGGAGCAAGTCTTACAGTCATTTAAGACTTGGTTAAATGAATGATTCTCCATGAAAGACTTAGGTTAAGTAGCCTACATTCTAGGGAACAAGATCTATTGAGATAGATCTCAAAGGCTGCTTGGGCTAAGTCAAAGTACATATATTGACCAGGTACTCAATAGGTATAGTATGGAACAATCCAAGGGGGGATTTTTACCTATGTCACATGGTGTAAATCTATCCAAGAAAATGTGTCCAATAATACAGGAGGAGATTGACAGAATGAGTAGAGTCCCTTATGCTTCGGAAGTGGGTTCTATGATGTATGTCATGCTATGTACTAGGTTTTATGTTTCCATTGATTTATGTATGGTGGGTAGATATCAAGCCAATCTAGGAGATCTGCATTGGACAACTGTTAAAACTATCCTAATGTACATGAGACGTACTAAGGATATATTCCTGGTGTATGGAGGAGATGAGGAACTAGTTGTGAGGGGATACACTGATGCTAGTTTCCAGATAGATCATGATGATATGAAATCGCAGTCAGGCTACATCTTTTACCTGAATGGTGGTGCAGTGAGCTAGAGAAGCTCAAAACAAGCTATAGTTGTTGAATCTATAGTAGAGTCTGAATATATTGTAGCTTCTGATGCAGCAAAGGAAGTAGTCTGGATACGTAGCTTTATCTCAAACACTACTTTTGTACCTAGTAGTGTAGACCCTGCACCAGTATATTGTTATAATATTGCTGTATTGGTGCTTTCTAAGGAGCCCAGGTCTCACCAGAGAACAAATCACATTCTTCAAAAGTATCATATCTTTAGGGATTTTACTCAAAGAGGTGAAGTGATAGTTATTAGAGTAGCTAGAGAGGACAATGTGGCAGACCCCCTGAAAAAATCCATTTCTCAGCAGAAGCATGATTCACATGTGAGTGCTAGCAGATTGAAACCCGTTAGTAGTTGGTTCTAGTGAAAGTGGGAGTGTTGAAAGTGGGTTCCCTAAACCCAACTTGTTTTGTACATTGATTACTGCTACATGTATTCAGTTTTTTATAATACATGTGTTTATCTTTCCATAATAGTGTATATACTTCTGGATCCATTTTGTGTATGGGAATGTCCTTAGATTACCTGTCGCATCAAAGGGTTATAGTAGATCCTAGGCTATAATGAGAACCCTGAGATGCCATGAAATTAATCTTAAAGTAACGTCCTATGGTCCAGTTACATCATTCTGAAAGGACCCAGATGATGTGTGACCATCAGCTACTGAGGGATCATAATCATTGAGACTTCTTCTAATGAATTTCGCACATGATGATCTCTATTAGTTGAGATCATGGTGACATACCCACATAATAGGAACACCACATGTTATAGGTGTCATTGGTCATTCCTCTATATGAAAATGTGTAATGGTCTTTATACTTGAGATCATTGCCAATAGATTTCATTTAATTACGTACATTTGATGCAAGGCGCAAACCACGATGACAATTTCAGGGCGAGGTAGTTTGTATCGGGTACGTCATTAATGGAATGACATTGATTGAATGATCGAGAATGGATTTTTCACTTCTGAGTTCAGGAATAGATACCTCCGGCCTGGTTGATTAGTATAGTTGCACCTTCATTAAATCCATGGCCATGGAAGTGGAAGGTAAGATTGTCCAGACAAATCAACAAACAAAATAAATAAAAATAAAGAATGATGACACTAGTGTGCATTCGACATTATTGAGATATCAATGACAAAGAGATTATATTACAAGGACCGTGTTCATAGGAAGGAAGTCATTACTTTGAATTTACCATATCTCTATAGGGGCCTCGATGTGTTGCTAAACCCCGCTCTAGGTTGGTCGATATTATTCAATGCTATTGAAGTAAAGGCCTAGAGGGTCACACATAATAGCTCCTTCAGAATCTGCCCTATTTTGGGAATAGAAATATAGAACTCGGTGGGCCCCACCAAAGGGTCCAAGCACTATCCAAGTTCTATGGATCACAAAAGAATAAATAAATAAATTAATTATTCAAGTTTAGAATAATTCATTGAATAAATTTATAACATGTATTTTCAAGTTATATAGTAAATACAAGTATTAATATTATTCGAATATATTTTAATATCCTAGGTTTGTTTAATATTAGCAGGAGGTGTGAGTCGAGTTAAAGACTAAAATTTATCACGTAATATAGTTATATATTACAAGTAAGTGAAAAATTATAAACATTATTTATGGAATAATTTTATTTGTCATAAATAATTATTTATAACACTTATATAGTAGATGTTTATTACACGGGGGCCCGGAATCCATACCGTGTGTTTTAAACACTCCCTATATAAGTGAGAGAGAGTCTCTCCCATGTTAACTATTCATGTATTGATATTGAGTGATTCTCTCTCATCCTAGAATCTAGATAGAGAGTGTCTCAAGCGAAAGAAGATCTTCAAGTTCATCCATCTCGGATTGAAGCTTCTTCCTTTACAGTGATCATTGGTGCACTGAAGTGAGCATCGAAGATTCGTGTTAGCACCTGGATCTTGACGAACGACACGTGAGTAGATTCTAGAGGCGTGTGTGTAAAATCTTGAGGGATTCACCATCAGTGTCTTTGATCAATGATCACCGGCCTCCTACAGCAGACTAGCACACATCAATTCTGAATAAGGTACATGTTCAGTTTAATTTTTGTGCTCTGTTTAAACCTTGCGAGATCGTCGGATGAAACCGGGAAAAGATCACCAGAGTTGACAGGGTTATGTAACTCCGGTGATGTAGAAAATTTTAAATTCCTAGCCCACCATCTTCCGTTGCACCGTCCCGGTACCTCACAACACTTAGATATCATAGTATATCCACTTTCGCAGTAAATGGAAATATTTTATGTATAGGGGTGTAAACTCTTACACATGAGAAAATAGACTCTTATGTATCATAGGGATCTAATAGTTAAACCCTTACATATCTATTCATATTTGATGATATATTATATATCCTTATTAGGAAACAATACTTGTTTTGTGTAACTCAAGTTTCTATCATAACCTACAATATCAAAAATATAATAGTTTTTGATATATATCAATACCATGGATTTTTATTGTATTATACCTTATGTTGTGGATCAATCATACCCTAAAACTAATAAAAATGTAATCATGCATTATGATATCCTATATCATAATCTAGTTTGATAAATCCAATGTTTGAAACTCATCTACGTCATATTGAACATTATGTTATCGCATGTTGTAGACCATGATACACATCTTCTTTATAAAAATAATAAAATAAATTTTTTATCAATTCATGAACATGGTTTTGATACCATTTATGGGTTTTAGGTGGATACAAACAAAACATTACTATTTGAATAAAACCATATATATTCCTGATCAATCATAATCAAACCATCATGATGTATGAAGAACAACAATATAAACAAGTATAAAACATAGATAGTGTGCTACATCAATACTATTATTGATGTATTAAACATAATAGTGCTCACTAAGTGGAAGATAAAGGACTATCACCTCCATAGGTAGAATAAAAACCATTACAATCCATAATAATAATGAGGGGACCCTCAAACACCAAAGGTATGAAAACATATTCACCTCGATGATAAATGTAGAAATGGAAAACATAGAGATTTGATTATGGATTTTTGAAATCAAACATATGACAATATGAGGATCATATAATTTATATAGCCCTCCTTAATTCAATGATGATGGTAGATAATTGGCTTCAAAATCCTAGAAACTATCACGCATTACCCATAATTCATGATTGTTGGAGCTTATATTGTATGAATATTTAAAATAAAATTTCATGCCCTAAATAAATGAACTCATTGATTCACAATGGAAAATGTATTATTTTGAATATGTGGATGTTACTCTAAACTCATATCCTATATCATAATCCCATCCTAAAATATTATATAGAAATAAATTGGCAACATCACTCCTCTTACAATATTTATATACTGTAATCTATTATATACATGTGATTCATATCACACGATATGACAAAGAGTCTATCATACAATTAGGTATACCAATTTTAGCTCAATTACAATAATTTTCTAGGTGGTTATATATTTTATGATTGTAATTATTTTTCTATTTTTATGCAATGATTAAATGGGTAATATCTCCTTTCATATTATCAGTAGTCCCTCTCTATTATTTTAAAACCTCTAGAATCGGGTGGTACAAATGGTTCTTTGTTAGAGATTTTATATAAAATTAATTCTAATAACCAAATAAAAGGCATATAATTTCAAGTTAGAAACCCAAAATTTTTAATGTTATCACCATAGACGAGAGTGATATTCTTTGGAAAAAATGGTTCACTGGGATTTTTTATATTTTTAAGTGTATTATAACTAATTAATATTGATTAGGAATGACACACAAACTCCATAAAGTACATGAATTATTTATATTTTACTCTTTAAGAAGTGTTTTTAGACCCAACAAATGTACTTATCATTGAAAAATTCAATATAGATCATGAATTATATATTAAAACACAAGATGGCCTGATCCCTAAGTGTGTGGGGGGGGGGGGTGGGGGTTGTTCATGAGTCCTCCTTTGTGAAATAGTTTATTTTAATTAAACCCCTTCATCTTGTATGTTTCTTGATTAATTTAATGAAATATTAAAACCACACATCATGTGTAATAGTAATGAATGATAGAGTAGAACACAATGCTTATAAGGTTGTACATAAAATATCTCCCCCTTTTTGTGTTGGTTAGACACCCAACACAAACTATCCACTATACACACAAGTGGTTACCATACTAATTAGTTAAACATAATAGATATAATATTTCGACAACTGGTTATAAACCTTACATTCAAATATATTCTTCTAAAATTATTTAGTCACCAAAAAATCAACCTTCTTCAGTAATTGGTTATACACACCAATAACAAGATCCTCAATTTTGATCATGGGATAACTTTTTTCTCAAGGTTTGTTTAGTGCCACCAGTGAATAATCATCCTCCCTAATCTGATGGATCATAAGATCTACACATATTGTCCTCTCAAGAACCATAAGACCACTACTTTCCTTGAAACACTTTACCAAATCCTGAGATTTTTTTTTTCACCTCATCCCATTAATGTATAGGACCAACTCATATAATACACCACGTATACCTCCCAAAATCAAAATCATTAACTCTTCTGAATACATTGGTTGAATTAACTCACACAATTCTCAAATAGTGATTTATGAGTTTTCACAAATATTAATTTTTTTTCTCTAGTACCTACACAAAATATATTCATAGAATATCCTGTTAATATTAGAATTCCTCTTAAATATGGATGATAGTTCAATATTCGGTAGGCATAATAATTTCATTCAAATTTGGATGATACTTATAGTTTGAATTATCCATTGAAATATCATTCAAAACACCTAGTCAAATTTACTTAAAGAATAAGTTATTTAATTATTTAAAATCTTACACAATATCTTATATATTTAAAAATAATAATATTTTAATCCATATATGCATGAATACATGATACAATATTATATGACATGTGGTATAGCACTCCTAGTATAGATTTTAAACTTTTAGGACTTAGCAAAATCACAACTGAAAATACTATATAAAATTCACTAAAGTATGGTGGAATTTTAATTTCACATCTCCCTATCCTGTGGTATCCATTTATTTAGTGTCATTATAATATTTAATTATATTATTTTCAAGAATCACCTTAGGTTTGATTCCATAACCTCATTATCTAGGATCAAGGCTTGTTAGGATATAATTTTATAAAATAATCCTTGAGGATAATTGAAATCATCAACTAATTTTATTCCCCATTTATTAAAAGAAAATATCGACAATTTCTTCCCAATTTTTACCCTTACGTAGTCATTATGGCATACATTTTAACATTATGTGAATGTCCTATTACCATTACATAGCCATCTAATTCTTTGATTTACTATTATATTGGTATAACGCTACCTTTCCATTGTCACCGAATCTTTGGTTAACATTTACATAAGATTAAAAATAACTTATGTAGCCCTTTTAAATCATTTATAACCCTTACACATATCAAATAAATGGATCAACAATGAATATTGACCATGGTATAGACAAGGAATCTATGTAGATTGAATATGAGGATGGGAAAGGTGGTCATCAAGTGTTTCTACAAAGATCATCCTTGAAGATTGACCAAGAGGTTGACAAGTGTCAATGTGAATATAAACCACGGGGATCAAAAACATGAAAAATCTACCTTTACACATGTCACAATTTTTTATATTGACCTTTTTATAACATGGTGTTATTTACAATATACCTTTATGGAACCAGTCAAAGTCTAGGTTACCATTTCATAGCTTCACAACCATTACATATTTTTTTTAAATCCTCACTAACATTTAGGTAGGTCTTATTATCCCATTTTATGATAACATAACCTTCATAAATTAGGTATTACCTTTAAAAATACTCCACAATATTGGATATAACTTTATACAATTAGAAAAATCAACTCAAATTTATCTCAGACCATTTTCAATCAATCCAAAGGCCTTCAAACTTCCATAAAATTTATTACATATCATTTCATCACCTATCAACCATTATCTTCTTCTTGGACAGTAGTACAACAATCATCACAATTTTATTACTACTTTGTCTTGATTATTCAAAGTGTCCAGAATATGTCCACAAAATAACTCCCAAGTTGTAGTCTCAAATAAGTGTGTTAGGGTGTTTTTTTGGTAGTCTTATCCTAATATTAATAAAAACCTCCAAGAATCATGATTTTTTTACTAAAAAAATATTTACTCATTAATAATAAATACAACTCATCTGATGGAAACCTCAATCTCCCATATTGGATTTTATTATTTGTACCATAACACAAATATCACATCTTTATTTTCAGTTCCATGTCTTCTCCTTATTGATAATTCATATAAAGACAATGTTGTTGTTGTCTCTCCCCATTTTACTATCAAAAAACACAACTTATTCTCCCATCTTAAAATATAGAAATAATCTGTATCCACTTATAAGAAATTTTATACCTTCATTAGAAAATATCCTTTAGTCAAGTAGCTAAATGTCAATATGAGAATGAAATTTTTTAGTATAAGAGTTATAAATAATATTTTTAAGTATTTCCTTAAACAACCATACATGTGACACCATTCTCAGTGCACGTTATAGTTTTTTTTCATACAAATTCATTAAGAAATGGATAATACTATTTAAAAATCTCTATAAACACATAAAATAAGTTCAAGTGAAAATCATATAACTCCCCATTTCCATCAACCAACTCCCTATAAAATATTTGATATAATTCAAAAATAAGGGTTTAATGTGTGATTGAAATACAACTAATTATGATTTTATAGGGTTTTCTATAAATTTAATATTTCATTTTTACTAGATTTTAGGGAGCCTCTATATACTTTCAACCCTAATATAAATCACTCAACCAATCTTATCTATGATAGATGATATACTCCTTGAATAATTCCTTTATTATTATCCAGTGTGTATAGATCTCATAAACACCTTAAATTCCATAAATATTAGCATAAATATAAAGTAATAATAAGAAATAAGGATAGGTATATTGATTTCATAGAATTAACACTGGGGATGAGAGTCGCCTCTAAAAATAGATAATTTTTTCATTTAAAACTCATATTGGGAAGTGTTCATTATATTCTCATCCTTAAATAACTATCCGTTCAATAAAATGGCCATACACACATTCCACATAAAAATAATGGATTTTTAGGTATCCAATTTAAAATTATTCATCAATTATTTCATATTTTTCTTCTATCACCACTTTTATTCCATTTCCCATAGCTCTAACTTTTTCCTCCATTATTTTCGTGCCTTGGATAATTTTTATTCCAAATTTCAATGAACACATTATTAATATAGTTATATTCCTTATTAAGGTACTAGGGAGTGAAATAGAAGTTGGTGGCCCATGTATTTTAAATTTTTCATCACCGAAGTGATGTAACATCATCATATTCAGTGATTTGTTTCTCGATAGAGGTTTGAGTATCTCCTCAAAATTAAATTATCAAAAAATTAATTTTGACAAGTAACTAATTTAATTGGAGGTGTGTTTGATAGATTCATATCTTAAAAATTAATTTCCTAAAGGATCTTAATTTTAACACCTCTAGATCATCCATACACACATTAAGATACTACGTGAATGCCAATCATTGAATTATAAGTTCTAGCGTAGAGCTTCGATGATTCCATTGATGTCACAATGATCACCTCGACTCCATTCCATTTCTAAGTGAAGACATCATTGGATAAATTTCTTAGATGACGTATTTATCTCTCCCAGATGTGGTATGAGGATAAGGGTGATCTCAATATATTGGAAAAATGAATTCCTTGAACACAAAAAATGAGATCCTCATCTACTTTTATAGTGGATGTGGAAGATACCCAGTAAGGATTCCCAACCCTCGTACATTTGTCATCCACTAAATAAGTGATAAATAAATAAATAATTATGATGAACTAACTGTGTCCTATATATTATTTATATTTCATCACATGAATATAATATTTATTAAATATATTATGTGATATACCCAATTAATTAACTCAACTCATAATTCCTTATAATTTGAAGGTATCCTTGAATATTAAAAAACTATTCAGTCGTTTAATATTATTCAATGTATTTACTTAAACACGCATAAATAATTTTAATAACAAAATTCAACTCAATTATTATATACTCAAATAATAATGAATTTATTTATTTTTTGGTGATTGATAAATATTGGATAACTCAAGGACCCAATGGTGGGGGTCCACAATGTCCTATATAACTATTCCATAGAATAGAGTAGAATCATGAATAAACTATTGTAGGTGAACCTATATACCCTTATCTCAATAGTAGTGAATAATATTCATAGACCCAGATAGTAATCTAGCAACCCATAATTTCCCCAAAAGAGATAAGGAGTAGTCAAAGTAACAAAAAACCAACCTATGTATATGCACTTTGTAATATAATCAATTTTTCATATGATATCTCATAAGACCAGATGAAAAATTGTGTCAGCTTCCTTTTATTGATTTACTATATTTAATATAATTGTAAAAACATACCTTAGACTACCAAGACTGTGGATTTCAAGATGCTACCACCATACAAATCTACCAGGTCAGAGATATCAATTCCTCAACTCGGAAGAAAAAAATTCTATCTTGATCATCCATCAAATTCTATAACACCAATGATGAAAACAACACAAACTATCTTTCCATGAATTCATTATCATGGTTTTCTCTTTGAATCAAACTACATGATAAAATGGAACACAATGATAATTATATGATTTTAGGAGAACAATAAACATTTCTTAAGATATGTACTAATATGACACCTGAAATATGTGTTGTTCCTTTTGTCGGGTCATTCCTCATGATCACACCTACCATATTTCACCAATTGAGAGCCTACTATGATCAAGTATTAAAGTTTATGAGACCCCTTAACCTAATAGTCAATCATCTACTCTGTTCAATCAGTATGATGTATCTAAACCACATGACATATATTTATGATTAATGACATAGTATCTCAAGGCCCCCATTATTTATTGGGATCTGATATAACCTTTTGATACTACAATTAATCCATGTATATTACCATTTAAATATGGGTGACATAAATATATATTCTAAAATGGTCAGTAAGAATCATGAATAACTCATTATATACTTGTTATGGTAATTTAATGTACTGATAATGTTGAGTATAGGGAACTCACTTTTTCAATACTCTCACCTTTACTAGAACCAAATTTATAAGCATACCAGTTTGATCTCACAATAATATCATCATGTTTCTACTGAGTCACGACTTGAGTTTCTAGGTCTTCCACATCTGTAATTCATGAAACTTTTTATTTGGGAAACCTCACCTCCTTGAGTAAAACTTCTCAAGAGATGTAGTCCCCAAGTACATTACATTTTTTCCACTGTCTAAAAATGACCTCTTGGAATGTACTACTAGTAAAATTAACCTAATTCCTATTATGATAAAACATTATTCACTAGGTAAAATTCCAAGAACAAGATAAAATTGTTGCACATTATATATTTCTTTTTTAGCTACCAATAAAGATGTAACACACTCATTATTTTATGAAATGGATACCACTAGATAGTATAATATTTTATCACTCATAAACATAGATTGAATATGATATTATATCATGTAGATTCATTAAATACTAGTTTTTACCTCTTAAAAATATTTTCTATTCCTCTCCTCATTATAGCTATATACCTTTATACTTCATCTAGTGTAATCAGATAGTTTTAACTACTTCCCGTGAAGTTCTCCTGAAAATAAATAATATTTTCCTACCACCGAGTATATGTTGGAAATATCATTCCTTTTAAATAACATGACATATGTGATCACTTAATTGTAGAAGAATATGGAATTCAACATACCAAATTAGTCTCCTCCTATGTGATGCACATTTCTTCTTGGAGAGATTTGTTCCAATGACATAGGTAATAATTCTCCCTTGAATTGTCAAAACATTTATTTTTAATTAATTTTCAGTATATGTACAATCGACTAGATCCTTGATACCAATAGTTATACCTTAGTAGAACTTGATCCGTATAACATCAGTACCTACTTTAAGTTAATCTCTATATATTTAGTTTCATCTTTTTTAACTAATTGTATGATTAGTAGTTTTTAACCATATGTTATCAAACATATTTTAATGGAAAAATGTTATGCTCCCACTGAGCTTGGGTAGACACATGGAAAAGATTCACTCCAAATGAATATTCTATGATCTTTTTGCTCACTTAAATCCTAAAGTGGATTCTAGTAACATGAATCCCTTATTTTCATTCTAGGATGTCACCAACCCTTTATGGTTGCATCGTATAGACACCTCCCAAGAAATATGGTTTGACATCCAATTCTCAAAAAAATGACTATAGATAATAGCAAAGAAAAATAAAATTCCAATGGATTTAGACATAAAATAATTGTTATAGTAATTTGAACCTTATTGGTACCATTCTTATTCCATCAATGTGTTGTTTCACATGAATACTTACCACTGTATTCAAAATGATAATCCCATGTAAGTTGACACATCAAATCCATTACTGAAATTTAAATTGATCTTCTCAATTTTATCTAATTTTCATAAACTTTATATTTATTTGAATTATTATTCTTAACGAATAAAGTATCATCGTACATAGTGAACATTAAACCATCACTATTGTTTTATCTTTCCAATATATTATGCAACTCTTGAACAATCCTGTTTCACAAATCTAATGAAACTCATTCCTATGTCAAATAATATTTCATTTTCAGCATTGAGTAATCCCATGTCGATATTTCTCCAACAATAACATATAGAGATGTGAACACTTTTATAAAAATATAGTCTATAAATTGAGAATAAACTTTCTACCTTAGGGTATTTAGTAATATACTTATAAACCTTAGGATAATTAATATAGATGCACTCTGTGTTTTTCTTGATTCAATTTTGTTTATATTCTCAAAAAACAAATCTTTAGATCAAAACACATGTTCTTATGACAATGGATTTATATCATAATAATACTCATATGATATCCAATTTTCATTATATTTGGCATATGGTTATGGGATACCATAATTATTTGTGATGCATGTATAAAAAACAATGGAAGTATCTACAATACATGTGTTTTATAATTGAATATCCTTTAATATACATCGTTACTCTAAAGTGTATAAGGAAAAGTGTGTTTAGTTATTTCTTCATGCTACATTATATTGATCAATGTTAATATATAGGATTCATCATCAATCCTCTAAATTGTCATCAATGCCGTGATGTGGATAAGTTAATTTCAGTTTGTGAATTACTCCATGATACATTATATTGATCAACATTAACATGTAAAACTCGTTATCTATCCTCTTTATTTTCACCAATGCTGTTTTATGGACAAGGTAACATGCATTTAGGAATTACTCCATGTTATATTATATTGATCAATGTTAACATGTAAAACCCACAATCGATCTTCCTTATTTTCATCAATGTAGTGATGTAGATTGGGTAATATAAATATTGGAATTACTCCATGCTAAATAATATTGATTGATGAATGATTAGTCAAGATATTGTTTAGCATACCGTACCGAAGAACTTATATCTCCTAACCATGAATTTTATATAATTATATTTCACATTCCTTAATGAAATTAATGAATCTTATGAAGTATATTTACCACTAGTTTACCCTTAAAATAGTTTATGCTCTCTAGAAGAATTAATTCTGAAATATTTGTGGATCACCTTTATTCATAAAGGTCTATTTTTCTATACTAAATAAGTATACATGTCGATAATACAAAAGGTGTTTGTCTCCATAGGGTCTAAATACCATACTAGGTATATCCTTCATGTCCAATTTTAGTTTTACTTGAAAAAGAATAATCTTTCCACAACTAGGTATAAATGTATTACATTTTATATTCATCACATATTGATGATGATTTATATTTCACTGAACTATTACTTGAGTATTAGAAACTACAAACAATATTCATTCTAAAGATGGAATAATATCTCCTGGTATCAACATGACATGTGATGTAAATGTTTTGATAATACAAAATAATTGATCTACTAAAATTATTAAACATTCAAATTAGAAGATTTTTTCTTCTCAGTATAGATGTTGGAACCACCCTTTCTTAGCCGTAAAGAGATCACACCTTACTTATTTTAATGTTTCTTTTCTTATTTGGTTACTATATTCGAATACACATATGTGAAAGAAAAATTATATTTAATTCCAAATAATTAAAACAGAAACATTACATATGATGATTAATATTCACCATTGAATAAAGGATTACTCTCTTCATTTATTAATTTCCTTCCATTTAAACATCCATAAATTTATTTCATGTTATTCAAACTAAATAACCTACCCGTTTAATAAAAAACCTATTTTCATTGAAGGAAATTGTGAAGGTTCCTTTGGAATTTCCCTTTCCATTGGAATTTTCACCATTTATTTCAACTTGTTCGCTATAAGATCCAAAGTTCAATCGTTCTTTAAGGTCTTTTTAATCGGAGAACATTACTTAGAAGGTAACAAAGATTTTTCTCCATACTATTAATTTTTTAATATTAATACAAACTATAGTAAATGGGTTAATTTGAAATGAGAGTGGGACCTACTAAAAGATTATGATTCACCATTCATATTTAAACATAACCAGATTAATTATCATTAATTCATATCTTGATTCACTTTCTCTGTGAAATCATCTCGGATATGAGACAACATGTTAAATACATTGAAGATAAAATTATGAAATAAACATAATATACATAATACATGAATCTCCCGTAAAATTGTTTAACAACCTTTCTTCTTGATGTGGCATAATAAGCATTGGGGACACTAGCACTTGAATTTCTGATATCATAGTACATCGCACAAGAAACAATTAAACTAGTTTGAAACTCATGTTAGTTTGGATATTTTTATTTTTCAAATTATCATATTGTATCTTTTTGTTTTGATTGAAATTTTTTCTACAAAATAAAAATCAAATAGAATACTGATTTTATCTTGATTACCAATTTAGAAATTATGGATTAATTAGTTAAATCATTAAATATCTCCCACTATTTTATAAAACTCTATTAAATCATCGTACTAGAATCAGAATACTCTGTCAGTTTAGTATTCTAGTGGGAATGATCCTTGAGCCTCAACTCATAGTATACAAGCTCCGGCTATGCCACTACTCGGAGAGTTCAAGGTAGGTGTTTGACTGGACAACCACATTAGCTCATGACTCCCTGATCTATTTGATTGAAGTCTCATATTCTAAAATCATAAATATGTTTTAATCAATACATGGCTCAAAAGTTCCATTAAGCTATATATGACTAATGCTTTGCTTCCAACCTTAGTTAATGGAACTCATCTCTCTCATTAAAACTCCCAATTAGTAGGAGGAACCCTTAACTATGGCTATCTAGGCACCCCATAAGCCTAGTATTGTTGAAATTCAAATGATCTAAGGCATTTCCGACTAAATAATTCTATGAGGGATTTATATTTTTGGAAAAATTTAATTATTTTCTATTAATATATGTTTGTGATATGTTTCCATGCTCTAAAATGATCATTAAGAGAAAAACATTCATCACTTCTTTATGCATTTGATCTTTTTATTATTTTATTTGATCTCGCAATCATGGAAATGCATAGAATAAAAAACAGTTCATAATGGAATTAAATTTACTGATTGGTCTTGAACATATTGTATCAGTTGATCCATTAAAACTAAATGGATCTACCATGACCTAAGGTAATCATACCTAAGGCATAGCTTGACTCATGATGCAACATGCCCCCCATCGAGTGTGTCCACTTCTTTTCAAAGGTATCACCTAATTTTTCTAGGGTATGTGCCTTATATAGTCATCATCAAATGTACAAATATATTCTCACACGTAGGTGAAGGGGTCTCTGGAGCACAATATACAACTAAAAAATTGGATGCACATGCTCTTATACGTATTGCATTAAAATGATGACGCACAAACCTTCTTAAATTAACTACATATTAAATACAACACAAGGATTAATAAATAATTAAATGAAATGAACAAGTCATACAGAGGTTTGTTCAATGGCTCTAGACAAGATGGTATAAAATTTAAAAGCGTGATCAAATTATATTGCAATAAATATTATTTTGAGAGATTAGATATAAATTAAATGAATTATAAAATTAAGATAATTTATTTTCTTCTCCGGTCCAAAAATTATTTTATTTTTTAAACAAAAAAATAAATTAATCAATTAATATAATTTAATACCAAAATTTAATGATTTATATTAAATAATAAAATTATTATTATTTTAAAACAAACAAATTAATAAATTAATAAATTAATTTAATGTTTAATAAAAAAATATTCTGGTCCCAAAATTAACACTAAAACCCGATGTGGGTTAGAGAAAACTAGGATAGGCCCGTTCCAGGAAAGGAAGATCCCCACTAAGGCCTTTGCGAGTTGGGAAGACCATGTACAATGTAGTTTTAGGTTGGTAAGACACTTTTTGAACCAAATTAGGTTGGTTTAGACCCGTTTAGAAAACGCAATGGAATACCTGCAAGAATCGATGGTTGGCTATACCAGCATCAGGCGACAAGGCAGCTGGGGATGCTACAGCAGGTGCCTGTAGTGGCAGATTGTGCTGCATGAGGTCAGGAGGTCCCTATGATTTAGGTGATGCCGGTGGAGGACAGTTCGGCCCAGTTTTTGGAGTCGCAGATAGAGTCGGAATCATCGACTATTGGCAGCCTTGGGGGCCAAGCGCAACCCAGTGAGGGAAGATCCTCAATGGGTGGAAGGCTTCCGCATGCTACGTAGGGTGGAACAACTTAGTGGATTGGCTTCGAGGCTCGATTGAACGACCAGAGGGTACGGCTCAGCCTAGAAGCAGAGGTGGTGATCAAGACTGGGAGGAGTGGCGGGTTCACCTATGGTTGAGTAGAGAGTAGGGAGGGATATTGGCCCCGGAGGGTGGCCAGGAGGGTAAAAGTGGCCATCCAATGCTTCCTCAAGAATCCTTGAGGGAAAAAATTGTATTATTTAATCATCAAATATGAATATATATATATATATATATTATGTTATTCTTCCTTATGAATGAAACATTTTGGAAACTTGTGTTTCCTTCCACGGATGACCATCCTAACTCCCCACCATTTGTTCAAAATCCTAAAAATATGATTTATGAAAAATGTAATAATTTATAATTTATTTTTTCATGACTCAAAGGGAATAAAACCCTTTTCAACCCTTTATTATTATTATTATTACCAATTTTATTGAAAAAGGTTTTGAAGGAAGCATTCCATTATGTTGCAGAAGGAATTATTCTGATCAGATCCGGGTTAGAACTAGATCTCCCCATAATTAAAACATGAACATATATTTAATTATGTAATTATTCCATTTTAAAAAACACATGAAATATGTTTTTGATCTAGACTAAAAATTTATTATGGTCGTAAGATGATTATCTAAAATCAGATCAACTTGTGGTTTGTTTTGTTTGGATAAAATTAATGTACTCTACTTAATTTAATGAAAATTTAATTTTTTTACTTGTCTTAGAAAATTCACACGTTTCATTTGATTCCAATTGAAGGAACTAGTGTATACAATGGATGCTGGTGGGATGAGGATTTTAAAATATCATTTATCTGAGTGATGTAACTTCATCATCTCTGGTGATTCATACCCCGATATAGGTTTTGGAATATCATGTGAATTAATGAAGAAAAAATTAAATTAAACTTGTACCTCAATTAATTTGTGACGTGTTCAACTTTATCTTTTCATCGATGATCATTGCATGAGGGATTAATATCCAAACCCCTTTAGATTTTCCAAACATGCTTCAAAAATCTACGTGAATGTCGATCATTGAATTCCGAGTGCTAGCACAGAGCTCTAATGTTTCCTTTGATCCTACGATGATCACCTTGGATTCATTTCTAAGATCCATAAAGATGTCCTTAGATCGATTGCTTTGATGGAATATTTCTCTTTCAAGGATGTTGGAGGAGGAGAGAGGAGCTATCAAAACTTTTGGAAAAAAGAATTCCTTGCACAAATGAAATGAGATAATCATCCACTTATATAGTGGATATGGAAAATACACATTTGGGGTTCTTGGCCCCCATATATCTATCATCCACTAAATAAGTAATAAATAAATAAATAATAATGATGAACTGAAAATGTCATAAATATTAATTATATTTCATCAAATACTTGTAATATATATTAAATATATTCCTTGATAAACTCAACTTATTAACACAACTCATAATTCCCTCAAATATTAAATGGTCCTTGAATATTATAATAATATTTGTTCATTTAATATTATTCTAAGTATTTACTTAAGCACTCGAAAATAATTTTAATAAACCAACTCAACTCAATTATTCTATACTCAAATAATAATGAATTTATTTATTTTTTGATGATCGATAAATCTTAGACAACTCTCAGACCCAATGGTGGGGAACCACTATGACCTATACTTCTATTTGCGTAGAATAAGGCCGAATATTAAATGAGTTGTTGTGTTTGAACCTCAAGGAAGTTATCTTAATAGAAGTGAATAATATTCACAGACAAGAAGTGGAATATAGCAACCCATCACGACCCCTAAAGAGATAATGAGTAGTCATAGAAACAAAAACAAACCTACGTACATGCATTATATAATATAATCTCTTTGTCTTACGATATCTCATAAATATGGATGCAAACTTGTTTCAAATTCAATTTATTAATTTATTATTTTTAGATCTAACTGTACAAACAAACCTTCATCTACTGTGGCCATGGATTTAATGATGTTAGTATTATCCTAATTAACAAGGCTAGAGATATCACTTCCTCAAATCGGAAGTGACTTATTCTATCATGATTATTCAACTATTTCCATACCACAAATCATGAATGCAACATTAATACCTCATCATGATGTAATTTTCATGGTCTCCCATTTCATCATTGTGCGCGATCAAATGGAACACACTTATAATGATCTAAAATCAGAATACTAATATACATGTCCATAGATAGGAACTTTCAATGACACTCGAAACATCTGGTGTTCCTATTGGCTGGTCTATCCTCTTGATCTTAATAATGAGATATCACCAAGTGAGAACTTAATGTGATTAATTCTCAATGCCTATGATCCCCCAACATGGGATAGTCAAATATGTATTTTTTACATTAAATATTATGTATTTAGACCCTAGAACATATATTTAAGATTATTATCATAGTACCTCAAGATTCTCACAATATCCTGGGATCTAATATAACCTTTTGATATGGAAATTGATCTAATGAAATTACCATTGAAATATTGGGAACAAAAATACCTATAGTAAAATAGTCAGTAAACATCATGCATAACTCACTGTATAGATGATGTAGGAATCTAAAGTATTGATAAAGGTGAGTCGAGGGAACCCCATTTTACAACACTTTGCGATTCTAATTTCTGGTCTGGATAAAATTAGTAGTACATACCATCACATTATCATCATAGGAATCCCCTCAAGGGAGTGTAATCTTGTATACCTTAGCATTATGACAACATTTTACACACCTACTTTAATAAATCATCATAATTAGAACAAGAACACACCCAATTATTCATACTATATGGCCTCTAGCATCCCTTCCAATATGGAAATGGATACTGACAAGTGGCAAGGGTCTAAAAGATATAGTGGGGAGACCGTATTCTTAGCTAGAGTGTAATGAAAAGAAAATAAAACACAAAAAAACATAAACATCAGAGTACACAATATAAATAACTAAGAACGAATACAATAATAAATTAAATTCAGAATACAATCATAAAAACTCAAGGCATACTAAAAAAATCAATATCCAGTCACCCATTGGGCTAACCACATATAAAAAATAAAGAAAATTAAGATAGATATATCCGTCTCTCCTTCTAACCACATGTTGTACCACATACATAGTCTCCATAATATAATAAATGCACTGGCTTGATTCTTAGAATCTACATGATCTATTTTTCTTGATCACAAAACATTAGGCCTCAACCCAAACCACTGAAACAATTATGATCGAAATTGTAAGTAGATAGGTAGGATCTGTACGAAAAAAGGTTTATATATATAACATGATAAAAAAAGCTTAGTATGCCACCCCCAAAAGTGTTTCTAACATTTATTATTATAAAATGTTCATATACTCATGATACGAATAGAATAGTTCAAAAATAAAAACATTTGGAATAAAACAATCAATTTCATTTAGGGGGGGGGTCTAAAAATCAAAATCATAAAAAGCCAACAATGGGTAGTAGCCTAACACCCAATATAAGTTTACCCCAATTCCATATCACACTAGAGGACCAATAATATTTGTCTCACCTAACTACATGATATCAGGTGTATCCTCTATATCTACACAGGATCTCTAAAATGTATAAAATAAAACAAGCATGAATACTAAACCCCAATGTGAAACCATTGGTGTCAAAAACAACAACACAAAACTAAAAGGGACTCTATGACTCCGGTTTCATGACCTGAACTGGCGATGAGACTCTACACTAGACCCTATAGAACCAATCATTTCCCAACATTCATCTAGAAACTATCGATGTATAAATGTGGGAATAAAATTTTATACTACAGTAGGGTTCCCTCCATCTATGTTCGCAAAAAAATACTATCACGTGGGTCCCATCCATGTAGTCATGATTTCTCAATATCCAAAATAGTTTTCCACTAGCGAGTGAATAACACTCAACTAGAGCGGATAACTCATTTAGAACATCCATTATCTTACTAAATCCTTCTAACAACATCCATTCATCATAGGAGTTCACCATATCAATATCAAGGCCAACTGATAATCCAATAGAATCAATAAAGTATCCTCTTGCATCCAATCATAGACCTAAACTACATAAAAAATTCACATCCAATGTCCATCAAAGCATTGGCCTATCCAATCATGAAACTATTATCAAAATAATTAAAATAACATATCTGATTAATTTTTTTCCAACAAATCATGGGCCAAATAGTCCCATATATCAACTCCTCAATAAAACATCCAATGTCCACTCTCATCGACCCTTAGAACGGGTCAACCAAAACAAGATTCTCCCATGGTGTTCGAGGTCACAGAACAACAAGATTCTCTATACGAGTTTAAATTACCAATTCCAATACTTTACAAATTGATTAAATCTTGGAAAAAATATTTTCTATAATGTAATGGATAAATTGAAATCCATTATACTCAACTAATCATTTTCTAATAAATGAACCTAACATGAATTCTCAATGGTCCTTATGGACTCACAAAAAAAAGATACCCAATGAGGGTATCCTTTTCCTTATCAAATATCCTGAGCTAAACCTACTATAGGAATATCCTCAAATGGACACCAATAGCCCATAATCGATCCGCAATATACAATGTTCCCATGAGGGTAAAACCAAGAGTCCCTAGAAGAAATCTCAATAACAACTTAATGGAATCCATCTGTACCCACCATCAAATGACATTAACTAATCCCAATGGCTCTAACCAAACTGATAATGAAATTTAGAATATAAAATTCGAAAAATTAGGTATCTTAGCCTCAATCCAAGATATCACAAGGTGATATCATTTGGAAACTTCAATATAATGAAAACCTGGCCGTCTTAAAATCCTCAAGCTGGATAGATCATCACGATCATGGCCCTCAATCGGGCCTTGAAACACACCTACCAACTCAATAGAGGATTCTGAATCTAAACCTTAAATAAATCCTCCTATAATCTACATCGAAATCAAAAACACCCTCCATAGGACCTCTCTATATTAAAAGGATTCCACCATCACTATCTTTGTAGAAATATATTTAGAATACACGAATCAAAATCCCAATTCTAGCTCATGAAATAAAACCAGTGAATCACCTCCACAGAGGGATTAAATTTCATATTCCTTGGGTACATGAAGTGTACATTTGGTCCATTAAGTGAACCTTGGGTACATATTGTGTAACCCCAAATATCCTACCTTTCAATGTAACAATTCTCATTTAATATATAATTTTCTCAAGTATATAGAATGTACACAAACTACCTGGTGTATCACCCACACTAGGTTCCTAGCCATGTACCTGGCCATATTACACATATGGTGTAAGGACATATTTTCTACACTACCTTTGGATATATGCTTTAATTGGTATCTAGACATGTATCGTACATAGAAATGTTCCCTCAACATGGTGTTTTTGGAAGAGTACCTCGACCACACATTGATTTTCCCCAACACAGCGTATCCCAAACATACACACACCATGAAACCGTATTTTTCAACCTCTCCTGCTGAAAGAAGATCACAAAACACGTGCTAATAAACTATACGTCATGTGATTAGGATTTGAAAAATAGAAACCCCATTTTTCGGTTCAAAACCCCATGATTTCTATACAAAACCCATAGATCAATCTTATAGGGGTCCCCAAAAATAATTATAGGTATTTATGAACATAAAATTATTAAACTAAAAGGAAAAGGTTGAAAAATAATGAAACTAGATAACCTCGGGGAGAAATATATTGAAGCCTCAAGTTCAAATCCATGATCATCATCCACCATAATTTGATTTAGCTCCATAGAAATACCCCAATGTTTATCACCATCATATCTCTACCTATTTATATCTCAAAAAAAGTAACCAATGGGGGATCCCTACAAGTTTATGTGACAACCCAAGGGGAGAATGTGAAAAGATAAAAATAAAATGAATTAAAAAACGAAAATAAAAATAAAGGGAAAAGAGGACAAGGTCCAACCCTAGTGGACATGATGAAGTTATTACATATCAAGGAAAAAATAGCAATAATAGATTCAATAGAGTAATCATAATAAAAATTAAATTATCCATTCAAAAGAAATCACCACTAAAACATGTATGAATAACTAATATGTAATTAATTAAATATTTAATATTCTGTAAAAATTTGAATGTCTTGAAATTCCACCAAACACCGTTTTGGTGTAAACGCGATACTCTGGGACCATTTCAGTGGTTATAAAAGTTATTTGAGATTATCCCATAGTTTAAATTAAAATTTTAACCCTAAAACTGGTAAAAATGGTTCAAATGCTTCCCAATTATCTCAACCAATAATGACGTTGGTCGTTACACCTGATGCACACATCTTTAAAAATTTATAACCTATTATGAGTGGATATATATTTTTAGTTTTGGATTAAGTATTTTTGAACTTTGAATTAGATCTAATTTTTCCACCAAGGATTCCCCTTGATTCTTATCACATTCCTAGAAATGGAATATTATACCAATATAACGTTCATATTAATTTTATTTTCCTACTATTAGAATAAATCTTCATATTCATATAATTTTTTTTAATGATTCTAACACTACTCAAAATATTTATTTTCATCTTCCCTCTTCTTTAGAAAATCACATGTGTAATTTCCATTGCAATCAAAATTACATCAATATGGTGACCATTTGATTATTTACCTTTAATTTTCTTTTCTAGAATCTCTTTGAAACAAGGAAATCAATCTTATTTAAGTATTCACCATCTTCCTCATCATTATAATATATTGATTCTATTATTTAATTGTTTTTTACTTTTCATTTTTTATAATGGCCTCAAAATAAATTTCATATTTTTCATTATTTATGATAGATTGAGTTTTCATCATATTATAACCAATGAGTCTGTTTTGAATCTCATATAGTGTCAAATGTTATCATTATTATAGGGATGATATTTTTAAATCAAATTGACTTTGAAAAATAATCATTGGTTTTCCTTAAAATGATATAAAATATACCCTCTCACTAAAACCTCATATATTTCTCACAATATCATTTTACATTGTATGTAGTCATCAATGGTGTAATCGTTGTCCTTTTTTTAATTTTATTTTTCTCATGTATACTTTTATCTTGGATTCTTTGAATTTTATATTTCCTTTCTAACTGGTCATTATTATTTTTTAAATATCATTTCCATTTTAATGACCCATGATATTTTCATATTCCATTTGTAATAGAGATATTACTATATAATTTTGATAGTTTCTATATAACTCATTGTTTCCCTTATCAGTTTGAGTTATAAAAACTCCTTGAAAAAATGGATTGAAAGACCATTGTTGCATCATCTCTCATGTTCAATCACAGTGATAAAAGGTAGGGTAGAATTATATTCATCAAGATGTGAAATTTTTTTGTTATAATTAAGAACACCATGATACTCAAAAAAATTTGATTCAATATTTCTCATAAACCACTTTAGATATTCATAAGAAAAAGTTGCTCTGATAGTACAATTAGAACCCCTATCTAGATTAACCAATGGTGGGAGGGTGAATCATCAGTCTTCTTTTATAAAATATTTTCTTTTAATTCATCCTATTAAACTTATTATGCTTCTCAACATACTAAAATATATCTAATAGTATCACCTCATGTGCAGTAGTAATGAATGTGAGAGAAGTACAATATTTAAATAATGTTTGGAATAAAATAATACTCTTCACTATATAATTTAACAATCCCATAATATATTCTCAATTATAAAAAAAGTTGTTACAACACTAATTGTTTAGATAGACTAACTACAATCCTCTACAATTTTTAAAAAATTCTAGTTTAAAATCAACTATTTTATAATTGGTTAGACACCTCAAATTCAACCTTATTCAGTACTCTTTGAACACACAACACCATTATCATTATATTTTAATAGTTATATGAATACCTCATTTTTTTTCTAGGTTTCTTTAACACCTCCAAAGACTGGTCTTCCTCCAAGATTTCATGGATCAACAAATCTTCACATGCACTAATTTTAATAACATCTATAGTAGTACCTATCTTGAAAATCTTCACCACATTTTAATCTATTTGGTTCCCCAGTATTTGAATTCTTATGGAAAAAAATTTATTCCTCCATCTATACATCTCAGCTATAAATCCCTTAACTATCCTAAATAAAAATGATGTATCACCTATTATAAATATTACATTTTACATCATGAGTTCTATTAATGATTATTTTTTCTTCTTTGATATATTTATAATATATATCCATAAGATATCATGTGAATATTAGGAATTCTATTGAATTTGGGATGTCCCTCAATATTTGGATTACATGACCATTTTATTCAATATAGAATGATATTCCATGTTTTAATTACCTATTGATTCATAACCTAGAATCCATAGTGAAATATTCACCAAGACTTGAGTATTTTCTTCTTTATATTCTTCTTAATATTTTGATAGATTTAATAAAATTAATATTTTAATCCATGTATACATAAATGCATAAAATTCAATGAAATGATCCAAGGTATAACAGTCCTTTTATTGGTATATTAGATTTGAGGACTTATAAAAATGGTCATCAAAATAGACACAAATTATTCCCCATGGCATGATGGTGTCTTCATTTCACATCTCTCAGAGGCATGGTCTTCATATCATTGGTGTGCTGATCATCTAAAATTATATCCTTTTCTAGAATATCTATCTATATGATGTTTTATCTTTTTTATCTTCTATCATGATCCATTTATATATATTTTTATACTTCAATCAATGAATTACATTATAATAAAAATTTAATATAATTATCTATTTGTTTGGATTATTTTTTTGAGTTTCACCTCAAGTATTACCCTTACGTAGAAATTAAAAATTAGTTGTTACCTTTATGTAAAAGTAAAATGACCCCTATATAACTAAAAAAATTATTAAATTTAAATTTTAATAGTCACAAAATTCATGGATAACTTTTACAAAAATTTTAATCTAACATTTAGATAACTCTCTAAAATTCTTCTTAACACTTAATAATCTCAACTCAAAAGATTGATCATGAGAAATAAAATTTGTTACTTATGATCAATCATGAGGGACAACTATGAGGATACAAATTTTATGTGTGATGATTGATTTTGGGGATCAACTATGAGGTCAAAAAGAATCCAAGTGAAGATGAACCATAAAGAAAAAATACCTGAATATAATACCATTATACAGTTCACTAATTTTTAGATTTACCTTTATATAGATTATTTTTATTGAAAATATCCCATTACATAACATGTGAAAGTCATAGTTTACCTTTCCTAATATTCAAAACCTTAAGATAGTTGTAAGACATTGTAACTTCACTTTACGAATTTCTACTCAGCCCAACATCCCTTTATGAACCCATTACATATCTGTCTTTATTTTTACATAGTATCGATAATCTTAGAGAAACATTTAACGATGTAAAAATAAAATTATAATTATCTTAGGAAATTTTAAATTAATTAAATGTACTTCCAACTATCATCAAATTTGGTAGCTACTATTTTTTCACCAATAAAATTTTTTATTTTTATTGAAGTGTAGTAAAAAAATTACAATTTAATTACCATTTTTTCTCAGGTGTTAATATTATCTTGAATCATCCCATAGAAGAACTTCCATGTTGCATCCTCAACAATCTATCTTAATTTATGTTATTTTTTGTCTTATAAAGCATATAATCCATAAAAATCCACCCTGAATCACCACTTGTTACAGTAAAAAAATATTAAATCATTGATAATAAAAAGAACTCATATAATGGGTACTTCATTATTATATTATAATGATCCAACTTATATCCATGATATGAGATAGAAAGTGTAATGAAACTATATGAAATATTTAATAAATGATCCATAAAATAATAAAAAATGAAGGAAGTGATGTTGGATATTTTGGAAGAAATAATTATGAATAATACACATTTTTTTTCATTGATTGATGAATGACATAAATTGCGAGGGTAAAAATATTTAAGGTGGTAAAATGTAAGTCATAATACTTTTCGTATGAAATAAATAATAATAATTATATTTATTGTTATATAACACTAAAAATTATCGATCAATAAACTTCATTTTATTAATAAAAGTTTAATGTAACAATATAAATATGATAATATCTTAAGAATAAATTATAAATTTGATGATCCATGGTTTCCCTTAAATACTATAATCATGAACCTCACTTTGGTAATGAATAAAAATATTATAAATAAGGTAGAGATTTTGTTAAATAGATGTAGTTAATCAAAAGGGAAAACAGAGTGAATGGAATGTGTAGGGTTTAAGTGATATATATAGAATTTAAAATGGTACTATAATCTCTATAATGGGTAAAGTATCTATTATAAATATGGTCAATAAATAGAAACCTAATTATTTTAATGTTTCAGTTACTGTTATGGTTAGCTGGTGATAGAAAAGGTATAAAACCATTAAAAATACCAAATAATATTAATATTTATAAATAATAAGTTTGAAATATAAAAAAGTAATTAATAATCTATGAATAATGAAAACAATATATGATTAATCATCAAAAAAATTCTTTATCCACTAATAAGATGCAATTTAATAGAACATGATTTTTTTATTTAAAAATTACATTTCAATTAAATAGAGAATTATTTTGACAAAATGGACTCCAAATTTGATTTATTGTTTAAAAAATAGTTAAGTGTCACATTTTGGTAGTTTTAATGAATGATAAAATAAATAGGAAAATAATAAAATATATGAAATATTGTATATGATACTATATGATGATTATGTAAACAAAAACCAACATACATGAGGAAAAACGATATGACTAGGATAATTTTTGACCAATTGAAGTTAAATAGGTATTAATAGTAAAAATATTAATTACCTTTCATAGTCTTTAAGAAGGATGATAAATTATTCAATGGTTTATTTAAAAAACCCCCATCCATTACTTTTATGTACTAAATACTACAAGCCTTTATCGTCAATTCAAAATTTTCTTTCTTATTGCGTGATTCCTTAGAAAACTCCTCATAGAGTACCTTCTATATTTTAATGTACATCGAACATCATAATGGGTATAATAAAGTTACAGGTTCCATTATTCAATGTATTTCATTTTTTAAATTATTTTTTTTAATAAACCTTATAAATTCAATTTCCCATTAATGTGTTATCTGAGGTTCGGGTTATTATTCCAATTTGTACATATTTTATCCTTTCATAATTTGTAAAGAGAAAAAATTTCATCGAAAACATTTTGTCACCCAATAGAGGGATATTGCGAACATTTAGTTCGAAATGGTAATTACAGGTAATTGGGGGGGGGGGGTCACTCAACCTTAGTGTATTTACAAGTAAAGATAAAACATCATGTGAAATTTCTATTGGATACCCACTGTGATATTTCCCTTATATTCTCAATTTTATAGATATATTTTATTGTTACATTAATAATCATTTCCTATGGCCCCTTGGTAAAAATATTGACTACTATATAGTTGAAATTGTGAATACCTAATAATTCATTTTATATTGAAGTGTATTCAGCTAAATGGTTATTACATTCAATTAACTAGTGAAAAATATTTATATGAATTATATCATGTTATTTTATAAGGTATGATATTTCAAATAAAACTGTTTATTTTTAATTCATGCATTTATTTATTGTTTGTTATTGTACACTGCATTATGTAATACATATCCATTTTTCTCATATAATGGAATTTCATTTGATAATTTTGGTGATGGTTAGATTTCAAAATATATACACCCCTGGTACAATGGTAAGTCTTATAAGAAATATAATATAGGGTAATCAGTGTATAAATGTATTTATATATGATATCTTAGCCGAAGGCCTCACTGATATATTAATTATATATGATATTATGAATTCTAATCATAATTATATCCATTATAATGACTCAAACTAGGTTTTCTAGATCTATATGGAGTTCCATATATACCCAGGTATGTCTCACCACATAATAATGGTAGTTGACTATGGGTGAGGGCGTAGTCCAAACACTAGGTAAACTATTTCATTGATATCATGTCTCTATAATTACAAATAACAATAAAACATAAAATATTAAAATACTACATCATAATATAATTTACCAACTAAATTATATCAATAAAAATTATATCACTGTGAGATAATAAATGATACACCCTATCACAAATATACATTAACATTGGGAAAATCACTAGAACCAACATATCATATACATGATATAATATAAATTACAAAAACACTAGAGTCAAAACACCCATCAGTACAAGAACAGGACACTTCTCTACATCCATATCTCTATCAATCTATTTATGCTCAACTGCAAACCATAGGTTTCATCCCCTCACATAAATCTAAAATATTTAGGTTTTCTATAAACCATGGAGGACATGTACGGTGTGTGTGAAAACCCTTATAAGCCACCACCAAATGATCATTAATATGTATTCCATACTATATTTGTGTTAAATTAATGGTAATTAATAAATATGAATTGCAATAATCACCCAAGTAAGGTCAGAATTCTCTAGGATTCCTTACACCATAACCCTACCAGCTTTATCCAATACTAGTTGAGGTAGCTATTATGGACTTATGACTTCCAAGAAATAACAATATTGTGAGGGAAATAAATAAATTTAGTTTCCCCAAGTAAAAGGATTAAAAAATCCAGATTGAGGACGTTATAACATGGATAACCTATTTCGATATAATAATCCATAACATGTAATACAATACTCATAAAAACCCCTAACATTATAATTAATAATAATAATTCATTCAAATGATTGAAGGTAAATATAGAGATCCATATCCATAGGAGAAACTTCACCATGAGAAACAGGTCTCTAATGCCCATTGCATTGCATCAACAATAATAAATAGATATTAGAAAACATGGGAGTGGGTATACAATAACCCCATCCCTCATGAGTAAATCAAAACATGGTGCAAAACATCAGTTTTTCACATTTTTACATTTATTCATAACAAATGTTTATAATGTTGAAGGTAATATAGATGTTTCCACTTCAGTTACTGTAAACATGAGGTCTAAAAATCAATTAAAAAATCCAGTTAAAGGAATTATTTTTCATCATTTAAAAAAATATAATCTCTACAAATATTTTCAAAATATATTTTTTCAAAAATTAACATCAGAAACCCATTGATTGTATTTTCAGCATTGATTTATATAAAAACGGATGCTAAACCTCTCTATAAGTAGATTTATGGTGTCTGTTACTATAAAAAATGATGCTAAAAATCTAACATTCATAGATTTTCGATGTCATTTTAACTAATAACTTATGCCAATGGTCGAGAATCAGTGGTGTTCAACATATAATTTCATGTAAACAGATGCCTAAACATGGGCTTTTGTAGTGTTTAGTGTCATTTTTCATATAAATTAACATCATAAGGTGTATATTTTTTTAAAAAAATTAATTATACACATAAATTTCCCAGAACCTGAAAAACTATAAAAAAATGTACATAGTATATAAAAAAAGTATAACTAAAATACCAACACAAATACCACAACACAAAAAATATCTTGCATGAATCTTCCTCATGCGATCTCCTCTCAGTCCATAAACTATAGTGACATTACCTATAACAAAAACATTTATATAATTATCAACCATCAAAAAATATAACTATAATTTAAATATAACATGTATAAATAAATAAATAAACAATCAACGACAACAATTACAACTCAATTGGATATGAATTTTAAAAACAAATATGTGGTTATGTATTTTAATTTTCATAAGAAAGAGTAGGTAGAATAAATAGTAGCATATTTGTTTACTACTATGAAGAAAAATCATAGGTTATATGTAGTGTTTTTATAAAAATAGAATATGTGACTAGCTACTATGAAAGGGAGGAAGAAAAATAAATATTTTGGATATCTAAAATAATAAATTATTCTAAATTAGTGTTAGAATAACTTTTTATAAACCTAAAAAGCATTGTAATGTTAGGAGATGTAACTAAGGTGGGATTTATTAGAAAAGTGTGTGTGATGAACACTATAAAATGTTGAGATAATTTAAAGTAAATCTTATATAGTTTTAATATTGTCTGAGACAATTTGGTATGAATCTAGTTGAAACCAAGGAATAAACTTTCATTTGGAATGGTGAACCCTATAAATTGATGTACATATTGTTTGAGCATTTGTGTGTGTGTTTTGTTGTCTTATATATATGGTCTTCAATATGATATAACATTTTCCAACAAAAGCATCAACCAAATGTGTCAACCAAAATTGTAAAAATCGGTTGATTAAAATGCTAGGAAAATACTATGAGTGTTGGTGAATAATTTAATCTTGAAAATGAAGAAAAAAGTGTTTGAATGATGGACCTAGCCAAAACCACCATATATAAGTTTTCAACACTACATGTTAGATAAAGAACAAATTTTTTTTAATCAATATAGTGTTTTTTTGGTTTTGAAGAGGATGACTTGCATAGAGAATTCAACAAATAGTTTTTTTCATATAGTTTAGGAGAATATATTGGATTATCTACCATAGGAATAAACCAACATATATTGGATATCATGGTAGAGGAAAAAACACTATGTCAAGGTAAAAAGCATGTATTATTTGCATTAAAAAGTTCAGTTTTTATTGTGTAACATTTAGAAATAGAATTTATTACCATGTGTTTAATAAAACCAAAATGTCTAAATAAGACACACATGAAAAATATAAAACCTATAAATATAAATATAATATAAATTCTTAAGAAAAAATGTTTTTGAATTCTCATTTTTAAAAAGTTAACTAAATGATACATACTTTACAATTTAAAGCCTCAGGTAGGGTGGAGTTTTTTTTATAAATCCAAAACTCTTTATACATCAGTTAACCATGTAAAAATAAATAAAATATGCCAACATAAAAATAAAATTATTGTCTAAATATGATTTTTTTAACTTTAATTAAAAGATACATTCATAATAATTTAAATCAAAGTCATACATAAGAAATGGTTTGAAAAAAAATAGTTAATATGAGTAAGTTCTTAATTTGTATACAACATGATATCATTTAATATCTACAATAACAAGGAATTTTATTAGTTTAAATAATAGAATATATTTATATAAAACACAAAATAATTAATATAAATGACCTTATCAAATTCAGTTGTTTCCCTAGTTGTCACTATCTCATACATGAATATTAATATATATTAACCACATTACACAATTTATTTTTTAAGATTACATTGGGGTTATAAAATACTAAATAGAAATATATATATATATATATATATAACCAAATATTATATATTATAAAAAACAATTTTCCTTGAATTCCACATAATTGATTGGATTTGACTGCTTTATAGACAAATTTTCGTGATCCAACCCAAGTTGGGGTTTGATTCAAAACTACCCCAAGCTCATCTCCATAGGATAGGGGGTGGAGACTAGTGCCGAAGGAACAAAATACTCAATGAGGCCTTTTTTTATGTAACTATACACACACAACCAACTCATAGAAAAAGTGTAGAGTGAAAGAAGTTAAACATGCAACCTGATGAAAATTAAACCCGAGCATGTATGGACCACTAAAATAGTAGAGATAAAAAAATGTAAACATAAACAAAAAGGAAAAAAAAACGCCCATTCAGAAAAGTGACATAACCTGATAGAAAACTAAAAGTAAAGCTACTAAGGAATCCCTACTCTGAGAATCAAAACTATGACCACTGCATGAGGTCAAATAACTTATGAACCTAAGCTCCATGATGTCCCAAATCAATCCTATATATCATATTCATAAAGTATGATACATGTGGGAAAATCCCATGGATGGGTGAGCATAAACATACTCAGTAGGATTCCCCAAAAAAGAAGGGGTAGTAAGAGATACAGTAAGAAAGGAAAATAGTAGGTGGAATAAAGCACATTAAACAAGTTTATCTCAACCAAACAAGGAAGTTATGTAAGCTCATACAAACACAAATAGCTATAAAAAGTGAGAAGAGGAACTTCTCATCGAGTCTTTTCTACCTATATTAGAAGAGTAGACTCATCCAACCACAATATTCTAGACATGGAAATCACATAGCATACCTCGTGAATCTTTTCCACTCCTAGAGGAAGAGTAACTAGAACCCAAAGAGTGATAAAACAATAGGATATATATATATATATTATTCATCACTGAAATCCCACGAGTGAGTAAGGGGATCACCATCTCACAGCTCAACCTATGAAAATAGTTTCCCACAATCTTAGAAGTAATGCCCATCGATAGCCAGTATTCCTCACGTCGGCCCTAAAATGCATGTGAAAATGGGCTCAAACAACACACCTTGATATTGTCCACTCTGGCTAGGTCTGTCTCACCTGCATGATTTTAGGTCGCATTACAAGGATGCATCTCAGTGGGGAAAGCACCCCTCTTATTTTATGAGTCCAATGATACTCCAAAACTTGTCTCGTCAAGATTCAATGATGAACAACACTTCCCAGCTACTCTAAAGGTTGATAGATGGGAGGGAAATACTAGAATAAAAAATGGTGAATGCCACTCCCCAACACCACTAGAGGGTAATACCCAAAGAGAAAATGACGAATGACACTACCCAGCCCGACTCGAGGGTAATCCTGGAGAAGGAATCATCGAACATCACTACCCAACCCCATTAAAGGGTAAAATTGGAAAATAAAATATCGAATTCCACTACCCAAACCCACTATATGTTAAGCCCAAAAGTGTCATCAGTGAAAGCCATGGCCCAGCCCTGCTGGAGGGTAACCCTGTACTACTCTAGGGATCCTGAAATCATCACTGCTATCATTTCCATTATCATACACCACTAGATGGGTGTTGAGTTTAGAAAACCTTGCATCATAACCTAGAAACTTCAACTTAGATCACCATCATGTTCTATGTGAAAAAAATGCAGGATGGGAAATTTATTTTCCCAAAATGGAAAACCTGTGAAATGGGTTATTTTAACCACAAGACACCCCAATGGGTCAAAGTGGGAACCGAATTCCGACCCCGAACTTCAAATTCTGAAATTAATCTCAAAAGGTCTTTCTTGAAGATAGGGACATGTTTCCATAGATGGAATGCCAAACAGACACTCGATTAAAAAATATGGGTGTTTGAAACCTTAGAAGAGGGTCACGGGGTGGGTGGACCGACTCATGGTCAGCCGTCAGCCAACCTAAGATCGGACATGGGTCCAACCTGCAAGGTTAGAACCTACCCACATTTCTAGACCTGCCCATCGGGGCTGGGCCTGGCCTATAGTGTCCAGGCCCGTGCATGGGTCGCATGAAGGGTCAACTCGGCTGACCGAAAGGGTGATTAGAAGTGGCAGTAGCCACTTGGGGTGATACATCACGACCCTGCCTAGTAAACTAGCCCAACCACGTGGCTCACCAAATTGCATCAAATTCAGGACATGGTTCTTGTTGGGAAAAACCTTTCAAGGTATCATTGAAGAATTTTGGAGGTGATTGTGTTTGTTGACAAAGCAGACCTCCATGTTGTGTTTGTTGACCAAGCAGAACATAATGTAATTTTTTTTTCAAAAAATGGGGTCTATATTGTGATTTTTCAGGTTCAAGAGATGTTGTTGGATATCATGTTTGACAAAAGAAACTCAAAAAATTAATGAATGATCTAGAGGATGTACAAAAATATCAGATACAAGGTAGCATTGTTTTCTAGTGTTTTCCAAATTTTTGGGCCTCAAAATTGAAAAACAGATATATGTGTTTTTGGAAAAGGGAGGTGCAAGTAAAATTAGAGTGGTGCAAAAAAAAATAAATAAATTTATGAACGAAATATTGGCATGGTGTGAAAAATAGTGACGAGAAGTTTTTCGTGAAAGAAGTTGTTCAAGATCAGAAGCTCGAAAATTGGAAAAGGCATGAGGTGCGCGCAAAATTAGAGCGGTGTGCGGAAAAAGAAAGTGGGGTGAAAAATAATGGCATGGTGCGTGAAGTAGATGAATGTTGATTTTTGCGCAATAGGGGTTTCGAGATAATAAGCTCGAAAATATGAAAACCCATGAGGTGTGCAAAAAATTGGAGCATTGTGTGAAATATGGGGTTATGTGGAAGAAGTGTTTTTCACGCTCAAAGAGTATTACATGCGGAAGGGTTTTTTTTTGTGTAGGGGTAGATTTTTTCTATAAATATAAAGTGACCCCCCTCATTCGAAGAAGATCAAGACTTAGGGAGTATCCAAGCTCTGGCGCGTGAAATTGAAGTACGCAAGGGAGTTGTGCGTAAATGACTGGTTTGCAGGTAAAATAGTCTATTTCATGTAAATAAAAAACAATGCATAAATGAATGATGTTTTGCATAAAATACGTGGCTGTGCGTAAAAGAGGTGTTGCACGAAAGGCGAATTTCTCACAAAAGTAGGGAATTACGTGCAAGACCTGGTGAAGGTTGCATGTAAAATATGGGGTTTCCTGGAACACCCAGTGCAAAGTGAGATTCATCAGCGAGTGAATGTGGGATGTCAACAGAGTAACTATCAACAGTTAAGGATGCATATTTAATTAGAGATAATGAAGAGACCTATAGGTCTCTAATCTGTGAGTTGATCTTATGAATAAGCATTAGCACACTTCAGTTGAGGGAGCTATGAGCTTTCATATTATAATTTTTGATAAAATAGAAGTAACTATGAGTCCGCTTCGAACATTGTAAACAACAGTTCACTTTTATTGAAGTTGGTACATCGACACATCGCCGGTGTATGCTCGTTGGACATTTCCCAGTGAGGGTGAACGAAGAAAAAATCATTGTGTCATGTGTATGAATTTATTTCTGTTTATACTGTGCTACGAGAAAGAGAGAGAATAGATTTTTGATTAACAACGAAACAAGACCAATAGAGGTAGTTGTTTTAATCTGTCATACACCGATTCACCCTCTGTCTTAGGGTATCTAACATGGTGGACCTAACAGTGATACTGCAGCTTTGTGGACTTCCACCGGAAGCCTCAACTGGACACAACGCTGATGGTCCCTAGTGGTCCATTCTGCGTACCACCAGGCTCAATCCGGTCACCCGATCATGATTCTGTGAGTGGATTGAGGTCCTTTTGATGATGGCTTCACTACACTGACCTCTGACCATAGATCCATCGGTGGAATAATGTGACTAAAAGATTAAGTCCAAAAACAATGATTAATAGATGGAGAATGACATTTAAACACAAATTGATGGATGTGTTCATGTATCCATCGATGAGTTAAGGTTGAAATGGAAAAAACAAGAGGAAAAGGACAAATATTAAATTTACAACATGAATTAGAACTCCAAACGAGAAAAATACTACCTCAAAATGGATTTTCGTTGTTGGCGATGCGTCTATGGTGCTCCCTCTTCGATATGGTATGGTTTTGGAGATGTTTTCACCTTGATCTGATGAATAACATTAGAGAGAGTAGAAAGAGAGAAAGGAGATTAGGGAAAAAACATATTCTAAAACCTTAAAATTATATTTATAGGTGTCCCTCTTCGCGTGGAAATATGAAACTGTCATTCCCTCTTATTTTATTTCATGCCTAGTAACAACACCCCATTCCAAACCCAATGAAGGTCTTAGATTTCGAATCTGACTCCCCAATAGAAATTTATCTTATTTGGAATTAGGGATAAAACAGTTGCGTTTAATTATTTTAATTATGATTTTTCCCAAGATGGATTTTTCAATATAATTCCCACACCGAAGAAACTTGTGCCCTGCCTAGGGTAAACACTACATTCTAGACTCAACTGTGGCCTCATATTTATGATCTGAGATACCAATTTAGATTTATCCCATTTCTTTTGCATTCAAAGTATAAAATGTACTTAATATTTTCATAAAATTAATTCTGGGCACAGCCGTTCTCTGAATTGAACACCGTACCAGCTCCCAACTCTAGAGATATACATAGAAATATTTTAAAAATTACATTTCAAAAAACTAGGAATCTAAATCCATAAATCCCTCTAGATTTTCATCACCCCAAAATAGAAAACATGGAAAATAACTCAGGATACTAATCCCACATCTGTATTTCTAGTTCCCAAGAACTCACCTGCAGGTTTTTGTGCTACTATAATACACAATCCAAGGGGATAACCCATACATGTAAGGTTTGCTCCTATCGATCCTTGATCGACCAAATTCTCTATGATGGTGGTTCCATCTTCAGTGTCCATCTCTCCCCAATAAATGATGTGAATATGATCATGCATTTATCTACTCATTTGAGACATGCAGATAATGTCATGTACCCCGTCCTATTGTGGGGGTAGATCATGGTGGTAGGAAACATCACCGACCCTCTGCACGATCTCGAATGGCCCGATGAACCTTGGGGGTAGCTTGCCTCCCTGGAAAATCAATTGTATTCCACATTGTGGGGAGACTCTCAAGAAGATGTGGTCTCCCTGATAGAACTCCAAGGGCCTAAAATATCAACCTGCATACTGTTTCTGTCTGATTTGGGCTATCTTCATCCATTTATAGATGACTTGCACCATCTCCATCATAGATCATACCCACTCCATGGCCACAAGGGAAGATTATCCAACCACTGTCCAATATAAAGGTGACCTTCAGGGTCTCCCATATAGGTTCTCAAAAGGTGCCATTCCAATAGTAGAGTGGTAACTATTTTTGTATGAAAACTGTTCCAAAGGAAGGTGATCCTCCTAGCACCAGTAAAAATCTAGAATGAAATTCCTCAACATGTCCTCCAACACCTAGATAGTGTGCTCAGTCTACCCATCAGTCTGGGGGTGAAAGGACGTACTCATTCACAACCGGGTCTCAATTACCTTATGCATGGATCTCCACAATATTTATGTAAATGAAACAAAAAAATCGAAGACAATTTGTGAGGGTACCCCTTGAAGGAAAAAATATACCATATGTTCAACTGACCGAAACTATCCATCGAACTCTGATCCCTGATAGAAAGGAAGTGCACCGACTTGGTAAGTTGGTACACTATTACCCATATTGTGTCAATGCCATTTCCTATGTGTGGAAGCCCTGTGATGAAGTCTATTGATATGCCATACCACTTCCACTTCATGATGTTAAGAGGATATAACAAACTCACTGGAACCCGATTCCCAACCTTCACATATTTATTGGTAGGACATCGTGTGACAAAATAAAAAACACTTCTTTTCATGTTGTACTACAAATAATACCTCTGAAGGTCCCTATACATCTTCCCTACACTGGGATGTATAACTGGAGGAGAAGTGTGGAACTCTCACATAACTTACTCTCACATCATGACTAGAATCACAGTGTTCCTGTGGAACAAGATCTCATGATTTCCTCCTTTATAATACCCATCAAGTGCATCACCTGTGGATATATGTTCGTGTAGAAATTTGAAGTTGATATCTTCTAGCTGGGACTCTCTCAAACACTCAGGGAGTGAAGGAGTCAGCACCATCAACTATAGAAAAATTGTACCCTCCTTCTTCACTAGGGTCAGTTGTAGGGAAACTAACTAATCTGAATCTTCTGACATAAGGAAAGTCTAGGACATCCTGATAAGGTAATCTAATACAACATTTACCTTTCCTAGATTATAGATTACCCTTAAGTCATAGTCCAGTAGAAATTATAACAAGTATTGTAGCCTCAATGTTAGATCTCTCTGGGTACAGATATACCTGAGGCTCTGGTGGTCTGAGTAAACCACAAAGCGCTCTCCCAGGGGGAATTGTATCAACATCCTCAGGGAATAGACTCCTATTGGGAGATCAAAGTATTGAGTCATATATTTCTGCTCATGGGGTCTGAACTGCCTTGATCCGTACATGATAAATACCTACAGTTACATAAAAACGCAACTAAGCCCAGCTCCTGAGGAATCAAAACACACTAAAAACTCAATACCCTCATTTGGTAGTCTCAGAACTGGAGCACTCTTCAACCTCTACCTCAAATCCTTGAAGGCCCTTTTCACGACCCGTCCTCAGGACCCGTGCCGTGACTACCCCAAGCCCGCCTTCCATAAGCCAGGGGCTGGCGACTAGCACCAAGGTGTAAAATCCCAGTAAAAGGGAAGGCATTGCATTTGAAAAGTAAACAAGCACTATAGAGTAAGCAAGAGGAAAGGTAAACACTATGTAAAAGCTAGTACAACAGTAAGTGCGGAAAAGTAAAGGGGGCCGGAAATACAAGCCCAACTGTAAAGTACAACTGAAAGGGGAAAAACAGCAACTGAAAAGTAAAGCCAGAATGTCGAGCCGTCCTATGGAAGTCCCACCTGAAGGGTGGGTACAGAAAGCCTCCACTACTCCTCGGGTCCAGCCGACCGCTCCGAGTGCGTCCCGCCCAGTGGTCCACCTCCAGGTACCATCCTGCTCCGCAAGCCTCCACCACGATCAGCGTTGTACGTCGTCTGCAACCAACACAACGAAGTGTGGGCATAGCCCGTGCCGGGGTGAGTATAAGCTACTCAGTAGGGACCCCGAGACCCCCGAAGGTCTCCCAGAATCCACAAAGGATAATCCACAAACTAAATATACAATCACGAAGTCACATCCGACACAGCTTAGGTATATTCCCATACATACACCTAAGTCATCAATTCTCGCTCGGCTCCAACATCCAAGCTCAAGTATAACCCAGTCCACACAGGAAAGCAAAACGTAAAATCCACACAGGATAGCCCAACACAATCCACAAAGGAAAGTAAAACGTAAATCCACACAGGATAGCACAACACAATCCACAAAGGAAAGAAAACAGGGTTTTCAGCTCACACAGGTATACTTCTTCAAAAGATGATAGAGATGATCACTGATCCATCTAAGTCGTCAGACCCACAAAGGATCGATAGGTACTAACCCCCGCAATAACCCACAAATGATCTGACCCACAAAGGATCGATAGGTAACTAACCCCCGCAAAGACCCACACAGGATCGGGCCCACACAGGACCTGTAGGCGCTGGCTCACACATAACCGCTGAGCGCTGACCCACACAGGATCGGACCCACACAGGATCGGGCCCACATAGGACCTGTACCACTGACCCACAATGGATCACTGAGTGCTGTAGTCGTCGCAGTCCACTGAGGATCTCTGCACAGTCGTCGTCACAGTCCACTGAGGATCTCTACACAGTCGTCGTCGCAGTAGCAGTCGCAACCAGCTCTAGGGTTCCCGCACACAGCAAGCTCGTTCGGGTGGTTCCGCTCCACGAGCCGAGAGGCTGATACATCAACTGACACATAGTCCAGAGTTGATGTATCCAAAAGTTCCGTATCTTCAACAGGAACTCAACGTCGCAGATGGCGCGTCAATCGGACGCCCGGTCTGAGAGATATTGGCCTTTTCGTCCCAGGGGCCCAGTTGGTTTTTAAGGCAAAACCAACCCGACCGTACTCCACCTGCGTCCAAACCTCGGGTGGAGTATGCCAAAAGATCAGTCTCACTTAGAGGAATTCAAAGAAGTCGACAACACGTCAATCGGACGTCCGAAGCTCAAGATATGAGCGTTTCCGCTCCGAGGGCCCGGTTGGTTTCGTGTACGAACCAACCAGGCCGAACCCAAAGTATTCCGAAACCTTGAGTGCGATATACCGAAACGACCGTCTCGATCCAAGGATCGCATCGCCGCTGACGACGCGTCATTCGGAGGACCGTAGCTCAAGTTACCGGCAAAATACCGAAATAGTCCGAAGACGGGGGGTCTGGGCCCGGGTCGACCTGGCCCGACCCCCCCTGGGTCGGCCGAACCGGGTCAACCCGAACCGGTCCGACCCGGCTAGACCCTGTCCGGTCCGGCAAGGGCGCGGCCGGGCCGGTCCGACCGGCCCGGCTCGGCTCGGCCGAGCGGATGACCGAGGGAGCCGCGGGGCGCTGCCCTCGCGGGATGAAGAAGCCGCGACCCTCAAGGGGCCACGCTGGAGAAAACGGACGCGGCAAAGGCCGCGTCCCGTTCGTGTGAGCCGGACCCACGCGACCGCGGGTCCGATGGCCGCTGCTGCCGCGCTATCGACCCGCGCCTCCGGAGGCTTCAACGGGCCACCGGAGTTGCTCCGGTGGTCCGTTTTCCTTCCCATCTGCACCGCTGCTCCTCCTGGGTCCCGTTATTCACTGCGGAAACATCAAATCACCCTTGTGTCACGTTTTATCGTCACCCGCCAAATCCGCACAATAATGAAGAACTGCGAAGGGTTGTCGGGTCATGTTCATTTGGCCCGCACCCTCCGCGTTAGGCGGTATCAATCAGGAGGATTAATCCACACATAGAAAACATAAACAAAATCAATTTTAATGAATTAAAATTGTTCTTATGAACCAGATTCTTCATTTTAAAAGAAATTATCACGGTAATATAAATTATTTCACAACAACCCCTACCTCGTCAAGTCGTCGCACGTGCGTTCTTCGCGGATTTGATCGCCGCGGAACGAGGCGATCGTTTCGTCGCAGAAGGGCGTCGCGTCGTCGCGGAAAGGCGTCGCGTCATCGCGTCGTCGCGGAAAGGCGTCGCGTTGTCACGGAAGGGCGTCGCGTCGTCGCAGAATACGGTGACGCGTCGACGAACTCCGAGGTTCAAGAACATGAAGATTTAATTATATCGATTAAATCCATGTGTTTTTATAAACCACAAATAAGATTTAAAAGAAACTCGAAATCTCCTACCTCAAGCTGTTGGTGATAGGAGATCGTTGCGGGGAAGAACGTCTCGGAAGAAGCATCGTCAATCTCCAAGGGTGACAGCATTCTTCACGTTCTTCGCGTTCTTCGTGTTCTTCGCGTTCTTCGCGAAGGAGGATGAAGGCACAAAGTTATCAAAACTTCTCAACGAGCATTTTTCCAGAAGTCGTGCGTTGGTCTTATTTTATTATTACGCCAACGGATTGAAAACAGGTTAAGAAATGGTGGGATCGTGCTGGACCCACCTCATAAATATCCTACCAAGAGGGTAGGATATTTCTGGATAGCACCCTATCCGCATCAACTCAGCTTAAGCTGCTTTAAGTGGCTTCAAGGGGCTTCCAAGCGGCTTAAGTGAAATAGAATAATGTTTGTCATACAATTTATTTTATTTCTTAACTTTAAGCCCAAAAATTAAAAACCACACCCGAGCAAATGCAACTCCGGAAGAGGCGTTTCTAATCAATTACCGGTGCTGCGATTCCATCGGTGCCCTCAGAATTCGATTCCGAGCACCGGTTCAAAAGTTAGAAAAACCCGTTCGTCTGTTCACTGAACGTACCTAAGCCAAACTTCGGAACATGATTCCGGGCACACCGGGCTTCAGAATCAGGTGCCGTCAGAAACTGCGTTCTTGTAAAATTCCAAAGAAAACTAAGAAAAAAAATTTCCTTGACATTTACGGGTCTTTACATCACTCCCACCTCAGGGATTTACATCCCCGTAAAGATACATCATAAACTAGGGAAACAAATGTGGGTACTGAGCACACATCTGAGCCTCCCGCTCCCAAGTGCTATCCTGGAGGTTCCCGTGCCGCCATCTGATGCGCACAAGAGGAATCGATCGTCCATGTAGGACCCGCTCCTGTCAATCCTCGATCTCCACTGGAACCTCCACAAAAGTCACCCCATCATCCACGTCTAGCTCCCCATGATCAATGATGTGCGTCGGGTCGTGCACGTATCCCTCAGCTGAGATACGTGGAAGACGTCGTGCACCCGGTGCAACTGAGGTGGTAGAGGCAGGCGATAAGCCACCTCGCCAATCCTGCTGAGGACCTGGAATGGTCCTATGAAGCGTGGAGACAACTTGCCGCCTCGTCCAAATCTCCGTAATCCACATCGAGGTGAGACACGCAAGAAGACGTGGTCGCCATCCTCGAACTCTAGTGGCCTACGCCTCCTGTCAGCATAAGACTTCTGTCGGCTCTGAGCTATCCTCATCCGCTCCTGGATGACCTGGACCTTTTCTGTCATGGCCTGGACCATCTCCGGTCCCACAAGTGCTGACTCCCCAGGGTCTGTCCAGCACAAAGGAGATCTGCAAGGTCGGCCGTACAACGCCTCGTACGGTGCCATCCCGATGGTGGAGTGGTAGCTGTTGTTGTACGCGAACTACACCATGGGTAGGTGGTCCTCCCAGCTGCGACCAAAGTCGAGGACACATGCATGGAGCATGTCCTCCAGAGTCTGAATGGTCCTCTCCGTCTGACCATCCGTCTGAGGGTGAAAGGCTGTGCTCAGATGTAGCTACGTCCCGAACGCCTCCTACAATCCCTTCCAAAGCCGGGAAGTAAAGCGAGAATATTGATCGGAGATGATAGATGATGGCACACCATGAAGTCGTACAATCTTCTGAACATAGAGACGCCCCAAGCTCTCCACTGATCCCTGATCTCTGATGGGTAAGAAGTGAGACGACTTTGTGAGTCGGTCGACAATCACTCATATGGAGTCGTGACCTCTGGAAGTGCGTGGAAGTCCAGTCACGAAGTCCATAGATATCCCGTCACACTTCCACTCCGGGACCTCCAAGGGCTGTACCAAGCCTGCTGGTACCTGATGCTCTGCCTTCACCTACTGGAAGGTGAGGAATCGAGAAACGAACTCCACCACAACCTTCTTCATTCCTGGCCACCAGTGTTTTCGTTTGAGGTCCTGGTACATCTTCGCCACCACAGGATGTACCGCCAAAGGAGAAGTGTGAAAATCTCTCAGCACCTCCTCTCGTAAAGTGACTGGTACCAAGGTACGTCCTCTGAAAAGGATGTCGTGCTCTGATCCAAAGGAGAAGCCATCAGGTGTCTGTCCTGAGGATATCTGTGCACGCCGCGTCTCACAGTCGGCGTCCCCACGCTGTGCCTCTCTGACCCGCTGTAGTAGTGGAGGAGTGACTGTGAGAGACTGAAGGATGGCTGCTCCATATCTATCCACAAAGGATATCTGCAAAGCGGCTAGCTGCTCTGTCACCTCCTCAAGTAGCTAAATGCCCGTTCTCCTGCTGAGGGCATCGGCTACCACGTTCCCCTTCCCAGGAGTATAGACTATCTCAAAGTCATAGTCCTGGAGGAACTCAAGCCATCGCTGTTGTCTCAGGTTCAGGTCCTTCTGCGAGAAGATGTACCTGAGACTCTGGTGGTCAGAAAAGACTGTAAAGCACTCGCCCATCAGATAGTGTCTCCATGTATTCAGAGCGAAGACCACTACTACTAACTCTAGGTCATGGGTAGCGTAGTTCTGCTCATGCGGCCTCAACCGACGTGATCCAAAGGCGATCACTGCCCTCTCCTGCATCAGGACACATCCGAGTTCGGTCCCTGATGCATCGCAGTCGACTATGTACCCTACTCCCTCCTCAAGAAACCTCAAGATAGGTGTGCAGGTCAATCTATGTCTTAGCTCCTGGAAGCTCTGCTGACATCTGTCTCACCATACAAAGGGTTTCCCCTTCTTCGTCAAAGTGGAGAGTGGTGCCGCAAATCTGCAAAAGTCTGGCACAAACCTCCGATAGTATCCAGCTAGTCCCAAGAAACTCCGCCCCTCTGTCACGCTCCTGGGTGGCTCCCAAGCTAGCACAACCTCAATCTTCGCAAGATCCACTGCAACTCCCACCTCAGAAATGATGTGCCCCAAGAATTGGACCTCACGTATCCAGAACTGACACTTCGAGAGCTTTCCATAAAGATGGTGCTCTCAGAGTGTGTCTAGTATAACACGCAAGTGGTAGGCATGCTCCTCCTCAGTCGTCGAGTAAATCAAAATGTCGTTAATGAAGACCACGACAAATCGATCAAGGGATGGCTGAAAGATCCAGTTCATAAGGCCCATGAACACCGCTGGAGCATTGGTCACGCCGAATGGCATAACTAAGAACTCATATTGGCCATACCGACATCTGAAGGCCGTCTTCTGCACGTCCTCGTCTCGGACTCTGAGATGATGATAGCCTGACCTGAGGTCTATCTTTGAGAACCACCGTGCTCCCTTGATCTGATCGAAGAGGTCATCATTCCTCGACAGCGGATACTTGTTCCTCACTGTCACCTGGTTCAGGCGACGATAATCGACACAAAGTCGCAAGCACCCTTCCGCCTTCTTGGCGAACAATATCAGCGAAGCCCAGGGTGAAACACTGTGTCGGATGAAACCCTTGCCCTGCAAGTCCTCCAACTGTACCTGTATCTCTCGAAGCACAGCGGGGGCCATCTGATACGCTGGAGTCTATATCGGGGCTATCCCAGGGTACAGGTCAATATGGAAGTATACCTCCCTGTGAGGAGGTAGTCCTGGAACGTCGTTGGGAAAGACGTCTGCATACTGATCCACCACTGCAGGAAAACTAGGACTCCGCACGTCAACAGCTCCTAGGATGAGGCTAGCCAACTGATGAGTGATGGGCTGTCCTCTCCTCTGTAGAAGTCCATCCTGTGCTGCGAAGGCTCCCTTATCACCGGTAAAGGTGAACCTGCTCCCGTCGGTGCGTACACATCGCACCTTGCGCCTAATATAGTCAATCTGTGCATGGACTGTAGATAACCAATCCATGCCCAAGATGACATCGTAAGGCCTCGACGCTGCTACAAGAAGATCCCAGCCGAAGCTCTCACCTCCTAGAGTAAGCTCACACTACCGGCACTAGTGTGTAATCGTCGAGTCTGCTCCCGTAGGAGTCTCTAGCCGTAAGGATCGAGCCAATGGCTCTGTCGGAATCTCCGAGATCCGAACAAGGGCAGCGACTATGAAAGAGTGACTCACTCCTGTGTCTATAAGAACTACAGCAAGGGTGGAAGAGACACAGATCGTACCTCGAATCATCTCGGGTGCACCGTGGTCGTAGGCCTCCGCTGCCTGGAGCTGTGCCTGTCTCTGCCCGCCAGCTCCCTGTGGTCGGGGCGGACCTCCTAGTGGTGGTGGTGGTAGAGCCTCAAAGCGTCGCCCACCACCTGCTGCTCGGCCAGCTCCTCTGCCTCGTCCGCCTCCTCCCTGCGGACCACCATGGTCGACCCTCTACCTCTGCCTGGGTGGCCCCTCAACTGTCTGCTGCTCCTCGGAACGGTGGGTTGGGCAGTCACGAGCCATGTGACCCTGCCTGCCGCAAGTGTAAACTGCCTGCCTCTCGAAAGACTAGCTCCGCGCTGTGTGCCCCGCACTGCTGAGCCAGTGTCCTGAGGCCGTCTGCGTGAGGGTCTGGTCTGTCGGGACCCCTGAGTCATCCGTCGGCAGCCCGCTGCAGAAGACTCTGTTACGTGCCACCCCGCGGTAGGTCTCGCCGCTGGAGAAGTCTCACCAAGGAAGCTCTCGATCAAGAGAGCTCGCTCCAGTACTCATGCCTGGGTCGGGATGCTGAGGGAGATCAGCGATGACTTGATCTCGTCTCTCAATCCCTACTCAAAGGTCCGGGCCCAGAAGAACGGGTCCCGTACCATGTTGGTCGAGTAGCGCGAGAGATCGGTGAATCTCGCCGAGTACTGGGCGACCGTCAAGCTTCCCTGCCGCAGCTGAAGAAGCTCCTGGATGCGCACCGCACGGAGGGTGGCCAGGACGAACTCTGAGCGGAAGAGGCCCTCAAAGTCTGTCCAGATGAGAGTGGCCTCATCGTGCACCTAGAGCATCAAGCTCCACCATCGTCCTGCTAATGCATGCAGTAGAATCACTGCGAGGATCACCATAAGGTCTGCTGGTGTCCTCACTAGTCTGAAAACTCGAACAACTACCTCCAGCTAGTCCTCGGCTGCTTGGGGGTCCGTCTTCCCGTGGAACCTGGGCGGTCACTGGCACTGGAACTCATGAAGTGCACTGAGGTGATGTGCATCGTCAGCGGCTGGTGCTGGAATCATCGGTGGCTCGGTGGGTAGAGGTACCGCCGGTGCCTCCGCCATCAAAGGGCCCTGTACCGAGGCCTCTTCGCTCGGCGAGCTGTCGTCACGTACCACTCTCGGAACCCTAGCTGGCTGCAGTTGTGGGGCCATCCTGAAAAGGAAACAGGTGCACCACGGTCAAAACAATATACCTGGTGAGCTGATATGAAATAATCACAAAGAAAACTTGAAACACACATGCAATCTATGTTTTCGTGCATTAAGTTGGAAATCAGAAGTCAGGGTCCTGGTGTACGGATATGTCGGCCACCGCACCAACACTGGAATCCCTGGACTGATAACCACACCCAATATGCTAAACACTATTACTTCACATAGAAGAAAGATCAGAGTCTGCGGTAGAACCGAACTCCTCTGATACCAATTTGTCATGACCCGTCCTCGGGACCCGTGTCGTGACTACCCCAAGCCCACCTTCCATAGGCCAGGGGCTGGCGACTAGCACCAAGGCGTAAAATCCAGGTAAAAGGGAAGGCATTGCCTTTGAAAAGTAAACAAGCACTACAGAGTAAGCAAGCAGAAATGTAAACACTAAGTAAAAGATGGTACAACAGTAAGTGCGGAAAAGTAAAGGGGGCCGGAAATACAAGCCCAACTGTAAAGTACAACTGAAAGGGGAAAAAAGCAACTGAAAAGTAAAGCCGCAACTTCGAGCCGTCCTCTGGAAGTCCCACCTGAAGGGTGGGTACAGAAATCCTCCACTGCTCCTTGGGTCCAGCCGACCGCTCCGATTGCATCCCGCCCAGTGGTCCACCTCCAGGTACCATCCTGCTCTGCAAGCCTCCACCACGATCAGCGATGTCCGTCGTCTGCAACCAACACAACGAAGTGCGGGCATAGCCCGTGCAGGGGTGAGTATAAGATACTCAGTAGGGACCCCGAGACCCCCGAAGGTCTCCCAGAATCCACAAAGTATAATCCACAAAGGAAAGATACAACCACGAAGTAACATCCGACACAACTTAGGTATATGCCCATACATACACCTAAGTCATCAATTCTCGCTCGACTCCAACATCCGAGCTCAAGTATAACCCAGTCCACACAGGAATGAAAAACGTAAAATCCACACAGGATATCCCAACACAATCTACAAAGGAAAGTAAAACGTAAATCCACACAGGATAGCACAACACAATCCAGAAAGAAAAGCAAACAGGGTTTTAAGCTCACACAGGTATATTTCTTCAAAAGATGATAGAGATGATCACTGATCCATCTAAGTTGTCAGACCCACAAAGGATCGATAGGTACTAACCCCTGCAATGACCCACAAAGGATCTGACCCACAAAGGATCGATAGGTAACTAACCCCCGCAAAGACCCACACAGGATCGGGCCCACACAGGACCTGTAGGCGCTGGCTCACACAAAACCACTGAGCACTGACCCACACAGGATCAGACCCACACAGGACCTGTAGCACTGACCCACAAAGGATCGCTGAGTGTTGTAGTCGTCGCAGTCCACTGAGGATCTCTACACAGTCGTCGTCGCAGTCCACTGAGGATCTCTGCACAGTCGTCGTCGCAGTAGCAGTCGTAACCAGCTCTAGGGTTCCCGCACACAGCAAGCTCATTCGGGTGGGTCCACTCCACGAGCTGAGAGGCTGATACATCAACTGACACATAGTCCAAAGTGGATGTATCCAAAAGTTCCATATCGTCAACAGGAACTCAACGTCGCAGACGGCGCGTCAATCGGACGCCCGGTCTGAGAGATATAGGCTTTTTCGTCCTAGGGGCCCGGTTGGTTTTTAGGGCAAAACCAACCCGACCATACTCCACCTGCGTCCAAACCTCGGGCGGAGTATTCCAAAAGATCCGTCTCACTTAGATGAATTCAACGAAGTCGACGGCACGTCAATCAGACGTCCGACGCTCAAGATATGAGCGTTTCCGCTCCGAGGGCCCGGTTGGTTTGGTGTACGAACCAACCCGGATGAATCCAAAGTATTCCGAAACCTTGAGTGAGATATACCGAAATGACCGTCTCGATCCAAGGATCGCATCGCCGCTAACGACGCGTCGTTCGTAGGCCCGTAGGTCAAGTTACGGGCAAAATACCGAAACGGTCCGAAGACGGGGGGGTCTAGGCCCGGGCCGACCCGGGCCGACCCCCCTGGGTCGGCCGAACCGGGTCGACCCGAACCAGGTCGACCCGAACCGGTCCGGCCAGGGCGCGGCCCGGCTGGTCGGACCGGCCCGGTTCGGCTCGACCGAGCGGCCGACCGAGGGAGCCGCGGGGCGCTGCCCCCGGGGGATGAAGAAGCCGCGGCCCTCGAGGGGCCGTGCTGGAGTCAACGGACACGGCAAAGGCCGCGTTCCGTGCGTGTGAGCCGGACCCACGCGGCCGCGGTTCCGCTGGCAGCTGCCGCCACGGCTTCAGCCGCGCCCGCGACCCGCACCGCCACGGCTTCAGCCGCGCCCGCGACCCGTGCCGCCGGAGGCTTCCGCGGGCCACCGGAGTTGCTCTTATGGTCCGTTTTCCTCCCCATCTGTGCCGCTGCTCCTCCAGGGTCCCGTTCTTCACTGTAGAAACATCAAATCGCCATTGCGTCACGTTTTATCATCTCCCTCAAAATTTGCACAATAACAAAGAACTGCGGAGGGTTGTCGGGCGGTGTTCGTTTGGCCCGCACCCTCCGCGTTAGGCGGTATCAATCAAGAGGATTAATCAACACATAGAAAACATAACCAAAATCAATTTTAATGAATTAAAATTGTTCTTATGAACCAGGTTCTTCATATTAAAATAAAATATCATGGGAATATAAATTATTTCACAACAACCCCTACCTCGTCAAGTCGTCGCATGCGCGTTCTTCGCGGATTTGATCCCTGCGGAAGGAGGCAATCGTCGCGTCGTGGAAGTGCGTCGCGTCATCGAGGAAAGGCATCGCGTCATCGAGGAAGGGCATCACGTCATCACAGAAAGGCGTCACGTCGTCGCGGAAGGGCGTCGCGTCGTCGTGGAATACGGTGATGCGTCGACGAACTCTGAGGTTCAAGAACATGAAGATTTAATTATATCGATTAAATCCATGTGTCGTTATAAACCACAAAGAAGATTTAAAAGAATCCTGAAATCTCCTACCTCAAGCAGTTGGTGATCGGAGATCGTTGCGGGGAAGAACGTCTTGGAAGAAGCGTCATCAATCTCCGAGGGTGACGGAGTTTCTTCGCGTTCTTCGCGTTCTTCGTGTTCTTCGTGAAGGAGGATGAAGGCACAAAGTTATCAAAACCTCTCAACGATCATTTTTCCAGAAGTCGTGCGTTGGTCTTATTTTATTATTATGCCAACAGATTGAAAACATGTTAAGAAACGATTAAATTAATTCATCGAATTAATTCAACGAATAAAACCGCCCAATTAATTCAACGAATAAAACCGCCCAATTAATTGGTGCGTTAAGAAATTAATAAAACGCGTCAGTTGACTTTCATAATGACGGGTTTTCACGGGTGTGTTACATAGCGAAAAGAAATGGTGGAGCTCATGCGGGCCCCACCTCACAAATATCCTACCAAGAGGGTAGGATATTTCTGGATAGCACCCTATCCGCATCAACTCAGCTTAAGCTGCTTTAAGTGGCTTCAAGTGGCTTCCAAGCGGCTTAAGTGAAATAGAAAAAAGTTTGTCGTACAATTTATTTTATTTCTTAACTTTAAGCCAAAAAATTAAAAACCACACCGGAGCAAACACAACTTCGGAAGAGGCGTTTCTAAGCAATTTCCGGTGCTGCAATTTCATCGGTGCTCTCAGAATTCGATTCCGAGCACCTGTTCAAAAGTTAGAGAAACCCGCTCGTCCTTTCACTGAACGTACCCGAGCCAAACTTCGGAACATGATTCTTGGCACACCGGGCCTCAGAATCAGGTGCCGTCAGAAACTGCGTTCTTGAAAAATTCGAAAGAAAATTAAGAAAAAAAATTTCCTTGAAATTTACGGGTCTTTACCGCCCTCTAGCACTACTCAGACCAGGTAAAAGGTTCCCCCTTGCACATCAGAGCAGTCAAAGGGGATGCAATCCTAGAAAATTCCGTCATAAATATCCTATATTACCTAGCCAAACCAATAAAACTCTTCTCATATAACACATTCTTGGGTGGTTCCCTAGAAATAAATATCTCTATCATCATGGGATCCACAACTAAACCCTCTTTAGAGATGAAATGTACCAAACAATAAACCTCTTGAATCAAGAACTGATTCTTCGAGAGATTTCTATAAAGATGGTGCTCCCGAAGTTTATCAAGGACCATCCTCAAGTGCTCTGAATGTTCCTACATTGAAGATGAGTAAAAGAGTATGACATATATTAGGAAAACAAAAAACCATTCAATGTTTGGGTTCAAGAACAGGTTTATCATATCCATGAAAATTGTGTGTGTGTGTGGGGGGTGTCACACTAAAGTGCTTCACTAGGAACTCATAGTGCCCATATTGATAATGAAAATCAAGGTTTAGAATATCAGCCTCGCAAAACCATAGCTTCTGGTAGAAGGATATAAGGTCGATCTTGGAGAACCATCTTGCACTTTGAAACTAGTCGAAGAGGTCATAGATCCCTAGTAAGGGGTACATTTTCTTTATCATGGTCTGATTCCTATGATGATATTCCACATAAAGTACAAACTCCCATCTTCCTTCTTCCCAAACAGAACTAAAGCTTCCCAAGGGGACACACAATGTTTGATGAAACCCTTCTCGTGAAGGTCCTCTAGCTGTAAACGTATGACACTGATATCAATGGATTCCACATAATATGCCACGTAAGATATCGGGGCAGTCCCTGGTTGTAAATAAATAAAAATCACCAACTTCCACCTTAGAGGTAGTCCTAGGAAATCTATGAGGAATATATCCATGTAATCCTCTATAACTAAAGGAACCCATGTTCTTGATGATTATACTTCACCAAGGGTCACACTCGCTAAATATTGGTTAAAGGTTGTAGTTTCATTCTCATAGCACTCACCTTCCCTGCTACAAGGCATCTTTCACTAAGAAAGGTGAACCTCATCCCATCAGTGTGCATACATATCACTAGCCTACGGTGACATTAAATATGGGCTAAAACCATGGAAAGTAATTATATTCACCAGATGAAGTCATAAAGTTCGATCATGATGAATCATAGGTACTATGTGATCATTTACCCTATAAACAACAGCTCACACTACCGACCGATAAATTATATAGAGAAAGAGATTCACATAGGAACCTTGAGAAGAAGAATCTATTACAACCCCCCAACTAGGAGATCCAACTACCATAACACGAATAACTATATAAAAGAGTGGGTGGATCCTATATCTATTAATACTTTATAAAGAGTGGAATAAACACAGAGCATTGCTCAGATCATCTTGGGTGCTCGAGGATCACATACATCCATAGCATGCAGTTGTCCATGGCCTTGACCGCCTACTCCCTAATCCTGACATGGGATGCCTGATGGTGGTGGTGGGAGGATATCATAGCATCATCCCCCACCACCTGGTCCTCCTACTCATGCTCCTCTTCCAGCAATGCCTCCCTGGGGACCACCTTGGTCACGGTGCTACGTCTGTGGCAGTGGTCCACATACTGCCGGTCTAGGATGTTCAACTTATCTAATCAGGCAGTCTTACGCTATGTGACCTCACCCATCATAGGCATAGAATCATCCCTCTCTAGGATTACATGGTGCTCTATGCTACCCTACTTTTTTCTAAAAATGTGGTCGAGCATGATCTTGAAAAGTTTACCAGTGTCATGGCCGTATCATCTGATGCCCGACAACAACCATGGAAATATCTACTCTGAAGTGACAAATTCAAGTCCCAAATGACTAATATCCCTATTATAGGAAATTATCCATTAAAAGAACCCGCTCCATCAAACCATCATAGGTATTAATGCATAGGGTCACTATACTAGAACACATATCTCAATTGAGGCGCAACCCAAAATTTCGTGCTTGCAAGTAAATATCACAAATCGTATCCAAGAGTAGCGTGTAGGGTTAGTAAACCTAGATGCATATGTAGCCACTATCAGGGATTGATTCTCTAGATCCATAAGCTCATGAATCCTCTTGGAGTTCAAACATTAGGGGATTTATTCCTCTCAAAATAGCTATTAAAACTCATACCATGAGAGATTTTTCACTTGGTAAATCTGGGTAACAAAACCCCATGAGTTCCCATCTTGCCTAAGAAAAATACTGGCTTCCAAATCCACCATCCACTCTGCCGGAGTTTTCACCAGCATGAAAATGTATACCACATACTCCAACTAGTCCATATCTACCTGAGGGTCTGAATCACCAAGAAACCTCAATGGCCTCTAGCACTAGAACTCATGAAGCAGGATGAACCTGCACTCATCCTCGTCCAGTGATTCTGGTACTAACTGCTAATCCCTAGGTGGAGGTGTCGTTACTGGCCCACATAGTGTAAGGAGATCGAATGATGGGACCTGTACTGGGGCCTCATCACTCATGAGGTCATCTTCATGAGTTAGATTGGGTAACCTGGATGGTTTCCATTGTGGAGGCATCCTGAAAATTATCAAGGAGTAATGTGGTCAGAAGAACATATATATATATATATATATGAAAAGAACAATAACAAAAGGGATTTGACTCAACAAGGACAATTAAAGGCTCCATCCTATATGATTCATGTTTCAATGATCCCCATAACAAATGTCTCAGCATGCCGAGTTGATAAGTGGGTAATCAGGGTCCTGGTGAGTGGATATGTTGGTCACTGCACCATCACTGGAAACCTTGGTCTGAGAGTTTCTCTCAAGACACATTAACACTATTTCCCTATACCCAACCAATCCTCTCAAGTGTAGAGATCCAAACAATGTCCCAAGGAATGAAATTTTTCTAATATTATATTTTCACAACCCGACCCATGTCAATGCTTGATCCGCAACTACCCCAAGCCCGCCTCCATAGGTTAGGGAGTGGAGAGTAGTGCCGAAGGGACTACAAACTCGTGGAGGCTTTTTCCTATGTACTGGTACACACACAAACAACCAAATCAATGAAAAATTGCATGGGGAAATAATTAAAAGACGCAACTTGCTGAAAAGTAACCCTAAGCATTCATGGACCACTAAAAATGTAAGGATATAGTAATGTAAATAGAAATAAAGAAGTGGAAAATACACACCCAACCAGAACAGTGTCCCAACCTGACAGAAAACTGATTGTAAATCTCCTAAGGAAGCCCAGCTCTGAGAATCCAAATAGTGACCACCACATGCGGTCCAGGCTCCTGTGACCCTGAGCTCCCTGATGTCTCGAATCAAACCTATCCTTCCTATTTATAAAGCATGATACATGTGAGAAAAACCCATGCAGGGGTGAGTATAAACATACTCAGTAGGATGCCCTGAAAAGGAGGGGGAGAAGTAAGAGGTATAGTAGGAAAGGAAAATAGTAGGTGGAACAAAGTACAATAAATGAGTGTAGTTCAACCCAACAAGAAAGTGAAGTAAGCTCATCCAAAGAGAAAGAGCTATAAATGGTGAGAATAAGAACTTCTCATCGAGTCTCCACTACCTATAATAGGAGAGTAGACTTGTCCAACCATGAGATGCTAGACATGGAAAGCACGTGTCATACCCCGCGAGTATTTTCCTCTCCTAGAGGGAGAGTAACCAGAACCCAATGAGTAGGAACTACAATTATATATATATATATATAAATTCCATGAAACCACACTAGAGAGTAAGGGGATCTCCATCTCATAGCTCAGCCAATGAAAAGTGTTTCCAAATGTCTCAAAAGTAACCACCATCAATACCTATAATTCTTACATCTTCCCTGAAGGGTAATTGAATAGGGGATCAAAAACCACACCTAGATGATGTCCAATTTGGGAAGGTCTATCTTTCCTATATGGTTTTAGGTCGGGTCACAAGGACACGTCTCAGTGGGGAATGTGCCCCTCTTACTTATGAGTCTTAGTTTACCCCAAAACATGTCTCATCATGAATCATCAATGAACACCACTACCTGGACCCTTTAAAGAGTGATACGATGGTGGATATGCTCAAATGAGAAAACAACTAAAGCCACTGCACAGTTCTGATAGAGGGTAAGACTAAAAGTGAAATTGGTGAACTCCACTACCCAGCTCTGCTGAAGGGTAAGGTTGAAAGAGAAAATGGTGAACACCGCCACCCAAACCCACTATATGATAAGCCTAGAAGAGAAAATGGAAAAAAACACTACCCATGTCCACTGGATGGTAGGCCTGGAAGAGTTATAAGAGATTGTCACTGCGCAATCCCACTGCAGAGTAACCCGATACTCCTCTGGTGATCCTGAAAACATTATTGTCATCACTACTGTCATCGAACACCGCAAGACGAGCACCGAGTTCATAACACCTCGCATTGTAACCCAGAATCCTCAACTGAGGTTACCATTATATTTTATGTGAAATAACATGCAAGATAGACTATTTATTTTCCCAAAATGGACAACTGGTGAAAAGGTAAGTTTTCACCGCAAAACACCCAAACAGATCAATGTGGGCCCCACCTTTCGACCCTGAATATCAAAGTATCAAATAGATCTAAACAATTATATCTTGAAGATAGTGATGTGCTACCATAGGCAGAGAATCAAATGGAAGCATGTTTCAAAATATATGGGCGTTTGAAACCACAGAAGAGGGTCACATGGTTGGTGGGTCGACTCACGGTCAGTCCACCTACTGTGGAGGTCGACCAACCGGTTGTCCTTGCACCACGATGGTCAACCATGGACGGTTGACTGTCATCCAACGTGAGTTGACCATCGACAAACTTGGTTCAACCTAAACAGGCACGAGATCTGACCCGATTCATTAGGTCGAACCCACCGGGTTGGACCCGACCCACTTGTCCTGCCTGACGCATTGAGGTTGGGCCTATCCTGTGGTGGACCATCATACTCACCGATGCGGCCCGAGCGATTATCGATAGTGGCCCAAAATTCTATCCAGTCACCTTCTGTGTTATTAGCATTGGAAGTTACTACATGGAGTCAGATCGCATGACCCCACCCGGCTAACCGACCTGGTCACGTGGCTTGCCATGTTGTGGCACTGCTAGGCCACGGTGCCGCCGCCGCCCCTTAGGCCACTATAGGAGAGGACTGATACTAGAAGCTATCGTCTGAAACTTTTTTGGAGGCACCCTAGTGGCCCGTTACGTGGACCACTAGGCTCAATCATGTTTCCCGATCACGATTCCATTAGTGGATCAGGGGCCCTTTTGAAGATGGATTAACAAATCCAACCTTTAATCATTGATCCATCAATGGATTAACGAACACAAAAGTTTATAATGGAAATCCATGAATAATGAATGAATAACAACATTTAAACACAAATAAATGGCTGTTTTCATGTGGCCATCGATAATTTATGGTTAAAATGGAAAGAACAGGAGGAAATGGAAAAATATTAAATTTAAAACATTAATCAAATCAGAAAAAATGAGATGAACTCTACCTCGAAATGGTCTTTTTTTATTAGCAACACGTCTACACTGCTCCATCTTCGATCCATCAAGGATTCGACATTGATTTCTTCTCGATCCAATGAATAGTGGTGAAGAACAATTGAGAGAGGAGAGAGAGAGATAACTTCTTAGAGAGAGATTTGGGATTAGAGACTAACCCTAATCTGAAAACATAAACAAATATTTATTGGCGTCCCACCCAGTGCAGAAACTCAAAATCATCATGCCCTCTCATTTTATGTCACACCTAAGAAAAACACCCCATTTTGAACTCAACAACTGTCTTAGATTTCTAATCTGAGTCCCCATTTAAAAGGGATTTGATTCAGTAAATGGTGAAAAACAATTACATTTAATTATTTTAAATTATGATTTTCCCCAAGAAGGTTTTTTCCAAAAAAGTCCTTCACTGAAAAAATTTACACCCTCATAGGGTAAACACTACCTTCTGGACTCAAACATGGCCTTAAATTTCAGATCTGAACTACCATTTAAGAGTTATCCCATTTCCATCACAAGCATAGTATAAAATATACTTAATATTTTTATAAAATTAATTCCAGGCACACTTGGCATCAGAATTGAATGTCATCCCAGCACCTGAGTATGGAGATATACATAAAAATATTTCAAAGTATTGCAAGGTGAAAACCGAGTCTCTACAGAAATCCTCTTTGTTAAAATACTTCCATGAAATTCATTTTCATATATATCAACAATTTTTTTTATAAAAATAAGAATTAAAAATAAAGAAATTATAGAAAATAATAAAACATACTTCTTTAAAATTTTGTTAATTTTTTTTACAAAAAGGACCTAATGATGATAAAAACCAATATAATGTACATTCATTTGGGCACAATATTCCTAACATCCAATGCCCTCTACAATATAAAAATTTCTCAATTAAGGACACTATAATTAATATTTTTTCATAATTATATTAGTGTTATTACCCATCAAGGAATGTAATAAAAAACACCCAATATCCGTATTTGAGAATCTCTCACATATATATGTAACTCTATGAGAAGTAGTCACATATTTCATTTCTGTTGAAATGAATTCTGGATTTATACGACACTAAACACCAATGTACTCATTTTGAATAATATCCTTGTTTAGATACCAAATTAATGAAGAAATATAGTATATAAATAGAATTTATCATTATTTAAGTAAATAAAGAAAAACCGAAACATAAATATAATTACAAGGAAACCAAATTCAACACCGACACACTAAAATCTTCAAAAATAATAAGATATTTGATATCGTTTTTGAATATTTTCAATAGATAGTCTCTTCATCATATATAATATGTCATATTAAACTCATAAATATTATCCGATGAAGAAGATACATGAGTTAATCTTTGTAGACATCAGAAACATCATAAGTATCTAATGTTTTTTGTTCTTCAATGGTTGTTTGTTTCTTTCATACCAATTAGTTTGATTTTAAATAGTTCTATATTAAATAAACTTCTCTAAATCATATAAAATATTTTCAATCAACTATCATTTTTTTAAAAACTATACAAACCTCTTACATCATATAACAAAGAAGGATAGTCAGAAAAAGTAAAAAATGACACATGGAAAATATAACTCTTGTAACCTTCTTAGTTTGTAATGGAAGTATAATTGGATAAATAATACTATTTATTGAAATTCTAACCTAACCAAAAATCATAGGTTGGTGATGTACAAAATCCAGAAAAATATTTACCACTTCATACGATAAAATATCAAGTTTTGTATCTCCAGCATACAACTCATAATATATGGTCAGGTCCAAATGAGGAGGTGGGGGATCTATGTAGAAAAGCTTGGTAGGATGGGTAGGATAGGCTAACTAGGATGGCTGGAAAGGCTAGGCCAGCTTCATGGGCGACACAATCTCTGATTGTATCATCAATTATTCAGTCATATCTTGCACAAATGATTGAATTTGATCATTTGTAGACTATTTTAGGTCATTAAACTCAGATTTCAAGGAATATATTTTTTTGTCTCTTAATTTCTTAATGTAATGACCATAATCATTCCTAATACTAAAACCTTCCCCATATCCTCTTATGCAGATGGGGTGTTCTGGATTTCCTAAAGCGGTAGGTTGGATGTCTATCCTACCCTCAGGGATAAAATTACCATGTGTCACTTTCTCTTGAAGTTCATCCCAAAATGAAAAATTAAAATGGTATATTAGTGTTGTTAATTTCAAAAATTCTAACATTCATGGAAAATAAAAATAAAATTCTTATAATTATCTCAGTTAATTCTATATATTTCTCTATTAGATAATGTTTATTTTTTTTCTTCTTGATCATTTCCATTTTTCATGTTGAGTGGGGGGATATATAAGACCAAAATTGACCTCCTCTAAACCATTACTAGAATTTTATCTTAATACAACAACTTTTATACAATCATTTTATCATCTAATAATTGATACCATCCATGTGATAGAGTATGAGGATATATGTTCTATAACATTATATATTGATGAGATCTCCTAGAATCATGTTACATTAAAATAAAATAATGAGTAATTAAGTAATATATATGAAATTTTACAATATAAAAAAATTATCTTACTATGAATGCATCATCATGTCGACTAGGTAAAAATTTCATCCATTTATCTAAACATAAAAAATCACACTTGAGACATGGGGTTTTATTTTGTAACCTACTAAACACATAATTTATTTTTCAATTTAGTTTTAAAATCTCTCAATCAATCCACCACCAAAGACATGAATATTTTCTTAATTTTGTACTTTTCTTTAAAAATGAATGTTATATTAAATAAAGTATATTATATATTAGTCAGGTAAAATATATATTATTTTTAAAATGAGAAATAAATAAATTAATTGAGATCTTTTACCATTACAGACTCCCACAACTAGCCATTTTCAATCTTGTTGGTGACTGTCCAATAAGGATATGAAATTGTAATCCTGAGATGAGTCTGCATGATAATATTACTAATAAATTTCATTTAATTTAGACCATTTGGGCTATTAATTTAATAAAAAGTAATATTTAATATATGGTCTTAATGAGAAGGTTACAGTTTTGAAAAATGTGTAATCTCACATTTACCAACTCTATGAATCTATTTCTTGGTCGAAGAAGGAAAGGATTTCTCTACAGGTGGGGAATCAGTAGTCAATCAATTAATTTTTCAAATTATCAAATTGAGTTCATGAAATAAAAATATTAATAAATATTTTTTAATAAGAAAAAAACATATACCTTACTAAATGTTCCTATTCATCTATGTATCTTATTGAAAAATGAAAATGTTATGAAATTTTGTGTACCTGCATACTATTAGAAATGTGAATATTTAAAAACATTGATAACAAAAATATGTAACTAAAAAAATATTATCACACATATGTACGTTTATAAAACTAACAATGATTCCATGATTCTTAAAAAAATATGTAAGATAAACTGTTATATATAAACATTAATTCTATAATGGTAGAAACATTTATAAACATAAATACATAATTCACCAAGAACAGTATTTATATGCATAAATTTGACCAAAATATAATGATTTATGTTAGGGTTTTCAAAAAAATGTATTTACCAAAAACAATTTAATTACAAATTTAACACACAAAAACTTATAATTAATAAAATATGTATAATTAATCAAATTAATAATAAAAAAGTGTTTTTAAAAATATAAATATTAAAAAAGAAATAAAATATTAATATTTATAAGAATAATTAGGAGAGTAATGTACTGTTTTCCCATATCCCTTTGGTAAGATCATTTCATATGGCATAGACCATGTCTGCATTATAGTTATTTTAATTATCCAGAAATCATGTAATAGACAAATGTGTATCATATAAGTCCATAACATCATCATCTTCCTCATCACCATAGTGAATTTTTTTAACTTGTAAATTAATGGACAATAATCCTTCAATGCATCAATGACATAAAATATTTTCTTTGCATGTTTCACCATGATAAATGGTTCCTCTTTGCTACTAAATCTTTTCAAATCAATAAGCATAAACCCATAATCAACATGTTTCACACCACTATTACTATCAACCCGTTTTCACTAAAACACTGCAACTCAAAAGTTATTATAATCAATTTCCTATATATCTTCAAGAACTCAAAAATATTCAGTTTACAATGAAATTAGGTTTTCACCCTTTTCAATAAAAAATGCACAACTCCAGTGATGACTATTACCCCACTCTTTTGAATGACACTCTTGCAATCCAGATTTTTAGTAAAATGTGTATATATTTACATCAAAACCAGACTATGTGATTACATTAGGAGATGATACCATTTTCAACAATTTCACAATTTTTTATGTAGATAAATATGTAAGGAATTAGTCTTCAAAACATGATACCAAATTATTTTTATGACTAATAATCAACCACTTTTCATTTCATTTTAGATATTTAAACATTAATTTAATAATATGTTATGATATATATGGTTTAAAATTATCAGGTTTGTTCAAAATGTATAAATTTTCTTGCATCACATAAGAAAATCAAATAAAAATTACCTTTAAGCCTCAAATACATCTACTTTCACTATCCATTGTCATATGTTAAGATATAGGGAGACCAACATGCTCTAATTCATACAAATAATTAGTACATAACTCAATAAAATATTATGATACATTTTTCTAAACAATATAAGAATCTGGCCAATGAGGATTTTTAACACATACCTTCAAAATATTCATATATATTTCAAAAGGATACATCCAATGTAACTAATCAGGCTCATATATTCATATCTCACCAACTAGATGAATCAATAGATGAACCATTATATCAAAAAACATAAGGGGTAAATACATCTATAGTTGTAAATGAATAAGAGCAGTTTTATTCTATAACTCATCTAACAAATTTGGATCAATAAATATTCTAAAATCGGATTTGAAAAAATTACATGAATAAGTGATTGTATTTTTGATAGGTGTTTGAAATATACTACATAGTGAAACCTGTAACAGTTGTTGCATCAATACATAATAGTCATGAGATTTCATACCAAATAATTTTCAGTCCTTCAATAACACCAAAATCATCACATTTGATGAATATTCACTGCGTAGTTTAATACCATTAAGAATATCACCAAAATCCATCTTCTCAATCTTTATTAATGTGTGAAAATCTAGAGGTAAATATATTATCTTTCTTTTCATAGTGGTAGATAACTAAAAATGTATTCTCATTAATATCAGGTCTAATATTGCATTCAATCAATAATTTTTTTCCATTTATGTCCAAAAGGTTCTAATCAAACTATCACATTTTATTTCCTCAAGACACATAATATCAATGATATAATTTTTCAAAAAAATATATATGTTGGTAGTTTAAAAAAGAAAAATTGTTTCTTCTAGTTATTTTTTGATGACCAGAACATCCTTTCATTCCAAATGTGATATCAATATTTATCACTATGTCACAATTTTCTTGAACAGAAAATGGATGTAGGGAATATTATATTCTTGTTAACCATTAAATGCTTTTTTCAATCTATGATAAGGATGATAAAATCTCAAAAATCATTGATGTCCTATGTAAATTGTCATTATTCCATCTATAAATTGATAATATGAAGTCTCTTCTTCACTGATTGGGAATAATTTATTTCCCATAACACTATATCCAGATAATATTCCATTTTTAGGAAAGTTGTTTATAGTTAAAATTATCATATCACATGAATGAAAACTCTATTTTTTGTATTCATAAAAAAATATAACACATGTCTCCCATAAAATTTTCATATCATCAATTAAGGTGTGAATGATACACATCAATATATCTTCCCAATTGTTTTGTTACATAAATCATTATGCTCATCATAACATATTTTTTCTTCATAAATATTTGTGGAGACAAATTGTAAACCACCAATAAAATAATCTACAAACTATGTTGGCCACATAGGCACCGATATGGATTTATTCTATCTATGCACATTCCCATTATGTGATTTCGAAATTAACATCCAAAATCCAAATTTTTAATCAAATCAATTCCACTATAGAGAATTAGTAGGGTGGCATAAGTTACCATCAATGAAGTGCTATTAGGTATTCCATCTTAACCTTTTTTTATAAATTGAATTTTCAAGAAGATGATTCAAACAACGAATTGTTATAAGTTACCAAATTTATTTAGTGGTGGGTTTTATTCTATTACCTAAGAATTAATCAGATTTGAAGTATTGGAATTATTGGAAGGAATTATTTGAATGTACAATATTGATTTAGTAGGAGGATAGATATAAATACCTGATAATGATTTAGAATTGAAATTTTTATCCATCTTATAGAGTGATGTCCTCCATTGAGGTAATTTTGATAAAATATATATTCATTTCTATAAAACACACAATCAATGAGGAATTTATGTATCTTTTTATACCGTAATCCCATTAAAAATAATATTTTATTTTCTTTATAATTAAAATCATGAAGCCCATTTCCCTTTGGAAGTAGCACTTTTAAATGTTTAAGAAAGTTATAGAAACATTTATCACTCCACCCATTTCTTACCTTTATGTTAACTAAGCTCAGTAATTCAGATAAGAAAATATATATATTTAGTGCAACATGAGAATACATTTATATCAAAATCTCCATACAATCATTCAATATTTTCTTTTTTTATGGTTTCAAAACCGAAATCACGAATTAATTATTCAATACAATTGTCTGTCTCATTCTAAATATTTTCATTAACATTTGATGTTAAATGTTACCATATTTCCCCATGATAGATCCAACAAGTATTACTATGATTAAAACCCTAGAAAATGAGATGATTCTTGATTTCTCTATAATTTAACATTCTTATATTGAAACACTTCACAAATGGACATAAAATAAAATATATATTTTAAATAGTTTTTTAGAATGTTCTAAGGAATCATCTACTCCTTTTTCATATTAATTAGTGGTTTCTCATAACTTTTTTCAATTATGATCCATGAAATACCTTAGATAAAAATATAAAATGTGAATATAAGAAAAATTTTAAACATTTATAAAAATATATAAACTGATAAATTTTAAACATAAAATTATAAAATCAAAATAATTGGTAATCAGGTGGGGAAGTATCAATTTTTATTAGGAAAAGAAAAATCAAATTTTCAGGGTATTTATTTTATTTAAATAATTAATTATAAAATATGCATGATGACCATAGTAATGGAATAAATATTTTTTTTCTTGTTAATATAGAATTTTTTAAATGATTATTAGACAACACAACTTCCATTTTAACTAGATCCTATAAGATATACATAAATATTCCTCTTTAGTTAACCTACAATAAAAAACTTTATTCAAAAATTACTTATGTATATATTCATGACTATGTTGGGTAATGTGTAAACTATTCTGAACTTATTCACATATCCACTCAAAAAATCATAAAATATTTTGATTGTTATTCAGTAATAATTTGAAGAGTGATTTTTTTATCAATGTTAACAAAAAATGGTGGAAATTTTTAGAACATAAAGATGATTTAAAGAATATGTACCCCATCTATTGGTTTTTTAAGATTATAAGAGGTACTATTTATTTTAGTGAGTGGTTGTTGATAAAATGGTTGAATTGGTTTTTGTTTTAGTAATCACTGTTTTTCTTACAAATTTACAACATATTAATCATATTCAATCTCCTCTGAATCATAAAAGTATCATTGTGGTAATGTTAATTTTAGTGTTTAGATGTTATTTATAAAGGCATTGAATTGAAAAAAGGAGAATATATCTATATTTTTATAGAACTATACATTGATTTTGCAACAATTATTTTCCCACCACACTTTTAAACCAATATAAATTAAAATTTTGTTATTAAATCTTACTAACTACCATTGTAGATATTCTATTTTTCAAGAAATAAAGAAATAATTATATTTTGGTCCATGATGAAAATGTTTCAATTTAGATAATAGTAGAAAATATTGTGTTTATACAATGTTGCAGGCCTTTTGGACTCAAAGTTTTATAAAAAAAATCACATATCCTTAGGTGTTAACTTCCTTGCAAAAACATATCAGTTGTGTGGAGTTCATATGTAAGAAATACCTAAACATTTATTGAAGATTAAATAAGAGTGTTTATCTTTATCATCTAATAAATGAATTAACAAATGTGATGTATTATATCATCAACCTTTATTGATTTTTAATAATTATATTATAAGATATATGATTCTATATCATCCTGAAGATTGTCATGATGATCCAGAAATATATAATTTGGTTATAATAAAAAATGAAAATGACCATAAATACTTATTTATACTGATATATATATATATATATATATATATATATTTCTGGAAAAATCCATTTGATAATTTCATCAAATAATATATTTATAAAATTAAAAAACATTAACAAAAAATTAATAATTAAAAATCAAATGCAGATAAAAAAATGAAATTATAACTAACAAATAAAGAATTTATTTTCAATTTTTTTTAAAATATTAAAAAAATTGGAGATGGAATATAAATGATTGATCTTAAATATAGATTTACCCCCTTGAATTAATTGTCAGGGTGAACACTACATGAATGAATACTTTTTTTTCCAAAAAACGAATAAGAATAAAGAAAAAAAGAAACCATGAACCATATCGCCACTTGACCCAAATAGGGTTACCTAGGACTAAATATTTTCATGGATCAAGAATGATGGAATTAGGATGAAATTTTAATGGCCAGTGATCATGAAAATATGAGTAAAGGAAAAGAAAATAAATCATAATATTCATCAAAGACCATCATAGATCTGTCAGAGGCAATGTAAGTTAAGAGTAGAAGGTGGATTTGAAAACACTAATGAGGGTTTGATGTGTTATTTTATTTAATGGGTTTTAAAAAATAATTATTATAAATCTAATGTTAAATATTTCCATTGAAGTATCTTTGGAATCCATTTTAAACAAAAATGATGATATTTGTTTTTTTTTCAGAAAGACATTTTTGGAATTGGTTTTGTAATAAACTGATGCCAAAAATGTTTTCATGTTGGTTTTTATAAAATCAAACACAAAAACATAATTTTCAATTTTTTAGCATCGGGTTTTCTAAAAATTGATGCTAAAACACCTGACTAAATATATTTTGGAGCCTGTAATTCCTAAAACCGATGCCAAAACAAATAGAATGAATGTTTTTGGAATCAGTTTTTGAAAAAAATGATGATTTTTTTTACTATTATATATGTATCATTGGTTTATATATAACTATCATTATAAATAAAATTTTAATGCCATTATTTTTAATAGTACAAATTAAAAATAAAATACAAACAAAAACAATTATTAGTAACTATTTTATAGATAATATAAATTTTTTAAAAAAAATATTAATTATTTAATGATAGTAGTATAATCCTTATGATTTGGTTATTTAGTGCACAACCATAATCATTATCATAATTTTGATTTACATATCTATATATATAAAGTTGTATTATATATATTATATTTTATCATTTTCTATTATGTTATAGTCATTCATATATTTCCATTAGGAATGTGTCCAAGTGGTAGGTGTCTTACTCTGTGTCATTGAGGTCTCATGTTCAAGTTGTAGGATTGGATACACAAAGGGGATCATTGAAATACAATAAAGTGTCCTAAAACCAAATAATCACATTATAGAGTATTAGGGAAATAAATGATGAACTTTATATTGGAATTTGGATTTATCCACGAAAAATGTCTTTTGGGTAAGGGTTCATTAGAGACCCATTGGTTGATCTTTAAAATTTTAAATTCTTATGTAAATAAATTTATCCTCATGTTAGACACTTAACTATAAAGTATCCTTAATTATTTATGTACCCTACAGTGAAGGTGGCGTTTTTATGCTGTCTCTAGAATAAAAATTATTATATTTGGAGAGTATTTTATTTAATTTCATTAATAATTTTCTGATTAAGTCACTCATTGAAGCACAATATTTTTCCCAATATAAATTATTTGTTCGATGTGATAATATAAATATTTCATCAAAAACAAGATGAGACTTAAACATTATATCAAAAACTCCATGTTAGGGATGAAAACACATCTCTATATCAATATCAAGGTATAATATTTAAACATTTCTTTTAATTCATCCCCATATAATATAATTCAATAATGTTTTCATGCATACCGTATAAGTCAATTTCAATTTAGTGTGAATGGTTATTTTAAAATAGAAACTATTACTTGTTAACTTTTTTGGTTCAGAAAATATGTGGGTATGAAATTAAAATCCTTTAGCGATATTAGTGTTGTATTATACGACTAATAATTATTCTGACAACTTGAGCGAACATAATCATTTTTGGTCTATTTTTATATTCTGAGACCATTAAAAACATAACTAACATAAAATAAATATATTATTTCATAAGTATTGATGAAATGAAATCTAACTTATTAGCTTATAAAACTAGTTCATAAAAGTACATTTTAAATATTATTTAAGAACATCAGGACAAAAGTCTATGATTTTATTCTAATATCATCATTATATAATTTTAGGAAAAAAATAATAAATACTTTCAATATATCTAGATATAAAATAATAATTAGTAATAATTATATTTACTTTACTTATAATTTCATTTATCCATAATTGAGTGGACATACGTATAAGCTTATTATTGTTCCTTATCTAAAATCCAACAATCATGCTCAAAACATAAACTAATTATTTTTTGATTAAACATTAATAATTCACTTCGTATTTAAATATCTATACTATACTCATTATAAAAATACCTTTTATGTTTTTATGAATAAACTAGCTAAAAATAACACAAATGGGATAAAATAAAATATCACACTACAATAATACTTTTCAAAATTATCCTTCAGCTGATGTTTTGCTGTGTATATATTTCTAATATATTTCTTTATCTATATCTTAAATATTTATACCCACCAATATTATATAGTACCAATAATGTTTTTTCATAAAATAAATTAATTATTATATGTTCTATTTATTTTAAAAAATATTTGTGGATATATGTTTTTTAATTGACATAAATCCATAAAATTATATTTTTGAACATTATTAATGACTCATAGTTTGATGATGACACATAGATACAATGAATGAAAAAAGAAATTTTATTCAAATCATCCCAAATTGGTGATTTTCCCTTTTATTTTTAAGCATGTTTCATTATTTTTAAATAAGAAATTTAATATTGAGAATGTTTTCTAAGTATATTTAAGGTTTCTATAAATAAAGGGTGATGTTTTCCAATTTTTAAATGATTATTTTATAATTTATATAATTAGGATATTTAGGATTCAAATTTTATTATTATATTGATATCCGAGAAATAGTCATTCAAAACCCTATAAATGTAATTGATTTCTATGACAGATTTATCAAACAGTATAAGATTCATTCCAAACCAATGTATAAGTCTTTCAAAATCTATGTAAACATGAATTTTTTATTATTTATTCATGATCCACATATACATGATTTTAATATGGGTCATTTAGAATATTTCTAAGAATAACTTGTGTATAATCAGTTCAGGATGAATCTGTTATGAGTTATTCATGATCTATATATGCCTAAATTGCATATGGGTCATTTAGGTTCGTTATAATAATAACTTTTTTTATAATCCATTCAATAACATCAAAAGTATTTTTTTGAATCTAATTATTTTTAATTCCATGATGTGTATGAGTCATTAAAATCTTCGTAAAGATTTTTCGGAACAATATAAGGATTAATTCAATAGAGGTTTTTAGGATTTAGAATGTTTTTTGCAGAAATATCATAATGAATATTCTGATGAAAAAATAAAATTTGATAATTTTTTATTGTGTATTAATTAAAAAATACTAATATATTGGTCATAATTATTGAATAAAGAAATAAAATTGTTGATATTTTAGAAGATAAAGAAGGATATTATAATTGAGTGAAACTTAAAAAATTTGAATCCAAAATTTCTTTTTTTTAAATTCATAATTCATGAGAAACAATAATACTTATTTTTTTAACATTTATACAATAATTTAAGGAATTTAATTTTAGCTTCAATTAAGGGAAATTTATGTTGTAATTATGGATATAATATTACTATATTTTTATAAGGATATATAAATAGATAAATAATGAAAATGAGGTTATTTTTATAATTAATAAATTAAGAAGATGATACACTTTGACACTAAATATCATCAATATAAAAGATATAGGTGAACAAAGAGAGATCATCCTATTGTACATCTAAGATGAAAAAAGTGCTCATTTAACAATGATCATTTTTTATGTTTGTATAGTGACTTGCATCTATGAAAGAAGGAGATAATTTTCATGTACACATTCCCCCTTGTGTGAAAATATCTTCTTGAAGAAAAATCGAGATGGTTATAATTGTATGTATTTTATTTGAATCATTTCGAAAAGTTTATGTATTCTCTGAAGGGGATCTATTATTTAGTATGAATACATCTAGTGGATAACATGATATATAATTCAAATAAGAGTGTGAAGATAATCTGAATGAAGTTGGTTCTATTAAAATAAACACATTCCATTATTGTTGATGTTGTGTGATTCAAGGATTTTGTCTACACTTGGAATAATCCACAGACTACCTATGTATAATCAAGGAATTACACATACCCTCTCTTGTAATCACCATCATATTAGTGATAATTTTGGTCTCGTAATTCATCCTGATCCTGGTACAGGAAACATCTCTCATATTGATGTTGAACCTTATAAATCCTTGTGTGTTATAAATTCATATATACATTTATACATATAATGAGGGAGTGATTCTTTGTATTTTACCCTAACCTTAACATATAACATGGGTTTATTTAAAAAGATATGAATTCAAAAAAACTAGTACCACTGATTAGACCCCCCCTTTTGGTGACCTAACTGATATGGACTCTAAAAGATGTATTTGAGAAACCAGGTTCCCCTAACTTTGACATATCCTAAAATTGAATCATAATTAAATTAAATTTTATAAAAAAATAGTTTTTACATTTTATTTATAAAAAAGATCAATGGTTGGGAAAAAATGAATGATAACTTATATAATATCATAAGTATTATAGGTGAATAATGTTTTAACTATCAACATACCACCAATATAGAGAAATACCTAGATGAAAATGTGAGATAAGGGGACTTTAGATGTCTACTAGAATCCCACAAATGGAATTTTATTTTCTATGTCTATAAAATTATAGAAAACAGTGATGGGGTTGCTGATAACCAAATAAATGTGAGCTAAAAATAAAATATATATGTTATGATTGTCAATATAAAAGAAAAAAATGATCTTGAGGTATAAATTTGAATATATCATCATGGATTATGATTATATTTTGGATGACTATTTCACTAGGGTAAATTAAATATCCAGTCATATTAGCGGTTTTGGTGAAATAATGAAAGATTATACTATTTATAGATAGTTATTTCAATTTTTTTTTAATATTTGAAGTGAATGTTTCATCCATAGATTACTTGTTTGATTTTCCCTTTATGATATTTATAATACAGTTCTGAATTGTGAAATGATAAAGGAACCAATTTTTAATAATAACTCTAATGAATTGATGGAATTCAAAGATATAAGAAAATTAATGATTATGGAAGAATAAGTTGATTCCTCTAGTAATTTAAAATAGTATGGTATGTTTGATGAAAATCAAAAATATGTTATAGATTTTGTCTATAAAAATAATTAAATAGGTAAGTAAAGGTACAAGGGAAAAATATTGAAAAAATTTCTAAAGCCTAGAGGAGTTGAGAAAATTTAGTTTAACTTACCCTGTAGAAAGAAATGTGTAGAGTATAATATGAAATAAGTAAAATAGAATCATTCAAGAATATGAAAAATATTATCATTAAAAGGGTATGTGAAGTTTGATGATGGAAAAAATATGATTGAAAATAATTAAAAGAAGTATGTTGATAAAAGATAAATAAGAATATTATAATAGTAAGACTCAAGTAACCTAGAGCGGATGATTACATATTTCATTGGTACAAGATACAAGTGATTGTACCACCCAACCGTTCTCAGTTTTTTAGTCACAGAAACCATATATTTGCACAACATCCATATTTTATTGGAAATTAAAAACATTGAATGAAAAATATTTTTGTATCCTTGAAAATAATTAAAGGATTATTTATTCATATAATAGAGAAAGTAAAAGAAATAAAGGGTGATGTTGGATACTCATTGTAAAATATTGGTTTTTTTATGAGGTATTGATCTTTTTAGTTTTAGTTTAAAGGATTTATTTTGACCTAATGTAAATGAATAATGAGGTCACATGAGTTTTGAGGGTATCCGAGGCTTGTTCGGATCTCAGGAGCCTAGTTTCTAGACAATTCAGCTAGGCTGTATGGTTAGTAGAAATCATGCCACCCAAGCCGCATGGTTTGATTATACCACGCTGGTTAGGATAGAGAGAAGCAGACTGCATAGGATTCCCCCTAACTATGCTTCGAGGGGAATACAGTTGTGTAGGTATCTCTACATGTTTTAGTAGAGGATTCCAACATGATTTGTGTACAATTTCCGAAACCATGCACATGAATTATTCATGGTCCTTTTTAGGTAGTGAGGGATGCATATTTGGGGCACGGTTTGGCCAACTATGTTGCCAAACAATATGAAAAAATTAAAATGTGTGAAATGAGAAAATTTCATTTAAATTTTCTAATAACCCAAAATCATTTTCCCTCCTCCTTCTAGCATAAATATTTTACATTTGGGAGCTCCCTTCGAAGCCCAAATCATAGGATTGTCTCCTATATCTCCATCCAAATTTGGAATCAAACACTATTAATTTTTTGAATCACCACTAGTAAGTTATGTGTTCTTACTGTAAAATTCTTAATTTTTTTTCACACCAATCAAGTTTTTTGTGTAAGAAGATATTCCATGTTTCCATTATTTTCATATGTTCATAATTTGTATCCTGGTCTGAACTAATCCAAGGTTGATACTGGATGAGTTTTCTTCCAATGAAATAATTAAAGTGATCAATATCATTCCCTCAATGTAGGGTGTTTTATATTATTTATTGTCGTTGTGATATGTGCTAAACCTTTTTTCATTTCTTCTAATATTTAATTAATTTCTTGTAGATTTTTTTGGGATTAGTTTATATTTCCATTAAGAATCATTTAATAATTTGAGGTCATTCTCCTTTGCCTTAGCCACCCATGGGGTATATAATTCATTTATATGTTGTTTTGTCCACCAAACATGCGTGTTATTATATTTTCCGTATATTACACCATAGCGTTTGGTGTGTGAGAGATCGCCACTTGTTTTGGGATCCATGTCAAATTAAATGAGAATCAAAGGAATGACAAAGACATATATTCTACCTCATATTCTTTTGAAAACTTATGATTAAATGCGTTAAATGGATATAATGAAAAGAGTTTTATGTACTCATGATAAGTGAATGATAATGAAATAGGGTATAAAATGAGATTATGTATTGATAATTGTAGTGAATTCCATATAAATTTCTACTCAGATTTAAATTCCATTGGATGAGATGGACATTTCTACTCCATGGATCCCAACTATGGTAGTCGATTCATTGCATGTTACTACTCCTTGGATCTTTATTCTATTATATTCCATAGAAATTTCTACTCCATCGATCCATATGGATTATGGTATTGGATTAATGGGAACTTTACACTCCATGGATCCTGATTCTATATAATAACAAGGAAATTTCCTCTCCTTTGATTTGGATTTATTGGAACACCTTGGACAAGCTTCATAGATTCCACCCATGTCTTTACTGAATTTCTATCGAGGTGCTTCATGGTATTGATGTGGATGCCATGGTAATTTATACCTATGATCATTCCCTTTCAATAATAAAACATAATTAAAAAGAATGGACATTATGGAAATTTTTATATTCATTATAGATAAACCAAGTGTGGGTATTTGATTGTAATTGTCAGATTGTACAATATAGCACCTACTAGTTTATTGTTCATCAGGATCCATGTATGGCAAGACAATATCACATCTATATTTGAAAATTTTCTTTAATACTATTATACCTATGATATACATCACACCACATCATTATTTATACATAGACATGATCTTTTATATACACGGTTGGTGGTCGACTACTAAGTGTTATATCACAATATGTTTGAGCTTTTGTTGGTTACATGGAAAGAATTCATGGATGCAAGTAGGGGCTAGGGAAAGGTACACTTTACAATGCTTGATTGATTGAGAATAAGATGTGGGGGAGAATAAGACAAAGATCATGTCAAGATTGTATATGAAGATAGGTCTTTTTGGACTTTTTGTGTTTTATATATGTTTTGTACTAGTTTCTTATTTCCAGGTATTCCCAGCCTTTTTTATAGAGACATGATAAGATCATCATACTGTATATGTCACTAATTCTAAATTTTTATGTTCATTTAATCCTTTTTTGACCCTATGATTCTACATCTATGATATTCATATGGTTCTACTATTGATCAACATGTTTACACCACTGAGTTACACCCAAACATGAGGGAATAGTCTCCCCCCTAGCACACCATAGCCCGACACTGCTAGTTTGCAGCCTTTGATATATAGGGAGGTTCACATGAGGCAATGTGACCTACCAGCTCAGTAAACCATTTATTGGTTTCAGTTCAGGGTGTGAAAAAGTGGTATTAGATCTTTTATTTTCTGGATTTAATATTTTGATACAATAGATAATAAATTGTAAATGAATATGAATTTGGTAATGATTTGTGTCTATGAGTAGGTAAAATAGGTACAGAAAAATAGTAATACCCCAGAAAGAGGAATTGATTTTCTATATTTTTCCTTTTACAGTTTCTTTGATTACACTTTAGGGTGATGCACTTGATATTTGATGTTATTGTTGATATGATTGGGGATTTTATTTTACAATGGACCGATGAGATGAGGGAATTCTATCTCAGTTATTATTTTTGAAACCTGTTATAATTCACATGCCTTGAATATTCCATGCCTTTTTGGATGTATTTCATTACTTCATGAAACTTATTTTTTATTTCTTGATGCATATACCTGTTTTTTGATAGATTATCTGTGTAAGGGATTGAGAAAAATAATTTTTATATGGAGTGTCTTATATAAACTAATTATTTTTTCCTCTATAGGCTATAGTAGACACCCCAACTAGTCAATTATAGAACATTGAGTCATGTACCATTGGTCATTTGGACTGGAATTTGTTGTGGTTAAGATTTAATGGATTCCACACTTTGATTTATAAGGTGTATAAGACCTTATGGATCAGAATTGGTGACCCATTTGGTTCAAACATTATATGAGAATTGTAAATAAATATGAATGTAAATGAATTTAAATCAAATGGAAATGTCACTATTGAATGTATATCAAGACCGTACTATAGAATAGAGAGCTTGAACAAGATCAATCTTTAGAGTGGGAAGTATATATAATCTCCAGTACTTTTTATCTTTAGTTCCTGTTACCCAGTTCATGCTTTAGGATAAGGTCGAAGGGTGTGTATTCTTTATAGGAAGGTTTTAATATGTCCTATATTTTTATTTATGATCTTCCTATTATTGATTTATTTTTCACGACATGTGTTTAGAATTTGTAGATATATTACACTGTGATTAATTTAGTTATGCACCTGGAGGGTGGTGATGTACATGCTCCAATAGTGGTGGGCCCTGGGACACTAGTGAACCACTTATGGTTCCAGTCATGGTACCATAACTTTTATTGGATACAGTTACTCATTCACAGTTCCTTGAGGGTTTCATGTTTTTTATACAGACTTTTTAGGGAGCTCCTTAGCCTTATATGACTTTGGAATAGTGGACTCACATGTTCCAACCGCAACATTATCCCATGTTTTTGGGGGATGGTGGTCTACAGGCTACTCAGCTATGGCTTGAGACAACTTTTTCAATAATAAGTCATCTAGAGATACCTCTTGAGGGGAGAGTTAAGATCTCACAATATATTCTTTAGAGAGTAGCTAAGTGTTGGTGGGATTATTTAAACTTGGTAGTATTCTTAGAGATATAGTTTTGAGGAATTTCCAATCTCGGTTTTATTATTAATTCATTCATGAGAACTAAGTGTATAAAGGGCATGGGAGTTCATGCAATAAGAAAAGGGTAGTTTAGCCTCTCAACCCAGTGGTTCAATCTCATCTAAAAAAGAGCTCTCTTATGAGGCTTTTCATGAGGGAAAAAACAACCATAGTGTTATTTTTATTAGTTATATCTTCTATTATCCATGCAGAATAAGAGGAAATATGAGGATTCAGTGTTATAGAGACCCATTCTAGTGTTGTGAATGTCAGAGGATGGTCCTTGTATATCAATTCTATAATAATTTCCTTCTAGTAAACAGTGGAATGGGATCAACTCTAACTCTATGTTTTGGAGTGGGATTCACAACTCCACGAAATGCTAGGATATGGGGTAGTTTTGGTTGTTTAGTTTGAGTTAGTGGTTGTGGATGAGGCAGATAGCCACTAGTAGTACTGTGGCAGTAGAATGGGATTGCTCTGGGTAGTGTGGTTATTTTATTAGTATATAGTTCAGGATAAATATATTATATATAACCTATACCCAAGGAGTATAGAACCGAGTCTTTTATAGTGAGAGGTAATATTTTAGTAGTCTCTACATTAGAATCTCTCCTTTTTGATATAGGTACATCACATAACATCATATCTATAGGTGTTTTAGAGAGACTTGGTATCATTGTTGAGTTTTTATATAGTGCTATAATGCTATAAACTCCATTGGGAATCATATTAGAGTGTGTATGAATGTTTAGGGAGTGGACCCTTGAGGTACATGGGTCTCAATTTATATGGAATCTTTTTCCCCCTAGATGACCAGGTTTGAAATCATACTCAGGATGGACTGGCTTGTGTCATATCATGCTCTTTTAGATTTCTATCACTAAAGGGTGACATTTACATGTCCAGAGTGTGGAGTTTTTTTACAAGGGTTAATTATATTTACATAAAGGTAGAGGTGGAACCAGGCATCATGGTCTATGTGGGATGATAGTTTAGATATCTAGTTTATATTTAGATGTTCAGGGAATATGTTAGGGTAATTTCCCTCAAGTGGTTGATTTTTTCAGGGGTGTTTTCCTAGAAAAAGTTTCTATTTTACCTCCTGAGATATAGGTAGAGTTTTCCAACAATCTTATTACAAGGGATGCACTGGTATCCATTCCTATTTATAGGATGGATAATATAGGGTTACATAAGGTTAGAAGGAAGTTGGAGGATTTGGAAAAAAATGGGTTTATATGACCCCACAATTATCTATGGGATTTCCTTGTTCTTTTTGCAAAAACATGGATGAAACTATAATAGTATGTGTTGATTACCAAAAATTGAACCAGAAGATAGTTAAAAAATATCATCTATTTCAACATATAGATGATATATTCGACCAACATATATGAACATGGGTTTTATCATATATTGATTTGAGGTTAGGTTATCAACAAGTACATGTCTAACATACAGATATAATTTGTACATATTTTCATTGAAGAATGGTCTACATGAGTATATATTTATTCAATTTGGTCTTATGAATGATTTAGTGGTTTTTATTTTGCTAATGAATAGATGTTAACATCCTTTTCTCAATTCTATTGTGGTGGTATTCATGGATGATATCTTGGTGTATTTTTACAATCGACACAACCATGACAAACATATTGACATCATTTTGGATACACTAATATACAATCATTTATATTCCAAACACACAAAGTGAATCTTTTAGACAAATTATATTAAACTTCCTGGGTCATATTATCTCAGAGACAATAGTAGAAGTTGACCTAGAGATGGTGAGATCTATAGTTTCCTTGGAGTATGCCAACACCGTCATTGATAGACATATTTTATTTGGGCTCTACAATTATCATATTTTATTCAAACATGACATATCATTCTAATAAGAACCTAATATGGTATTTATTTAAATGGGCATTAATTTTGAATGGTTATCTACCTACAAGACAACCTTCCAAGAGTTGAAAGGGAGACTGATTTCTAAAAAGGTATTGATTCTTCCAAAACTGAGAAGGAGCTATACAATATACTGCAATGCAATAGGTATCAAGCCTGGAGAAGTTATAATGAAGTGGGAGTGAGTCATGGTGTACATGTCTTATCATTGGAGACCACACGAGAGGAATTACCCAATGGTAAATCTGAAGATAGTCGATGTTGTACATATCGTATGTTATTGGAGGCATCATTTACCAAGAGATACTTTTGTGTTGTAAAAGGCCACAAAATCCCCAAGTGTATATTTAAAAAACAAGATATAAATCTAAAGAAGTGAATTTCAGTTGAATAAATTTGTTATTTTTACTTTAACCATGCTGACACCCCACAAAAGTAAAATGTAGTTTCAAATTCACTGAGAAGGAGGACTCAGATACAGGCATTTCTGGAGGCTAGTAGAAAGTATAAGCTTATAGTCATGTTTCATAGATGCATTTGGAGGTATAGGATGACTATATGAATAATTTTATATCCTCCTTATTATTAAAATACAATCATCTATAAAGAGTGAGGATGTTATAATTATCTGATGATTATGGGATTGTCTTATGAGAGTTTGTGGTAGGCGAGGACCTGCCTCCTAGTTTGACTCCGGGTGATGATGAGATTCTTTGTATTGATGTTCCTTTTTGGGTTCCTATATACATACATGAAGATATTATGATATAGTTTAATTTACCATCTTAGGATGTAAATCCTAAAATTACCAAGATGTTTCATGACGTGCGTCAGAAATACTAGTGGCTAGGGATGAAACAAGAGGTAGCTGGTTTTTTTACAAGGTGTTCAACCTATCAGTAGGCGAAGGTGTAACACAAGTAACTTGCTATTCTTTTATAAAAGATACCTATTCTTGAGTGGAAATAGGATGATCTTGGGATGGATTTAATGAATAGGATTCATAGGTCACCTTTAGGTAGTGACTGTATGTGGTTTATTGTGGACATGCTCATGAAGGTCGATCATTCCATGCCGATAGAGGATACCATCTTAGGAGATGTGATTGGGATGCTTTATATCTGTGTGATTTTTTGAATTGACTGGGTTCCTTAGACCATTGTGTAAGATAGTGATACCTAATTTACATATCAATTGTAGAAAGGCTTATAGAGGGAATTGGTACATATGTCCTTTAGATCATGGAATACCACCCTCAAATATAAGGTCAATCAAACTGCACTTCATAGGTTCTAGAGAACATGATTAGAGCATGATTATTTTATTTACTAAGATCTTGGGAAGGGAATATATCCCTAGTTGAGTACACATGCAATAGAAGATATCATGAAACTATAATGATGTCCCCTTACGAGGATTTGTATAGCAGGACGTACTGATCATCTATGTGCTGGTCAGAGGTAGGAGAGGTAGTGCATATCAAATTGTGTCTCATTTAGGAGACTTTATAGTAGGTCTAGTTGATAAAGAAGCTAATGGATACTGAACAATATAGAAATAAATATTACATTGACCACCATCGTTGACTTCTAGAGATCGAGGTGCGGGATCACTCATTTTATTTATCTCTCTGAGGCTAGGATGCAGACATATTAGTTAATAGGGTAAGCTTTCACCATAATATAGCTAGCCATTTGAGATTCTAGAGAGTTGTACCAGTATCCTATTATTTGATATTACCTAAGTGGAAATGATCCATTCCTATCATCATCTGTGTATCTCACCTACACCATTATCATTCAAACATTTCTCATCTTCTGAACCTAGATGAGGTTGATCTACAGGTTGATGGGTCCTTCATGGGTTATCCTATTCATAAAATTAATAGGAGTATGAAGGATTTCCATGGATTTTCATTTCCAAAAACATGGGTGCTTTGGTATCATGACTTCTGTTAGGGGAGACTTGGGAGAGGGAGGATGATGTAGGTGCTTAGTGGATGTATTTATTATCAGTTATTACTTGACCACCCTTGGAAGGGAAATTGCGGAAACAATTTATTTAGGGGTGATTGTAAGATTCCATGATTTTATATGAGGAAAATATATTTTTTTATTTGAGTTTAAAATTGTGTTTTTAACCTAATTATAATGATTAATGAGGTCATGGGAGTTTTGGGGAGTATTTGGGTGTTGTTTGAACCCTGGAGTCATGGTTTAGGGAAACAAAAGATATTCCACATGGTTAGTAGAAACCATGAAACCCATGCTACATAGTTTGAGTAAACCAAAGAAGGTTGGATAGAGATTAGAAGAGGGAACAACATTTTCCCAAATGTGAACCCAAGGTTAAATGTGTGTGTGGGTAGCTCTATAATTTTTAGCAGATCCGTATAATATATTTTTCACACGAATTCCTAAACCATGCACATAAATAGGGTGAGGTTTCTACTAAGGTTCTTAGGGGTGCACTATTAGCACAAAGTTTTTCTAAATAGTGCATCCCAGTTAATATGTTGAAAATTACCAAATTTTTATTAAATATTCTTATATCCTCGAATCTATTTTCATCCTCACAGTGGATACACATGAAATTTGGGATCTCCCTTAGAATCTTACAACCTAGGTTCGACTCTTGATTCTCCATGTCAACTAAAATTTGAACACCATTTATCTCATTGGATCAATACTGGAAATATCAATATTCCTCTTATGCCATTATTTTTTTGTCTTTATATCAATAGAGTTATTTTGTTGTAAGAAGATATGCCCTATTTTGAGGTTTTCTACATATTCGTCATTTTTATTATGATCTAGAGTAAATCATATGTTGATAATGGATGAGTGTACTTCCATTGACATGAGGTAGGTGATCTATACGTTTTCTTAGAAATTTCTTGTTTTATATACCTTGTTGTTATTGTGCCACATTCTGAACATTCCAGTGATTCTCTTAAAATTAAATGAATGTAATGGTTAGTTTTCTTGGGACTTGATTAGTTTCCCACAAGTACCATTTTATGTTTTATGGTTATTTATCATAGCCTAAGACACCGATGGGGTGGATTTTTATTTTATATATTTTTTGACAACCTAAGAGGTGCGTTGTTGTATTTTTCCTATGTTATACCACCTTTTTGGGTGTGTGAGAGCTTTCCACTCGTTTCAGGTGCCTTTTCAAAATAAATGAGAATCAGATGAATGATTAGTAGTTGGACTATTCCTCCTTTGAATGTGAATACTTATGATTAAATGGATTGAATGAAAAATGTTAAAAGAGGTGGTTGAATGCATGATAAGTGAATGCTAATGAAATGGGGTATGAAATGAGATAATGTATTGACAATGGTAGAAAATTACTTGTAAATTTATACTAATCGGATCATATTTCTATTTAATTTCATGGAAATTTATAAACCATGGATCTTGAATATTGTAGTGGATTCCTTGGACATTACTACTCTTGAGATCTCAATTACATTGGACTCCATGTATATTTCAACACCATGGATCTGTATTGATTATTTATATGGATTATTTGGAAAATTCTCCTCACGTGATTTTGATTCCATAGAATTCCAGGGAATTCACTACTGCTTAGATCCAAATTTCAAGGAATGCCTTAGATGAGATTCCTAGATTACACACATGTATTTACTAATTTTCCATCATGGTGCTCCATGGACTCAATGAGGACGCATTGGTCATTTATACCTTGGAACAGGCCCTTTCAGGTTTGAAAATTGATTACAAAAAATTAATATTGTGTATACTTTTCTATGATTTAAAAATATCCCTAGTATGGGAATTTGATTAAAGTTGTTTAAATTGATAGTGTTGCACATTATTATTTATTTTTCATGGGGATACATGTTTTCCTGGATTGGATCACATATGCATTTGAAAAATTATATTTATTACTATTATATATAAGTTATACTACACACAACTTAATTATTTATAAATGGACAATATTTTTTATAGACATCATTTTTTGTGGCCTACTGAGTGTAATGTCACACACTTTTTGATCCACCTTTGGGTACCCGAAAAGACTTCATGGATGCAGTTTGGAACTAGGGAAAGATACTACATTATGATTCTTGATTGATTGTGCATAGGAAGATGAATTCACATGAAAAACCTTGGCTCATGATACTATATGTAGATATTTATTTTTAGTTTTTTTATTCAATACATGTTTTTTATGGGTTTCTTATTTACATGTATTGCCTTCCATTTTTTATGGATACATGACATGATCATAATTTTGTATATTACAATGATTCTAGTTTTAATATTTATTTTATACATTTTGGATGTTATTCTTCCACTTCCCAGTTAATCATATTCTTCTAATATTGATCGACATGTTTACACCATCTTTTTATAATCTAACATGAGTGTAGAGTGTTTCCACTAAAAAACTATATCCCCTCACTGCTAGTTGATAGTTTTTGGCATATGGGGAGGCACTCTTGAGGTTTCATGACCTACTAGAATAGGGAACCATTTAGTGTCTCCTAGGTCAGGTCATTACAATAATTAAGGGTTATTTAAAATAGAAGTTATCATGAATAAATAATGAATAATCAATAAGGTATAAAGGATATTCAAGAAATTTTATTCAATCAAAAAATATAGTTCAATGAATATACAGGGATAAACAAGAAATTCATTACATTTTTCGACTAGGAAGTCTTTTTGTGACTATCTGTCACCACCAAACCATCCCGCTACAAAGGCAACAAATTACAAGAGAACATGAATTACTATACAATTCAATTTTATTTACTTGAGTCCTTAAAAAAATGGTCTACATTTTCAAAAAAGAAAAATTAGGGTACATGCATAGAGCCCAATATGCTATCACCAAAGAAACTATAAAAGTATATATATAATGATTTCACAAGTTCAACCATTAAACAAAACTTTAGTGTACAATGGTTTTTTTAAATAAATACATTTGAAAAAATTTCCATTGTTTTCCATAAAGGTATACCATATTCACAAAACCAAAGAATATAATAGGTAAAAAATAAAAAATAGATAAACCAATCATTTGATCCAATATCGATGAAAAAAACATTATGCAATGAACCATATATAAAATAAAAATAAAACAATTTAGGCCCAAGCCTGTTGGAATATGTACTATAAAAAAAGAATCATAAAATAGTATTATATTGGTTGTAACTAATATAGATCACTTCCATGGTTTTTCGATATAAAAAATGTCACCCCTAGTTGTTCCACACACAATAGGGTCACCTCTGTCTATTACGAATGCACATAAAGTTTAAAATGTCCCATCTTTGTTCAAAACCACTTACAAAATCATGCCCATATTTAAATAACCCCATTTACACTAAATAAAATCCAATCCAATGAACAAACCATTGGAATAAAAAATAATATATAGAAATTCATGAATTAAAACACATTAATATATCCACCAACCTCAAAAATGATGGAAATCTATTTTCCTTAGAAAAAAGAGACAGAGAAACAACAAATAGACCTTCTAAAGAGAAGGAATGATAATAAAATGGAAATGATTGATTGAAAACACTAATCAATAAGGAATCTGAAATAGAAATGCAACCATCACTGCTTCCATGAAAAAAGGTAATGAATAAGTAGAAATACCGGTGAACTGGGATACGGGGTGCAACCACCACTGAAATGAAACACAGAACGAAGTGATCCAAAAGAAGGAAGATAATGCAAAATCACTGAAATTTTCCCTAGAGGTTGATTGCTAATTCTACACACTGAATGGATAATGAATAAGGTGTGTAGATTATTTAAAACCACTGGACCTATGTAATTTAGATAATGAATCCCTTTCATTTTGTGAATTCACAAAAATTAAAAATATTCATAAAAAAATAATGAAATTGGATTAAATTAAATGATGAACAACATTTTGAAATTTTGTAATGGTTTAATAGACTGTAAACATTTCATGAACAGCTTAAGATTCATGGAATCTTCTACACAATATACTCACATCGTGAAACCCATTCACGATGTGAAGGTGTCAAAAATGTAGTTCTTCAAATAATTTCCTATAGAAAACCTATGAACTATAAAATTATGGTTCTCTAGTCCCAAGGATTTCCTTTTAAATCCATTTACACACTCATACCGTGACTCCCTTAATTTTTTTCAAAAAAATACATCCCTAAACATTACTTCATTTTTACATCAAAGTCTCTCTATTCCTAGAAACCCTCTAATGAACCCATACAAAAAGGGATACTATAAAAAATACAAGGGACACCTAAACATATTTAATGGGGTGTTAAAATCTCCCTAATATAAATTCTTTATATCCCCATAAGGTCTAAAAGATGATGGAATTTTAAAAAGTGAAGGTCAATACTACCTTTTCAATGATTCCTAATCCCATGTCTCATAGATATCAAATTCACATTTCCCTATTACATGGACGAATTGAATAGTTTTACCATGCATCAAGATCTCATGGATATCTATAATCAGAACATGTTTCCTATCCAATGTGATTTTGGGATCAGTAGAGACATCCCCTTATTCAATCACATGGGAAGGATCCATCCAATGCCTCCTCAGTTAGGAAACATGAAACACGTCATGTATGGAAGACATATGATATGGTAACTCCAACCGATAAGACAACTTTCCTAGTCATACAATGATTTCAAAGGTGCCCAAAAACCTCAATTCCAAATTAACCAACATACCCAACCCAAAATTTTCAATCTTCGTGAATCTTTAAAAAATGATTGATTATAAACCTCCAAATCTTGTCGCCAATAATGATGGGTTACATAATATTTAGGATTACTATGTGATACATGTTGATTCCCACCAAATAAACACCAGAAAAATAAAAAAGGGAGAAATAACTCACTATGTTTATTATTTTACCAACATAAGAAAAAGAATAATAGGATGGATGAGACTCATGGATTGAATGATCTTCTAAAGGACTCATGATCACATGACTATTTTAAGGTCACACAATGTCTCCATGCATAACACACAACCAATGGAATGTAATGTGGATCCCCCTTCAATGAGTCCTTCTGCCAATGAAAAGTCTCTCTACACAATCTGTGGTCACATGATGATATCCAAATGATTCCCACAAGGATATATGGTTTTTCATTAAGAAGATACCGACAAACCCTCATAAATCCTTAAAAAATAAAGAGAATGACATTCTGAAGTTATATACCCCCAGTGCTCACACATATCATCCTCCAAATGATTATTGAGAAGAATTAAAATACATTAGTGATATCTAGGTAAACTCACATAGCCCCTAAACCATTGTGGAATAAAATGAAGGAGATATAGAGGGGAGCCATGAGGTTTTTGTGGTCACTAAATGACATTCAATGCACCCTGCAATACACCATCGGTTTTCGATGGCTCGCTCGTGTCACCTCACAGAACCTCTATGGCTTGTGAGATTCATCACAAAGATGTACTTAGGTATATCCAAATAGCCCCTATGGATCTCAGAGTAAATACAGATATACCTATCCACGACATGATTACACGCACCCAGTGTGCCCCATATTGGTCAACTAAGATATCATTAAAAAATTGAGTAAAAATTCAAAAAAATTTCTCATAAAAACTCGTAAGACCTCCAAAACCATTATCAAATAAAGTAGAGGAGATAAAATAGGGGAGGTAAGAAGGGTTCATAGTTTATAATGGATGTGAGATGTGCCACCAACGATTCATGAGACACTACAAGACCTTAGCGATATGTCCTCCACATCTCAAGAAAGTGCTTTTTCTTGTTAGCTTCGCTGCACAGGATTCCTCATCATTTCAAGATGAATCCATAGAACCCTAATGATAAACTGATGGATTTTTCCATTGAAATATTCACATATCTATATGGGACCCTTATTGGTCACATGATGCATCATCACAAAAATAGAAGAAATTTCATCAATAACACTCTTGAAATCCCACATTACCCCTAAACATTGTAAAATAAAATAACGGAGATACAAATGGAAGAGGTGGGAGGTAATCATGGTTGTTGAAAGGAATGTGATGCACCTAGTGCACCCCAAATGTGATCCTAGGAGTCCCCCAGATAGAACATCCTTGTCTCGTGAGAATCTAAGACCATTCATTGAGAATATCGAGGATGCCTCTGAAAAACCACCTAGATCATGGAAAGGTTCTTCAGAATGTCAACATGACAACATGGAAGTCCATAAACACATCTGCATGATCAAAAAAGTCTTCAATAATCTTTAATAATCCGATAAGGGAAGATCCTCATGATCACTGAAAATCAGATAACGCGCTTAGAGAAGTACAGGATGAAGACTTGTGAAACTGTGTCATGCTAGACCCCTTCACCTACTCCGACCTAGACTCATGATAGATCACCACACAAACCAAAGAGTATCCGAGGTGGCGATGCCTATAAATACACTACCCATGCTCAAAAAATGTACTGGATACTATGCGAAAGGGAAATATCAAGAAGCAATGTCCTACAAATAAACTAGGAATAAATGAAATCACATCATTATTAATTGATCACACATAGGATATCTTATAGGTTATGTGAATAACATACCACAAGACTATTAGATCATGCATAACCCATGAAAAATGACACTGAACAAAACCAAGGCATTCACAATACAATGGTTAATCCAAATATCAAAGGTAGAAGGATTAAGTGAAGGACATGCTCACCGCCCCCCATGTGCTTCACATGTGTCATTCATGGACATCCAATAGTACTCGAAAACTTCACCCAAATATAATGAAACTCCATCTACATGTCATATGGGACACCCAAATACTCTATAAAAGTCATAAAAAATCACACAGTTTCCCTTTACATGAAAATTTTATCTTGTGAACCCTATGGGCCCATCACCTAGGACATGTGATGTCCTCCGAACACATCTACTAACTTATATAATGGTGTTCTCCCATGTTAGCTAAGTATCATGAAAGCATTTTTGCATGAAAACCAGGCTCTTTCAGACACCTATGAGAAAGTACAGTAAAACTTGTGACCCCCTCCAAACATGTTGCCCTGGCCTCGCAATGTCTCACATAAGTTCTAACCAAGATACATGAAAACCTTAGAACTGTGTTGCACCGCCTCTTGTGACACCCTATATATGTGTCAGGTTAGGTCATGCAATGGATCCTAGGATAAGCCAACTGGGTTATGCAAGACTCTCCATATATATATCAGGCCATGTCATGCGATGGCTCAAAGGACATGCCAGATGGGTCTTGAGACACCCTCTATACAAGAGGATAATGGTATAGGGTAGCCTCAGCATGTGATCCCGGAAATAAATGAAACTACGATGAATCTGATTCACTCCATATTCAGGATTTGTTGGTCACCTCTCCTCGAGGTTTGCGGTCCATATTTATCATACATGATGGGACCATCATATGAGTCCCTTTTTCAATAAAATGAAATTGATTACTTGCTAACCTTTGTTTCTCAAAAACGATCATGTCTCACATGGGATTAGGGAGTTGCAACGGTCATATCTTCTGTAATATAAACCCTCACAATGGTATAAGGTAGCCTAAGTGTGTAATCCCTGACATAAACTTAACTTCAATGACTTTGATTCATGCCATACTCCAGATATGTAGGACTCATTTTCAAAGCCCAAGCATTATACCAAACATCCCAAGGACTGTCCTAACACAGAAGTCCCATACATATACACCATGAGGCTAATCATCTCTTCCACTTGTTTCTCAAACTGAGTATAGATCACGTGGACTTAAGGTAATGGGAATGAACACCTCATTAGGTATTATAAATGAATACCAATCATATAAGGGCATATATCTTGGGGTCAGACACAAGAGAATCAACAAACCACATGGGTTTTGATACCTATAATATCTAGGATACATAGGACACCTCATATTGGCTCAATCCACTCCTTGGAATATTAAATTCCTCCTCGCATGGTAGAACATTCCGAAACACTTGGTTATATGGATACAACACATAAATCATCTATTATATACTAGGGAAATGGATAAAGAACCTTAGACACATACATATGGTTCCATTAATGAGACTCAATTTTCAAATATACTGATAGAATTAACTGATAAATTTTTTTTTCAGGGTAACCGGTCTCGTAACCAGAGTAGGAAGAGATCTATGAACATATCTTAAATCAATAATAATGTACTACAAAAGGAAATAATTCCACCCAAATGTGTGAGATGAGCCCGAACTCCCATCCTCTCGACCAATGTGATTCCCCATGAGTCATTGGGTTTGAAAACCCAGATGACTACTAGCCTTTGGAAAGTAGGTCTGTACCCAGCTATAGAATGGAGAACTATTGGGGGTTTATGGGAAAAGTGACATTGGTAGACTGACGAGAAGAACCAAATCACACCACAAAATCATAATGAAATTAAAATGGTGACCTTGATGTGAAGCAATCCTATGTCAAAAATATTAGTTATTACCTATCGAGGAATTTTGATTACCCCTATATGAAAAAAATGATAGAATAGATGTGATCCTTTGTGAAAATAAAAATGATTATGTCATAATGCGTCAATCCACATAGTTTTGAAACCCCTATACAAACAAAGACATAATACTGAAATAATCTTCCAAATAATCCTATGTAACTAGTGTTCACATAAGTCCATCCTCATTTTGATAAGTCCAAATGATGAAATGGATGAATCGAGAATAAAAGAAAAAATGAGTTAACCATGAATATTTGATTGAGCATATTATACCTACAACATTGTACTAATTGGTTGCCTTGTTCTTTATTGTCTACATAATTGTAGATACAACTTTAGAAACCTAATTTGTGATGATATCATCATCATGCATTATTTGTTCATAAAAATAATCAATGAATGTGACTTCCACATCATGAAAAATAATTTTACCATCCCAATGAATCCAATGGCTGCTAGAGAAAAAGATGGTTTGGGAGTACCCCAAATATGGAACCATCCTGACCATGTAGGTTTCTGATGATGTTCTCCAAACATGATGATTGGCGTTTCCACATCACCCAAGAAAGGCTGCCGCTAAAATTTTGTCTCTCCTCGCCATAACAACTACTTCAGGAGCTTATCCTCGGAGTGTAATAATTTTCACCTTCCATATCTGATGAAGGTGGACAAAGAATCCAGATACGGCTACCTTCAGGTTCATGAAATACCCAAGAGGACTCCGGTTAGCCACTGTCACCGACACCAACCCAATGGTACCCCTAAGTCACCTACTGAGGGTACCATCCGACACACAACCTCCTATCATGCCCATACATGGGCTGCAAGGATGACTCATTGTAATAGAAAGGTATTGGATATCCAAAATAAGGAACTTTTTCCTACTTCTTCTAACAATGGCTTCAACCATACTCAGATAGGAACTAGCCGACATACTCATATCCCTTCTAACTGTAGACAAGTCTGGGGGAATATTCCTACAGAAAGCATGGGGGGGGGGCTCGTATTCTTATATAGTAAAACAAAGACCATATGCATACTCTAGTGGAACAAGGAGAAACAAATTGGCTGCATATCCCCACATCAATAGAAGAAATCCAGATATTCATCATGTAGACAGAAAATGTGTTGGCACATATCCCTATAGACACTTTTCTAAAATGACAATACATTAGAGCAACAACTGAAGAACTCCACCAGCATATTCTAGCACTATTGAAGATGAATGGATGGGTCCATAATCATATTACTATAGGAAGTACGACTAAAAAACTCTAATCATCGCGAACAATTAGATGTATTAGAGCAAGAACACACTCTTGCTCCCACCCAAGAGGATTATCATCATATTCAGATGAAGTCAGAGGCATCAGATCAGGGTCATATTCCTATTACAACCAATGATCCCCATGTGAGAGTGGAACACACCATTGTACAGGGGTACATGACTGTCAAAAAAGTCTGTTGGAATACTCCAAAGGCCTAAGATCAAGAATATATCTATGTTATGGATGAGGATGACCAAGTGAAACTGGCATAAGACGTGGGACATGCTCATATTCCTTTTAGCGACTCTTACTAGAATACTCCAACAGATCACGAAACCATGACACATATTCCAACATCCACTGAAGAATGAATTCCCCAACATCATTCAAAGGCAATACAAGAGGTGGAACATATTCCATCTCCCATTCTGAATGTATGTCAGAATATTCCGACAAGGAATGAATATTTGGACCATACCCGTATTCTTGATCTTATCAGGTCCAACCAGGTGAGAGTGTCACACACCTTGGGTCATACTCATATTCCTACTAGAAAATACAGGTGACATATTCCAAAGGCTTAGGATCGGGTTCATATTCCCATCCCAGTCAAGTCTCACCATGTAAGAATGGAAAATGCCTTGGGACAAGCTCACATTCATGTAAACAATGAGACAACTCATCTTCAGAATCCAATAGATTCATAGTTGTAGGATCATACCCCTGTGCCATTATAAAGTTATATACAAGTTCCGGCAACAGTCACACAGCAGGCGCATACCCCTATAGGACTCCAAAAGGTAGGTCGAAATATTCCGACCAAGTCATAGAACATGGCCCATATCCCCAATATTCTCAATGATAGTGTCCTTAAGGTTGTTTGATACATATTTTCAACACCACAAGGATCCATCAACTCTTCCATAGAAGTGTAAGTAGATGTATTTCATTACCACAATAGTCCTCCTCATAGTAGTGTGGTGATGGTTCACATGAAATATACTCCTGACATCCACCAATTGAAACCACCCCACGATAATATCTCACATAGACAAGGAAGTCCCCCTTTCCTAGAAACCTTTGTATAGAGAGGTGTTCATATATCTGACACCTTTTTACATAGAGGATCCCGAATCATTAGTGTCAACTGTTTATGGTTCCCCATAAACTTCGAGCAGCACCCAACTCCCTTCATAGGAAACCATCAGAACTTTCTTATAGGGTCTGACTAGATGGTGTTTTAAGACTAATGAGGAGGAGGAAAACATTTATATTTTGAGAGAGTTAGATGGAAACAAACTCATCATCATATTCTGGACCATCGCTACTATTAACTATGAGATACGAGATGAGCTGGAAAAGGAGTGTATACCTTATCTATGCTAAAATATATGGTCCAAGCTTCAGTGACTGAAGGATCAACATCTACCTTATATAGATTATGAGTGTCACCTTCAGTTGATAAATACACTCTATTGTTAGCTTGACCTAGCTGCTATATCCATGAATCAAGATCTAAAACTCGAATAATACGTCCCAATTCTGCAACAAGATTTCCACCATTACATCGTGACTCTCTGGTAGTTGATCTTTGAAGCCACATCATGCATCCATATTCAAGGATGGGGGAAGTATGGAGCACTAAAATTTTCTAATCCCTTGGAATAGAAAAGCCCCTTAGGTGTGGCATCCTGAAATGTTATATCCCCTAGCGAGATCAAGGAACAAGGAAATACATGGGCCAGTTGGATACTAAAATAGAACACCTTCGCTCAAATAGTTCCGATACATTACTTATGGAGATGGAAGATAGCCAACATGACTCAATTCTTGTCCCCTCAATACAATAATAATACATTTCGAACATGGAGATTGATGTTACAATCACATGGAAAACTTCCTATGAGAAATGATTCTCATCACCTAGCTCCAAGATAAGAACAACTGCACCTCATAAACTAGTCATTGATTGTAGCTACAGTATCATCCATCATAGAGTAATCCCATCCAAGATAACTAAGGTAATATATACCACTGCCACCACCTCTCATATTGTCAAATCCCAAGAGGATTTGGGACACATTGACCAAAGATTCAATTGAACCCCAACCCACTGGTTTGGGTGTATTTATCTTTCAATCACCATACTCAGGATCATATTCCCCTAAACGGACCCTGGAGACATCATTGGTCATCCTACAAACCCCCCAGCACATAAGGCTGGAGGAATTCGTACCTACGTATCCATCCTGTGAATCGTCAAACCCCCGATCAGATCCATTGGATGCTTAATAATTGGACCAATAAATGAAAACTATGACCTTGAATGACCCCCACCCAATAGGACTAGGGAAATTATCATCATCTTGACCACTATAGAGGTAATCAATATTTTCCAGGTTTGGAGGAGGCAATCAATTTTCAGCATTACACCAACCCCTCTCATCGTAAGAAAAACCCCTATTGGTTGGGGATCGTTCATCAGCCCAGACTGGAAAGTACCTTAGGTCACTATCCATAATACAAAATGGAAGGAACATATGATGAGGAAAAAAAGACCCTTCTAGTGTTGCTACATGTCCTAGGGTTCGAATAATAACCCTAAAAAGGATAACACAGAACCATCCTATTGTGTTCAAAGCAATTGAATGACTACCATTTCCAAATCTGTCTATATGAATATCATCACTGTCAACATGGAATATATAGATCACGATTAAAATAAAGTGGGTCATGACACATAAAATGTACCTCGAGAGGAGGGTGACTTGAATTCACCGAACGAGGCTGCATGCATCAGGAACCAAATATGGATCGAAGACATGGCAATTTTTTCTATTAAGTTTCCACCTCACTGAAGTAATAATTACAAATTGAAGGGTATAAAAATATCATGATCACCTCCCTAGAGAATCAAGGTTCCTTACCATAGGATAGATTATCACATTCTGAGAGTGAAATATAAGATCTTCAACAACTTAATGAGGGGATATAGAGGAGAAATATTCCCATAAGGTATATAATCCAAGTAGAGATAAATGTTCTCCCTACAACACCTAATCCACCATCAAGGTTGACTTCTGAATATCATATTTGCTCTGGGTCTAGGTATCCATCCCTCATACATGAGGAAGTCAAAAATGATTGTGACTTCCGTCCACTGAAGAAATAACCTATACCTTTCCTAGATAACAATTCCATCCTGGGATGAATAAAAAATCAGAGTGAGATGAATGAGGGGACACCCCATCGACCCTTACAGTCTCCCTGAGAATGGGAGATGGCTCAGGCAGTAGTTTTCCCTGAGCTTCTTAATGTCACCGAGTCCCTGACTACTTGAATAGAAGCCATTGAAAGGTGATGTACCAATGTGTAGCCAGAAAGGATATCCTGAATGGATTGATGATACCCCACCTTTTCCCAATATATAAAACCCTAAATTCTCTTTGTTTGATAGTGTGGGTGACCTAGAATAGCATCACACACACTTCGTGTCTCGATGTTGGTTGATGATGGGCCTCTGAGATTAATATGACGCAACCAAGCTAAGGTGTCTCATACACACCATGACTGGGCTATCCTTCATTCAATATAGCAGTCTACTAGTGGGATTTGTTTTATAATTGGAAGACCTTCATCTTAAATTAATTTATAAATTTCGTTCTTCACGGTGTAATTCAATGATCTTCAATCTATCAAAATGAAAACAACGTGAAAATAAGAGGGTATTAAATTTTATAGCAAGGTGGAAGGGTTTGACCAACTCGATCAACATCTGTATCTCAGAAGGGAAGCTACTGAAACTTACTGAAGAAAATATTAGGGATGAGTAAAAGAATCTCCGGATTACAATGAAATATCCAGGGTGATTCTGTGAATTCACGGAAACAACCCAATGTTTGGAGGAGGCCATTCGGCAGACCCGATTTGAACTCAACTCATTCCCGCAACACATGTGAAAATGGAAACTAGAACGAATGAATTTTCTGTCACTATCGAGCCAATAGAGGAACCTATCGAAATACCCATGTGGGCCCTAAACCGGCCCACACCTCCCATCAAGTGACGAAAACCAACGAATATCCTTCTTCCAGAAGCACAAAGAAATTACGGTCATCCAAGATTTGAAGAACATATGAATAAGGTGTACTCTTTTCAGAATGAATAAGTCTTTGGTTATTTCTTGATATCCATAGATAATAACCTACTCACACTTATGCAACCCATAAAGCCTGATGTGGTCAACCTCACTGACTGAGCTGATTATTTCCCTTTCCATAGAAGGCTCGGTCATAATATAAAGAACTATATTCTCTTCAATGAAATCCTTGAAAGAATTATTGATTCCAGATAAGTGGTTCTAGATAATTACCCATAGTAGGTGTCTTGTATAACTATGGTGAAACTAGAAGAAGCAGGTGATTGGAAGATGGGACCGACCAAACAAGCATAAAAATTTAAGAACTCGATTGGTCAAAAGATATTTGATCGATCCCACAACACTCTAAGAGAATTTATTTGAAAACCACTAGTATCTCCACCACCCAAGAAATATGTGTCAAATAACTTCCAAGAGGTGGGCGTGACTACCAGAGGTAGGATAAAATAGAAGAGTAACAATCATATTCTCCTCCAAAGTAGGCTTTGAATCTCGTCGATTTCTTTCCCATGATATCTATAGCATGAGAGCCACCCACTAAACATAATCCTTATAAGATTAATAGATATTATATCGTTCTGTCAATGTAATAAAATTTTCAGATCCCTTCCTCGACGAGGTGTTTTCCCCAATGCATGTGTTTCCAGAGTATAACTAGGGAACATGTGGCTTCCTTATTTGAATTCAAGGATAAAGAGGACACTGAAGTTGGGGACATACTCAATTTTACAGTCATACCACTATGGAAAATACATACATAACTGAGACACATGGAAATACACTCTATCAAGACCAATATGGGTAGGGTGGTTTCATAACCCTTTGTCATCTGTCTGTACCCAATTATCTTGCATGAACACCTAGAATAAGCTCAACCCAATCAGCCCAGACAATGGGGAAGGTCTAGAAAACCCTCACCATCCATATCTAATGATCTCGTAACCTCTTCAAAGGTATCAGGTTTGTCTTCCCTGAGCATATCAGGTCCTCATACACAATCCCAAGAGAATCCCCCTATTGGTCAATGATGACCTTTGGAACAAAAGTACGATGTTCCAAAATAGATACCATTAGTCCTAGCCAATATCTCAATCCTCGATGAACTACATATTTCCAAATAACTCATGGAGTCACTTGTTGAAGCCCTCATAATCCCATAAGTGTTAGAGAAAAAATTCACAATCATGGCCTATTGGGTGGAGACCCCGACACCATAATGTAATGTATCTATGTAGTTCATTAACCAAGATCAGGAAGAGGAAAATGCGGGGGGCACACCCGGACTCTATATGTCTCAGGAAGACTCAATAATGTCAGTATCCCAAATTCCTTAATTGATAATGGTTCTGGGATCAATCATATCCCAGTCTGGAACCTATGATGTTTGGGATATGGTGAAGGGGATATGTATCACACTAAGAAAACCATCCTAGGGTATGATAAACGAGATCAAATACCTCTCGGGAAAATAATGATCACTGCCTAGTTTGGGGATCTTTCATAATATTCCATGTTTATGGTAATCCATCAAGGCACCAAATATATTGTCCTTTTCAGAAGGCCCTGGCTTTAAAAAAAACTAAAGATACCTTCAACATTCTATCAGCGTCCAAAGTATCTCATTAATGGAAGGGTAAGCATACTACATGGTGACAGTGATCCCTTTGAGACATGTGGGACAACATATGTTGAAGCATAGATTTATAATAATATAAGAAAAAAATAATAACAGATGATGATATATAGGTTACCATTCCCAAAAGACCGGAGAAAACCCCTATAAATCCATGGAACATTCTTGGCAGAGACTATGTACTCACCATAAATCTGGCTGAGATCCCAAGTATAATCCCAGAGGTACAAACCCTTCATGTCTTTAGTGGCGACATTGAAGACCATCAGACCTGGGATCTCTCTGGATAGAATCAGTCAATGGTGGATGATAATGTCTATCCTTATACCAATCCACCAATATAGATGTCTCAAATCATGATACATTTTCGAAGAATCTTGGTGTACATGATAGTAATAATAGTTTCCACTATCCATAAAATCCTACATGAGGGAAAAAAGAAAAAAAAACCTATTTTGAAAAGTTGATGTGCCACTAAGAGATTGAGACTAGTCACCCAAGGTTTCCCCACCATAATTGATTTTACGGAAGATCAAGAAATTAAGGTTAAAAATATTCTTGATCCAAAATGGAACATTAAACAATGACGCAACCTTCATAAAAAATAAAAATAAATTCCCATTGACTTCTTTAATTCTAGAGATCATCTCAGAATAGAAACTCATTAAAGAATAATCTTCCACTACTTTTTTCACTACTTGTGTTAGTAATTTCCTACTTAGTGCATCTGTGACTGTATTACATTTTCTTGGAGTATAAAAAAATATCAAAATTATAATCATGGAGATACTCCAAACAATGAATCTTTCAGAAGATCATATCCGTATGAGTGTAAATATACCTCTGTCTTTTATGATTATAAAAGAATTTAATCTATTCCATGAAGATGTAGTACCACCAAATTTTGATTTCATTCATAAGAACTGCCAACATAAGATCAAGGGTAGGGAAATTATTATAGCGGTGAAAATATTTAGAGACATTGGCAACCACCTATCTCCCTTTCATGAAGACACACGCTAAAACTGTTCATAACACATCACATAATAGAACATAACCCAAACAAAATTATTGAATAATAAAAACTATAGTATAATTCAATCTAATAATTAATTCCAAAAAATATCTCTGACAATTATCATTCCAATTAGACATTACACCATTATGGGTTAAAGTTGTCTTCAAAGATGCAATCTTGCCGAATTCTAAAAAAAAAACCTAAAATAACCATCCAAACCCAAGAAGCTTTAGATATCCAAAATATTTCTAGTCCTCTACTCAGACATAACTTCTTGCAACTTCTTAGGATACACTGAGATGCCTCTCATAGATTAAAATTTTTTTAGATACATTACTTCTTGAAAAAAAAACATATATGGAAAGCATACCATATAAGATATGTTCCCCAAAAAGTCTAAAAATGATATCCAAATAGTCCATGTACTCCTCCTCTGACTTGTATTAAACCGAAATATTATATAGAAACTCCACAAAAAATGATTCCATAAAACGATTAATGATCTAATTCGTCAATGACATAAACACTATAGGAGAATTAGTGAGACTAAATTACATAACTTGGAACTCAAAATGACTATACATGCTCCTAAACATTGTCTTAGGTATATCGTATTCTCATAATCACAAATGAAGATACCCTAAAAACAAGTTAATCATAAAAAACCAACAAGACCCTATATGTTGATCATAGAGATAATCAATCCTGGGAAAAATTTATTTATTCCTGACAATCACCTAATTTAACTTTGGATAGTCTATAAAAGTATGAGGCTCCTGTCTAACGTCATATAAAGTAGGACTGGTGATGCCCATGGTGACATGCGAGGATGAATAAATACCTTATTCTGAAGATCCAAAATCTATAATTTATGTTCTACCAACTCAGTGGGAACCATACAGTATGACGGAATAGAAATGATAATCGTTCCAGGGATTAGGTCAATAGTAAACATGACTTCTCTCTATAGAGGTAAACCCAAAAAATCATCTAAAAACATCTTAGGATAATCACACACCACTATAGGTATCTAACTATACAAAAATGGTTCAATAAGATTAATTAAAATACCTGAAAACAATGATAATATTACCCCATCATATAGAAAAATAAAACCTAACCTTTTCGATATAGAGTCTTAGTCACCCTGAAAAGCATGAGTGACCCAATCAGCATTTAAAAAATGAACATGATGATGATAAAATCCTATTTAGGATATAAAATTAATCATCAAGTCCATGAAAATAATCAAGATGATGATGTCAATATCATGCACTAAGATGTTCCACTCCCCCTCATGGTCCGCTATCATCCCTAAATATGCTGGGCACATGAATCCTTATTTTTACCTCTTTCTCAATCACATCGAATAACTCAATAAGAATAGTATAATATTTAAATGGAAACCCAACACTTAAAATATTTTTGATGATATAAAAGAATAAGAAGAAACTATATCAAATAATATGAGTGACATATAAGAATAAAGAAATAGAATACCTCAAACTTTGTCTTGCTCTTCATCAGATTCCGCTGGTGTATACTCCACTACATAAATTCATCTAGTCCCAGAACCTCCCTGAGATTCCTTATCCACATGACCCCTTATCTTGAGGATATGATGAACCACCCATGGATTAATTTTTATAAACCTACATTCCCTTGGTGAATGTGGATTCAATCTTTCTAATTTGGGGTATAATTTCACAAACACATTTCATATGGAAATATTTTCCACAATGATGAATGGTCTTTGGAGCCTCAACACAATTAGGAATGGTATAAATAGGTGGCTCAAGATTATAGAAGACAACCTAATTTGGTATAGATGAAGCTCCCAAAAATGTCCCGGAAGAAAATGCCTACATTTTCACTTACTTTTCTTGATAAAAGATACAATCTAGCTTACAACAGTACCAACTAAAGGTCATACTGGATACTTTTTTAGCAATCTCAACATCAAACAAATTTACCTTATCATACACCTCTATAAAGGTTTAAAAGAGAATAATAATTATTATCGACTGAAAATCATCCCTCAACCCAAACACAAAAATTTGAGCATTCATGTACTAATATGTGACAAATATATTACCAAATAGACTAACTCGGTAAAATGGGTGGAATAATCCAGAACAATATTCTACCATTGATCTAAGGATAGAAAAACCTAGGTCTTAATTGCAAAAAATTTCTCCAGAAAAAACAACTGGTTGAAGATTTTAATGAAAGGATCCCAAATAAGATCCACATGGAACTGATCATGCATAATAGAGTCCCATAATATCTTTCGTAATCCCTCAACAATATACATGGAAACCCCACCATAGATTCCTTATAAGTCTTCAGAAATTTTAAGATCCTATCAATCCCCTTAAAACTCTCCTTAGATTTATTGGTTCCATTATCAATATGAAATATGGATGGATGCTTCTTATTGAATTCAAATGCATGATCCACCAAACTTATCAGGTTCCCAAAACCACTAGAGTCTGAATTATGAAGATTAAAACATTTACCAAAGAAGGTTCCACTAGAGGATTCACCAGCAGATCTTATCTTGCAGCTTCCACAAATATATTTTTACAACCACTTATATGAAGAATTTTCTTAAAATCATAAGCCAACAAATCAATTATTCATGATAACATTAAAAAATCACAAGACCAACCTCATATATTGATTTTGATTCATTAAAACAAAAATTTGTTCATTAAATTATAAATTCAACAAAAAATAATGAAACCTTAATAAATTAATAGGTGAATTTATATAAACATCTCATATAGTTCAAATAAATGACCACAAACACCAACTCTATAACCTGGTAAAAATTTTCTGACCACCCATGGTAAGTGAAGTTCAGATATGTAAGTGACCAGGTCAAGAAACCTCTCACAATTACTACCAAAATTTCAATGGAGATAATGCTGGTCTACCCAAGATGTATAAAAAAATTCAATTAGTGTTAACAAACCTCAGGATGAGAATCGCTTTCATACTAATTTGTAACAAACCATCTCGAGTCAACTAGACAAGTCTCCCAAGGTGGTCCACCACTTAGTGAGCTCTAATAAAGATAAATAAACATGTATTGAATATAACTAATCAAGAAATATCACCAAATTAGAATATGGAATAAATATATACAACATGATCATTGAAACCTAAGGGAAATATGATAAAATAGAAAAATTTGACAAGACATGTCCAACAAGTCTCCACATGACCCTCTGTAACCACCAAACCGTCCCACTATGAAGTCAACAAATGACAAGAGAACCTGACATGATTCACGATGCCATTACATTTTCTTATATCCTAATAAACATGGTCTCTAACCTCATAGAAGAAAAAATTAGGATTTTTCACAAATCCCAGTATGATTTCACCAAATATTCTATATAAGTTATAATATAATGAATTCCCAAGTTCTATATCATAAATATAATCCAGTGTATAATGAAATTTCATAAATAAAACCATTTTCAAAAAAATTATTTTTTCCATAAATTCATACCATATTCACAAAATCTAGGAATACATAATGTATAAAATAAAAATAGGGAAATATTACATGTGAGCTAATATCCATGAAATAAACCATAATGGGATAAAATAGTTATAAATAAAAAAGAACAAAATTTGGGCCCTAGTATATGGGAATACGTCCTTGATATAAAAGAAGCCTAAACCAATCCAACATTGGTTCAAAATGATATCAAGTCTTTCAATAGTATATTGATATCATAATAGTAAATCCTAGTGGTTCCACACACTCTAGTGTTTCCTATGTCTATTTTATGATGCACCCAAGGATCCAAAAATTCCACGCTTGTCCAAAACTATTTCTAAAACCATTATCACATTTAATTAACATAAATTTTCATTAAAGAAAATCCATTAAAATGGAAAAAACCAAAGGAATCAATAATAACATCTAGAAAATATAGTATTAGAATCACCTTCATAGATCCACCTTCCCCAACAATGATAGAAACATGTCTGCCTTCAATAATAGTGATTGAGAAACCATGAATTGACCTTTGAATAAAAAGACTTGAATATAAACTATAAGGGATAAATAAAATAATTCACTTGATCACAAAACCGAAACAAAAATATAACCAATTCTTCCTCCATGACCAAAGGATATGAAGAAAAATAAATTCCACTTACTAGGGATATACAGTGTAACCATTGCAGAAATAAAAAGCTGAAAGAAGCGATCTGGAAGGAGGAGGTCAAAAACAATTGTCCACAATTTTATTAGGGTATGTGAGGGAATAATACACACTAAATGGATAAATAATTGCGTGTTTAGAAAATTTAGAACCACTATACTACGAAACTCACCTCGTGAATCCCTTTCACAATATGATATCACAAAAATATAAAATGTACTGAAAAAGGAATCGTCTCGAATTAAATTAAATCATGATCGATGTTTTCACATCGTTTCATGATTTCATGGCCTTTTATTTTTTTACACCCTTCATGATATTAATGGGATATAACCCACATCATATTCAAACTTTTTAACCCATTTTCATCTTGAAAGTGTCTAGTAGGTAGCATTTCACTCATTTTCCTACATAAAACCTCCAAAACAAAAACATAAGGCCATCCGGTCCCATGAATCACCTTCTAAAGTCCTTAACATACTTACACTTGAACTTTATTAATTGAAACAAACATATATTCGTGAACATTAGGTCATTTTACTAGAAATGTTCCTACATTACAATGAGGCCTACAATGAAACTAAATAAAAAATGAAACTATATACAACTGACAAGGCATACCTGAAGGAAGGTAAATGGGTGTTACATGGTAAGTGTATAAAATATACATATAATGTGTCCAATATTTTTTTCTTGTGAGTCCTATTGATTTATCAAGGGTATATTTATAACTGAGACCCATTAATCACTTAAAAAACATATTAATTCATCATATATTTAATGATTAATATAAATCAATCTCAATATTCATTATAAATCAAAATTTATCTTGACTGATTGAAGAATATTGAATATTTCTCAAGTAAATGAAGTTAATTACTTAAAAAGATTCGTTAAAATAATACAATACGAAGAAAGGTATATGATTAATGCATCATCAAAGTAATAAAAATAATTTTTGATTCATCCATGATATCAAAAATATTTATATGAAGGTGTAAAATAATGTCCAATGAATAATTAAGAGTAATTGAAATCTTGGTTACAAGAAAGAGAATGATCCTAAAATAAAGTAATATCCATTATCTATGAAGGATTATAAAACACCATATATTCATTATATACAAATATTTTATAGTAAAATAATTCCTTAGTAATATTAAATATAGCCGAACATGAAAAATAATTCTCTTGTAACATTGTGTAAAAATGGTGTTAAAAATAATTTTTTAATTTTTATTCATTCCTTTAATAATGTAACAGAATTTTATTTTGAATTTTTTTAAAATAAATATTCCCAAAATATTGATAAAAATATTTTATTTCAAAATAACCATGGTAACTTAATAATGAATATAATAAGAAAAGTGTATTCATGTTAGAGAGAACATCCATTCATGTGGTGTGTGTCAAAACAATTATTATATTATCTCCTCTAATAAATAGTACCTCATTAAAAAAATAAAAGAATATCCCTTCTAATACATTTTAAAAAAATGTAAAAAATTGGTAAAAATGGATTAATTAATACATTTCTGAATTGTAAAATCTTTCATGAAAATATTTTAGAAAGAATATGTACACTAAAAAATAAGTGTTGGATGGAAAACATCAAAAAAATATTTTTAAAATAAAGTTTGTTACATGTAATATACTTATATATTCATGATCGAACATGAGAATAAATAGAAAATAATCATGTAAAATGAAAACCTATACATAGAATAATAAAATATATCATGCTAGGATAATATAATTTTTAAAGGAAATATACACATAAAATATCCGAATAAAAAATTAAGATTGTATAAGAAATCCCATACCTTGGATCACAACTAAGTCATACATGTTTAATCACAATGTATAATGAATTAAAATTTATAAAATTCACTCTAAAGAAGAATATTTATATTTATTCCATTTTTTATTTTTTTATAATAATCTAAAATCTATTCATTTAATTTTTATTTCTTACGTCGACTACATTAAGGTTGTTCGGTAAATTTATCCAAATATACATTGGAAACTTTTACATGGTTGAAGGATTAATAAAATTGTCTAATAATGTAAATAATTTTAATATTTCCAGGAATATAAATTTAAATCATTGTATATAATTTTATAATAATCAATTTCTATTAGTTATTGAAAAATGGATCACACTTCACTGTGGTGGTGGTAGTCCACACGTACGCACGACTGGGGTTATAATTTTCTAAATGATTGATGGATAAGATGTTAAAATATATATTATATTTCAATAATAATATATATTTCAAAAATATCATATGAATTTCATTATTTTCATCTATATAATCATCTATGTAAAATGGAGATTTAAAACAAATTACACTGTCATTTGGAGATATTAGGCCTTACGTACGCACAAGCGTTGTTTTCTTTATCAATAGAATAGAAAAGAGGTGAATAATGGTTTTGAATATAGACTAGTAGTATTTAAATTAATGTATTATAATTATGTTATAATATGTGTACTATTTTTGAATGTTTTAAGTAGGTAGAAGTGGAAATAAAGAAAACACTAGTTTAAGAGTTGTACAACTTCTATGAAAACCATGTTTGGATTACAACAAAAGAATTCTAGGAAGTTCCTTTTAAGGGGAAACAAACACTAGTAAAGGGTGTGTAAAGTTGGGATGGTATTTTATAGGATATTGGTTATGATAAGTGGCTCAAAATCTATGAAAAATAGATAATAAGCGATTCACTCTTACAAGTGAGGGAATGGACACACATGGAATTATTTAAAATATTTAAATATATTACATATCACAATCATCTCATGTGGCCGAAAATGGGAAAAAAATTGAAAGTAGGAAATGAAATTGTACAAATCACTTAAAAAACATAATATATACATGTTTATGTTATGTTTTAAAACTTGTTGTTTCCTTTAACACCCTTGTGAACACATTTCAACATTTACTGTTGTAACCAATTTTTAACACTTTAAGGGTCATATATTTAAATCTATAGTAAAAATTTCCTCAACAACTGTACATGAATTAAATTGTAGACCATTTAAGAACACAATTTTATTCTTTATTATTAACTATTAAATTTCTGTAATACCACAAAAAATCTAAAAAATATTAATGTCATTATTTTTAAAATCAGTAATCTTGATTTTTCTATTGCTTACACAAGTGTTGTATTTGTATTGCATAAGAGAATACAATAAATATATTATCAATTAAAATTAATAATAAATTATTATGAAAAAATATTAATCTCAAAAATAAAACATCATAACCGATCATAGCTTATTTTATCCTAATGAAAATATATTTGATATATTGAAAATAAAGAGTGATATTTTGTATTAATTCTTTAATTAAAATAATATATAAGTCATTATGCAAGGAAAAAAGAGACCCAAATGCCATATATTTGATGTTTGGTTGACTATGGTGGAATTCATCTAATAAAAAGAAATAAATGAATGTTTTGGGTTGATTTTGTGTCCTTATCCAATAATTTTAAACTTAATTAAATTGTTTTATGCATTACCGTGGTGATAAAAGTTTTCCAAGGCCACTTTTCAGTTTAAAAAATAACTAGAAACTATTTAAAAAATGTTAACCTCATGATTCCAAATATAAAATATATTTTTCACGATTCAATTTTTAGAAGTGTAAAAAAAAATTTAATATAAATTCCTCAACGTAATGAAAAATAGTTTTTTGAAAATTGTGTTTTAAAGCATAAAATAGACTAATAAAAAATCATATATATTATTAATTTCAATGAAATTATTTTTAATGTTTTATATAAAATAGATCCTATGTTACATAGAAAAACATTCAACATATTTTTTTTAAAATTACTTTATTTAATGTTATGAAATGATAGTTTTAGAAAAATATTTATTTTTTTACTATTAACTCAATAATCAATCTTTTACGAAAAATATGAAATATTCATCCTATGAAAAGTTGAAATGCTTGTTTGAAAAATCAAGAAAATTTATTAAACGAAAAATTTCAAAATTATTAATAATTATTAATAATACCAACACACAAAATGTAATAATATATTATTAAGAAAATATATTTTTGAAGCATAAAATAAATTTTCTGAAAAATGGGTACTTATTTTTTATGAATTGATCCACAAATTTTCACTATGTAAATCTAATATACATATTTTAAATAATGTGTAAATCCTTAATCATGCCTACGAACCTATTTGTAAGGCTATACAACCACATTTAAATAATATAATTTGTAGGTTTATTTAAGCTTCGTTTTTCATGTGCTACACACTACTGAACATTGAGGTATTTTTTTAAGAATAAATAAACTACAATATTGGGGCATTACATTATCACCTACTTAAATAAACAATTCCTTCATAATTTTTATTCTTATTTTATAAGTAAAATTTAAAATAGTAATAAAAGTAGATATATTTTTTTTCTTGAACTATATTTTCTAGTTTATGAATTAGAAAAGTATAATGAATATATATCTAAAAGACTCATAATTTAAAATGTGTATTTGAAATAATTACTTGATATTTGATTGTTACTTTCCACATAATACTCTCTGGATTTATTTTCATTTTTCACGAGGTTGATAAATTCCTTTACCATTCACTTAGAATATATGAAAAAAAATCAACTTTCCTAATATATTCCCATTATATAAGAATAATTTCATCATTTGATTTGAATCACCTTGATCATGAATAATTTTTTTGTTTTTGAAGCACTAAAATCAAGTTCTATTAAACCATAATATGAAATTTTATTTCTCCCATTTAAAACAAAAATGGTTTCCCAAAGCTAAAATAATAAAAAAATATGAATAAACCTTTATAAAAATTAGTCCCCAAACAACCATCATCGCTTATATTGTCAAATACCAAAATGTATATATTCCCAGACCATATATTCAAATGCATAATCTTTTTGAGATAAAATAGAACATAATACAGTAAAATTCCCCAAAAGCACCGTTTCATATCACCTAATTATAGTTAAATTCATCTATAAATTGCTCAATAAATGTCTCCGAAAATATCACATTTTCATAAAAATTACTTCTCTAGGTGTTTGGTACCATTCAATACATGTTTCCAAAATTCAAATTTTATAAATTTTCCTTACAAGTGAATATTATTGAAACAATCCTTTTTTTCTCTTAATACTTATACCAAATCACCATTGATAAATACCACTACATCATAATATTATTTACTATATTTTAACCATAATTTCTCTAAATTCAAATACTAAAATTTTACATTCATGTAAGATGGATATTGTTTGATTTATTTTAGTATTGTAAGGATTATTATATATTCCAACCATAGAAAAAATGGTACCTATAAAAAAGCTTCCAGGAATCAATAATAACAATTAATTTATATCTCATATAATTCCATTTCCATAAAATCTTTGAGAATGATTCTCAAGTTATTATCATGAGCTTTATAATCTTTTGTGTATTTTAAATATATCATCAACAATAAAAATTATCAGGGACATCCTTGATACTTGGGGCATTTGTTTTCATAATTCACTATCTCACTATGGTTAAAGAAAAATACATTAATAAATTATTTCATTCATTTAGAATTATAAACATTGTGGAATTTTTGTCCACACTTATAATAAACTCCCATTCCCATTAAGAATTTACCAATGTACTTCCTCCAATATTCTTTACATGTGGGATGTTGAATCAACATCCATTCATTGTCTATATCACCAGAAAATTCATAAAACTCCATTATTATCTTTTTTTATGAAATTTAGTCATGTTCATATTGTTTTGCATAACCTGATATAGTTGTATAATAAAAATATTAAGATCATTTTCTCTAGGTTCCTTTATGTATGGTTACTCCACACAGGAAATGTTATAGATTTAAACATGATTCAATTTCCATAATATGTTCATGATTTACTTAGCTCTAACACCCACCATATTATTGTTGAACATGGGTGTTGATTCCTTCCCTTCCACATGGTCCCCCAATTAATAAATGAAACTAAAATATTTTGCCTAAATATATATTGAATATTGATTCTTGGTATAATAATATCTACAAAGATATTATCATGATTATCATGTCAACTATATTAATGTACATTATATTCCCCAAGGTTCCTAACAAACATATTATGATACCAACTATAACACACCAACTATAGTAACTCAGAGATGTTAATACTTATTACATTGGTACAAGATAGAAGGGATTAAACCACTCAAGGTAGATTAGTTTAGTAGTCTTGGAAAACTAGATATATACCTGGCTTCCATATTATATTATAAATTAATAATATAGAATAAAGAATATTTTTTCATCCCTAAAAATCATTCAATGATTCCTCCACCATATCACGAGGAAAAGAAAAATAGGGTCATATCAGATGCTCTATAACAGTTAAAAAGTGACGAATCTATCATTAATAAATAAGGCTCAATCAACATGGTATAGTGGATAATCCAAACAAATTAAATTCAATGAAAAACATTAGTTAAATAATCAACCATACATGATATCAACATTAAAATACATTGGATAATGGAAAATTAAATTTCAAATAAATAAAATACATAAACCTTGACATTCAAGGTATTCGAATAGGGCCCCTCAACCATGATATCATGAATATTTCCATCAAGGCCTCTCTACCAAGACAATATTCTCAATAAATTGGTTATTGTAAACCATGTAAACATCAAATGTGGTTACCTTTTTTCCTCATGAGACATATAGAATCACCCTGGGGATATCTATAATTAGTCTCAATCATCACATGTGTGTCATATCTGTCATCACCCCCTCTCTCCAATGAAAACCCTTCATGGAAAAAAATTAAGGAAGGTATATAATGAAATTTGTGTCCCATCTCCAGTAGGACCTTGATTAGAAACTAACATAGAATGTATAATTATATTATATATGGGAGGAATTACCCTCAGTGATAATGTTAGAATGAGAGATATGATATATACCATCAAGAAAATTGATGAAATTATATAAAATAAAGACACTAAAGCTATCCTACAATGCATTTGAAATGAAAATTAATACCAAGAGTCTACAAATAAATATTAAAATAAAATCCTACGGTAGTGAAACAATAAAAACCCCAATGTATGAGATAGTAATGTATAAAATGGTATATGATGTCATCCCAGAAACTACATAAGTATTCTATATATATGTGGTTTGTGTATATCATGTACACTTAGTAGGATCATACCCAATGTATTCCTCACACATGTGAAAAGATTATACTAATTCTCTTGTGAAATCACAGTAGAAACAACAACACACTAGAAGGTTAACTAATCATTCCCACTATAAATATTTAATTCTCACTAAATAACGATTCGAAGAACAATATCAAAATAAGATGAATATTTATAAATGGTTTATGACCCTCTTTTCCTACTAATGTTCCATTATCACACCCCAGTGTCGTAGGGCTTGTTTCTACCATATATTTCATATAATCCTACAAAAATACACAATAGATACCACATCATTCCAATATCCTTGTGTTCAACTAGCCACCACATCACGATTATAGAAGAATATTCCATCGAATAACATCTCACCCGAAGAATCCTATGACATCACGTCACATCTATACTATAGTTTTATATCAAGAACAATGTGGTATCATAAACATGAATGACGTAAACCTTATGAAATCATCCCACTAAACCTGACCTCCACTATAAATAGCCTCTTCATATCACTAAAAATCACACCTAGTGAATGTTTAATTTCTATTCTCACAACCCATGCATATCAATCACACCTGGAAGGAAGAGTAGGGACCCGTGGGTTTCTAACCATCTATTATCACCATTTTTTATGTCTGAAAAAACACCCCTAATATATTTTTTATTAGAACATGGTGCTCAATGTGGGTGGGGAGTATATATCAATAAATAAATAAATTGTAAATATATTAGTAACACACATATAATCCCAATCTAGTGGTTCTTAACAAGAGTACCATACAAACTCCTGGAATATCTCCCTCGGCCTCACAAACTATGTTTTATTCATTACCAACTCTAAATTACTAAGATAATACAAGAATTCCAAAATCCACATCCAACATTTTGTTTCAAGTTATTACTATTTTTATATTTTCCCATTATGGACTGATTTCATTTATATTTCCCAATCATTTCATATGGAGATTTAACCATTATAACCCCACATCCCATTTTTATTCAAGAGTTCATTAGAAATTTCAACCCAAACCATTTTAGTTCATTATTTTCAATTAATTCTACTTCTACCAAGAATCTTTCACAACACATCTCCAACAAAACTACCCAACCTTCTCATGTAGAAAAGGCCTCATGACATAATAATATATCATTAGAATCTACACATATCATCCCTCATCATGTCCTATAAAAATGATCCAATAAAATAATTTCCAACACATACTGTATCCAAACCTGTCACCACTATCATAAAAAAATATCCCACAACACAAAAGGAAACACAAAAAGCACAACCACAATAAGAAACACTAATATTTTTTGCATATTATTTCATCTTAATTTAACAATGAGGATATTATACCATTCAAATCCTTATTTAAAGTGCATGCTCACACAAGACAGGTTTTTAATGGGGAAAAATTTAATTACTGGATATAAGTAATTTTTCATATATTCAGGATCATATAAAAAAATCATGCAATATAGGGTTTTAAAAAAAATATTCCAACAAAAAACTCCCAAAATCCATGTTTCTCAGTAAGGAATCAAGAATTTATATTATAAATAAAAAAATATACAAATCACGTTTTTCCTTTATTTCCTCTTCAATTTTAATTAAAACATTTAATTCTCTTCATTAGGTTGGTGAATACTATCTCTCCAAAGGAAAAAACATGATAAATTTTTTATTTACAACTAGAAGAATGACGACAAATCTTGTACGTAAAATAAATAAGCAACACATGATTTACTTCACCAAAAGAGGGGATGCATAAATAATTTTGAATCAATATAGGAAAAACACAAACCAATGACATCAAGGTTCTATAACACTATGTGAAAGGATCTGGAACCTCTCACATCATGAGAAAGAAATTAATAATGAATAATTGAAATATATTCATTTTATAATTAAACATACAAAACATCATGATTTTAGATTTCATACAACATTTTAATTAACCATTAATAACTGTCTCATTAAATTACACATGGAAGGACTCATTAAAACCCTTATCTATTAAATAAATACTAGGATATAATTACCATCCTAGAAAAAACATTTAAATACCATTTATTAAATATGTAAAACTATATATATATAATGTTTTTATTCATGACTTTTAGGTGTATTATAAGACAAAAATATAATGTTTAGAATTTTTAATATTATCCGAATTGACTACACCAACCAACCTACTACACAAACATGCAAGTGAATATAATAAGGAAACAAGTGAACACATAATAGAAAAATTGACCATGCCAAATGACCGCATGATCAACCAACCTACAACATAGACAAACAAGTGGCCATATGAAGAAAACAAGTGGTCATATGAAAAAAAATGTGACCATGAAAATCAACTGCATGACTATCCAACCAAACAGCCAAACAGAAATTTTATTTCATAAAGGAGACTGGTTACCATATGAAAGAAACAACATTCCATGATATCTAACTTCATGAACAACCAACCTACTGCACAAAAAAATGATCACATGGTGGAACAATTGACCACATGAAGGAGATAAGAGATAGTGATAAAAGACCTCCTGACCAACCAAGATACCACAAAAATAAGTGTCCCAAAGAAAGAAATAAGTGGCTGTTCCAACCGAACACCCAACCAACCACATACCATATAAATAAACAAGCGACTATTAGAGGGAAAAAATGACGGCATAATTTTTTTTAACAATTCCAATTGAATACATGAACAACAAACCTATCAAATAAAACAATAGTGACCACAAGAATGAAAAGAGTGACTCTGAGAATAGATTTAATAAACATAAGAGGAAAAAGACTCATAATTACATCTGGGCTCCACCAAGTTTCATAAAACCCAAAGGAAGGGGTTTTATAAATCCAAGACATTAGAGAATAAATTCATTATATTTTTAATGAATAATGATATTCATTCTTATAATTACTTATAAATCAACATATGTGGGAATTAAATAAGGAATATGGATTATTACCCACAGTGGAAGAATTATTTTACACAATAATATTACATTATCTAATCATCTATATAGAAATAGAAAATGAATGAAAGGCATATTCTTAGAAACATTTCTTAATTCATAAATTATATTAAAAATATATAAAACGTGGATAAAAATATGGTCTAATGAATAATGGAGACTGATAGAGAACATGATCATAAGAAAGCGAATGATCTCAAAATAAGTTATAATATATTATTAGTAATGGATGTTATACGACTGTAGTTTCATCATTAATGATGGTTTTTAGTAATATGAATCATTTAGAAAATAAATTACAATATTAACATTAAAAATAACTTACTTCTAACACTATTGAAGACAATTGTTATAAATAAATTTTGAAAATTATTTTAATTCATTTAAGAATGTAATATCCTTTTTTATTGAATCGCTGTTAAATAAAAATATAAAAAATATTGAGAAATTGATTTTCATGGTAAATTATGATAGAAACAACTTATGTAATCTAAAAATTAAAAACTAGTCATGAAGACATGAAAAGTCATTCATGTGTTGTATATTAAAATAAGGATTTCATTTACAATTTTCTTAAAAATAGTCTCTTTCTAAAAATTACAAGAATATTCCTTTAAGATGTTTTCACAAAAAGTAAAACATAGGGAAAAAATAAATTAGTAAATTTTATTTATATTAAAAAAATTATATAAATTTTTTAATGAAAATATAGACATGGATGGAAAATTGTTCAAATGGGAATCTTGAAAACGATATTTTATTTAAAGAATGTCTCTTATATGAAACTTATTTTATGATTATTAATAAAAAAATAGAATAAATGGAAACTATAAATGAAAAAAACCATATTAGAATAAAATAGTTGATTTTTAAGAGATTACAAATATTGAATTTCCCCAATGGAATTCTATATATAAACAATCCAAAAATAAAATTATATCATAAAAGAAATCCCTTAACCCGGGACTTTGTTTAGTCATATGAGTTTGATCCTCCAAAATATTCAATTTAAATTTATCATGTACTTTTTTAAGAAAATTTTTCATCTTTATTTCATTGATTAACCTAATTTTATATTCTTCTTAAACCCATTCATTAAAGATCTTGTGCTTACATCCTCTATTTTTTATTGTTCGACCAATTTCACCATAATTACATCGGTGTATTATTTAGATATAAAGGAGTTATTAAATGTTTATATAATATAAAGAAATTTAATAATTTCATTAATTTAATTCTAATTCATTACATTAAATTTTACAATTATCAATGCGTAGTGTTAATAGAAAACAAATCACATCACTTTGTGGAGGTTCTAGTTCACACATATTCATGAGTGATGTTATAATTTTCCAAAAATGGAAGCATTGTAATATATATGATATATTATATTTAAATAATTATAACTATTACATAAATATCTTATATATTTCATTAATTCCATATTTCTAACTATCCGAATAAAATAGTGTTTAAAAAAATTTACGTCACTACATGGAGATGGTGGGTTATACGTACACACATGTAATGATTTCATTTTCTATAAAATTTAAAGGATATGAATAATAATAGATATTATAGAATAATAAAATTTATATATATTAAGGATATTTATGTTATTATATATATATATATATATTGAATATTTGAATGAGGTATAGGAAGAAATAAAATGAAAAAATTGGTTGAGAGTTATTCCACATATTAAAAACATTTGTATTACACTATAAACCATATAGAATTTTACTTTTATGATGCCATAGAATGTATGTCATGTTTTTTAATGTTGTTAATGGTTTTTAGTGGTGATTGGATATGACAAGTGGCTAAATAGAAGTAAGGACAAAAGAATATGTGGTTCTCTTTTATAAGTGATTGAAAATACAAAATTAGAATTACTAAAATGATTTATTTATAATATACATCATAATAAAGTAAAGTGGCACAAAATGTCCATAATTTTGAAATTTAGGAAATTATATGGTCTAAATCAAATTTAAATAAAATAAAACATCTATTTTTTGTTTCATTATATACATTATCTTTTTTGGGGTAATCCCTTCATTAACACTTTTTTAACATGGACCATGGTAACATTTTTGGGCCTCTAATTGTTATAAATTTACATATATAATAGCAAGTAGTTAAAAATCGGTCCATAGATGAAATTTTAGACAATTTAACATCCAACTATTCTTCTTTCAATATATGTTTTAATGTCTAATTCATTTAATAATATATTGTTTGTTATAAAATTTCACTAGAATCATTTATGATAGTATTCATTAAAATTAAGTTCAAATAAATCAAGATAGAGATAGCAATAAAATAAAAAATAGAATAATTTATACTTTATAATTACCTAATAAATTCATTAAATACCATAATTCATCAAAAACTTAATAATGTTATTTTTTAAGAAATCATTTACCTACAATTTTTAACTCCCTCGATATACACTATATTAGCATTGCAGAAGTTTATAAGGTATTTTTATAATCAATGAAATTTAAAATTTATTTGACATCATAAAAATTATTTATTAATATTAAAAATAATTATTTATAACATATATTATCTTCTTTTAATATTAATGAAAGTACATTATAGATTTTAAAATTATATAAATGTAAGTATTAAAGGAAAATGAAACTTAAATTCCATATATTTGATGTTAGGATGGTTATTTTTGAGTTACTCTCATCCAATTATTTAAAATATTGTATAGCGTTTATTTTTGAGATTTTATCCAATACATTTAACCCTAATTAATATGTTTTACCCATTATTGTGGAGATAAACTTTTACCCTGGATACTATTTAACATGAAGAAAGATAAAATGGAATAATTTTCTAAATTTTTACAACATGATTATAAAATATTAAATCCACGGTTCCTAATTCAATTTATATAACTAGAAGAAATAAATTTTAAAATTTATTCAAAAATTTCAATGAAAACCTTTTTTTATAAAATTCTATTTCTTAAGCATAAAAATTAGATTATACCAAAAAAATACAGTGTTCATTTCTATATTTTTATTTCTTTTTTATATAATGTTTCTTATATTACATTAAAACTAAATTAAAACATGGGTGGGTATTTTCAATTACTTTCTTTAATGAAAATAAATTAATGTTTTTCTAAATTGAGATTTTTTTCCATATTCAATAAAATTAATCTGTTCAGAAAAATTTGGAAAAGTCATCCATAGTATACTATTAAATTAGGATTTTAATGATAGTATAAATATTTCCAAAATATGATATTTGATAGTAGTTGTAATTAAATATATTATCCATAATAAATAAGAATTCTTTTTCAATGAAACTATATTTTTGAAGAAACTATATTTTTGAGGAAAATATATAAAAGATAGAAATTTCTTTTCTCCAGATAAAAAGAGATATAATAGATACATGAGTGAACAAGAATAATGAGGTGAAACCTACTTGGAACATTTTCTAAGAACTGAGGTTGAGGTCTGTCTTGACAGAAATAATAAAATTAAAAATAAATAAAACACTTTAGAAGTAATTGAAAAATCTGAAGAATGTTATGTATTTGATTTATGGTAGTGAATTTGATCACATTGAAGAGATCAAGCTTCTAAAATTGGAATTTACTACACTGGAAATAATTATAAAAGAGTGTGAGAAAAGTATCTCTTTAAGGTAAGATGAACATAATAGAAAAGAGTCACATTGGATTCGTGTTTAGAATAACCTAAGGAAAATTAAATTAGACTATGATAGGGGAACTTAAGTGAAGGTAGATTCCCTTAAATTTGCTGAAAGAGATTTGTACTCACATTCAGGTATAATCTCTACCTATTCTATGTGAAAATATCAAATCTATTCTTGCTAATAATATATGTTCTAAAGAAAAAATGAATGAGGAAAGTTATGAAATACCCTTATAATATGAAATATACAATTAAGGAATTAGTAATATTAATATTAATGGGAATGATTAAATTCCCTATTAAATGAATGTGGAAAATTATTATTTGTTATATGAAGAATTTTATAATCAATCTAAATAGTATCATAGAATAAATGGATTTAAAATATATAATTTTTTAATTTGATGTTTTAGAAACAGATAATATGGTTGATGGTATAATATGTATGTCCCTTGGAATCCGAAAAAGGTGGGGATTTGAGAGGTTTTATTCAAAACATAGAAGTAACATATCTATTAGAAGACATACCATGAATGAAGACAAAAATGTGACGACATTCCAAAAAAGTTTGATTTTATTAAAGGGATTATCAGAATATCTTACGAGAATGATCACTATGAATAATAATTCATAATAATGATCCCATGTTAAAAAATGGATATCTTATTGAAGAAATATTAAATATAAAACTAAGGTTATGAAATCCATTATTACTGAGGTGGACCTCATGGAATCACGGTGGAGTAAATGATAGATTCTTGATAGTGGATTCTCGTCACACATGATACAAAATACCAAATTGATTAAAAATATTTAATAACATCTTGGTGGTGTTGTAACTTTTATAAACGAATGATTTCTGAAAATTAATTCTATTTGAATAGCTGACATAGATGTACAAAATAAAAAATTAGTAAATGTTATATTTTTTATGATAGTATTAAATATAACGTGTTTAATATATACTATCTGTGTGATTTTTCTAATGAAGTTATAATTATAAATAATAAATTCCTCGTTAGTAGGAAAAATGATAAAAATATTATTACATTAGGTGAAATTAGTCGTGGTACATTTTTTTAGATTAGAAACTCAAGGAATTATTGATACTTGAATTCGAAAGATGAGAATAAATTACAAAATTGAAGTATTGGTCTTCATTTTTAGAGGATTTTGAGAAACATTTGGATGGGATATGTGGTTAAATACATTACATATATTAAAATAGAAATGGATGAAATATCCGATAGATTAGAAACAGTGAATGCACACAATGTTATCACAAAAGAGTAGAAACAAAAAACATTAAACCCTTTGAGTTGATACATTCTTATTTGTGCAGATCCATGAGACACACATCCACTCAAGGTGATAATTAAATCATTATATTTATATATTATTATTATTATATAATGGATGATTATATTCTTATTAAAGATAAACATGAGGTATTGTATATGTTATGAATCATTATAAGAATAGTTGTGAAAGAGTTGTGGATTCACATTAAGAAATTCAATCTAACAATGGGAAGACATTTACATGTATATTATTTGAGTAATAAATTGTAAAACACTGTACTAAAAATCAATATATAACACCTTACACACCCAAAAAACAGTTTACTGGAAAGGAAAAATAGTAGTCTGGTTCAAATGAGGAGGAGTATGTTATTAGAACATAATCTATCAAATAATTCTTTTAGGGATACTATTTTCATAGCTGTCCTTATTTAACCAATATATACACTAATTAAAAACATCTACAATATTTACTTTGAGTTTTGGTTCCAAATAATTACTAGGTTTGAGTAATTTATAGTGTATTATATTCCTTCCATGATAAAATAAAAAATAGAAATATTGTATGTTTAATGAGAAAATAAAAGATGTTATCTTTTTGGGATATCTATCAAGTGAAAAGGGGAATAGATATAAGAATGAAATATTTAAAAAAAAGGTCGACTGTTATGATTTAATAATAAATGAAAACAATCCCATAATTGATATTCTATTAGTATAAAATTTTGATATTTCTACCAAATACAGTGAAAATATTTTGGGAATGACATAACTCAGTAGCATGAGAATGAAAATTAGCATGATGAAATTGACTGACAATAGAATAGCGATGAAGAGTAAGTTACTAATAATGAAGAACTAAAGTTCAAAAGGATGAATAATTATACGGGTTCTGAAAATATCATTGAGAGTCGACGGATTCTATCCAAACTTGAAGAAAAATGAGATCATACAACAAAAAATATCTAATATCTCAAATAAAACCATATATAGTATCTAATTTTATTAATAATGAAGAGTATATTAGGGATAATAATGAAGAGTTTGACAAAATAAAAAATATTTCTTCCTGGGATCTTATTTCTAGGCCAAATGATTTTTTTATTAGATAATAGTAGGAATTCATAAATAAATAAAATGATAAATGAGAAGTGATAAATAAAAAGTTTTAACTCTTTTTATGTGATATTCCTATGTTATAGTTTTTTATTTGATGGGTTTTTTCTTCTATGAAAATTATGGGGGATTTTATTATTTTTCTTGATCTTCCAGATCATAATGATTATAAAATTTACCATTTTTTATAAATCTACAATATAAAATTTAGACCTTAATGAAAAGGTATATAGTGAGAATATTTATGTTTTAATTCATGATAATGATGACTCAACAATATGAAAATTTAATAAATTACTTTTTGAGTAATTGTAGGAACTAAGATTCTGGTATTCAAGGATGAAAAATTGTTTGAATGATAATAATTTATCCAAAAAATAGTTTATATAAATGTATATTTTAGTGAAAAAAGAGAATGAAATATCATCATAATTATTTTTGTTAGTGACATAATTTTTTCATGAGGTCAAGGGTGTTCATGTAAGGTTTTTTCTAAATATATGACTAAATAATTTGAGATGTCTATGATTTTAGTGATGACATACTTACTGAGATTTAATGTGAGGGAAGAATAATATTTTATATTTTTATCCCAAAAGGAATATGCCAAATAATATTAGAATAATATTTATATGGAAGACTCTATGACATTGTCTAAACTTATACAATATTGTTCAAAATTTTCTAAGGATGCTAGATGTGAATGTGTAAATTAGAAGTTTAGAAAAATGATTAGTATCCTGATTTATCATACTACTTTATGCCTTGACATTGAATTTTCAATGAGATTGTATGCTTGGTATCAATGTTGAAATGTTCGAGGTATATTTAGACCACTGTGTGGGTAGGGGTGAATCAACGGTCCCTAAAAAACTTATCTTGAATTAATAATTTTTAATTTCAGAATCCTAGACTACTCTTAGTCACAATCCACTCATCTTTTTTTTTACATAGCATCATCTAGATAAATATGTAATTAAGTCATAAGTACATAAGGAATTACAAGGTTACTCTTGAAAAACCTACTCTTTATCATGACTGGTTATTCTCCCCAATCATGCATTATCCTCTATAATAAATCACCAAGTAGAATAATTTCATATTTCACAGAAGTATAACTGTAAAATGTTTCCGGAATTATCATTCCAAAGTTACACTAAATTTTTTAAAAATTCCTCACATTGAAATAACAGCATCACACTGTGATTTCCATTCACACCTTGAGGCACATAGGTTCCATAACTTCTCATAATATATATAAATGTTTTGAATTTAATCTTTTTCATGAAGTTGATCTACTAATATCTCATGAAAATATTTCATTAATAATATTTATTTCCCTCTTCTCAAATATACAATTTGAATACCATTAGTTCCTCAAGAATATCTACTAGAAGACTGGTATTTTATTTCATCATGTCCCCATACAATCCACACTAAAATATACTAATCTAGCTCTCTCAACTAAATTTGAGCTATAATGATGTTGTAAAATATAGTATCTCCTCATCTTTTAAAGGCATGACATGAATAATAAAATAGTTTATAGTAGGTATAACATTACTAATATTCTTTTTCATTCTTATTCTTATAGCTTTATCTCAGTAATATTGTTAAAGGATTATGGATGTATTCTCATTATTCAAATAAATTTTCTAGTGAATAGATCTTTAGTAGATAATAGTATCAGATCCTTCTCCTTCTTATTCTTCTTCTCTAAGAGTTCTTCCTTGTTCTTAAGTACACACTATCACTTGTTTCTATCTAGTACATTGAATATTTTTCCTCTATCACTATTTTCCTTCTATATATAAGAAAATATTAAATTAGTTCCAATAATTTTTGAATATATAAAATTACCTTTTCTTTTCAGTTCCATGATCATTTTCCACTATTTTTACCTTTTTATACATTGATGAGCTCACATGATTCATGTATTTATTCTGTCTCACAAGCAGCTATGTCATTATAAATTAAAAGATCCTCTCAGAATATTTTATTTCACCTTCTAAATTATCTTGACCATATATACCTCTTCTATTAATATCCCATAGGGTCATATAGTTCTACTTATTCACATATTTTTATTCAATGTATTCATATCATCTTTACCTCTGATCCTACTTGAGATCATTTTTTTTATCCTAGAGAAATAGATAATAGATATTTACCTATGGAAATATATTTTAATTAAATATAAAATAGGTTTAAGTCACTAATCAATATCAATATTTACCTTGAATCACTAATCATTGTCCCTATTTAACATGAATCCCTAATATTTATCCCTATTTACCTTGAATCATAACCGTTTTTTGATATTTAGAACATTTCAGAAATAAAACTATTACATCACCATTTTTTCTTAATTTTGATGATGAATATGTAATTTCAAACATTTCTATCAGAAATTACTAGATATCAAAAAATGATATTCTAAATCATGAAACACATATAACAAACTATAACCAAAATTTGATCGTGGATCAATAATGATTCATGATGTTTCCAAAATTTCCAAAAAACTATATATTCATCCTAAAATAAACACCACTTTAGATTTCCAAATTTGAATAATTTTTTTAGTATAGAGAAATCTCTAATTTCAAAATTTCGTGACAGTTATGTAGATAGATGAAACACAAAAAGGATTATATCTCTTCATATGATTCTTATGTATCCATTAAAATAATTTATATGATTAAGTAGAATCATACTTATGCAGATTGATCTTTCAATAGATGATGCTTACACAACTACACATGATAGTTACCCATGCACGATTCATGCAGACCCAAAATAAAATTTCATAAAATGGTGCTTACGTTGCTTCACTTGATTCTTATAGAGGGAGTGATTCATGTTTAGGAAAAGGCACCCCACAGTTACAAAGTTCCCTATCATTTTTAACATTAGTGTATCATTCGTACATAATGAAATTTATGGTTACATTAAGAAGATGATGGTCTCCCAGGGTAGGATGATGGTCATGCAGACACCATATTATGGTCAAATACAAATAAAAAGTTTTCAAATGTTTCCTACAAAACACTAATTCATACATAAAAATGTACTATATCCTCTGAGATGTGGGTTACACAACAAAATATTAATATTTATCTAGGCCCTCAACCTATGAAATGGTTCATAAGAAAAGTTATTGACTTTCAAAATTCATTCATCAGAAACCAAAATCTAGATTTTGAGCTAAAAATATCAACACAACCTAAAACCATCTATGGAGTTCTTCAATTACTTAAAAAAATCTTTGGGGTAATTGATATGGGATGCTATAATAATTAAACCATATTCCCAAACATAGTTATACCATATAAACCCATCATCAAGTTCATCAAGGTAGATCAATTCATTTTATAAGTCCATATCTATTATCATTAACTCTAGGAATCATGTAAAAATTATATATTTTTTACTTTACATTAAGTTTTTAATAGTAGTAACACACTTGGATAGATTATATAAAAACAAAATATTCTTACGCAAATTGATTCTCTTCAATCTCAGAATGTAGCTAGCTTCACTCTCACTTATCTAAACTATTGTAGATAATACTTAACAACCATGTTATTTTTATTTGATAAAATGAACACATTTGGGTATTGATAAAAGATTCCCAATAAATTTATCAGCATTCCCAATAACACTTTTATCATTAAAACTCATCATTGAGTTATTAAAGGTATCTTAGTGCACTTCCCAACTCCATATCTAATCTCAATCACTACATGAATCATCTAATTCATATTAATACTTTAAATTGATTATTCAATAGGAATAATAAACAATTAAAGATTCTCTAACTAAACCTTTATTTATTCATACACCAATAACACATATTCTATCAACCCATAGATATTAAATCACTATCACTTCTCAAATCCATTATAGAAAATAATCTCCATTCTTGATATATGGAGTTAGAGTGATAAAAATAAATATAATAATATAATGTTTTTGGAAAACATACATAGTATTTATCTCTTCAAGAATTTCATTTCCAATATGTGAAACTCCCTATAGATGAATATATGTACCCAACCATTATTCTTTACCCATAGTTTATGTGAAACTAATCAAAGATTCATATAATGGATGAATTCTAAATCCTTCACCAAACATTAAAATAATAATTTTGATACTAAATGAACAATACATTGAAAAAATACTACAAAAAAGTTATCAAACAACAGTAGAACTTTAATATCTCATTATGGTTTGGTTTATAATACCCATTAACTACATAATTTAGGGTCAGATTATTCCCACTTATTGAAAATAAATTTTGTCATGAAAAAAATTCTCCCCTTATTGTAGTGGTACATGAGAGGAAAAAATATTTATCCCCCCAGTATCATAAATTAAATTCTTCTCCCCATAGATCATATACCTTTTTTATATAAGGATGTCACCAAAAATTTCTTATCAATGGGTCTGAATGTAATTCATCTTTAAGTCTACATGGTATAACATGGTGTCGAAAAAAAAACTGATTATAGTAAGGCATATGAACAATCCATATACATTCCTAAATGTAGTACCTAGTCAAATTTAACTATTTATGGTTGTTGAAAAATATTTTCTTGATAATTATAAATCCTTAACACATGTCAAATAACCAATTTAAATAGTTAATATTCAAGAGATATGACTCTAAATTGTTTTAGATAATGACTCCCTCTTGATAATATATTCAAAATAAACTAAAATCAAGTATATGAGAGTAAATATCACACCTAAAAGATTATATTTTTATTATTCTATCTAGATTATAATTTTCAATATAAATGAGTAATTTTATGGGCATTGATTCCTTCAATATCTCTATCTTGATGTATTTTCTCCAAACTAATTCACCATTAATTCCCATCATCAAGATTAAAAACTAAAAAATGTAGGGATAAGGGGGAATTATTTTATCTCGTTGGTTATAGTACTGGGGATAGAACTTCTTTATCAACCATGTGTCTTATTTTTTAGACAGTACACTATTTCATGACCACTTAAATATATCTTCACCTTAAAAATACATATACTAACATGTTTACAAAACACACATTTCTTAATTTTTTCTAATTTCATCATAGTCAAAAATAAATTCACCACTTTACCAACTAGAGAGAAATTCTATCCATCTTAATACTTTTTATTATACTTTTAAAAATGATTTCGATATATGATAAGAAAATATTTATCCACATTGTCTTCCTACCTTTGGATTTTGGATATCATTTTTTGGAAACAATTTAAAAATTTAAAGAATTTAGTTCTTTCCCCTTATCACCGTTCTTATCGTTTTTACCAAGATTCCATGTGAGGAATTTTTGGTCGATTTCCCTACATATTTTTACCTCCCAAGCACATATTCATTACCATTTGAATTTTTATTCATAGAAAACCTCCCAATATAGTCATCCATGATATCATCAATAATAACAATCTAGTATTCCATTCTCGTGATTTAATTTATTTTGGTTTCAGAATTACCCATATTATAATTAAGAATCATCATTTCCATTTTTAAATGGTCCATATATTTTAGTTTCTAACACAATAGAAGAATATTTATTTTTCTAGGGTAACATATTTCACATCGTTCATTACCATTTTTATAGGAGTTATATTCTCAATGATTTTATTCACATCATTACCCCTTCATGAATCCTTATTTTTACATTTTTGTTACTTAAACATACGTTGTCTTATCACATTAGTAAAAGTATTGTATCAAGATAGAACATAAAAAACATCATCATATGTGTTTCCAAAAAAATTGAATGATTGAGAAAAATTCATGGATTTAAATTTTTTTATGTAAAAAATTTCCCTTTATCCCTAAAATAGGATTATGTCTTAAAAGTATCACATTTTTCTCAGATCCGATAACTTAACATAAAGCATTCTTCCACTAGTATTAGTTTTCATAATATTCCAATTTCACTATCCATGTGTACATATTTATAGCGATACCAGAATATTCCAAAAAATATTATTCTCTTCACTTTAGGTGTATGATATATAGGATTTTGATATTAAGAACCATTCTATTTTTTTATGTAGATATAATTATTTTGGGATACTTTTAGAGATAATATTTCATAAGAGTTTCTCATTTACACTCTTTACTTTTTTCTATTTTGTTTATTTTTTTCAATCCCCATTTTTCTCAATTTTGTGTGTGGAAAAAACCTTTTTCCTAAATAGATTTAGTGCATATTGATATATGAAGATCTTAGGATAACATTATCTACAATAATTAAGTGAAATTTCTACATCCATTCTTAAACTCTATTTATAATTGGATCTAGTTCATTGTTAAGGAAAAAATTGATTAGTAATCGAGTGGTAGCTCTCATATTATCAACTCTTTTAGAGGATTCATCTAGGGTTGATTTTGGATTTGAAACATTTTCAATATTATATAAAACTTCTTTATTGAGAGAATATTTATTATCCTCAAATGATATTAATTTAATTTTCCAATCTTTTTTGAACTTATGAATTTTTTCTTTTTGTATATTTTCAATCAATTTTTGTTTATTATCTCTTTATTTTACATTCCTTTCCTTAAATTTTGACTGAGTACCTATTTTATTCATAATGACTTTGTATAACTTTTATAATATATGAAAAGATGTTATTATAGTATTCATGGTAATTTTTTTCTCGACAACTGTTCTTTTCAACTTTTAATCCATAAAATACATGTTATCATTATAATTTGAAACTATTTATCATTTTTCCTTCACTAGTTTTGACACAGTGTTACCTTATATAACATGTTTAGCAAATGCATATTATATGAAATGAAGTTATTTAATTTGTAATGATTTATCATTAAATAGTTCATTAACAAAATTTAGAATATATAATACTACTTGAGAAGAACCCCTCTTTCAATAATATCCAATATAAGGGTATAAGTTCTCAATAGTTTTGATATTTTTAAAATATATAAGGATTATAATATATTTATTAAAAGGATATTTATTAAAAAATTGAATATATAAATAGTCACTACTTTTAATAGTTTTATATAATATTTTATCATTCTATTTTTTTAAATTTTACTTTTCTTTCTTTTCCTCAACCATTTTTCTTTTCTTCGACGTTTTTTATGAAACATTAATTTCTAATACCGTGGGACTAAATAAAAAATTCATGATATAATATTCTTCTTTAAACATCTAAAATCAGTAAATTAACTAGAGTAATGTCATATATTTTTAGATGTAACATATTTTTTTGATACTAATAGATATTCTCTAGGGATAAATGGACCACAATGTAGTGAAGGTTGAATCATTGGTGACATAATTTTTTTATAAATTATCTAATTTTAAATTAATCCTCTTAAACTAATTCTAGCATCAGTACACCATTTTTTGTGCCTTACAACATTACATGGATAAAGAAATAATAAAGGTGCAAAGACAAAAAGATTTATAAGGTTCTTTTAGAAAGGCCTAATCCCTGAATTGATTAGTTATTCACCATAATCAAGGATTCTCCATAGTAATCAATCACACACTATAATTAGTTTAGTTCATCGCACACTATCAATCCCAAAATCTTTTAGGAATTCTCTTTCTAGAATCACTCTCATCTACTTACAAAAAATTACACTACACTCATATATTCACACTATGTTGTCCTTGTATACACTTAGTCGCAAAGGTTATAAAACTTCCTAGAATACACATATATATATATATATGTTACATATTTTATTCCCTTATTGAACATGTTCTCCCATTGTCCTCTAGATTCTTCAACTTCATTAAGACTCACATCTTTCTTCTCACATACATTCTTCAACTACAAGTAGTTCTTCAAGAATCCCTCTATGCATCATGATCTATGATTTTGTCTCATATTCATAGAATCTTTACCAAATCATCTCAAATCGATGTCTCAACTAAATCTAAATACCTATGATGATCAAATCTATAATCCTCATATCTGAATAGTCTGACACAAAGAATAAAACAATGCAAAATATATAGAACTTTCTTATTTTATTCTATTTTTTGCAGCTCACAACATCATCTTACAAATATAGTTAGAGAATGATTGGTGGAATCTATTTTTTATTTGATATTTTAAAACCATAAGATATTATCTTAAAATTTATATTGAATCATACTCTTCTTTGATCTTATAGAGTTATAATTTTTTCTTTAGTGCAGAGAAAATCCTAGATCCTTATAGTTATTTAAATAATTTTTATATGTCACTCTTTTCCTTTTATATGTATTTAACCAGAAAATGGATTTACTTAATATTTTGAATATATAAAAAGTCCCTTAATTGTTTGGTTCCATGATATAAATTTAATCTTTTCATCAAATTTTTCATATTTTTGTGAGGTCCTATAAACCTAATATTATGTTTTCATTCTTAATAGTTCTCTCTTGAAAAAAATAAAGGATTAATAATTATTTTTCTTTTTCTTTCTCAAATATCTTAGAAAATATTTACCTCTTCCAATAAGTTTCAATAGGATTTAGAACATTACATTTTTCCTATAATCTTCATAAAACATATATATCCTCTTTATTAATGGACCAACCCAAATGCATCATATTCAATGTATAGAATCATATATCATCCCATTCATTATCAAAAAATATTTCAGTTACATTTATAGAATATTTGGCTCACTCATCTTTATCTAAATTTATCTTAAATCAAAGAATATTTGTGCCATTTTAAAAAATTATGTAGATATACTACATATTCACACTAATATCATAATTTTGATCACAAATATGTAATTTTAAAAATTCTCATTTGAAATTTATAAACACCCAGAACTGATCTTCTCCATATTGTAACACAATTATCCTTCTTAAACCATGACTGGATTGTATCTATTAAAAAAATCATGATGTATTTAACATGTTGAACATATATAACATCATACCATAATGAATATATAATGACCCCATAACCACAAAGTGTACCCCTCCTCATCCGAAAATGGTAGAAGAGATATAGGGACCCCCAATTTCTACCTCCAGTAGGCCTCAGTTTGGTGACTAGCACCGAGGGTTTAATAAACAGGAAGATGGGAGGCATTACCTTTGAAGAGAAACACATGAAGAAGAGAGAGATAATACATACACCAACCAAATGTTTCTCATAGTAAAATATAAAGAAAACCAAGTACAAAAATATAATTTCATTTGAGAACTACTACAATTGGAAGGAAAAAATGCAAGTACAAAAAGAAGGTAAAGAAGATAATGACTAGGAATCCCAAATAGCACCTACAACCCACAAGCTACTTGTAACCAACCTGATATGAAACCTTCTTCAAATGACCTGAAAAATAATTTATATATACATATCGTGAGAATAATAGTATACTCAATAGAATTATCCCTAGATCCTCTCGTGAAAAATTAAAAAAGCATGCTAAAGGACAGTGAACAACAATTGAAACTATCTCTTAACCTAAACAGTTACACTGAGTTCCTAGCCTCACCATGTGAACTCTCACAATGTATCACATACAAGATAATATAATATAATAAAGAAAATAAAAAATGCCCCTCTACCACTTCCCCAATGTTTTTCCAATCTTCCCCAACATCGCACTTCCTGAGAATCTCTCTCAAAAAAGTATTGCTTATAGACACCTGTGTTTAGAACCACAACATGCACCCTGCGCAACAAACACCTTGTGCAACACATACCGCCACATCCACAAATAAAAAAGTAACCAGGTAGTATTCCGAATCCTCCACAACCCCATACAATGTGTAATATACATCATTTATTATACCTTAATCCATTACATCCCATACACCGCGTAAGGATCCTCCTGCAATCACATCCCATACACACTATTCAAATAATATCCCTTAGAAAACTATATCCAGAATACATGTGTGAAAAATAACCAAAATTCATTACATACCACAATATATATATATTGGTAAAACTAAACACTATGCATTCCAGCACAAATAACTACCAAGATAAGATAGTAGGGAAAAATGGGGTAGTTATCCATCCATCCACCCACCAGGATGTTGGGGAAAACACCCCAGGGGATCAGAATAACTAGTGTGTATCTTTCCTTAACCAAATGGATGGAGTTGTGTATAGAAACAAAAAATTTACATGATATAATATAGCTCAAAACTATATTATGGGCATAACCCTGTCTTAGACTCAACTACACTTAACGTCTCTCAGACTCTGGGCTACGACTACTAAGACTAGGTATCCTATAAGCACACAATCATTTAAAAAGCTACATGAAATTATCTTATACCTTTTCACTAGTTACACATTATGTTAAATAATTATTAACCATTAATTAACCATTATCATTTCTACATAACATCACATTACCTAAAAGATACATTCCATCTAGGAATAAGAAATCTGAGATGACATCTTCTTAGGATTATAACCTCAGCATTGCATCCTAACAAGATCCACCCCCATGGGTTATAAATTTATTCATTTATTTAAAAATCGTTAACACTTTCCATATTTCCAGTTATTCTAGAAAAACATTCTAACTAACCAAACATAAGGGGCTCAATTAGATGAGTATTTGAACTATGTATTGAGTCATCACCACCTAAAGTGGTAGCATAGACTCATCCAACCATTAGAATCTAAACATAAAAAGAACATGGAATAGTCCAAATATCTTTTCCTCTACTGGAATAAGAGTACCCAAAAGAATCTACCTCAAGAAGTAGGGAAAGGATAATAGATAAACAAAAAACATAATCAAATGAGAATCAATCTTTCATATCAACGGGTAAGCCCGACTTCAACCCGTTCCACCATATTCGGTGCCCTCCTCGACACAACATGCATAAACCGAAGCATCTGTCCACTCTAGGTGTCATATTATTCCACAAAAATGTTCCTCCCTAACCTATATACCACAACAACACTCCAGGCTCATCCATCTCAGTCTGACATCACATCCGGGCCTCCCTTCCACCCCAACCACAACATACATCCTAGATCATCCATAGAACAACCTGAAACAAACAAACATATCAACCACTTTTCCTTAAATAAAGGAATTCATCCTTTACACACATCGATCTCTCATGGCTTCTAATCATAATTCACATTGCCTTTACAATGAATGAAAAAACGCATACCATGTATATGTATTATCTTTTATAACAGAATTGGTTCTTATTTAATCTTGTATTGGTTGATTCATTATTCAATGTTTCCATCTATGGAAACCTAAGCATCATGATATCATATGATAACAAAAATTAATTAAACAATTAGTTTAATATGCATATCTACATAAGTATGATTATCATAAAATTGCAACCGCAACAACCATATTCATTAAAAAATGCCTCTTAAATTTCATTTTCCAATTAATTATCAATTAATTCTAGCTTTACATTCTTTTCCAATTTTCCTCAAGAACAGTATGCTAAAACAATAAAGGAATACATATCAAAATATCTAGAAAAATCAAGTGGAAAACAATTATCAAATCCGGAAAAAAACTTCTAAAAGAGATCTATATCAATTCTTTAGGCTAGTTCAAGTGTTTAATTAGGTAAATTCTATTACGATCCATGTTTTTAATCCAAGATAACATTATGATTTCATATAATTAAATAGAGAACAAAAAAATATAATACCTTAAAAGGTCACCGATGTTCTTCACATGAGAACAGACCTCACAACATATCATTAATCACCTATCCTGTAATAACTTCATCCAACTAAGGACACCGCAACACCACTGCACCAACAAGAATCGAAGGAAACCCTATTTAAACCATGTGTAGGAAACTTTCATAGAAAGGCGATAATATACAAGAGGAAATGAGATCCAAACTAACAAAAACCTCTAGAAAATTGGGGAAAACACACCTTAAATCAAGTCGGGTCACCACAGATCGAAGATGGAAGACCGAGATCGATTCCCATCGAAGGGACCTCTAAAATGCCGAAGAGGAGACTGTTGGGTCACATGGGATGAGAGGGAAGGATGAAGTATCCATATGGTTTGACAAACTGAGTGGTCATAAAAACACTAAAATCATTACAATATCTGAGGATTACATGACATGTAATCCCTTTTGACATCGTGTAATTCTTCGAGGAATGTTTCGACCGAAAAAATCATCACCTTTTCATTTTATTTTCCAGACCTCCAGATATTACACAATGTAAATCCCACTTTCACATCGTGATATTCTTCTACATAGTATGAGACCGACATTCATGCTATGAAAGTTCCATGCTCCCAATTCTTAGTAGCCAAACTCCTCAAATCTTTATCCAAGCCTTCTTCAAGCTCTGCAAGACTCGGTAACACACAAAGGGTCAATCTATGGGGATCCATGAACATACATTATATACATATCAAAACATTATCATCCTAGAGAATCAAAAACCAACTTAGAGAGAAAACTGAAAAGGGGTTGTCCGAACAACCACCCCGTGAGATACCTCTCAAGGTTTTCACCACTAATGGTGCTCAAATTCTTCTTAAAAAATGAAACAATGGAAAAAATGCAACCTGCTCTGAATCACTCTCCCTTGGAGGAAACCTCTCAAAAGAGAGGAATCCACAAAAAGCACCAAGAGAAAGCTATATCATAAACAGAAAAGGTCTACAACCAAAAAATGAATAGCATTACAAGAGAAGAGATAAACATGAAAGATATCTGGTTACTAAGCTCATATTTACGAATCACATTCCCAGGTACTCTCCTCCACTCTACAATTCAAAAAAAGACAAGAACCAAAGGGGTAGCAGGCCTATGAAGCACCTCCTCCTGGTAGCCCTGGATCTTTATAGGTTTTTCCTTAATGGTTGCATCACCAAAAAAATCGATCTCACCCCAATTAATGATGTGAGATTCGTCATGAAGATAATGTAAGACCTTTGAAATTTGAAAAACATTATGTATATAGACCATCTATTGGGGAAGTTCTATTCGATAGGCCATGACCCCAATATGAGCCAACTCCTCAAAAGTTCAAAAAAAAAACAAAGGGGCAAGATTACTCCCATTACCAAACCTACACTTCCCACGTTGGGGAACCACCTCCAAAAAAAACATGATCCCCAAAATCGAACTCCATATGTATCCTCTAATGATCTACATATGATTTCTTATGACCCTACACCGCTTTCAACCTCTCACAAATCACCTGAAACTTCTTTGTCATGTTATGTACCAATTTCGGCCTAAGAATTGCTAACTCTCCAACCCAATCCCAGCAAAATAGAGAATAGAAAGGTCATTCATACAAGGCTTTATATAGAACTATACCAATGGCAGAGTGAATTTTTTTGTATGTGAACTCTACCAAGGAAAATTTCCTCATACACAAACCTCTAAAATCAAAGAAACAATAGTGAAACATGAATTCAAGAGTCTAGATGGTATGATCTATCTAAATATCCATTTACATATGAAAATATGTTAGAAAGAATAGCTGAGAATCAAAATTTTATTGGAGACCTTTTCACACCCTGGAGTTAAAATGAGGATCTCGGTCATAAATTTCCATTCTTGGGACTCTATGGAGTCTCACCACCTCCTCTAGATATTTCCATGACAAAACCTCCACTGAGCTCAACTCCTTATATTCTATAAAGTTGTTTGATTTTTTTCAAAAAAAACATTACCATGCATATAACATCATAGTCTAACTAAGATCAAGGTAAACTGGAAACAAAGTCCATAGAGATATCCTCACACTTCCATTGAGGAATATCTAATGGCTGGAGAAAATCACTATGAAGACGGTACTCAAACTTCACCTTCTGGTAGAACAAAAATCAAGACACAAACTATGTAACCGTAGGATTCAACTCAGACCATAAAAACTGACTCCTCAAGGCTCGATATGTATTTGTCACGCCCGGATGTACCACTGAGGGTGAACTGTGGAACTCTCTGGGAACCATATTATGCATCTCCAAAGGAATAGAAATCATACCGTAAAACAACACCCAGTGTTGTTCATCCTCAGACCAGCCATCAGGGGCCTCACCACAAACAAATCAGTCTCTCCAAACCTCCACCTCAAGGTCCCCCAACTGGGGCTCTTCTACCCATAACACTATAGATGACTACACCATCATATAGAAAAAGAATCCTATACCCCCAACTTCCCCCATTTATAGATGTAATGCTAAATGTTCACCCATTACCCTCTAGTAATCACAAGTAACTTCCTTCTTATTGCATCAAACACAAAATTTCCTTTTCCAGGTGTATAAAAAAAATCCAAAAGTCATAATCCTATAAGAACTATTTCCATCGATGCTAATTCATGTTCAAGTCACACTGTTAGAAAATGTACCTCATGAACTTTTAATCGGTGAATACCATAAAATTCTCACCGATGAGCTAATGTCTCCACATATTTATGGAAAACAGCACCACTACCAAATCAAGATCATGGTGGGCATAGTTACATTCATGGGGATTTAACTACTCAGACCACTAAGAAATGATCAATATCTACAGAATCAGAACACATCCCAAATCAAGATTCTAATAATTACAAAAAAACCTCAAATTTAACTCCTTCTATTATTAGAAAATGAATTGGATCACTGACTAGCTTCTCCTTCAAATACTCAAAAACTTTTTGACACTGATCAGTATACAAGAACGCCTGATCCTTTCTAGTCAACACTTTCAAAGGATTCACAACCTAAGATAAATCATCTATGAACCTCTGATAACATCCTGGATGAACAAGGAAGCACTGCAACTTTGACACTTTTCTGGGGGATACCCAATAAACTAATGCTTCTATTTTTTATGGATCCATAACTACTACCTACTAGGACAAAACATTCCCCATGAAACAGAATTCTTTAGCCCAAAACTCACACTTTTAAAACATCCCAAACAACATATCATGTCTATGAACTCCCAAGATAATGCACATATTCCCTGTATAATCCTCCTCATATGTGGAGTACAGAAGGATTTCGATGATTAAAGTCACCAAAAACATATCTAGGAACTCATGGAACATATTATTCATTAACCCCATGAACATAGCTGGATCATTTTTACAACAAATAGCATTAAAACAAACTCATGATTCCCATGATGATATCAATAAAATGGGCTCCATAATATCATCATCCTTCACTTCAATATGATGACAACCTAACCATAAATTGATCTTTGAGAATAGACTCACGCCCATTAGTTGATTTAATTATTCATTAATCTGTAGAAGGGGATAGAGTTTCTTCACTGTTACTTGGTTCAGGTGATGATAATCGATACATGATCACAAAATGTCATCGACCTTATTAACGAACAAAATAGGTGCACCCAATGGTCATACACTTGGATAAACAAAACCACACCATTTTAGACGATTAATCTATATATGGAGCTCTCATTGATTAGAAGGTTCGATCATATACTAAGGCAGTGAGATTAGATACATGTATGACTGTAGTTCAATATTGAACTCAATCTCTCATCGAGGGGGTGACACTATAACCTTATATGGAAATACATCAAGGTACTCTTCTACGAATCTGGGAAACACCAACTGCTGAACCTCCTAAAAACTTAGCATCATCCCAACCATCATGGATGTAAAAGACCGAACATGTATTTGACCCATCCAAGGGTCTCACTTGCCAAAAAAAATTGCTGGATCTCCATCAGCATCAAATAATTCAACCAAGCTCTTGAAGAAAAACAAAATATCCTACACTTAATACCAACAATATATGTAGAGGATGATGTAATATTTTTTATTTGTAAAAATTGGATATCTCCCCAATAGTGGTTCTTCCCCAACATTGGCTCATAGTATCTACATAATTCAATCAAGTCAAATCTAACTCTAACTAGTGTAGTCAACTCTAAGGGAATTGGAATCTTCTCTACCAAAAGTAACAGTGCATGGACAAGGGAAGGTGATATGGTGCATTTAATCTCACCTGGGCCGAACAAAGCATGAACATAAGTATAAAAAAAAGGAATCTCAAATGATATTTGGCTCACCAGGACCTAGAAATGCTAAAGAATGATGCTGACAACAGAATTTTCCATGAAATATCTGACCCTAATGATGACCACCTCTATATATGGGATTTACTCTCTGTAGACAAGGAGCTTCTCAAGGTTGTTCTATTCCTTCCAATATTCTCTCTGATGATCCAAAACTGGAGCAATTGGCTGCTGCTGCCTCAACTAGAACTACCTCAATAGAGGAACCTGAAGCATAACAACTAGTGCATGTTGACTACTTAGAAATTTCGGTCACTCTCATAACTTATGACCTAAACCTCCATAAGAAAAATATGTATCTGATTCCTTAGAATAGGACAGAGAGACACCACCCCTAGAGAAACGAGACATTGAGGTATATGACCTACTCCTTGCTGATCAGAAGTTATTCTACCCTAACAACTGGGAAACCTAGACCATAGCTCTACTTCATGAGGAGACTTGATGAATCCCCTCTTAAGATGATTAGATTCTTTAAAATATCCCCTCGATGTTCTATTCTCTCATTAGAACCTTAAGATTCATCTCCAGAATAAATGGGGTGACTTGTCACTAGATATCTAGATGAAAAGCCTCCTTGAAATACCTTTTCCTGGACTTCTAATCTATAAATAGGTCTGAAGTATATCAAAAAAGCCACCTGAAATGGATCCCGAACTCTCAAACACTAGAGCTCCCCTCCTGTAGGGTAAACGGATCCTAGATACTGGTCTCCTTCATGGATGAAGAAAGAAAATCAGCTCTGAACTAGCCTTATAACTCCTTATAGGAGACTAATGACTCCATGTGATCTATGAGGAACAAGAACCACCACTCCCAACCTACATCAGACAACATTATCGAATCAAACAACACCCAGTTGTCCTTTTGAGAATGGATCTAACTGATGCTATCTCAACATCCTACAACTTGTATTCTATCACTACTTAGAAAATAGATCTCTTATACCTATATATAAACCAGTTTTGAAACTCTCGGGGAGTCCCCATCCAAGTTTAATTGTCATCATCCTCTACGTTGTGGCGATCTGCTCGTGCAAATTGTTGAACATATTCTGTGAAAACCTGATGAGGATGTGAACCTAGATCCATAACTGCAAAAGAATAAACAATTAGAGATTCTAAAACTATAATATGTAAGATATTAACACTAACCAATTTTTTTCTTTTATTCATTTTAGGTAAACCTATCCCAAGGTCCACACATTCAAACACGAGTGAAAAGAAGAATGATGCATGATCCTTTCCAAAGTCACTACACTACAACTAGATTCCGTTTATTTAATAGCCACTATAAGCATAAAGGTTCATGAATCAGATCATAGGGGGGCCTAAATTCCCATGTCTTAGCTAGTCTCCCGTGTTTATAGTGCTTGATAAACTTAACTAACAATATTTTCCTACCTACCCATCCAACCTCACATGTACCTAACTCCAAACTCCATCAAATCCATAAACCTAATATTTGATACCACTATGTCAAGACCCCCTCCCCAAAAAGTGTACCCCCTATTTAGGAAATGGGAGAAGAGAGATAGTGACCCCCTAAGTCCTGCCTCAAGTTGGTCCCGTGTTGGTGACTAGCACCGTGGGTTTAATAAAAGTGAATATGAGAGGCATTAGTTTCTAAAATAAACACATGTAGAAGAGAGAGATCATATAGAAACCAAAAAAATCATTCTTAGACGAAAATATAAATAAATTCAAGTACACAAATTTAATTTCAAGTACGAACTACTAAAATTGGTAGAAAAAACTACAAGTTACAAAACAAGGTAAATATGGAAGCGACCACAAAGCCCAAACATATCCTATAACCCAGAAGTAAGTACTAACCTGATTGATCTCCAATCTTCTCCAACTGGCCGTAAAACTAGTTTATATATACTTAGTGTGAATATAACTATATACTAAGAAGGATCCCCTTGGATCCTTTTATGAAAATGTAAGAAATCATGATAAAACACAATGAATAAAACCTGAAACTAACTCATCACGTAGACAAGTATACTATGTTCCAAGCCTCAACATGGACATTATCACTATGTATCATATAAAAAAGAATATAATATAGTAAATAATTTCAAGGGTACGTCACTATCAATTCCCCACTAGTTTTACACTATGCCCGAACATCGCAAGTCCTGAGAATCTCTCTCTAAAAGGCTATCACACAGACACATGGGTGAAGCACCACAACATGGAACACATGCAACACACACCACCACATCCACATATACAAAAGTAACCTCATAGTTTCAGGGTGCTGACATAGCCCACATAATGTGTATCATACATCGTGTATTATACCTTAAGCCATTGCATCCCATACACCGAGTTAGGATCTTCAATCCATCATAGCCTACACATGTTATCCCTATAGTAGCTCAAAGGAAACTATATCCAGAATATATGTGTTCGAAATAACCCCAACACATTATAACCCTCTACACATATATATTTGGAAAAATAACCATCGTGCATACCATCATAAGTAACTACCAAGAGAAGAGAGTGGGATCAAATGGGATAGTCAACCATCCATCCTACCACTGGGATGTTGGGGAAAACACCCCAAGGGCTCAAAATAACTAGGGTGTTGGATTCCCTAAACGAAATAGTGGATTATTGTTTAGAAACACAAAATTTACCTGATATAATATAGCTTACAACCATACTATGGGAATAACCTAGTTTTATATTAAACTGGAACTAACGTCTGTCAGGCTCTAGGCCACCACTATTATAACCCGATAACCTATAAGCACATAGACATTTAAAGTACTAAATTACAATATATTATTCATTTTCATCAATTACACTTTACACTAATTAATTATTAACCATTAACTAACCATTATTATTTCCACGTCATTTCACATTACCAAAAAGTTATATTCCCTCAAGTAATAAGAAAACTGTGTCTACACCTTCTTAGGATTATAACCTTATCATTTCATCCTATCATGATCTATCCTTATGAGTTAAATATTTATTCATTTATTTAACAATCATTACGAATTTCCATATTTCCATGTATTGTAGAAAAATATTCTATTCTACCAAACACAAGGGTCTCAACATGGTGAGTAGATGAGGTAACCATCGACTCATCTCCATCTCAAGCTGAAGCATAGACTCATCCAACTATGATAAGCTAAACACGGAAAACACCTGTCATAATCCACACATATTCACCTCTCCTGGAAGGAGAGTATCCAAAACCATCTACCTCAAGCAATGAGGGAATGATAACAAATAAAAATACAAAAAAATAACACAAGCATCCAACTTTCATATCAACGGGTAGTTCCAGCTTCTACCCCTCCCATCATCTCAGTGTACTCCTTGAAACTATGCGCATAAACAGATTCATCTCGCCATAGTGGGCATCAAATACTGCCACAAAAATGGGACCCCTTACCTACGTACCACAAAATCCCTCCAAGATCAGCCATCATAGGCTCACGTCACATCTAAGCCTTTGTACCCCCAAAACAACAAAATCCCTTTCAGAACAGCCATAACAGAATATTTATGTAACAATAATAGAAACCAGGATCTTGGACCCAAATAAATGAATTAATCCTTCAAATACAACGAGCTCTTACAGCTCAAAAGCATAACCCAGTTGTCCCTTACAAGAAAGCAAGAAACTCTTACCCTAAAAAGGCATTATCTTTTATCACCCAACTAGTTCTTATTCCATATTGAATTGACCGATTCATTATTCATAGGTTCCAACTTTTGAAAACCTAAGAAAAAATCTATTACAAGCTAAAAAAATTAATTAAACAATTAATTTAACATGACATTAATTATTTTATCAATAAATATATACATGATTTAGGTTTATTAACCTCTTCAATAAAATATGAATATCTACATTAATTTGATTATCACCAAATCGCAATAACAATAACTAGATTAATTTAAGCATGCCTCTAAAATTCATATAGGCAATTAATTATAAATTAATTATGGATTTATAACTAATACCTATTTCTATCAAGAACAACATGTTAATCCAATAAAGGCATAGATATAAAACAATCTAGAAAATCACAAGGCAAATATTTGTCAAGGTAAAAATAACAACATCATCAAGAGATCAATATTAATTCTTCAATCTAGTTTAATAATTTAATTAGGTCAATTCCATTGTGATACAAGAGGATAAGACATTATAACTCTATGATTTCACATAACTAAATAGATATTCCATGAATCCCATACATCAAAAGGTCACTGATGTTATTCAATTGAGAGTGGACCACACAAAAATCTCCAATAACCTATCCCATAAGAACTAATTCCAATCGAAGACACCATAACACCACCGCATGAACAACAACAGAGAGAAACCTCATTAGAACCATATGTAAGAAACCACCATAACATGAATTGATGATAATAGATGAAATAAGATCAAAACTAGGAGAAATAGATAGATACAGTGAAAAAACACACCTCAAATAATATTGGATCACCACAAATCAAAGATGGAAGCCTGAGATCGATTCCTATTAGAGGGATCTCTAAAACGCTAAATAGGGTACTGACAGGTGGCATGTGAAGAAGGGGAGTGAAGTAGAATCCATAGAGGTTTGACAACCTGAGCAGATAGAAAATAAATAAAAACATTACAATGTCGGGGGATTACATGATGTGTAGTCCCCTTTCATATCATGTAATCCCTTGAGGTCCGTTTCTATGAAAAAAATCATAACCTTTTGATTTTGGTTTATTTTTAAAACCCAAAAATATTACAAGACGTCAATCCCACTTTCACATCGTGATTTTTTTACATATTGTGTAAACCAATTTCACACCGTGAAAGTTACCTACTCCAAATTCTCAGCATTTATACTCCTCCAAACAACATCCATGCCTCCTATGAGCTCTATAATCCTTAGGAAAATGAAAATGTTCAATTTACATGTATTCACGACCTTATATAATATATCACTGGTTTGTAACATATTGAAACATTTTTATTAATTTTTCATAAATATCATATTTCTCTAAGACGTATTAGTTACACATGAATATGGACTTTACAAAGGGTTATCCCTACTTTGATGATGCTTACACACCGTTGAAAATGATATCAACACCAAATTAGAATCATGCTTATATAGATTGATCCTTTATCATTTTATGCTTTCACAACTTCCCATGATAGTTATGAAGACACAATTAATGGTTAAATATAAAACACATTCCTTAAATGATTCTTATTCATTTTGAGATAATGGATATGTAAGGATTGATTCATTCATACATTGAGGATCCCTGTAGTTACAGAACGCCTCATCCTTACAAACTTTATTATTTGTTATTTATATAGTGGATTTTAGGTTTACACATATCTATATGATTGTAAAAAGAGGAATAATGATGGTTACAGATACAATAGATGATTCTTATTCATAAATCAGAATATTTCAAATGATTTGTTTGAAGTGAAAAATTAGTAATATACACATATTTTACCCTTCATGTCAATGGATACACAATAATAGATTGATGCATACTTAGATCCCAAATAACTAAGAATATTCCTATATAAAATTTAAGATGTATCCAAATTTCTACTTTATATTCCACAATATAGATTTTTATTTAGGGATCTTATGTCCCCTTTAGAACTTCTAAATCCATCATCAATCACTTCAAAAACACCAGTTAGAATTAATAATATATTCTAAAATGATTAAAAACTATTACTAAGATCACATGTAGTATATAAACTCCTCTTTGAGTTCATTAAGGTAGATCCACACATTTTAAAACTTTATATCTGATATCATTCACTCATATAACCATACTATTGATATTTATATTTTTTATTCAATATTCAATTGGAGAAACATACTTGGATTATTTCTCCAACTAAACAAATACCTATCCCTACATCAATAAAATGTTATCAATATCCCCAGGTATCCAGACTCTCACTCACTAATCAAGTATCACATTATAGTAATATATAGTGTTGTTACTTTTTACTAACATAATAAAAAAATGCTTCAACCTTCTTATGCTATAGGGTTGCATACAAAATAGTCATATCTTACAAAATATCATTTCCATCCATTGAAAACCTATATAAAATATCCAATATAATATATCTCTACTTCATTAAACATTGCTCATGGGAACATAAATGATTTTCTTATAATGGGGGGATTCTCAATCCACCACACAAATTCAATATAATTATAAGGACATAACATCAATAATACATTTACAAAAAAATATAATAATTATTTCACTAATCCACCTTCATACTTAAAAATTTATCCTAAGGATCCAAACATAAAAGAAAACAATATATTACATAAATTTATCAATGTGAATTTGTGATTTTGACTACTTTAATTGAATGTGGAACACCTGGATATGTTTGGGTTCACTGATATATTTTTGGTAGTTAATTGAGTGATACAAATTCCATATCAAGATGATTGTTTCTTATGGTTTGATTCTATATGAGATGAAAGTAAAAGAATAAAAAATAATTTACCTTAACCACCAATGAATATGAATATGTGGCTAATATAAGTGATTTCAATCAAATGATAAAAAATAAAGAGGAACATAATAATTTTAGTGTGAATATTAGAAGGCCTTTTAATATTTCACTTGTTAATCAAAGTGTTATATGAGTTTCCGAAAATTATATCCAGCCCCCGATATCCCTAAAAAATGTTATGGGGTTTCAATTCATCAATTATAGGGTTTCCATTAGTGATATAAAATTGAAATACATTCCTTTTAAAACCATATTTCTTATACATTCAGGATGGAAAGAAGAAAATATAGACATGAGACTATTGATATAAATGAATTTTCATCACTTTTCAATATATTATTAAATTTTTTGAAATATCCCACACATATTTTTGGATCATGGTTTCAAATGAATAGAAGAGGTTGAAAATTCTTATATAATAATATGACGATTCTCTTTATTTTACTAGAATCTAGTCACTTCTTTTACAGTGTAAATAAGGATAAACATGAAATGATGTGTTCCCTTATTGAGGGGGGATTTTATCACTTGGAAATAATTATTCTTGTCACTAAGAGATTATGTTTTCTTAAAAATAGTTCTATAACCTATGGTGTGGTATACAATGTTTTTCACAAGAACAACGTCATTATTTGGTGTCCCTTTAAATAGAAATTGTTTTTTAGGAAAGCATTTCACGAGGTTGAAAACATATAAAAATAGAGAGATTAAATTTTACCTATAATTAAGGAAAATTTTGTTTATTTCAACAACTATGTGTTTTAATGTTTGAGAATTTTTCTGAAGTGTTTTTTTGATGTTTGAAAATATATTATGATGTTGTACAAAGTATCTATGAATTTTTTAAAATTTATGGTATTTGTATTTTGAGGTTCGAAATATGTATCATACATTGATATCAATTTTATAGTCCTATAGGATCTATATAAGACTCATTGATATTTTTATAAGGGTTATCAAAACAAGATATGAGTCATTTAAGACTTATGCATGAGTCTTTTAATATTTTCATAAGTGTGACTTGAATATGAGTCATTTAGGATCAATGTAAGAGTGAATTTTATATGATTCCTTAAAGAAATATCTATGCAAAACTTTTATTTGATTCATCCATGATCTATGTAAGCATCACTTAACTCTGTATAAGAGTTGTTTTAGACATTTTACAATTCATTTAATGCTATGTAAGGATCATCAATATCAATGTATGGATAAATTCCTTCATAAAAATATTGAGGACCAAAATAAATTTTTCAATAAAATATTAGAAGGAATATTCTAATGAAAACAAATTATATATTTCTTTACTTTTTGTTAATTCAAAATATAAATGGTTCGATCAAAATATGTGATTCAAGGATATTTTCTTTTTGATATTTAAGTATAAAAAATAGTATGAAATCTTAAGATGAAACACTAGTATAATTTCAATAAAAAATATGTTTTTTATTATAAATTAAAAAATAATATTAATAATTATTTCATTAATATTTATTCTTTTGTCTAGGTAATGTATGAAAAACCAATCTTTATTGGAATTTCCATCACGATATGGAAATATTATTAATTCATTTTACAAAGAATATATACATATAGAAATATAGAAAATGATTTTATTTTGAGATTGAGAACTCATAAATATGATACTGTACTATGAATTATATCATTTATAAGAAAAAGATAGATGAATAGGGAGAGATAAAATCATTCTTTATTTAAGATTACAAAATTTGATGAGGAAATATGATCATTTAAAATATTGATATATGCACTTTTTTCGAAGGATGGTGGAGAAACATTTCAAGCATGCATGATAATGTAATTGAAAATATCTTCCTAAAGAAAAATTCAGTTGTATTGACATTCATGAAGTCACTCTGACACTTTAATAGTAGTTAATTTATTCCATGAAGAGGATCTATTCATTAGATATGTGTTATTCAATGGAGGAATATAGATCTGATTTAATAATGTGTGAGGAGAGTGTATGAAGGATAGTGGTATAATGATTAATATTGTTACAATCACTATGAAAGACCAATGATACTCTATAAACGTAAATTATAAAATCTATATAAATCCAAGTAAGAGTAAAATATGTAAACATCCCCTGTATTTTAATCATTTTTATATTTGTGATTATCCGGGTATTAGAACAAGTCAAAAAACAAGAAAGTGGTAGACTCTCATATGGAGACTGAACTGTGTAAATCTATATGTGTTGAGTATTCATTTCTACTTTTTCATGTGAGGTGATGAAAAAGAAATGCAAATTTAAGTCCTATTTTTTCTATATATTTGAAAAATAACTAAATTATTTATAATTTTCATACTATAACATACAATCATTTGAATTTGGATGAATATTTTGATAGATGTTTCCAAAATTCAGTATTATTTTCATAGTTCAATAATTATTTCTATCTATATATTTTCATCTGAAATAATATTTTTAACAACTTTATATACTTCATTAAAAAATTACTAGACATCCCAAAATCATATTTAATATATATTAATTTTGAGACAATATCAATGATTGAGCATACATCTAGAATATAATGATTCCCCAAATGATTAAAAAAAATATAAAATTTAGATGATTGAAACTAATTATTTTAATTAGAACCTTCTATTTGTTGAATAAATAGTCAAAAGACCTCATGTTCCCATTTTTAAATTTTTTTTGATTAAAATGAAGAAATTTTATTGTTATTTATACAAGGAATCATAATCAATCTTTATATGAAATAATTCAATAGACACACTATACACTTAATTTATATCAAAACCATATAGATTGGTTTGATGATATATCCAACTATAATCATTTAATTAAATTCATTATTTTTATATGAATCTGATAACATTATTTTCTAAAAATAATATACATAAATTAATTTTCTAGAAGACTATCCCTAGAGCATGATAAAACAAATTATTATTCTTAGTCACATATTATATATTGATTAATAAAATTATAAAACTTATTTCAAACATATGTAAAAAATTAAATTAAATAGTTACAGTCATTACATATATTATTATAAATAATATTATGTTAGAAAATCAAATTAATAATAAAAAATAAATAAATAATAATAATTTAACCTCCAGTAATAAAAATATAAATCATTTATCTTATTTATTTTTTATGTTAATTTGTCATTAAGTGTTAGATAGCCAAGAATAAATACATGTGAAATAAAATAAGCATATTATGATAAAAGTTTAGTATAATAATGTAAATGAATATTTAGTTTTTTAGATAATATATGTTTAAAATTACGTTGATTGAAGGGAAATTTGTTTTGTAGTGCCGTATGATTTTTAAATATCTCTTCAGGTTTATAATATTAAAATAAGCCCCACAAATAGGATGCCTGTTTTTATTTTATTGAATAATAAATATAGAATATTAGTTCATTTGGAAGTTAGATTATATATATGATCAATATGAATATATATTAGTATTTCTTTCTCTATTAGTCTCAATGAGTAAACAAGTCTCAAATATATGTAAATGAATGATAGAATACTTCATGTAACTTTTAATACAAGTAGATCTAAAAAATCAATATAGGTCAATATTGACCATTTAATGAATTTCACTTTCCACAGATCATTTGTAAATTTCTTTTATCATTATTTAATTTATAATTATAAACTATGAGTGTTATTATTCAATTATAAAGATGAAATAATATTTAAAAATTATATGACACTATATATAATATTTCATAAAAATATTGATACTTATTTATTCACATTTTTAAACTTATAATCTAACAAAAATTAAATATTTATTTGGATTTTCAAAATAAGATTAGATTATATTATATCCCCCACACTAGAAAAGTATTTCCTTTTACCTTAAAAATATCTAAAAATAATTTAATTGACATAATATATAAAATCTGTGATTTATTTTTTATTTTAATTATTCTAAATTTATATGTTTCAAATGATTTCATAATTTAACTATCCAAATATAATATTATTTAAATAATAATACATAGGTCCCTAGTTTAGTTGTAAAGACTAGTATTTAATGCCCCACTATAGATTATGCCTTTTTTAGTATGAAATGTCACTTTTATTAATGATTTAAAAGCACTAATGATGTGTGAGTAATTTTTAACCATTGGTTTTTATTGACACTAAAATTGTGTTAACTAAGTAGGACTTTATCATTACTAGTTTTAGTGTTAATAAAAACTATATTAGGTATTACGGTTTTTCACTATATAAAAAACACATTACTATATACCTTATTCGAACATATACAATGTTTATATTGAAAAAATTGAAACGTTTTCATAAAGTAAAAAAATATTTATATTTCATCACTGGAATAAAAAACGAATTCACATTGACACATTCAAATACATTACAATCACATTTAAGATATATAATTATTTATAAATAGTTAGAATTTCCAAAAAAAATCTATATGAATTAAGGAAACTCATAGGAGATCATCTCGAGCGATTAACACAACCCCATAAAAATAAAGAGTGCACATGTTATAAAAAATAATTTTTATATTATTAATATTATATATACATATATGATGAATAAATAAAACATAAATAAACTACAAATCCTAATACATAAATAAACTATATTAGGAAGTATCACAACCATATGAGAATGATTTCTTTATTTTGAGTGTGTGACTCATGATTTGAACTAAAATATGTCACTATTAAACTAAATCCACACACATTCAATCATACCAACCAAACAACGTATCATATTAATGTGAGGTTAATTAATTTACGTAAAAAAATGAATTATGGTTTGTTTTTCTATTATATTATGATAATTAATGTGGGGTTTCAAGGTATTGAGTATGTTATGAACATTTTTGAACTAAAATATCACTTTTAAACTACATTATTTACTCATTCATATAAAATAACCTATACATTAGATTGAAATACAGTTATTTATTACATATCAATAATGAATTATAGATCAATTGCCTAATTTTTCATGAGAATTTGAGTTCATTTTCACAATTTTTATTATGTGATGGATGTTTTGAACTGAAATTTAACTTTTAAACTAGAAGCATGAATATTTAGTCTCACCAATGACATTATTTATTAAAATTACATAACGTTAACTCCTAGAATTTAAAAATGAATCGTTATTAATTTTTCAACATTATTATGAATCGTCGAGTGTCTTTACATTGTTTTTAGTATTTGGTTCATGTTTTTAACTAAAAATATTTTTTTAAAATGGAAACATGCACATTTAGTAATTTCAAATTCACTATGTGTTAAATTAATCCTTGGTTAATTAATTTAGGTTAAACCTGAACCACAGAACATTTTACTAATATTTCATGATAATATAAGCATGTTTTCATTATTTTTAATATGTAATAAAGTGTTAAAACAAAAATGTCACATTTAAATGAGAATAAAAAATTTCTGTAATACTAACAACAAAATGTATCAGATTAATGTGTGGTTAATTATTTGGGTTCCAAAATAATTTAGTGGTCATTATCCTACAATATCAATATATTTTAGCAAATTTTCATTGTTTTTAGCATGTGATATGTGTTTTGAACTGAATTGTGACTTTTATATAAAAAAACACTTTTATTTATATCGGCCACACTGCATATTAAACTGATCTAAATTTACTTCCTTTAAGTAAAAAATGAACCAACAATTATTTTCATATATTATCAAAAAAATAATGTTTTCGGAGTTTTTACTATGTGACATGAGTTTTGATCCAACAATTCATTTTTTTAATTTAAAACAGAAATGTTTAGTCATATTAGACATACCATTTATCATATTAATATGAGGATAACTAATGCAGATAAAAACTAATTCGTGAATACTTTATTATTGTATTGTTAAACAATTATAGTGTTTTAATTTTTTTGAGTATGTGACATGAATTTAAAACAAAAAAATACTTTTTAAAAAATCATACACTTTTAGTTAGTCCAACTACACCATATATTGGTTTTATGTATGGTTAATTATTAAGGGCTATAAATTAACAAAACACATTTTACTAAATTATCAAAATGATCAAATCCTATTTTATCATTTTTACTAGTTTGAAATATTTGTTGAAAAAAAAATATTTTTTCAATAGGTCAAACATATTTTAAACACATGGAACTATATTAAAAAGTAAGGGATAAATATATAATCTATAATAATAATGTGGACATAAAAATATGAAAAAAATATAAACTTTTCCGGTATGTTTATAATTTTAATATAAAAGTCTATAATAAAAAATATAAAACTAAAATTATAATAATAAAATAAGATCAGTAATTTTTAAAATTTTTAATTAACACACATTATATATATTTGTAATAGAGTCTCTAAACCAATTATATTTATAAGAGAATTAAAATTTCTTACTAGTCAATTATATCATCTAAAACCACTAAACCAGGAAGCTTGAGTTTATTTACATTTTAACATATATTTAATTCATATTAATTATCATTTATGATGATAATTAATATTAATAGGTGACTTTCTATTAAAAATATTATTTAGTGTGATGGTAATAGTTGATAAAAATAACCTGCTAGTTATTAATAATTTTAAAATATAATGATCAGTTTACCCCTTTTCAATAAATACTATTTTTAATTTTTTGAAGATTTAAATATTCTAGGTTTTAAGAAACGATTCTAATCATGTAGAAGTAAACTAAATGTCACCAATAATTTTAGGAAACCACCACTTCATGATATCTATAAACATTCTAAAACTATGTTTGTCTACCACTCGTTCTAAAAAATTATTTTCATCTATTTAATATATGGATTTCTAAAATTACTAATATTAATTTAAAATTATACATAAAAAGATAGATAATTTATATTATAAATGAAATTGTAATTACCTTTACAAATAAAAATTAAGGGATTATGGTTTAGTGTTGGGATATGATATCTTTCATAAATTTATAAATGTAATAACCTTAATCAATATGATTATTTAGTTTATAAACTGTAAAATTATTGATAAATATAAGTAAATTGATTTTTTGTTTTTATAGTGAAATATAAATTTATATGTCCTAATTCTTTTCCATTCATAAAATCCATAGGTTCTATGGGCACTATGATTATCCTCATTCACTGGTTTTAAACATAATTTAAAACCAACCTATCCAGAAAAAATGATTCTTAGAGCATAATATAAAAATTATAATTTGGTCTTAATTGTAAAATCATAAATTAAGTTTGATTGATATTTATAATAGATATATTGTGTGGGTGACTTGTTTGATATAATTTATTTGATAAAAAATAATTAGAGCATCCAAATTGATCACAATAATTATCCTCCGAGTCTTATAAAAGGAACAACTGATGGGAAAAAAATTAAAATATATTTTATATAATTAAAGTGTATATTTTTATCGAAGAATTACTTGTATTAATAAGAAATTGTTTCATGTTATTTTTTTCCAAACACCATGGATGCTTGATGTTCCCATACTAAAATATAATTTTTTTGTTAGTGATGCTTTTTATTTAAGTGAAATAAGGGCTATAGAATATTAGAAGTGTCTTTTTCCCCAATGCTCGTAATCTATGGATTCCCATAATTGGTGATTCAAAGGGGGTGACTTGTGTGCCACTTATCTGGTGTTATCTCATCCTCCCTTCTCCCCCTATTTCTAAACTTCCTAATTTTCATTTATAAAAGATGACACATCCTAATATTTTATCTATATAGAGGATAAATTATCAATGGAATATGATGTCATTCATAATTTAAAAAATGTTATACCCATAATTGATACAATTAATTTGTTTAATAAACTGTATAAATACTAGAAAATATAAGTAAATCATTTTTTATCTATGTTTTGATAGTGATAGATAATTATATATATCCTAATGATTTCACAATTAAATAAATCAATGGGTTTCATGTGCGACTTGGCTTCCCTCATTATATGGATTTAAAGGAAAATGAACAACACGCTATCATTAGAAAATGATTGTTAAAAAATTATATAAAACATATAATTTGAATCTTATTTCCAAAATATTTATCTAAGAGTGATAGAAATTTTATAAAAAACCTCATGTGTGGTATTTTTGGTTGATATCGTTTATTAGGTCCAAAAAAATATATCATTGAACTATCATAATTGATCACAATAAGTATCCATTGAGTCTTAAAAAAGTAATAAGTAAAGGAAAAAATGAAAAGGAATTTTATAAAATTAGACTATAGAGTTTTAAACATTCATTACTAGTATTAATAAGAGCCAATGTCATGCTATTTTCATTCCAAAAACCATGGATTCTTGATGTACTATTACTAAAATGTCATTATGATTTAGTGACATTTTTTTTATAGATGTAAAATGAGGACTGAATAATATGATCAGTGTCTTCTCTTCCACTCCCTCATGATAGGTATTATGTTTAGTGGTTATTAAATCGGGATGAATTGTGTGATACTTCTCTAGTGTTGTCTCCTACACCCTTCTATCCTTATTTATCCCCTTCCCACTTGTCATTTATAAAATACCTCCACTTCCTCCTTGTTGATCTCAAATATATGTTCCACACCCCACTCTAATTTTGTTTCCATCAGTAGGTGTCATTATTTATTGAATACCTTAATGGATATTCCTCTACACTGAATAAATTAAAACCATGTTTCCAACCCCATTTGGTACAATTTTCTATTTTTAGGGAGATCTGTGATATTTTAGTTAAGATTTTATGCACTCTTAGGAGCATTATCTACTTCTAGTTTCATCTTAATGGTATGGTCTTGATGGTGTTAGTTGTTTTTCTATGGTGTAGATGTGGGTGTTTAGTTGACGTGATAGTTGATCTAAATTAAGGTTATGTCTGTCCTATTTATGGTCTCTCTACCCAATTAATGCACTATTATACTTCAACTCTATTGGATATTCTTTCTCCTTCTAACTCTCCAGGTTCGATTTACAGTGATAGTATGAAGGAATCTCTGAGATTTTCTATTTGAGTATACAATAGTGTTAAATGAGTTGATCATATATTAGATTTGGTCATACCCTTTTCTTTATGCAATGATATTCATGATGGTCCACCACTATCAAACATGGTTTTTCTCCCCGATGTTTACGGTTCTTGGTTTGGTGATGGAAGATTTTTTTTCTAGTAGATCCTATCACTTATTAGGGTTCTAATGGATATGGTTGGTCATCATTTCAAAGGTATAGTTCATTTTATAGACCAAGCCCTCTCCCATATATACTCTTTACATTGGTATCCCTCACTCCTTTATCCATTGGTCTAGTATGGTTGTCTTTAATATGTTTTCAGATGTTGGATTAGAGTGATCGATGGTGTTCTAGGAGTATCCTATATAAGATGCACTTCTTCCTTTGGGTTACCACCGACACTACACTTCTTAGTGTCTTTCCCAACCATGCATTATAGGGTTAGTGTTATCGATGATGTAGTTAACCATTAGGATTTGGATATGAGTGTTACATTTGGGATATATTACACCAATGTGATACTGTGATTAGTGATGATGTTAATGATTTGAGTTAATATAGGGACATTTTAGTTATTGGGTGCACTTGTTTTTTGATATGGATTTTTTCTTGTGATGTTATTAGCTTCAATAACTTCCTCTGATAAGGATGAAAATAATTATTTATGGTGTGTTCGGATGGATTTATGTGTTGGTTTTGATGTAAAAATTGTTTGAGTGGATTAAGGCGGTTGATTTTATGATTTTCTTGATTTTTGATTTTGGATGCTTTTGAAATTGGAATTTAATATTAGTGACATTGAGAAGCTATTTTTCTTACTGTGTTTAAAAAAACCAAGTTCATAATTTCATTTAGTTTGAGTTGTTATTATAGGAAACATGACCCTAGTAAGCCCAAATCCTATGTATTCTACCATTATTTCTACATAAGTTATAACAAATAGTATGTAAGAGGATAAATTAGTTTAGTAGTCTTGTAAAACTAGATATACATGATTCTTAGATTAAATTAGAATACGAACGTTACAACATAATTATATTGAGAATATCAATACTACATATAGAAAATTCATTCATATAATTCAAAGTCAACTTCCTGGAATCCCAAATAGAATGAAAAAATAAGGTTGATTTCAAGTTCCTAGTAAAGGTTATGTTTAGCGAAAGCATTCATGAATCAATAAGAATAATCAATATAGAAGGTTAATAACTGAACAAACATTAAATATAATCAATAAACATAGAATCAAGTGTATCTATTGATAATATAACAACAAAAATATACAAGATAATAATCAATATGGAAAAGAAAATAACCAACCATACATTCCATTTAAATAACTTAACTGCATGAATTGATAAATCATAATCAATATGGAATGGAAAATAAAGGAAAACACATTACAATTAATAAATTATAAATAATTATATGCATACATATATAATTTAATAGTTAAAATATCATGGATAATAATAATAATTTAACTGAAGGAAATGTTTAACTATCAGACATCATGTTTCCCAGTCACATGATCCCTTTCAATCAAGATCTATTATCTAGAGATTTTAAAACATACTCAATGAAAACCAATTTAGATGAGGCTAGATGACTAATTCATCCCATGATATTACTTATATATAAATGGGCTTACATTAACCAATATCCAACCCATGTATTTCATGTCCAAATCATTCATCATCTGTCGAAAAATTAACTTAATTCATAAACGATATGCCTTGTCAAATATCTATATTGATTAAAGAATCCATATTTATCAATATTTCCTTATCTAAAATAATATATTTCAAGGTAAGAAAAATATGTAAAAATTGTATATGGTTTTATAAATAATCCTAACTATGAAAAATGAAATCGCTGTTTATGGAAATTTTATATTAAATGATCACACGAAAGTGAATAACTGATGGGGAAGTTAATGACTAAAAAAATGATTCAAGGAAGTGAATTTCAATTCAATATTTTACAAAACAATAATAATCCATACAATGGAATAATAAGGATTATATCAATACAACATTTACCCATTGGATAAAAAATAAGGGTTGTTTTCTTTGATGAAATAAAAATATCTTTAAAAACAATATTTAGGAAAAAATTCCTTTCATTTTGAAAATAAAATTTTAAAACACAAACCATTTTTAAAATACAATTTCTCAAAAATAAATTTTTTAAAAACCAAGAGTTTATATAATATTTTGAATTTTTTTAAGAAATATCTTTGTTTACTTGAAAATTATGCATCAAAGAATTGATGACGTGTAATTCCATACATGTCGTACAAGTTAAAAAGAGCATTCCATATTCATTCTGAAAGGGTTAGAAATGTTCCCTATTCAAAAAATGATAGGAATATTTCTTTTCAATAAATTTAGTAAAAAGAAAAAATGGGTAAAATTTTCTTCAATGAATAATTTTTATACATTTTAATAAGTCATTATTTTTGAAGAAAATATGTTTTCAACTAATGAGAGAAATAAAGTTGGGTTTTTATAAAAAATTATATAAATCATTTTAATTACAAATGAGTGAAAAAATGGAAATAATATATGAAATTAATCATAAATAATTAATGGATAATAAAATTATATGGATTATTAATCAATTTTGAAATAATTATCTTCAATGGATATTCATGTGTAAAACATTCTGAATAAAAAGATATTATGATGTAAACCCTTGAAATGATAATGACGTTGAAGAGAGAATAAACAAATGAATTTATTATGTTTATCAACTGTAATATAAATTAAAAATGTTTAAATACAAAAATAGATATTAAAATGTCCTTACACACATAGTCATATAATTTTTACAACACTGGGGATGTAATATAAGCCAATGAAAAGAAATTTAGTTTTAAAATTCTTTAACACCTTGTCACTCCTAAATCAAATCCCCATAGATGAAATAATTCAAATTAAAACACAAAATATCACTAATAATTAATTATTAATGAAATTAATAATAAAAGGGACAATATATACACAATATAAAACAATCTAGGATCATAACATTACAAATTTCCTCAAGGAAATGAAATTTTGATAAAATACATTACCTCATTCATTCCATAGTTTAATGTGAATTAACATAGTATATAATGGTTTATGTCATCTAAATAATGATAATCATGAAATAATTATCATATTTTTACAATAATTTTAATTATAAATGTAATAATGAATGATGGATAATAAAAATTAAGTATGTTACTATAATGAAGATGGTAGGTTGTACATACGAATGAGTAAAATTATGATTTTTCAATTATCATTATATAAAAGAGGTAAATATAATTTTACCTTTACATAATAATCCTAATAAGATATATACGATTTTTATAATTATATAAGTCTTACATGTGTTGTGGTGATGAAAAGATAGTCACATCACTTCGTGAAGGAGGTTGCCCACATATACATGAACGATGTTATCATCTTTACGTGAGTTAAATGGAAAAAAATAAAACGATATATATATATATATAATATATTTACATATTGATAAATATGTCATGAATATAATAAATATGTCATGTATATAACAAATAATCATTAAATTTATTGTTATCACCTTCCATGCGAAATGTTAGTTAAAGATGATTCACATCGCTTTATGAGGTAGTAGTCTGTTGTACACAGGAGTTGAGTTATCAAATATCTTGTGGAATGGGAGTTAAAATGATATATATGATATAGTTACTCCATATTTATTAATATGTTATAAATATCATATATATAATTTATATCCATCATCATTACCAGCCTTGAGAGGTGGAAATGGATAATCCAACATCATCGGTTCGTGAGGCTGTACTCTACTGTACGCACAAACGATGATTTTACAACGAATTTGATAGAAGTGTGTGTTGTTTTAGTTTGTAACCATAAAATAAAAACATCCAAATTCATTAGAGATTATGAGGTTATTATATAATCATGGTATAATAGTATTTGGAGGTGGAGAAGGAATAAAATAAAAGTGCATGTTGAAAAATGTTTCCTCATGTTTTGGTATCTTCAGGTTTGCACTAATGCCTTAATTGGTCGTATTTATTAAAAAATATGGCCTATAGGGTTATGAGTGAGAAGTTCGGTTGTGATTGTTTTGGTATTTTATGACCCAAATTGTATTGAGGGTGTGAAGTGGAGGGGATTGGAGGTTACCTTTTATAAGTTGGGGTGAGGATGCACTTAGTATTTTTTTAAAATAATTGAGTGCTCCCACATTTTTTTCATATGTAACAGGGTTATGAAATGAACTATTCAAAGAACATAGATGTGTAATGGTCTAAATATGGGAATAATAAAGTTTTTATACAAGTGTATAGGTTATTTTTATCTTTATCCTTTTAGTTTAACCCCTAAAAACCCATTTTTACCTTAACAAAGGTAATTAATTTTTACTACATTCTCTATTCATTTTGGTCAAAAAATTAGTTAAAATTATTAAAAATTAGAAATTATTCAGATAAAATATATAGAATAAAATTTTAAAAATTCATTTCATATATATAGTAATATTAAAATTAAAACTAAGTCTTACAGACTTGCTGAGAAATCAGGTATTTTAATGTGCAAATATTCAACAGTTTTCAAATTATTTATATCCAAATCAAATATATAATTTATTAAAATGACATTAATTGGATTAATATATTTATTATTGAATTATTATTACATTAAAAAAATGAAAAATATTATTTAACACTATTTATTATTTAGATGAAAAGATAGTTTTCAATTAAATTGTAACATTTTTCACTATTCATAAAAAATTAAACTTCTCAAAAAAATTTCAAAAATTCACACTATGATAATTTTTTTAAATTTCAAAAAGGAATTTAATTTTTTTAATAAATTTTACATGAGTGTTAAAAAATTAATTTTAAATAATATTCTCTAAACATGACGAAACTGTCTTTTAGGAAAATTCAGATTCATCAAAAATATTTATTTTTCTTTTAAATGATGATGATTATTATTTATAATCAATAAATAACTAATAAATGTGGTTAAAATTTATATTTTCATAATTTATTTTATCATATTCATACCCTCCATTCCAATGGCTAAGATATAACTATAATATTAATAAATAATATTAATAGTAAATTGTTTCTTGGTAAAACAAAGTCTTGTGTGTAACACAAGATATAAATGAAACATGTAGTTTTGTGTATCATAAGCTATCAAATAAAATAAATTTATAATAAAATAATTATATTTTAAATTATTTAGGTTTTATATTTTATTCTAAGATAGTTTTTTCATGTCACAGATGATATTGAATAAAATTTTATTCTTTTATAATTTTCAGGGTGTTACCTTCTCCCCACCTTAAATAAATTACATCCTCACTATTTAAACTTGATCTAATTAATAAATGGGTTTTCAATTTAAAATAAATATTTTGATCAAACAACAATATAAAATAGTTAATAAAACAATAAAATAATTATATAGTAAAATAAGTATGATGTTCTTCGGCAATAACACATAACAAAGTTTCTATGTTTGAGAAAAGTAGCGGCATGTGAAGATATGAACTTAGAGGAAAAGAATACAGATTTATAGAGATTAGTATCTCTCATTGACCACAACAAGGTGAATGATGAATTGAAATTCAATGTCCTTATAACCATAAATTTGTGATGATTTGAAAGATCCTATGATTCATCCGATACAAATTTAATAGGTTATAATTTTTTATTTAACTATCATTTTTATAATTTTTAGGAATTTATTTAATGTCTAAGATTATAAGGTAATATACTTACCTGATACATTAGTATTTCATAAATATGTATCCATTGGTTGTTCTTTGATCTCTTACTCTAAGAAATGAATATCCAAAAATGAATTTTATGCATGGGATAATTTAATTCACTTCTAATGGATCATACGATCCCTAAAATGGTGAGAGGTATTTCCATATTCATCCAAATATTCTAAAAAACAATATGGTTCATATATTAATATAAAAACATAAAATCTAATACAAATGGTTCATTATTTATATTTATTATTCAAATTGATTAATAGAAAATGATGACATGTTAACATGGATATTGCAATGGCTAGTAATAGATGATCAACCCTTATCGTCCTTTGGTCATTGGTTCAAGCCCCACCGCCTTCCTAGAGTTTATGGGTTGTCACCTGACATGTGTTTTGTCCTTTTTAAAAAACCATAATGATATAATTCCTATTACATTCCCATGAAATATGGAATTATGTAAATATGATTAACCATTAAATAATAGTTTTTATGGTTTTAAATAAAACCCATTATATTTTTTACGAAGTCAAATAATATGATTCGACTATTTTTTAAATTTCATGAATGATCATATTAACCCTAAATAATATCGGTAACATTAAACTTATATCCATAAATCTAAATTCATTATCCCTCAAATAATTTTCGACTAAAATATATAATTTCATAAATTTCTACAAAATCTTCTTTATATTGGTAGAATCTCATCACATAAAACATTAAAAGTGGTGTTTATGTCATTGAAATTATGATCAATATTGAACACATAAACCAATTATGGTATTCATAACATGTAAATTTATGAATACACACATGGCTCTAGAATATAATATGATCTATATATGATTCATAATTCTTATAAATAAATACCATTGGTAAAATATATTTACAAAAATACATAATCTATTTTATATCAACATAGGTGATTTATTGTTCTATGTTATATCCTAGGACATTCATTGTCATTTTCTATTCAAATAATTCATAATGGGTTGTAATTAAAATGTGATTTATCATATGAATATATTTTAAGAGTACCAAACAAAGTATCTAGTAAGGCCTATTATTATATAGTAGGTTACATTCATGTCAAGATACGAACCCCTTTATAAGTTATCACCCCCAGGTATATCTATTCTAGAAGCATGTCCACTTATAGTATCTAGATAGGGACGTATTTCCAAAAAATCACATAATCTCTACCTTACCAAACTTTATGAAGTTCTTCAGTACATATACTAAAATTCTATAATAGGGAAATGTTCCCTAATATTTTCTTAAATATAGTTTCCATGGTTTCTAATAAACTTACTCTCATACAAATTTTAGTGTCCGCAAACCAAGTAATCTCAGTGCTAGTGTATGCTACCATTAAATTATCATAAGATACCAGGAATCATCTCCCAAAGGACTGATCGGTTTAGTAGTCTTGATAAAATTGATACATACTTGAGTCTTACATAACATCTGAATAGAAAAATTATAACATTTTTTTCAAGAATATCATTATTCTATCTAGAATATTCTTCATTATCTTTCATAGTTACCTTTATGGAATCTTGGGGGATAAAAAAAATAATAGTGAGATCAAATTCCCAGTATGGGTTAAGTATAGAAGAAACATTCATGATTAAATAAGAACAATCAATATGGAAAAGAATAACTAGAAATTTTTTTCCATTTTAATAAATAAATATTTAATGTTAATTTAGAGATAATATAAATGAAAAAATATTCTGGATAATAATTAATATGGATGGGAAAATGACTGATAAAACATTCCACTAAAATGAATTTTCTGTTTGAACAGATAATGCATAGTAAATATGTAAAGGTGAATAACTGAAAACCCATGGAATTTAACAATAATTTATAGTTAAATGAACCTATAGATAATTTCATAGTGAAAATATCTTAGATAATAATAATTATTGAAATGAAACAAATTCTTAATTACCAGAAATCATGTTTCCGAGTCACATGATACCTTTAACGTCAAGATATATCCTCTAGATAGTTTCAAACATATTGGGTGAAAACCCATTTAGCTGAAGATATATAAGTAATTCATCACATGATACTAACAATGCTTCAAGTGGATTATATTAAATAGATCATAACCTATTTATTTCATTTCAAAATAATTCCTCATACATCAAATTATCGATTTAATTCATAAACAATGTCAGTTATCGAATAGCTATATTGTATAAAGGATTCATATTTATCAATACTTCCCCAGTTTATCAAAAAACATTCAAAGTAAAAATCCTATTTAAAAATGGTAGCATGTTAGTAAAAAATAATATCCATGATAAATTATGTGGATATATGGTGGAAATTTAATGTTCAATGATCATTGGAAAGTGAATAACTCAAGCAGATGTTAATGAATAAGGAAATTATTCAAGTAAGTGAATGTCAATACTCTCCTAGGCCAAAATAATAATTATTTATCCAGATGAAAAATAAGGATGGAATCAATACAACATATATCCATTTAATTGGGAAATATAGGATTTTTTATGAAGTAAAAATATCATTAATAATATTCTTAAGGAAAATATACTTTTCATTTTGAAAATAAACATTAAAAAAACATTTGGAAAATCATTTTCATTGAAAATAAATATTTTTAAAACTATTATTTTATAGAATATTAATAAAATCATTTTATTTAATATTATACTTTTAATATTTCAGTATAAGCTTCAATGAATTTACAGAGGGTAATCTCACACATGCTGTACAAGGTAAAAATAACATTCCATTTTCATCATAAAAAGGATATAAAGGTGATTTTATTTTCATGATGACAATAATATTTCATTCAATAAATTTATTAAAAATCCATAATTGGAAAATTTTATTTAATAAATAATTTTTAAATTTATAGAAATAGTTTTTCAAAATTTTTAGAAAAAGTGGGTTTGGATGAAAACATGTTTTCAATGAAGAGAGAAATGAAGTCAGCTTTCCATAAATAAAAATCTAAATAATTTTATGTACTAAATAGTGGAAACATGGTACTATTACTTGAAAATTTTCCTGAGTAAATAGAGGTGAACAAAATGAATTTTTTTAAATAATGATCAAATAATTTCCTTCAATGGAAACTCAGGTGTAAATAATGCCTAATAAAATGAGATTGTGAGGTAAATGTCTTAAAAGATCATAATATTAAAGTGAGAATAAACCAATGAATTTATTATGCATATCAAATATAAAAACACATAGAATAATTGAAAATATAACAATATATATTCAATTTCATTACACACATTATCTTAAATTTTTTAAAAACAATGAAGAAGTAATATGACTTAGTGAATAGATATTGAGTTATGAAAATATTTACCACTTTGTAACTCCTAATTATAATCCTATTAGGGAAAATAATTCAAATTGAACCTAAAAATACCATGATGAATTAATTATTCATGAAATTATATGTTAAAATGATAGTTCATACACAATATAAAATAAACTATGAGTATAACATTGAAATATATCTCAATGAATATGAAATCCATTACCTCGTGATTTCTCTTAGGCGAACATGCATTAAAATACTATATTTTTTTAATAATGTTATAAACTTATTCAAAAATCATATTAATATTTATAATATCATATATGAACCATTTATAATACATTTTCACCCATTACTTCATTAATTTCATTGTTTCTGGTGTTAGTAGGATTGTATTCTGTTGTGTATTTTGTTATGATGTTTCTGTTCCTACACATATTATATTGTTATATCATCTCTATAATAATATCCATGACATAATTAGAATATATTTACAATTATTTCACTTACACAACTAATCATGAAATATTTTTATGTTAAACGAATTGTATTACGATCCTGGAGACAGTAGGTCGTGTTTATTAATGAATACCATTTTTAATTTTCAATGATCATCATTGAAAGGAGTTAAATAGTGAATTAACTTTACATAATGATCATAATATCATATATATCGTAATTTATACTTCTATATTTCATCCACGTGACATTGTGATGAAAAGATAGTCACATTACTTCATGAATACATTAGTCCAGACCTATACGAACAATGTTATCATCATTACGTGAGTGAAAAAGAAAGAAATAAAATAATATATATATTATCATTACCGAATGATAAATATGTCATAAATATAATAATTATATCATTTATATGACATATAATCATTAAATGTATCTTTATTACGTTTTATGTGAAGCATTAGTGAAGGATGAATCACATGGATTCATATGGCAGTAGATATCTGTTTACACGAGAAACTATATTATGCCTCATATAGAATAGAAGTTATATATATATGTATGATAAATTAAATAAATATATATAAATATGTTATAAATATCATATATATAATTTAGATCCTTCCCAATATCCAACCTTTATAGGTGGAAATGTAAAAAATGAATGACATGGGTTCACAAGGTGGTAGACCGTTATACACATGAATGAATATTTGATAACCATTTAAAATAATTGTGTGTTTTTTAGGACATTACCATAAAATAAAAAAAAATTAAAAGGGAGATATTGGGGTTATTAAATAATCATGTTATAATATTAATTGAAGGAGGTGCAGACGGAAATAAAATAAATGATCTTGTTGAATAATGTTTCCTCTTCTTTGCGTATCCTCCCTTGGTTTTCACTAAATCCTTAGACGGTTGGATGTAATCCCAAAATAAGGATTATAGGAAAAGTAATGTACAGTTAGGATTTGATTTTGGAAGGTATTGAAAAAAAATTGGTTTTATGGTGTGAAGTGGAGAGGATAGAGGGTGACCTTTTATAATTGGCGGATATGACACACTTGGTATTATTAAAAATAATTCACTGGTCCAACATTTTTCATATTTTAAAAGGGTATAAAATAGACTATTATAGATTATTATAGGTTTTATGGTTTAAAAATTCCCATAAAACAGTTTTTGGACATATTTGTAGGTTATTGTTTACCTTATCTTTTTAGTTAAACCCCTTAGTAATCCCATTTTACCTTAACTACGATAATATAATTTTAATAAATTCAATATTAATTTTTGTCAAAAAAGAAGTTGAAATTATAAGATATTATGAGTTATTATTACTCTAAATATTTAATTCATTTTTATAAGATCAATTCAAATAATTTGAAATATCTAATTTAAAATTAATTCTATATATGTGATAAAGAAGTAGGGATTTAAAGTGAAAATGTTATAAAGTTTACAAAGTTTTTATATCTAAATTCATTTTTAAAATAACTCAAATTACATAAATTAGATTAATTTAGGTAAATATGAAATAATTTTACTTCAAAACCAATTCATACTATAACTTAACATTATATTTTATTTTAATGAAAACAAATTTGTCAATTAAAATTCAATACTTTTCATTATTAATCAAAAAATGAAACTTCTCAGAGATATTAAAATTTTAAAACTACGAAAATTTTTATATTACAATTTAGAATTATTTATTTATTCATTCAACAATTTCCCTAAAATTTTCAAATTTATTTTTAAATTATGCACGCCAAGTGTTACTAAACAATTTTTATGAAATAATGTTTCTCAAGGAATATTTCATTTTCATTTAAATAATTCATATTATTATTTGTAATAAATAGATAAAAAATTCGTGTGAACAATATAATTTCATATGTTTGTTAATAAAATTATTACCAACCTGTCCAATGGCTAGGTGATTATCATAAAATTAAATAATAATATTAATACTACATTGTTTCTTAGTAAAACTCTGCCATACATGTAAAGTAATAAATTGAATAAACTCGTTGTGGCGTGTATCGTAATCTATTGATGAAATTAAATTTATTCTAAAAGAAATATATTTTATAGTATTTGTATTTTATATTTTCTTTTAATATAGTAAATAAAAATTATAAAACTGTACCTCATGTATACATTCAAAAAATGAGGTTCGAAAGTATTTATGCATAGTGATTTTATTTTCAAACTCAAGACCAATATTTTTTATAATTCATTCTCCATAAATTTGTTCTTCATATTTAATATAGGAAATATTTTGTTTTAATTTTATATCTAAATGAATATTTGACGTTCATAAATGTGTATGTACAATTTAAGGGGTAAAGGCACACTTAGCAGGTCCATTCGATCTATTAGTTGTATCTTTTGATTACATGGACCCAAACATCCATTTAACCCAATGTTTATCCTTTTATAACAATATACCTTAGTTCAATACTTTTTTTCATTAATTTTAAAATTTTATTTATATAATATAACAATATTAATTACATAACTCATTATCATCAATATGTTTTTTTAGATTAGGTGACTAGTCTATGAATGTTCTAAAAGAATTTTCGACCAAGGGAATATCATTATCTTCTAGGGGAACATGTATCTCGGTGATCCACTTATGATCTATGATAACCACACTCTCACATAATCACTTCTATGTTTTTCATTATATCTATTTTATTGATGGATATTTTCATTATAACTTCCAAATAGAGGTTATGAGAAGGCGTTGATAGATATAAATCACAACCAACATAACCCTAATGTTTTTAGTATAATAAAGGTATCAATAGTGGTTTCACTCCTATTTCTTAGAAGTTTTTAGAAACAAATCAATTACCTTAAGTAAATCATAATTTTTTGGGAATGTATTGCCTTAAAATTATGGGTGGGGGTGTGTATCTTCATGCACTAGTATCTGCAATACATACTATTATTGTCAATACCTTATGAGAAACTGGTTTATCTCATCATCTTGATAACTAAATTTTCACACTAGTGTTTATATTCCTATATAATTTTCATTTTATAATATTTATATTAATATATAGTTACATTATAAAATCATTCTCAAAGAGACACCAAAAACCATCAACTCTAATGTGGTTATACTGTTCTGGACTCATCAATGAGACTAAAATTAGTTTCTCATTAGCTATAGTAGATGAAAATTATTATGTCTAGAATGGATAATTTTTTTTTTGAAATAAGTAGTCACTGTTATTTAATACTATTAACGAGAAGAATTAATTTTTATTATGTCACATATATACATAATTTTCTTCTATTATATGTTTTTCCAACTAATATTTATCCATTTATATTTAAACGAGCCTCATTCTATAACACATGATTTTGGATGTATATTGATGGACATTATAATTTCTTTATATTCATAAAAAATTGATACATAAATATTTTTTTGATTCATATCCTATAAAAAATGTCTACATATCTAAAATAAATAAAATTTTCAAGTTATGCATACCACATCCTTTATTTATGGTAGAGGTATGGTAGTTTCAATGAACATTGTTTATTTTATTCAATTGTTTTATTCTTTATAAATTAAAAATTATGGATAAAACACATTAATACATGTAATATAAAATAATATAATAAAAACCACAGTGAACCTTAAATTATTTCTCATCCATAAAACCAATAAAATAATCCCAAGTTACATAGATTATGAATTATATATATATAACATGTGGGTAAGATTTTACAATCTTCTCAACATCCCTAAGATTTTATTTCATATGTACTGTATAAAATCTTCTATGATACTTTAAAAAAACCATTGATATGAATTTTATCTGAAAATATTTTAATATAAATATACTTTAAAAAGGATAACAACGAGTAAATCAATGTTTTATTTTATATTTTTTAAGAAATAGATAAATTATATCATAATGTTACTTTAATAACCTCCCAAATTATTTCTATTAATTCATTTATAACATTTTGTCCAATAATTAATTAAATCATCATGAAAAGTTATTTACATAACTCAATATAACTAATGAAAAATGATTTTTGGGGGTTAATATTTTTTCCTCATAAACTCCATCCAAAATATAATTTTCCAAACATAAATATTAACTTAAGATTTTTTAATAAATATATCTTGGTTGGCTGATTTTCTCCTCTTTCAAACATATCACTCTATCACAACTTATCATCTTCAGGTTGTTTGTCACCTCTAAAATATTATTCACCATATAATATTCAGAAAATATTGTCACAACCAATCCCTATGGGGCTCGTTCCACAACTACCCAAGCCATCCTATAATAAGCCATGGGATGGCGACTAGCACTGAGAAGTAATATCACTATAATGGGAACCATAGCTGAAGTACCTTTACACTCACACAAATATTCAAGCCTATAAAATACTAAAATGTAAAAACAAATGAACAAGCATTCATGAATACATCTAAATCCCACAACTAGAGTACGATAGGATGTAAAGGAATGTAAACATGGATAAATACTAGCCCACCACAAAGAGTTTTAAAAAAGCACAACATTAAATGTAAAACTTGGACTACAATCAGAATAAACGAGGAACACACCTTGGTACTGTTGGTCTCACTATGAACCATCAGGTCCTAGTCTATCAAGGACTCTATCAAATTGTCAATCGTCGGCAAAAGAAATGACATTTCCAGGCAATTCTCATGTAGGGGTGAGTATAACCATACTCAGTTGGACACCCTGAAACCATAAAGCATAAAACAATGGAAAATAAAATCATATCTCCATTGGTATATGTCTATAGAACACATAACAAGAATATCTAGATATAATGAACAAAGACACATAGCCAAATGGTAATTTAGCACTGTAGTATCACAACCTAGTATTTTAGCACCAAAATTCCACAAAACAACCATATTGGATAACACACTCCTTAATATGATTGAACTTATGACATCCTTCCAAGAAAATATTATCATCGAGTCTCACCATTAGAAGTACACGTTGAATGTCTAAAGTGATACAAATACACATACAAGGATCACTACCAACGCTACAGGGTGATACCAATAACTCAATCTGGATTAACCCTCTAAGTAGAGGATTGGATCGCATGTACTATTGTTCAAAATGATACCAATAACGCTACCTAGGGCATAACGATCTATTTGGGATCTCACTCCTGGACTCAAAGAGGGATTCCAATGAGTTTATACAATAACTCCTCATGAAGGGATCATTTTCCTAGGAGTAAGAGATGATTCTGTACTAACCCACAGGGAAATGATAAGAGGAATGAAACCTAACTAAAATTTTACAAGATATATAGGAAAAGGGATCTAATCCATGTATAATAAATTACACGACATGTAGTTGGGGTCACATATTCTGTCCTCTAACCCCGAGTCATGCTGATGTAAACATCCCATGTCTCTTTCCCATATTCTTGTTTGTGAGTACATTACGTTCTCCAATCCATATAATCCAACCCATGTGCCATTACATGAATATCACTAGTGTATATATTCAGGTGTACCAGTACACAACATAGCCTATGTACCTGGTCCAGGTTGTGTCCGTGTGGGGGAGTACACGATGTGCTCCCACCAGTGTACTCTAAACTTTTTCTATGTACCCTTTGAGGTAAAATTCAAATTCTCTAGGGATGGACCATATTCCCTGTGAAATGGGTCTTAGGCATCTTGTTACTTATGTTTATCCTAAAACCCTTGTCACCATATGGGGGGGTACATAGTGTGTAGATCTGATTTACATGCTATATAATGCGGATTTTTCCAAAAATATAGATCTGGCTTTGCATGTCTCATCTATTTCACTTGCCTTCATTTTGGCTATCACTTCACCACAAAAACATATATTGATCCTCAAAAATTCAATCCATCATAGAATCCAAATTATTCATGTCTTCGATCCTCTCATAAAAAATTATTGTTCATCTTTCTTTTTTGCATTGTAAAGAACACAAAAATATAGTTTGTACCTTGTCTGATCCACTACCGCTACCACCGTTGCACCTCCTTCAAGTTGTGATGATCCCAGATATAGGATTTTGTATCATTTGGATGGAAAATACATTCATGAGGATCAATTGGTCAAGATGTGTCAACCATTGGATAAATGAAGAATGCCCATAATGAATGGAGAATTATGGGAGAAAATCCTAAGATGAATCAAGAGGACCAGACCTCAACCTATATTCATTTCAATCTCTGTTCATTCCCATTAGAGAAACAAAATATGATTCAATAATTTTTATCATGAATAAATCATCAACAATCCTAAAGGAACTAACACATCCCACAATACAGATGATCTACATATTAATTCGTCTGCATATTGCTTCGCATTCACTGTAGGAATCAAGAACAGGGAATAAATACAAGTAAAGAACCACCTTATCTTGGGTTGAATATATTGCAGATAAATATCAATGTTTTTTTTTGTTTTTTATGAGATCCTTTGATTTATTTACTTTTCGATACCCAATTCAGTCACCATGCCTTTGAGATAAATCCTCTTAATCTCTCTCCAATGAATTTACAATAGTTGTAGGTTTATATGGATAACCATAGAATTTCACCATAACTGTGTATTTAATGAAATGTAAATAGGAAACTGTGTCGCTATGTCATCAAAAAAAATTTTAATTTATTATTTTTTTCATTTTACCACCATAACGCATTTTCCACAAACGACCTGTGCTAACTAAGGTTAAGTCTCACCTAGGGTAAAATCAAATTCTAAACTCAAAGGGACCCTATTATTTCAAATTCAGGAACCCATTTATAAGTAATTACACTTTCATAATAAATATGAATTCATGATCTATTAAAAATATTTAATATATTTCAAACACATATCCTGGGAACACCGGGCCTCAAAATCACTTGTTGTCTTAGCACCTGGTCTTTAAAATAATTTACACAAGATCCAAAAACAATACATGGGAAAATTGGGCCATTACATTCTCCCTTCCTTGGGTCTTGACATCCCCAAAAATACAAAACAAGTTCTACTCAATGAGAAGTGGGTACTAAGAATGAATTTGAGCCTCTCGCTCCAATGTCCCCTCATAAAGATTCTTGTGCTGCCCCCAGACACACACGAAAGTAATCAATCACCAACAAAGGATCATCTCCTATTGATCCTCAATCTCTACTGGGTACTCAAAAAAATTATCATTATACTTTATACCTATCTCACCCCAATAAATAATGTGTGATGTTTGATGCAAGTACCTCTTCAATTATGACACATAGGAGACGTCTTGTACCCAGTCTTACTACGTAGGTAGAGCTAAGCGGTACACCACCCTCCAAATCAACACAATATATTTAAAGGGCCATTGAATCTAGGAGAGAGAATTATGCCTTGGGAAAATATTTTTAATCTACATCTTGGGGAAACCCATAGGAACACATGGACTCCTTCATCAAACTCAAATGGCCTTCTTCGTCTATCTGTATAAGACTTGAAATAACTCTATGCAGTCTTCATCCACTCCAAGATGATCTGAACCTTTTCAATAGTTGTTCGCACCAACTATGATCCCATGAGTTTTGAATCTCATGGGCCAGTTCAATACTATTATTACCTTCATGGTCACCCATACAAATCCTATAATGGTATCGTACCTATGGTCCAATGTTAGTTGTTTTTGTATGAAAACTCGAACAGTGGTAGGTGATTATCCCAACTATGAGAAATGTTTACCAAACAAGCTTGCACCATTTCCTCCATAACGTAAATGGTGCGCTCAGTTTGGATTTCAATTTGGGGGTGGAATAAAGTTCTCATGTCTAACTTATTCCCAAAATCCTCCGGTAATCCCTTCCATAACTATGATGTGAAGCGAGCATCATAATAAAAAATGATCATCGATGGAGCTCCAAGGAGTTGGAATATCTCCTTAACATAGAGGCTTCTAGAAAACTACACTAAATTCTACTCCTAAATATCTAAAAAGTGGGAAAACATGGGGAGATGGCCTACAATCACCCATATGACATAGTTTCCCTGATAAACTTTGGTAAGTATGTCATGAAGTCCATGGATATCCTATACCACTTCCACTCTGGCACCTCAAGGGGATGAGATAAACCCACTAGAACATGGTGATCAGCCTTAACTTTCTGAAAAATAATGCAGCAAGAGAAAAACTCTCCTACTCATTTTTTCATCACTGGCCACAGAAAATGACATTGGAGGTCCTGGTACATGTTTTCCACACCTAGATGCACCGCCAAAGGGGATGTATGAAACAATATAAGATATTCTTCCTACAACATAACTGGAACTATAACATCTTCTCTAAATGGAACAACATGCTCCCCACCATTAGAAAATATATTAGGAGCATGTACTATAGATATTTGATTAAGTAGGGTCTCATAGTCAGCATGCCCTAGCTATGCATTTCTGATTCATTAAAATAGAGGATGAATGAAAAAAATTGACTGGAGTTATGTTGATCAATATCTTTACACAAAAGATTACAACAACATGTCCAACTTCTCTGATGCCTCACACAACAACTAGGAACATGATCTTTGGATCAGAGCATCTGCAACGATATTACCCTTCCCATGAGTACAAAAAAAATATCATAGTCATAATCTCAGAGAAACTATATCCTTCACATTTGTCTAAGGTTATGTTACTTCTAAGAGAATATATAGTTGAGACTCATGTGGCTAGAATAAAAGATAAACTAATAACCCATCAAGTAGTGTCACAATATATTTATTGCAAAGAAAACCATTTCTATCTCAAAAATGTGGGTCACATATTTCTGATTGTGTTGTCTCAAATGACGTAAACCATGGAAAATCACCACCTATCTATGCATCAGAACAAAACTAAGCATAGTTCTTGATGCTTTGTAGAACAGAAAAAGCATTACACCATCAAGTGAAAATATCAATAGGGGATCTCTTTTCAAACACTCCCTTAAATGTTGAAAAGCCTACTATCACCTCTCTGTCCACATGAAAGTCTATCCCTTTCGAGTAAAATCTATCATGGGTGTTGATATCCTTGAGAAATCAGTTTTGAATATTTGATCATATCCTTCCATACCAAGGGAACTCCACCCCTTCATCACAAACTTAGATAGTTCCCAAACCAACAGTGCATTGACAATGGCCGAGTCGACTACCACTCCATTCGCTGAGATAATGTGTTCCCAAAATTTGATAGCCTGCATCCAGAACTAAGAATTCTGGAGGTTCTTTTAAATTTTTTACTCTTAGAGTACGTCCAAAACTATCCTCAAGTGTCTTTTGTGCTCCTCCTTATATGCTGAGTATATAAGGATATCATCGATGAGGACTACTATAAATCGGTTTAAGAAGGGGTGATGTATTCGTTTCATGAGTCCCATGAACACTACTGGGGAATTAGTCATGTAGAAGGGCACCACCAAGTACTCATAGTGACCATAGAAACAGCTGTCTTCCAACATTGGTATATCGTCAACTCATAGTCATAGTTGGTGATAGCCTGACCTGAGGTAATCTTTCCAGAACCAATGATCTCCCTCAAGTGATCAAAGAGGTCATTGATCCTAGATAGTGGATACTTAATCTTCACTTCACTTGGTTTATATTCTCGTAGTCCAAAAAACACCTCAATCACCCATCTTCCTTCTTGGAAAACAAAATTGGGGCTCCCTAGGGTGAAACACATGGTATAATAAAGACCTTTCTCTATAAGTCCTCAACCTACATCCTTAACTCATGAATTTCTATGGGAGCCATCCAAAGTGATGGCATATATATCGGTGTCATCCTGTGGTGTAGATCAATGATGGATTCTACTTATTGGTGGGGAGGTAAATGTGGAACATCCTAAAGAAAGATGTCCTCAAAATCCGCCACCAATGCAGGAAACTCGAAACTCATATCATCCACTGCAATAAGGGTTAAGCAAGCTAACTAATGAGTGACCGGCTGCACCCTTCTATGTATGAGTCTATCATATGATTAGTGGGATTACTTTTCACTGAAAAAGGAAAACCATGTTCCTTCACTGCGGACAGACCACATCCTTTTCTTAAAATAGTTAATATGGGCATGAAATATAGATAACATACATATACCATGAATGATATCTTAAGGCCTTGACACTTCTATAAAGATATACCAACAAAAACTATTACCTATCAGAGTCAGGTCACACTGTCGGCATAAGTTAGTGATCAATGATTCTTCTCCAATATGAGTCTCTAAATGTAAGGATCAAGCTAAGGGTTCAATTGAAATCACTAAGTCTCATACATTTTTTTTTGGGGAAAGGATCGAATCAATACTAAAAAACATTCCTTTAACAGTGCTAGAATTATCATTTATTAATGGTAGAAAAGTGATGACTACCTTAGTGCGGTTAAAATTCCATGGATTTTATCAGTGTTAAAAATCATTGATAAAGGGTATATTTATCATTGTAAATAAATGTGCTGATAAAAGACCCAATTTATCATCTCTTTAAAAATCACTGATAAAAGTAGGATTTTTCAGTGGTTTTATTTACACTGGTAAAAGTATGATTTATCAGTGCTATTTAATGTGATAATAAAGATTGGCATTATTAGTGCTGATAAAGGTGTATTTTATTAGTGCTTTTAAAAGTGCAGATAAATAGTGGCATTATCAGTGCATTTGGTAGTGATAATAAAGGAGAAAATTGTAGTGTAATTTTATAGCATACTACATCCCCAAAAAAATGTGCAGTGATCTGCAACAACACCCTATATCAGTATAAACTATAATAAAACTTACCAAAATAAGATAAAAATATAGAATTTAAATGAAATAAATTTCTGATGAAAATACAAGGAAAATCAAACAATATTATAGAGTTTGTCATTTGTATTTGTACTAAAATTAATGTAAATTTTGAATAAAAAGTCACAGTTGGAGTAATAATGATCACACCATGAGTTGAATTGAGGTGTGACTGATTCCTACACATCAAAAATTACTTATGGATAATTTTTCTAAAGTATGAAAACAATAAGAATATGTTTTCTCTATTTTGATTCAGTTAGTTGTATTTTTATTTTAATTATTGTTGGTTTTGAATAAAAAGAAGAAGTTGGAGTAAAAATAGCCACACTATTTATCTAATTGAGTTTTAACTAATCCTTTCACATAAAAAATTATGTATGGATCATTTTCCTAAAGTACTAAAATAATCTAAATGTGTTTTCTCAGTTTTGTTTACGTAAGTTTTTTTTCATTAAAATTAAGGTCAATTTTGAATAAAAAAGACAAAATTGGAGTCATAATTGTCACCCCTTGAATCATATTGAGGTGTGAATGAATTTTACAAATCCCAAAAGAATCATGCATGTTTTTCCTAATGTACAAAAACAGTTTGAATGTGTTTCCTCAATTTTGAGTACTCCACGGGTGGTTTTTAATAAAATGTCCTTTTAAACTGAAAAAATGCACATTGATCTATCTAGGTGGCATCATGTGTGGGATTGTAATGAGACTGATTCAAACACATCAGAAATTAGTTATGATTGGTTTATCTAAATTATCAAGACCACCCGAGTGCGTTTTCATTTTTCTATGAGTGAGACGTTTTTGTTTTAAAATAGGAATTTTAAACTGATAATGGATACATGGAGTCATACTAGTCACACCATACATCATATTGATAAGAGAATGATCACTACACATAAATAATGATGTATGGATCATTTTCCTGAATTACCAAAACAATCCTAAAGTGTTCACTCAGTTTTGAGTATGTTAGTTGTTTTTTCTCAAATATTAATGTAAATTTTTAATAAATAAATATGCATTTGGAGTAATATCTATCACACCGTGTGACATATTGAGGTTCAAAAGATTATAGAAATCACAAATAACTCATGTATCATTTTCTTAAAGTATAAAAATAATAAGAATTTGTTTCCATTGGTTTTAGTATACCACATGTATTTTTACTAAAATGTCATTCTAAACTAGAAACATGCACATTGTGCCATATAGGTTCCATCGTGTGTGGGTTTGATAGAATGATAATTTATACACACCAAAAATTAATTATGAATTAGTTTCCAAAATTGTCAAGACAATCCGAGTGTGTTTTCTCAGTTTTAATGAGTGACACTTTTTTTGTATTAAAATGTTAATTATAAACTGATAATTAACATTTTGAGTCATACCGGTCACACCGTGTGTTAGATTGAGGTGTGGGTAGTCCCTACATGTCAAAAATTATGTATGGATCATATTTCTAAATTGATAAAATAATTCAAATGAGTTTTCTAAATTTTGAGTATGTCAGTTGTTTTTTTCACTAAAATTAATGTTAATTTTGAATAAAAAGATGCAATTAGAGTGATACCGGTCACACTGTCTGTTAGATATAGGTTCGGTTGAATTATACACATCCCAAATGACTCATGGATCATTTTACAAATGTTTAAAAAAATTGTAATGTGTTTCCATAGTTTTTATTATGCCACACAAGTTTTTTTTCACTAAAATGTCATTTTAAACTGGAAACATGAACTTTGATCTATACAGGGGGGATCATGTGTGGGTTTGATATTATATTAATTCATATAGATCATAAATTAATTATGAATTATTTACCCAAATTATAATGACAATATGAGCACATTTTTTTAATTTTTAGTGAGTGAAATGTTTTATATTAAAATGTCAATATTAAAATGACAACGGACATTTGGAGTCATACCGGTCACACTGTTCGTTTGATTGAGATTAGGGTTATCCATACACACCACAAATGGTATATGGATCATTTTCCTAAATTACCAAAACAATGAATATTCATTATTTTTATTTCCATTATGCTATGTGTGTTTTTTTAGAAAAATGGGATTTTAAACTAGAAAGACACACAATGGATCTTATCTAATGTTACAAGTGTTGTGTTCACTTTTAAATAATTTTTCTAAAAAAATCATCTTATGATCCATATTCTACATTATATCCCAACTTTTTTATTATTTACAATACATCACTTTTTATCCTTCTCCACATCAGACTCCACCTCAGTCTTCGCCTCTACCTCCTACTCCAAGTCGACCTTTGAATTCAACTCTACCTCCTCCTTCACTGCCATCTCCACCTATAACTTCTCCATTTCATATTCCTCTACCTATTAAATTTCCCAAATTTGTTTTGAAGGTCAACACTTAAAAATAAATTAATTTTTTCCATTACTATTCTACATGAGAAAGAGATCACGAATAATATATAATGAATATGACACTGATACATTACACTGAAAATATCTTTTGAAGTCCATAACTCATACTAGATAATAGAAAGAGTGAGTAGTCACCTAATTTTTTTCATCATACATTCTGACAAAAAGTACGCTACCCGTTTGTCTCTAAAAAAATTGATTTCTTCTTTTGAGTAACTATTTTGTCGTAAATCATGATAGTATTAAGAATATATAGAAAAACAAATGATTATCCAATATATTTATTGAAATTTTAATTACCTTAATAAATTACCTGTTGGGGGATGATGGACTATTCATGCTTTATTATTTCGCTCATAAATTTTGTAACATAATATCCATAATCAATTACATTATCTTATTTCAGAAACTACAGAAACGTTGACCAAAATAAGTAAATTGCATTAAAATATTTTGGTAGATAAATATTTCTATATAAACCTTATTTTTTTCCTTTTTAAGTAATCAATAGGTTTTAAGTTTTTAGAAACTGACATTTTTACATAATATAGCATATATTTTGTGACCTCCCTATCATAAAAAAATTGTCATTAAAAATCATATTGAACATATAATTTTAATTTGATATATAAAATGTTTATTGTAGTGTAATAAATTTTCACAATACACATCATGTGTGGTCAGTTGTTTGGAAATCCACACATTGAATCCAAGAAATAAATATTCGGGCTGTCTATGTTGACTACTATCAGCATACAATGCTTCCTAAAAAAATTAAGTAATGAAAAAAATTAAAAATATATTTTCTGTGATTAGATTATAGTGTTTTCCCTTGAATTGTAGGGATCAAAAAGATTCTGTCGTCTGATGCTTTTTTATTAAACTCTTTGAGTAACTAGCCTTTTTTCACGTTAATTTATTCCTTATTCAAAAAAACTTTCTGGGGGTAGAAATGATATAGGGATCAATGAATCCAAATAATACTTCACATGATATTATCCTTATATAGTTGTAATATAAAATTCATTACAAAATATGAATAGTTATTAACATTAATAAACATATTTATATCACTATTTGGAAATACAAATTATGAAAATGTACCTTATGTATATATTCACAACTAAGATGCCCAACCATTCATGCTTGAGAATTTAATTTATATAATCCAGAACAATTCCATATGTCAAGGGATCTCCATAAATTTATTCATCATATTTAATGTAAGATATAGTTTTATCTTAAAATGTGGTCTCTTTATGACCTTATAATGATAATAAATATTTCCCTAGACCTGGAGGTGATAAGGTACTCTCAAAAGTTTGTTTTGTTTTTTTGGTCGATTCACTAGATTTTCTTGATTCCACATTTTGTTTCTCCACTAATTTATCCATTTTTAGTATCGTACCTCACTTTATTCCTTTCATCATCAATTGTTATATGTTTTTCATATGAATATTTTTTAAATATACACCCCATGTATCTTTATAAGATTAGACAACCATGCTATGAAAGATCCAATAACAGCTTTGACCATCCTAATATCTAGACTATCAATTTGAATATGCAACTCATCATTCATCTCATAATCTACATGAATCCCCATTCTCATGTGAATTTATTTGGATGGGCTTATTTTTTATCTAGTCACCTGGGATATTATACGCTTTACCCATCACAACACAGTGGTATGTTGGTGTTGAAAGAAATTACATACATTTGTAACATGCAGAATTCTAGTAATATAAAGTTATGATAAGTTATTTGATTTGAATTTTGGATAAAGAGAAACTAAAAAATTTATTACCTCGATTAGTGTATGTGGTTGGGGGGAATGAAGAACATAAATTCTTGTGGGATCATTTGGTTCATGTGTTGATATTTTCTCCACTGTTAGTTTGCCTTGATAATTTATTATAAATGTGTCTACTAAACTGGACTATAAAATAATTATTTTTAGTGGATATATTTTTGTTTACATTCGTCTAATTATATTATATGTATCTTCATTAGGTTTTAATTTCTTAAAATATGTTTGATGGGAGACTCCAAAACCTAATCCTCTAATGCGACCATATTCATCAGGCCAATTCAAGGCTATTGAATGTTTCTTTTCTTCTAGAATGTTCACAGATAATTCTTGTGTCTAAACCATATAAAAATATATGAACATATTTATTATTATGTGACATTTTTATAAATCATAGTGAATTAAAATTAAATCATACTTACACATGATTCCCATATTGGTTCTGTGTTTTAATCATGTAATATACCATAATTTTTTATATGATCCTCCTTCCAGAACACATGAAGTGGGATTGACCTGGATTCAGATTTTGATTAATTAGTTTTCTACAAACAAAGGGACATATGTTGTTTCATATCACCTTATTAAACATTTGTTTTTGATTTAAAATATATACCAATTTATTCTCTAATGAAGCATACCCGATCCTTCTTTTATGATATTGTTATACTAGATTTGATGCACATTATTTATTTTCAGCAGTCTTTTTCTATTTAAAAATTTAACATTTTTGAATCAATTTGGTTAAAATAATTAATTTCATATACTATATTATCGACCAAAATGCACCTAAAATGATTTATCATTCTAATAATGTCTAAAATGAGTCTATGTTTCCTGCTTTATAATGTGTGCATACCTGTTTTGTGGGTGTGGCTTTATTTTCCCCTCAACATCCCTAAGGTGTAACGCTTTTAGAAGAGCTTGGAAGCCTCTATGAGATTTTTGAATGGCATTTAATGAAATTTTTTTATGGAAGTCTTCTAAAATAAATAGAGTCTTCTGTTGAGTTAATAAAGTGTCCATATGAATTTTCCATTCCTTCATGTTTTGAAAATTACAATCACTCTATCATATGGAAAATTTCATTTCCCCTAAGATTTATCTTTATAAAGAAAATTTTCCATTCTTAAGGAAATTTTATTCTTACCATGTTTTCATTGGTCATGTCATAATTTCTCTAAACCTAAACCATTTTATTTCTATGTATAAAATTCATTTTAATATATAAAACCTTGTAATCTTATAAATACTTAGATATAGAGTATTCTGTTTTCAGGATCCTTATTAAGGTTTTGAATTTTTTGAATTTAGACTCCGAAATTTCTGAGTTCAGGCTCCGAATTCTTTGAATTCAGACTCGGAACATTTTAAGGTTAGACTCTGAATTATTTGAATTCAGACTCTGAACATTCTGAGTCCAGACGTCGAATTCTTATGAATTTAGATTCCAAATTCTTATGAATTCAGACTCCGAATTCTTATGAATTCAAGCTCTGAATTCTCTGAATTTAGACATTGAATTCTTATAAGTTCAGACTATGAATTTGCTTAGAATTTAGATTCTTGAATTTTATAGAATTCAGGTCCCGAATTCTTTTGAAGACAGAATCTGAATATTCATGTATTATAGACACTGAATGGTTTTTGATTAGACTCCAATCTTTTATTTTTCCTTAGACTCCGAAAAATGAATTTGGCTAAGAAACCATATTTTACATACTCTTGTTTGAGTTATAAAATTATTTTGTTCATTCTGTTTCTAACCAGCCATTATTTGAGTGACACGTATATAGGTCCCTCCGAAATTCATGGAAAAATATGACCATTGAAGGAGGTAGCCAACCATTGAAGACATTCCTATAAATTAGAGCTCATTTGAATGAGCTCAAAAAAAGGTTCTACAACTCTAGAGATTACATGCTAAAGTGATTTCTAGAGAGATAGACTGTAATGCATTGTGCGTACTGAACATCATGTTTAGAATTGTGTTGTGCGCCTCTAAATGTTTTTAGTACATTTGAGGGCTTCCAGGGATAGGAAGACAGAGGGTTCCGACTACCTTGATGTTGAGGGGTTGCTGGGAGAGCATGATAGACTCCGATATTTCAATCGAGGGCTTACCTAGGTGTGGGTAAGACAAACATTCTTGAAAGAATAAATCAAGGGACCTTTATCCAGGGTTTTTGGATACCCTAATCTTTGGGTTAAAATATTTACTACCTGTTACATGTATTGTTTCATGTTTTCTACTTCATTTTGGTTGTTAAAGAAAGCATAACTATCTTATACTTTATATACTTGCACTCTGATTAGTAATATTCTATATGCTTTAAGGTAGAATCATTGTACTTTTAAACTATTCTTAAGTTTCATTTTCGGAACAATATTTCTGGAATCAAGAAAGTATTTAGAACTAAGAGGTCTTGTGAATTTAGCTTGTTTAACATTGTTAAACAATAGAAGGTTGTATATCAAATTTAATAGTTCCAAAGTAATTTTTAAAGTACATAATTTACCACCCTCTTCTATATTGAGAATATTCATCATCATTTTGATCCTACAATGGGTATTAGAGGAGGTATTTGAAATTATTATATTCACATATGGCAGGAATGAATGTTGGTTCAATTGAAAATATTAATCCTACTAGACCACATATTTTTTCTTGGAATGATTATGGATAATGGATAGATCGTATGAAGACATTTGTTATTAACACTAGAGTGGAAAACTTTGTTATGCTCACTAGAGATTACAAGATTCCGGATAAGAAAGTCATAACTTTTACTAATCAAGAGAAGTCAGAATATCAACTTAACAAAAAGATATGAAATACATCATTATGTTCCATGACCAGGAATATATATAGCCATATTTCTTCTTGTGAAGCTGCAAATTGTAATTGGAAGAAGCTTGAAGTAACTGATTTTGGAAGTTCCAAAGTTATTTAAACTAGAAGAGCTATTCTTAGAGTTGAGTACCATGGTTTTTTACTTCCTTATAGAGAACCTATATGTAAGGTACAATAAATATTTATGACTATTTTCAATAGCTTAAAATCCATGAGTTAAAAAGGTTGGGATGATGAGGCACTTGTAGACAAGATTATAGTTGTAATTTTTAATTAGTGGGAATCCAAGAGGATAACTATATATGAGAATAGGAAAGTCTCAAAGATTACTCTTGATGAGCTTTTTGGAACTCTTCTTCAACATGAGTCTAAAATGAAGAGATATATAGAAAATGTTAAGAAGAAGAATGGGAATGTAAGTGTTACTTTTAAAACTACTTCAAATCATATGAAATCTTAGAATCCTGAGAGAGTTACACGATATAAATCTAATAATGTCACTGTTTTATCTAAATCAAGTGAAATAGAACATTCTGAGAATGAACTAGATAATCTTGCTCGAAAGATGAAAATAATAGTCGGGAATAAAGACTTCAAGTATATATGCAATAAGAAAGAAAGGAAGAATAAGAAAGTCTCTGAAGTCACTTGTTATTAATGCAAAAGTGCTAGGTATATAAGTCCCGATTGTCCTATGTTCAAGAGAAAGGATAGAAAAGAAAATAATTATGGGAGGAATAGAAAGAAGTACTAAAAAGATAAAGCTTAGAATGTTTTGAATGTTAATTACACCTATAGTGCCAATGGTAGAGAATCTTCTAATGAATCTTCAGAATACAAATCATCTGGATAGAATAATCTTGGTCTAATATTCAGACTACCTATTGGAAATAATTATTTAATGGAAAAGCTACATAATGCTGAATCTATCACACATGTATCCTTGAATGCTAATTATAGTGATAGTAAATACTATGAATCCTTGGATGAAGAATCTTCTTCTAATGAAGATACTACTTTAACTATCAATGAAGAAGTATATAGGTTTTCTAATCTTCATGAGAATGAAAATTCCAAAGTCAAGAAAAAGATTGATAAGGAAAATTCTATAATTTCTATTCTTACTAAGGAAATATCATATCTTTCTAAAGATCTTGATAAGAAAACACATCATTTTGAGTGTATTTCAAAAAACTTTGAAGAAGTTAATTTTGAGAAGGATAAGCTTTCTAAGGATCTAGAAAAATTAATTTATAATAAAAATGTTTTCGAGCCTAACGCTAGTGCTAAAACTAATGTTTTTAAGGATAAGATCTTAGTTATTAGACTAAAGTCAGAAATATTTTCCATGAGGAAGTGTTTGTCAAACTTTACCTTAGGGAAGGAAAACATTGATAAGATGTATTCCCAAATTTGACCTCTAAGGAATAATGGATTTGGTTATACTAGTTCCAAAGCAATTTTTAGAAATAATTATTTTGTTCCTCAAAGTGAATTTTTCTTCACTAACTATCAGTGTGGCGGGCATTGGGAAAAAAATTGATCCTTAAACAAAACTCAGTCTTTAGGATTTCATAAAGCTTATTTTTCAAAGAAAATGTGGATTCCTAAAATTTTGCTTTCTGAATTTTCCAAATCTAATAATGATTATGTTACAAAAGTCTAACACCCTTTTTTTCAGGAATATAAAGATAGCACCAACATCAATACATGGTATATGGATAGTGGATGTTCTTGTAATATGACTGGTAACAAAAACTTATTTGAAAAGGTTATCAAGATGAAAGGAGGAAAAGTAACTAACGGAGATAATGCTAAGGGAGAAATTATTGGTATAGGTAACATCGTTATTCATGGAAAAACTTTTATTTCTAATGTTTTATTTGTTATGGGTCTTAAGAAAAACCTCATTAGAATAAGTCAATAATGCGATGAAGGTTACCTTGTGAATTTTAGGAATGAAAAGTTCCTAGTACACAATTCCAAGGATGAGTTTATTCTTTCAGCCAATAGGTAAGAGAATATTTACACACTAAACATAGAAGACCTTGGTAGCCAAGATCTACCTTGCCTTAGTGTAATGGAAGATCATTCTTGGTTGTGGAATAAAAGGTTAGGACACTATAATCTTGAGAACCTATGCAAACTCTCTATGAAAAGACTAGTTAAGGATCTACTAGAGCATAGATTTTATTTTTCAAAAGTTTGTGATCCTTGTAAATATGGAAAGAAACATAAATCAAGTTTTAAATTAGTCGATGAAGTCTCAAATACTGATGCATTACAGTTAGTGCATATGTATTTTTTGGTTCCAACACAAACTGGAAGCATTGGAGGCAAATATTATGTATTTGTTTTAGTTGATTATTACACTAGATTGATGTGGGTCTATTTTATAGCAATGATATCTGGAGATTTTTCTTATTTCAAAAGTTTTAGATCACAAGTTAAAAATGATAAAAACCTTCCTTTGATAACTATTCATAGTGATCATGGAGGAGAATTTCAAAATATGGATTTTGAAACTTTTTTAGTCAAAAAGGCATTGTTCATAACCTTTCAGCACCCAGAACACCTCAAAAAATGGTGTTATTGAATGAAGAAATAGAATTATTCAAGAGATAACAAGAACTATATTGAGTGAATATTCTATAGCCAACAATTTGTGTTCTAAAGATGTAAGTACTGATTGTTATAATATTAATCATGTTTTGATTAGAACCTTTATTAATAAAACTCATTATGAGTTATGGAATTGTAAAAAACCTAGACTTTCCTACTTTAAGGTTTTTGGTTTCAAGGTATTCATTCTGAATACTAATGAAAATCCACGCAAATTCTCACCCAAATATGATGATAGAATTTTCTTATGCTAGTTAACAACTTCTAAGGCTTATAGAGTTTTCAATAAAAATAATTGTACTATTGAAGAAATAGTACATGCCAAATTTGATGAATCTGGTCCTTTTTTAAAGAACCTCAACCTACATCTTCGGATTTGTATTAAAAAACTGATTATCAACCCTTGTTAGAATATCCTTATAATAAGGAAAATGTTCAAGAAGGTATTTCTGAAACATTTACCCCAGAATCTTTCCTAACCTACGCTGATAAATAGGTTTTACAAAACCAAAATCAGTTATTTCTTAATAATCATCCCAGTGATAGTATCATTGGTGATGTGAATCAACCTGTAAGGACTAGAAGTTCCTTAAAGAATTAAGTAGAACATCTATCATTCCTTTCCCAATTAGAACAAAAAATCATTGATGAAGCTTTCGATGATGATGATTGGATAAAATCTATGAAAGATGCGCTAAATGAATTCGAAAGGAATAAATTCTAGACCTTGGTTGAATTATCTAAGGAAACTTCTGTTATTAGATTAAAATGGGTCTTCAGAAATAAATGTGATTAAAATGGAATCATAGTAAGAAATAATGCTAGATTGGTTGATAAAGGCTATAATCAACAAGAAGGAATACACTATGAAGAAACCTATAATCCAATAGCTAGACTTGAATCTATTCATATTCTACTTTCCCTTGCAGTATTCTTCAATTTGAAACTTTTTCAAATGGATGTTAAATATTCTTTCCATAATGGTTTTTTTCAAGAGGAAGTTTTTGTTTAACAACTTCCAAGTTTTGAAGATAAAAAACATCCTGAACATGTTTTCAAACTTACCAATGCTTTGTATGGACTCAAACAAGCCCCTAGAGCATGGTATGATTGGCTTACACGATTTTTGCTCCCAAATAATTATGTTAAGGGAAATGTTGATCCAACCCTTTTTATATATAAAGATAAGAAAAATGTTTTGATTGTTCAAATTTTTGTTGATGACATTATATTTGGTTCAACTCAGCAATCTTTAACTGATTCCTTTGTGGATCTAATGAATTCTGAGATTTAAATGAGTATGATGGGTGAGTTAACATTTTTACTGGGTTTTCAAATTTCTCAAAAACTAGAAAGAATCTATATTTCCCAACATAATTATGTTATATATCTTCTTAAAAAGTATGGACTTGAGAGCACTATGAGTATAAGTACTCCCATTGGTACCTCAAATTCACTTGATCTTTTTAAAGTTGGGAAACTAGTAGATCCAACATATTTTAGAGGTATGATAGGAAGTCTAATTTAATTGATAGATAGTCATCCATAATTAATGTTTTCAGTATTCTTATGTTCATGATATCAATCCAATCCTAAGGAATCTCATTTAAAGGCAGTGAAATGAAATTTTCTCTACTTAAGGGGAACCTTGGATTTAGAACTCTTTTATACATCTGGAAATGATTTTGTTTTAAAAATATTTTCGGATTCTGAATTTGGTGAATGCAGAATGGGCAAGAAATGTACATCTAGAACTTTAAATTTCTTAAGAGATTCATTAGTTTCTTGGTCATGAAAAAAGCAACACTCAATAGAACTTTCCACCACTGAATCTGAATATGTAGCAGCTGGAAGTTGTTGTGGTCAAGTGTTGTGGATGCAACACACACTCACAGATTATGGCATGATCTTTACAAAAACACAACTTTTGTGTGGTTACACTAGTGCCATTTACCCAAGTAAAATCCCTGCAAATCACTCTCATGCAAAACACATAGATACTAGGCATCACTTTCATAGGTATCACACACAAAAAGGAGATATCATTCTTCAATTTATCAGAACACAAGATCAACTTGCTGATATTTTCACAAAATGGTTACCATCCGATAGATTATTATACATTAAAAATAAGTTATGAATGATAAACTTTAGGTAATATTCCACATTAATATTCTATTGAAACCAATATCCTTACAGTAAGGAACACTTCTTCATAGAGGGAGTACATTTGTTTGTTAGGTTTTCAAAGAAAAAAATTTCATAGACTAAATTTTTTCATAGCCTAAAATTTTTCGTAGTCTAAAATGTTTTCGTAGCCTAATTTTTTTTCGTAGTCTAAACCTTTTTTGTACTCTAAAATATTTTCGCAGTCTAAATTTTTTTCGTTGTCTAAATTTTTTTTGTAGTCTAAAATTATCGTAGTCTAAATTTTTTTCATAGAGTAAATTTTGATCATAGTATAAAATTTTCTGTAGTCAATGTTCTTCAAGAATAATTTTCCACATTATGAATAATCTTCCTATAAATCCAAAAGGTATGTTTCCTTTCTTAAATTTTCATAATCATCTTTAACTTTTTGGTATTTTTTTCTTCTTTTGTATTCATTTTTTTTCGTTAAATCCAAATGTTTTTATTAAAAAACCTCAAAATATAGGATTCTATCAAAATCCTTATTTGGATATTTTCTCAACCGTCAGATCTTCTCAAGATGCATTCAACCGTTGGATAAATCATGGAAGCTGAATTGTGGCTTCAATTGCCTATATAAAGGACCCCCTATGCTTGTCTCACATCGATCTCAAAGTTGTTCCGTAATGATGCTCTACCCTTCATACATAATCCCGTTCTGAACTTCTCAGAACTTCCTTACTTTCGAATGTCTGTTGAATAATCTTCCCAGAAAGAAATGTTGACTGTCAAGCCAATCTTTAAATGGAATATATATAGATAAAGGCCAGTTAATCCAATGTTTTATGCCAAATATGACTCCATCATTTCCAAGAATATCAAACTCAATGGTTGGGAGAGTGTATGTATTTTAAAACCAAAAGCTCAGGATTGGGTATATTTGGATTTTTTATTAGAGTTCTATGAGTCAGTAACTTTCTTTAAGGAAGAAGGTATGAGTATGTTTTCTTTCTAGTGTTATGGAATGACATATTCACTTTCTTTCACCAAGGATACAAGCTCGGTTGGTATTCCTTTTGATGGGGAAGCTGAGTTCTGTACTCACAAACTACCTGATGTTCAAGGAAGTTAAATTAAGTAAAAATCCATGGATTGTCTTGGTCTTTTTGAAGTAAAGACTCTGAAGATTCTTCACCTGTCTAAAAAATTTCAGATTCTTAATTTTTGGGTTCAAGGATTCATTATTCCGAGAAAGGGTTATACAAATACAATAAAAAAAGTGACATCTATATTTTGGATTTCTTGGTGAATCTACGGAAGATAAATTTGGTTAAGTATATTCTGATTACGACTGAGAATATCAATAATGGGAATTTGAAATCTCAAATTATTATATATCTATAAATTCTATGAAAGATGATTGTTCAGTGTGTAGAATCCTTCAACATTCCTTGCAGTTCTATGTCATGGAATTGCAAAGTCATTTTGTTGTGTGATGATACTTTGAGAAGGATAAATTTTTTTTCCAAAGATTACAATGAATTCAATGATTTTCCCGAAGAGGAAGTTGAAACTTATTCAAAGAAAAAGGAGGTGGATAAAACCTCTAAAAAGTGTGGAAGGATGATGAAGGTGAAGGAAGTCGAAGAGAAGGAAAAAACTCTAGTGGAAAAGGAAATTTAGTCAGCACCCCCGAATCCAAAGAAAAAATCTTATCTTGATGAAGTAGTAGAAAAATGGAGAGAAGATAAGAAAAATCATAATGAATGGGAGACTTAGTTTAGCGTGGACCCTGCTAAGGAAAATATATGAAGGAAAAGGCAGTTGAAGATCTTGAGAAGTAATAGAAAGAGAAGAAGAAAATTTTTTTTCTGAGTGAGAGATAGTCTAATCACTTTTAAAGTCTACTGAGAAAGAATCTGAGAATATTCTGGTACTAGAATCCATTCTGAAAGAACCTTTAACAAAATCTCAGGGTAATAAATTTGTGACTCTAGAAAATTTCCAAGAAAAACAAGTACAAAGATAAGAAAAAGAAGGTAGTGGTGATACCGAAGACTTGATAAAGAAAGTTGAATATTTTCATGAGAATGAAAGTCCTGAAAAATTATCATTTCGAACCTCTGAAGCTATGTCTTAAACACTTGCTACCCCAAGAAAAGATGATAAGATTGGAGGAGAAGTGAACAATGTGTCTGAATAAGGAAGCTCCAACCATGATTTCATTCAGCCAGAGGATGCTGAGGTAGGGACTAAGAAGGAAGAGGTAGATGAAGATAAAATTGGGAAACTATATGATAGTGAACAAGAATCACCCAATCAAGAAGAAGTTATTCCGAAAGCTGATAAGGGAAAACAGGTTGTTGTTGATACACCTAGAAAAGTAGTGGTAAAGAAGAAAGAAGTGGCTGCTTCATCAAAGAGGAAAGTTGCTGATATAGAAAAATAATCATCACCAAGAAAATTTTTTGATTCAGAATCATCCACTCCTGGAAATGATTTTGTAGTCCAGTATTTGAAAAATCTTTTTGGAACAATCCTTCAATTTCCAAGCATATACTCCAGATGCAAGATGATTTATCATTCCTTAAATCAAAAATCAGATTCAGTATCCATGGTGATGGATAAGTGCATCAAACTTGAGGCTGACTTCAAAACCTTTTTCATAAACTATGAATCTCACAAAAGATCTTGAAATAAGATGACTAGCTGGGAAAAAAATCTATGGAAGACACGAGAATTCTTGATGAGTTTGAAGATAATGTCAAAGATGTCGTTGAAACCGAAGATGGTAAGTTCAATGATCTCACCAAGTCCTTTGAAGAAAAGATATCTTTTGAAGAAAATACTTGAAATAAAGATGTCAAAGATCTGAATGGGAAATTATATTTAGTTTCTCATAGTTGTAAGAGTGAAAGGGATCTCAATATTGGGATAGAAGAGAAGCTAGTTAGGAAAGAATAAGTTCTAAAGGGTCCAGTAGAATCTCTTAAGGCCCAGGAAGAAAAAAATAAGCCTTAGAGAAGAAAACAGAATACCAGGATCAAAATTGCAAACATGAAGAGGAGGATCAAAAGGAGCTCAAGAAGTTTAAAAACATAGTGAAGAAGCTGATGGCGAAGGAGAAAGAAGGATAATATTGTTCAATTTAGATCTTTTGTTGTATTTCTTCATTGTATAATTTTTTTCCAAGTCTAATGAATATTTTGGTTGCTCGTCTTTTGGTTGTTTAATACTAATATTTCAGGTATGATATTTACTTTTCCATTCCCTGTATTCCTTTTTGAAAATCACAAAGGGGAAGAAAGGGATGTTAAAAAATAATACTAAGTAAAAGAATAAATTTCCCTACATAAGGGTGAGTTCATCTAAGTGGGGGTTCTTATCCATGAAGATTTTCGTATGAAATATAATGGTATGTCTTAATCCAGAAATCAAGAATAAGATCCATAGTGTTTCTAATTCCTACAGGGGAGTTAGTCATATTCCTCATTTTCAGTGTGTTAATGGAGATAAGTTTTATTTTCAAAGTGCAGAAAAATATTTTCAATGTCCTTATATAATTTTTCATAAGGATGTTTGTGCTTTCCAAAAAGGGGGTGATTGTTGAGTCAATAAGGTTTCCTTATGAATTTTACATTCCTTCATGTTTTGAAAATTAAAAACACTATATGTTATGGAAAATTTAATTTCCACTAAGATTTATCTTTATATGGAAACATTTCCTTCCTCAAGGAAAATTTATCCTTACTATGTTTTCATTGTTCATGTCAAAATTTCTCTGAACCTAAATCATTTTATTTATAAGTATAAAATTCAGTTTGGTATCTAAAACCTCAAAATCTTATAAATACTTAGATATAAAATATTCTATTTTCATGATCCGAATTCATGTTCCACATTCTCTAAATTCAGAATCTGAATGTTTTGATTCCAGACTCTGAATTCACTGAATTCAGACTCTGAACTTTCTGAGTTCAGACTCTAAATTCTTATGAATTTAGATTCCAAATTCTTATGAATTTAGATTCCAAATTCTTATGAATTCCGACTCTGAATTATTATGAATTCACACTCTGAATTATCTGAATTCAGACTCTGAATTCTCTGAATTCAGACTCTGAATTCTTATGAATTCATACTACGGATTTCCTTGAAATTCAGATTTCAGAATTCTATAAAAATCAGGTTCCGAATTCTTTTGAAGATAGAATCTGAATATTCATGTATAATAGACACCAAATGGTTTTTTATTAGACTCTAAACTTTTATTTTTCCTTAGAGTCCAAAATATGAATATGGCTAAGAAACCGTATTCTACATACTCTTGTTTGAGTTATAAAATGATTTTGTACATTTTTTTCTAACCAACCATTATTTGAGTGACACATATACATGTCCCTCAAAAATTCATGGAAAAATAAGATTGTTGGAGGAGGGAGCCGACTTTTGATGATGTTTCAATAAATAGAAGCTCAATTGAACGAGATTACATGCTGAAGTGATTTCTAGAGATAGTTACTTTCATGCTTTGTGGGTACTGAACATATTGTTTAGAATTACTTCAGGCATCTCCAAATGTTGCTGATTACATTCGAGGGCATCCAGGTATTGTAAGACAGAGGTTCCGACTACCTTGATGTTGAGGGCCTGCGGGGATAGCAAGACAGACTCTGATATTTATATCCAGGGCTTACCCAGGTTTAGGTAAGATAGAATTTCTTGAAAGTATAAATCAAGGGACCTTTTTCCAAGGTTGTTGGATACCCTAATCTTTGGTTAAATGATTTACTACTTGTTACATGTATTGTTTCACGTTTTCCACTATATTTTAGTTGGTAAGGAAAGTATAACAATCTTATACTTTATTAAACTTGTACACTGATTAGTAAGATTCTATATGATTTAAGGTAGAATCTATGTCCTCGTAAACTTTTCTTTAGTTTCATTTCTAGAACCATATTTCTGGAATCATGCAAGTTTGTAGAACTAAAAAGTATTTTGAATTTAACTTGTTTAATATTGTTAAAAATATAAGGTTGTATATCAAAATTAATTGTTCCAAAGGAATTTTTAAAGTACATAAATCACCCCCTCTTGTATATTGAGAATATACATCATCATTTTGATCATACATATTATAGGAATAAATAAAATTAAATCAACATTTCATTATATAATTTTACAATAAAATAGATAAAGTTTATTATAACATTACCGTTATATCTTTCCAAATGATTTCCATCATTACAGGTTAGACAAGATGCCATGATTAAATATTAATTGGAAAAATCATCCACATTGTGACCCAAAGATAAGTAATGAATGTTGACTTGTTGGGATCCATAGGATGGTCACGTTGATTCAAACCGACCTGAAATTTTATACCCTAAAATATTTTCTTGATAATTCTATTCAAAACCGTCATGTTGCTTCATTCTTGTATTGTTTTCATCCACATTTTATTGATCCCCTAATAATTATGAGGTTTTATCATCAACAGTAATTTCTTTCCCAAGGTTGGAAACAACATGTACAAAACTTATTATCTATATGAGTAGTCAAGAATTTAATTTGTCTTTAATAACAACAATTAAATACACTTCACGCATAAAAGTCTACAATTTCTTTCATCTTTCATGAAAATCTAACTCTCTATAATAGAGATATAATACATCAATACCACAGTAAAACTAACCTTTGATATGATTAACTAATCTTCCCTCAAAGGATTGATTTCCCTCCATCTCTTGATGATGGAATTGAGGATACTCATTACCTCTTTCAAACTAGCCTTCCTCCAATCAATGTATGGGTGGTATGTCATTAATGAACTTTGAAACCACAATAATGTGATGAAGGCTAGTTTTATAGAGGGATTCCAATCTATCATCAAGAGATAGAATAAAACCGAGAATCTAAGGATTGAAGTTTCATAAGAAACTACACTAATGGAATAACTGAAAAAGTATCCTCAATTGAAGAGGAATTGGAATACCTCCACTATAATGGTATTGAAGAAATTAATCTCACCCCACATACGTTAGACATCACATCTGTCTACATAAGGATTTCTCACCTTCCAATTTTGGATGTTTTTTCTAACAAACCATAAGATCCCTCAAACAACATACATTCCTTTAAAGGGAAATTTTTTCAAATTATTCTCAGTATTGATCATGAATTTTTCTACACTTATAAATGAAATGAATCTATTCACTAAAATCATAAATTTATTATTATGATATATTACCATAAAATCTTTGGGGAGTCATAGATACTTCCCATCATTGAAAATCATACCACACGGCTTGATGTAAGTCTATAATTACCTCTATGAATGTCCTACTTTACGTTTGATAATGATATTATCATTTTTAAATTTTAATATTAGAGGGAGGTACCCCACTACAGTGTATTCCATCCTTTGAGGAGATTACCCAATACTTCAATCACAAAAATTTTCTTGAGGACCCCTGATCCCTAAAGAAGTGCTACCACCATAACGTAGTGAAAAACTACGATCAAAGAAGAAGATATGATTGTATATGGAATGAAACAAAGGATTAATTACAATAGGTGGGATCTTATTCCTTTATATGGAATCTATATTTAATAAAGATATTCTGGAGCATTAACCACCATCTCCTAACAACTAAAGATTTCATCACGTCAGAGTACTTATTTCATTGAGTGAGTCATTAAATGTTTCCATCCATCTTTGATGGTCCTTATGATTTATAATTAATGAGAAACCATTTGATAGAATTAGACAAATTAATTTATATAATATCATATATTTAATGCCCCACTAAAATCTATGTCAGTCATATGTCATAGCCTCTGATAAAATTATATATAAGATTAAATTTCTATTTATGATTCAAGGATATCAAAAAGTATGATGTCATTGTTTTGTGAATTTTGGACCAGCATAACAATTTACATGAATTATAGGAATTAAATATCTGAACCATAAAAATTATATTTTAATCAATTTTTGTTCTCTTTATGATTATTCACCATGTAGGACAATGTTTCAAATTATTTTTTTATTTTATTAAATAATTATCCCTCTATTTTGATTAGTAAATATGTTATTAAATATCATATCATAGTTTTCATGATCAATGATCCAACCATGGATAACTAAATTACTTATGAGGAATAAACTCATTCAATATTTTTTTTTGTATTTATAAGTCAATTTACCAAGTTATTTCTTGAAAATTATCAAGTATAGGATTTTTTTCAAAAAAAATTGGGAATACATTCCACACCAATGAAATTATTTATCACTCTTTGTAACCAAAGGTTAGTTTTTACTGATAATATTGAATTAATTAAAAAAATAGAACTTGCAATACATTCATCACAAAAATATTTTTTAGAACGTGACTAATTAATAAAATATATTTTTTGAATTTAATAAAAAATATTTCATTAAAATCAGAAATCTAAATATTCCATTTCATGGTTTAACAATTTACACAAATTAGAAAAATCCAGAAAAAATATTTTCATGAATTTTTCACTTACCTAGATCCCTATATGTTCAGCACCCATAAATGAGGTCTATAAGTTAGTATCACCTAATCCTTAAAAATCATCAAACTTAAGCCTTTAGATTCTATAATCTTCTATATAAGATGAATTCAATTTGATAAACTACCTTGATTTTCGAACCCTATACTATTCAAATGAAGAGAAAAGTGAGGGGGTGATAGGTCTCATAGTTAATGTCAAGAGGAGAGTAAACAATCAATGTGTGTCTCTAGGGACTAATGGGCTAAAAACTCAAATACGTATGAAAGGAGAAATATGGTGAAATATAACCACATTCATTCTATTTTAATAGTGACAGGAAGAGATGTAATGTCCATCATGTTTAAGAACAACATAAAAATACAAAACACAAAACCTAAAACATAATACAATGACAGAGGAAGAGTAGAAACTAAAATACATTAGATTATAGCCTTGATAAAGCCTAAGGAACATAGAGGAGTTTCATCAGCATTAGAGGAGTTCCGTGAGAGCTTGAGAATCATGAGTGACTAAGTCGTGGTTATAGTTTTTTTAAATAGACCATGGACACTTCTAATAGTGCTTTGAGAAAAGAGTTGAAAAATATCCCTTTTATCAACGCTAAATTTATAAGTGCTGATAAATCTCAAGCATTATCATTTCTAAAAATTGTTACACCCCAAGAATCCATGATACACTTCCACTTATATAATTCAATAGCTTTCGCTCCACGCAACATCGATTTTGACTGCACCACAACCTATCAAACTAGCCGTTTAAAAAGAGGGTATGGATAGTATTAACCAAATTATGAATTTTATAAATTTTATTTTTCAAAATAGACTTCATTTTTGAATTCAGATTAACAAAATTAGCATATGTTGAGTTTTTCGATTTTTTCAGGAATGTTTTAATTTTTGATAAATAGTGAATAATAATATATTATTGTAAAAAACCCTATTTTTTCATTTAAATAATTATTTTAATTTAAATTAAAGTCAAAATAGATACATAATAAATATATTAGTACAATTTATTTCATAGGATTCATTTTTGTAATATAATTAGAAAAAAATTATTAAACTTTTGAACGGCTCTTTTACCTGCCTTCTAACCACTTCTATAAATTAGAATTAAACATAATTTTACCAATTTTTGAATTGCATTTAAAAAAATGGACATAAATTATTGTAAGAAGTAAGAAAAATTTGGTCTAATACAATCAATTTTTTTTAATAGTAACTTTTTTATTTTATTCACCACGATTAAAGGTAATTAGAGTAATTAAAGGTAAAAATAATATTATAATAATATAATATAACCATAAAACTAGTACTAATAAAATTGGATAAGGTTTTTTTACCAAAATAAACTATAGGATGAAAATATTAATCTGTTTAAGACTCTTGTGTATGATTATGATATTTATTATATTATATTTATAAAAGATTTTAAAGTGGAATATTCAAATTTTATGAACTATATCATTTTTAATATGAAGATATATAAGTGATATGGTCAACTATAAATAGTATTTAGAAATATAGAATGGTTTTCTATATAATGGTAATTTATTTTTAATTTTATGAAATAATTAATTACATAAAATATTGACACAATAATGATGCTGTAATTGTATTTTTAAAGGATAAATCAATGAAATGATATTTAAAATATTAAAATAAATATAATTTACTTAATTAATGACCTCCAAAAATTTTATAGATAACATAGACATGTTAGTGAAATATTGTAAGTATTGGGTCGAAGTTATCATGTTGGTTTGATATTTTTTAAACTGAAAATTTTGAATAGTATCAAAATTGACATAAATGACACATTAAAATAAATTATATTTATTGAAAATTTATAAAATTCATAAAAATATTAGGATTATCCAAACTAAGTTTTATAATGTCAAAAATTTAACATATAATCCAATTTTGGTTCGTTTGTAATTTTATAGTCACTATATAAACCCTATATTATTAAAGGACTAGTAAACATGATAAGAATTTAACTGTTTAACTGAGGGTTAAATCCAAAAGATAACGTTACTCTTATGCACTGAAGATGTCTAAAAAAATGAATGAAATGATTTTAGCCCATACTCATATTAGACTCTAAATAAATCTCTTTTTATCTATTTGAAACTGAAAAGAAATTTATAATAAATCAATGTATTTAGATCTTCCAAAAGTACCCTTGACCTCTCTTATAAAAGGGCACCCTTCCTTATCTTTGATTCACACACATAAATCACTTTAGTTCGGCCAATAACTGGTCATTTATCCTCCCAAATTCTCTAACTTTATCATAGAGTTAATTCTTTGGGCATAAATCCATTCCAAGGAGTCCTTTTGTGAAAACAAAAAGACATACCCCAAAAGTGGTAATTGTTTTATCACCTCTTTAAAAGTTATTTTCTTATTATACTTCTTATTTCTATGTTGATTCCATATAAAAATAATAAATCTAGTATCATCAATATACTGAGATGTTATTATAATCATGGGAAAACCATATTATTGATTTTATCCATCATACTGATTACAATATCACCATATGTGTGTGCGTACAACATACCGTTTCCACGTCGTGGTGTAATTGTTTATTCAACACTAATTTTTTTGGACGGATATAATGATGTATATAAAAAAAATAAGTAATGAATATAACATGATAATGATTTGGTATAATTATTATACCATCCAATTCCATACCATTTATCAATGAAGGGAATGATATTGTCGCTCATGCATATGTAAGGCCTACTGTTTTCACGATGCGGTGGGATTAATTCTTCATGTTAACCATTGAAAAATAATTATAAAATTTATATGATGAGAAAATATAATTATTATGGACTTTATATCATTATGGAAATGAATAAAATAAATCTTATTCCTAACAAAATTGACATACACAACAAAAAATGCATTGGAAAATGATGCAGTTAACCCCCGCAACAATGGTAACACTGAAATATTATTATCAATGTGATATATCAGGATCATATATGATATCATAATTTTGTATGTGGTTATGATATAATTTAAAAACATTCATGAACCATTATATTAGAGGTTCAGATACCCTTGAATAAAAGAAAGTATAAGGGAAGTTTTAATTTCACAATCTCATTTTTATTCGAGGTAGTTTAATAATGAGTATCTACCAGGACATTCGTTTCATCCATGTGCATGTTTCTTAAATTGTAAATCAAAATATTATCAAAAATTTATTAAATTCATTTTTACCCATATTTGAATTTATATATATTTTTTTAAAGGAATCATTCTGTTATTTTCGAAATGAGGTAGATTATGACCTTTTAGACAAATTATGGAAAGAATGTTTATTTAACTTATACAACACAAGTTGATATTTTCTACCATTATTATACATTAAAATTTAGAATCAGTCCTCGCAATCATAGAAAGTAATTTTCAAAATTAATTTTTTATAATTTCTCGTCTTTTAAATGATTTCATTGTAAAAAAATGATATTTCTGTCAATGAGTTTTAATGATTTATTATTATTATTTTCATCTATTTCAACATCCATTGTTGTATTTTAGGCTTAACTGAGGATGATTTATTATGATTCAATATTCCATGTTTTATTGAAGGGTTTATGATATATTTGACAGTGGATGTGCTATTTTTATGACATTCATGTTTTATGGTTAATGTATTAACATTTAGAATGCTTGTTTTAATGTAAATGTTTATGTTATGTTTTACCATTTTCTTTAGAGGAATGAATTGGACTTAGTAAGTGATGTGTAGGGCCTGATATAGCCCCTCGATGAATTAGTAGATATCAAGAGACAAACTGGTGTATTGGAATGAGTCCATGAAGGTATGGTTATAATGTATGACATTATGCATTCCCTCATTATGAGTTTAGTTATTTATTTTGAAAGTTATTTTTTGACAAGTAGAATATTCATGTGAATGTTTAAATGGTAATATTTGATTTATTCTTTCCATATAATGCAGAATATTATGTTTAAATAGCTTGGGATTTATTCTTACACCCATCCTTAAAAGGTTATGCCTATTTATGATTATTTCCTCTATATTGTTTATCTTTACCAATCATCTGAGCTCACCCCTTTCTTATGTTTCATTTTTTCCTAGGATGCTATGAAGTATATTATGACTGACCTATAGGGATAATATAAGGGATATGAGTGTTTTCAAAGGATAAACAATGTTGTTTTTTATTTCCCGAGGTAATGTAAAACTTATATTTGTGTCTATTTTTTCTAAGGCTACTAAACTAATTGGTCCTTTGGGATTTGATTTCTTATGATCATGACAATATAATAAAATAATGCACTAATGCTGGATAATAGGTGTCAACGTGTTATAGTTGGTATCAGAGGAATATTATTACAAACCTTGGAATATATATTTATAAAAACATTGATTATGGAACATTACCCTAAGACAGAATTTGAGGATAAGTATAGAAGAAAATATTATAATTTTTGTAATATAGAGATTATGTGGGTATTCATAGTGAATACAACCCTATCTGAATACTACAAGTAGACATGGTTATGGAATAGATGTATCTAGAAGTAATAACTCCGACAAGGTGTTTTGAGCTATACTTGGACTAACCTAGTACATGAGAACATGTCTTACTGCACAACTGGTTTAACGGTCCTGAGGGATATGCTTTGAATAATTAACATTTTCATTACGAACCATTATAAAGGATTTTTGAGTAAATATGTCATCGAAGTATAATTTTTATGATTAAGGATTATATAGACATAAAATTTTAATTTATGTTAAGTATTTTACATGTTTGGAATTAGGAATTTGGATTCATAACCTAATCTAGTGTTTTCCATTTTTTAAAAATATGACATAGTGGAAGGAATGCAAACTAAATAAAAACATGTAATACATGTAAGGATTTACCTTCTATGAAAGATAATGATAGTGGAACTAGTGATACAAATGGTTATGAACGGCTTATAACTATACTGGGATAACTAACTCAGGTTTTTAATAATAAACTTACCTCTATAAAGCAACCTAATATACAATGGAGATGATTTTCCAATGGCCATAAGGCCATCATTTTTTACTCATTTTTTATAATCCACCTTTCTAGGGGTGAGGTGGAACCCTTACAAGGCCCATATGCATAAGTTTTACATAGATCATAGGCCTTAGAGGAATTCATTTCTTGTAGGCTTCAAACAATACATAAAACCCAGGCTGACTACTTGGAACTACTCCTCCCCATCATCTTCATAGTGAAAATTTATCTCCACCTTCGCATGGCTATTCAGCTAGGATTTCCCGTGCATGAACATGAAAATATTTTGTTCGTCTGGGAGTAAGAAAAGGGAAAATTTTGTTTTGGTAGTCTATCATCAATCATGAGATGAAGATCAATGGTGGTCATTAATTCAAAACATGAAGGAGGATGAAGAGGTCACAAAAATTGAATTAAAGGAAATTAATGTACTATTCCAATAAAAATACACTCCTCGTGATCAATGAGAGGATATGAAGAGGAATTTTTTGAGTCTGAGGTAGGAGGATGAGAATATTGTAAAGTATGAATATAACTTCACAATGTTAGAAAGGCATGTTGTAGAATACATACATAACTAAATGAGTACGATTGATCTATATTTTGATGGGTTAAAACCATTCCTCCAACAAGAATTGGTCTCACAATAATTCACTTTATACAAAGATATAGTCTTATGTGCTGTCAAGACAAAAAATAAATTCACTTTGACTTATGAATTTAAAGTAAACAAAGAGAATAAGAGGGTCATAAAACACTCTAGAAAAGAAAATATGGGGAATAAAGGAAAATTGTATTTTCCACCCTACAATAATTTTTTGAAGACACACCCTGGTACATTTTTAAAGATGATGGTAGTTTATTAAAAGTGTCGATAAAAAGTCCACCATGCACTTGATTTAAAGTGGAATAAAGAATATATCAATGTACAATGATACAATTGTAAAGGGATGTGACATTATTCCAATAATTTTCCTAAGCATCGGGGAAACATTCCCTAGAAAAGGATAATGGAGCAAGGCCAATCTTTTGTGATCAAAACTATTAAGGTTGAAGATCATAATGATATGGTGGAAGGTACTTTAATCATTTCCTCAAATACAGCCAAGGATTTATTGGATTATGGATACTCGTATTCATTTATATCTTCTCTACTTTCATTAAAAATTATATATTTCCAATTCATATTAATAAGGGTGTTATCAGTCAATTACCATAAGGGATGTATAATTACAACAAATATGTGTCAGGAAGTTCCCATTATCGCATATAAATGTGATTCAGTTACATACTTTATCATCATATCTATAGTATACTTTGATATATTCTTTGATATGGATATTCTAACAGAATAGAGTGATAGAAATTATTCCAAGAATAAGGAAGTTGTGATTTGTAAGGAAGATGTTGAATGAATTATCTTTAAAGAATAAACTTTATCACCAGATTCATATCAAAATCATCACGCAATAGCTTTATTGAATGAGATTCTTGGGGAGGAAGAGGAAATAACTTCTAGGGATAAGGAAATAAATATTCAAATTGAGGATGTACATACTGTATGATAATATATTGATGTATTTCTATAGTATTTACATGGAAATACTATAGTGTGGGAAGTTGAGTTAACTATTAATTTAATCCATGATGCAAAGCCAATATCAAGAAATCCCTATAGAATGGCCACTGTGGAATTAGTAGAGTTAAAGAAACAACTAGAGGAGTTGAGTGATAAAAGATTTATTTGACCTATTGTTTCTCTATGGGGAGCACCTGTTTTGTTTCTTAAGAATAATGATGGATAAATGAGGCCCTGAATTGACTATAGAGAAATCAATGCTATTAAAATAAAAACATGTATCCTCTTTCTCACATTGATGATTTATTTGGTTATCTTCATGGAGCTCAATATTTTTTGGAAGATTAACCTTCGTTTTAGATATCATTAATTATGTGTAAAAGAGGAATATATTCAAAATACAGTATTCACAATGTGTTATGATGATTATGAATTTACAACAATTCCATTTGGATTGACTAATGCACCCTCTTTTTCCTTGGTTCTAATGAACAGAGTGTTCAATGAATATATTTATGATATTTTCATAGTATTTATTGATGAAATATTTTTTATAATCCAAAACCTATGAAGGCCAAGAGAACCAATTATGGATTGTTCTAAAGACTCTAAGAAGATATGAACTATATTGGATGTTAAGAAAGATTGAATTTTGGAATAAGGAAATTTCTTTTCTTGGCCATATTTTCTCCAAGGATAAATTCCCTACTGATCCTACAAGGAAAATGGAAATCCAAGAATGGAAAACAAGAATGAGTATAATCAAGGTATGTAGTTTTATTGGTTTAATGTGTTATTTTCATCCTTTTGTCAAGAATTTTCCCTGATTGGAAAACCCATTTACAAATATCACATGTGAAGGGGTTAAATTCATTTGAAAAAAAGAGTGTGAATAATGTTTTGAAGAATTGAATAGAAGATTATTCGATGCTAATATATTGGATTTATAATATAGAAATGATGGGTTATTGATTTATATAGATGGATCAAAAAAAGGAATTAGTTGCGTCCTTATAAAAAATGATAGATTTATTTTATATGCATAAAGGTAATTTAAAAGTCATGAAAAAAACTACCCAACTCATGATCTAGAGTTAACAACTGTAATATTTTCTATGTAGAAATATAAACACTCTGTCTACGAAAAAAGATACGAGATATATATGGATCACATGAGTTTGAAATATATTTTCTTATAGAAGGAACATAACATGAGATAGTGGAGAAGGATTGAGCTAGTCAAGGATTATGAATTCACAATACACTACAACCCAGAGAAGGAAAATAAGGTGGTAGATGATTTGAGTAGAAAATACCACTACCTTCTAAATAAAATGACAGTGGAAAAGGATCCTATGTTCATGGATCTTGTAAACCTATATATGGGAACTATCATTGAAGTTGAAACATCACTAATTTTTCAAATGGTTGCCAAACCTTCTTTACTAGAAAGGATAACACGTTTTTAGTTTGATGATGAGGAGTTTCAAAAGAAAATTAATGTTGTGAATGATAGGAGACTGATTGACTTTATATTTGTAGATAGAATTTTGGATCCTCGGAATATGCTTTGTGTTCCATCTATACCTATTATAACACCCCCAAAAGATAAAGGGTTAAATGACCAAATGATATGACTCATGTCAATAAGGCACACCTTCCTTTTCAAGAACCTACCTGATTAGAACTACATAGTCAAACATGATTGGACTGAATTATTGATAGGGTTGTGTGACTTTATAGGATGTTTCCCAGTGTGTGTGTGAGTGAGGAAAATGCACCCTTTAAAGGACATGTGTTGGCTTGTAGGGACAATAGTTAGTCAAATGACCTGTTTGGGAACGTGGTTGGGCCCCAGGGTGGGGACCACTTGTCGGTGGGGCAACTGCTAGTACCTGGAGAACCAAGACCCGGTGACCATGTTAAGACAAGGTGTTTGTGTGGTCACCGAGACCCTGTTGTTACATTTTTTATCAGAGGATGAACCCAGCTTTAAGTGTGATGCACTTCTTGGGATGATATTTAGGGCCCACAATGAGGACATTGTTCTCTAAGGGGGGGTAGTGAATGGAAAACCCCAAAATAATAAATGGTTAAATGACTAAATGATATGACTCATTCCAACAAGATGCATCTTCCTTTCCCGGAGCCTACCTGATAAGTACTCCAAAGTTAAGCATGCTTGTCCTGGAGTAGTGATTAGGATGGGTGACCTTTTGGGAAGTTTCTCAGTGTGTGTGTGAGGTAAAAGCACAATGGAAGGGAAATGTATAGGCCTGTGTAGACTATCATTAGTCAGATGACCTGTTCTGGCACGTGGGTGGGCCCCATGGTGGGGACCACGTGTTTGAAGGGCACCTTATGGTACTTGGTGGGATAGAACATGATGACCATGTTAATATGGGGTTTCTGTGCTGCCTCCAAGGCCTAGTTGTTACACCTATACTAAAATAGAATTATTGGATGATCAGGATGGGCGACCTTCTGGGAAGTTTCTCAGTGTGTGTGTGAGTGAAGACAAAGTACACTGGATGGACATGTGTTGACTTTTGTGGATTATCATTAGTTATATGACCAATTCAGGCACATGGATGGGCCCCATGGTGGGGACCATATGTCTGTGAGGCATCTGGCATGCTAGGACCCGATAACAATGGGGTGTCTGGGCTGTCACCGGGACCTAGTTGTTACACCTATACTAAAAGAGAATTATTGGATGATTCTCATAGCCCTAATTTCTTAGTAACCCATGGTGGAACTATGATGTGCAAAGAATTGAAGGAATGTTTTTTGGTGGGACAACATGAAGAAGGATATTTCTAATTATGTGTTGAGATGTTTGGTTTCTAAATAGGTGAAGGGTGAAAGACAACATCATAGAGGAGTAATGAAATTTTTTTCCATAACTGTGTCGAAATGGGATGATATTATGATTGAATTTTACATGGGGATACGAAAGAATCTATGATGAAATGATGTTATATGGTTTATTATTGATCATCTTACCAAATAATCACAATTTCATGATATAAGAAAAGATTTACCACTTGAACATTTAGAAGGGCTACATATTAATGATGTTGAAAGACTTCATGGTGTACCCATATTTATTGTTTCTGATCATGACCCCTGTTTTACATCACGATTTGAGAAACATATTTAGAAGGCCTTAAATAATGAGCTTTGTTTGAGCACTGCCTACCACCCTCAAACAGATAGAAATACATGAAGGACAATTCAAACATTAAATGAAATGTTGAGATCTTGCTTACTTAACATTCATGGTATGTGGGGTTAGTATTTTCCACTAGTAGAATTCTTCTATAACAATATCTTCAATTCATGTATATAGATGGAAACTTATGAAGCATTGTCTAGAAATAGATGTCGTACAATGACTCATTGGGATAATGTTGGTGAAAGAAAACTCGTATCCCAAGAAATTATTGAGGAAATGACATAAAAGATAAAAAATATTCAGACCAATATTCAAACAGCTCAAAGTAGGCAAATGATCTATGCTAATAACTAAATAGAGGATTTGGAATTTCAAGTGGTAGATAATTTATTCATAAAGGTATCTCCATGGAAGGGTGTTATACGATTTAGCAAAAATGGTAAATTAAGTCCTAGGTACATCAAACATTTTGAGATTCTGGAATGAATTGGAGCTGTCACTTCCCTTTTTGCAGTGATACCAAGTCTATCCAGAGGTCATGATGGGTTCCATATAAAAATGTTAAGGAAATACATGCGAGACCCATCATATGTATTCACATACAATGAAATAGAATTGGAAACCAATATTCCTTATTGTGAAGATCCTTTAATGATTCTAGGAACCAGAAAAAAAGTTTTGAGAAATTGGATGACTCATCTTGTAATGGTTCTTTGGATAAACCATAAAATGGAAGAGACGACGTCAGAACCTAAAGAACTTATGATGAAGAACCACACAAATATTTTTATGAAGAGATATTCTAGAAATTTAAAGGTTGGAATTATTTGAAGGAGGAAAAAATGTAACACCACAAGCTTCAATGGTACACTTCCTTTTAAATAATAAAATAGATAGCGCTACAAGAAACATTGAGTTAAAGAACACCATGACCTATCAAACAAGCCGTTAAAAAGTATTTATGAATAATATTAACCATATTATAAATTTTATAAATTTTATTTTTTTATCTAGTTATTTTTTTTAATTATGAATATCAAAATTAGCATATGGGGAATTTTTGGTATTTTTCTAAAAAGTTTCAATTTTTGATGAATAGTTAAAAATAATGCATTATTGTTAAAAAAATGACTTTTTCATTTAAATAATTATTTTACTGTAAATTTATTTTAATATCACAATATATACATAATGAATATATTAGTACATTTTAGGAGATATGAATCATATTAATAATAGAATTAGATATAAATATTTTATTAAACATTTGAAAGTCTCTTTTACCCGCCTTCTAACCACATCTGTGGATTAGAATTAAACATAATTTTACCACTTATGTTAATTTAATTTTAAGAAATATACGCAAATGGTTGTAATAAGTTGGAAAAACATGGTCTAATAGGAGAAAAATATATTTTTGTGAATAATAAATTTTTATTTTTTTACAATGGTTAACGGTAAAGAGGGTAATTAATGGTTAAAATAATATTATAATAATATTATATTACCATAAAACTTGTCATAATTTCATTGGATAAGTGTGTTTCAATGAAAATCAACCCCAATTGGACAATATGATCTTTTTAATCCACATGTGTTTGATTATGACATTTATTATATTTAATTTAAAGAAGAGTTAAAAATGTCATATTAAAATTTTAATAACTATATCATATTTAATATGGGGATATATAAGTGATATTCTATACTATAAATAGTATTTAGAAATATAAAATGATTATATAAATAAGGGAAAACTATTTATAATTTTAGAAATTAAATATTTAAATTAAATGGTGACACAATAATGATTCAATAATAGAATTATTAAAGGAAGAATCAATTAAATGATATTAAAAATGTTATAATAAATATAATGTAAATAAATTAATTACATAAAATAATTTAATGACACCATATAAATTTTAGTGATATATTGGAAGTATTGGATTGAAGTTATAATGTCGGTTAGATAGTTTTAAAAATGAAAATTTTGAATAGTATCAAAATTGACATAAATGATACTTTAAAATAAATAATATTTACTTAAATGTTATAAAATTAATATAAATATTAGGTTCTCAGAAATAACTAGGATAATTTTAAAAAATTCATGGGGTTCTTTTATCATTTTGATGTAACTATATTATTCCTATATTATAAAAGGACAAGTAAACACGGTAAGAGTTAAACTGCTCAACTAAGGGTTAAATAAAAAAGATAAGGTATGTATTTTTACGTAAACATGTATAAAAATATTTAGATGGGAGTATTTATACCCATACTCATCTTAGAATCAATATATATCACTTTGGAGCTATTTTAAACCGAAAATTGATTTATAAAAAATTAATATTTTATGATATTCCAAAATTTCCATCAACTCTCTTATAAAATGAAACAATTAATTATCTTCGATTCACACATCTAAATCCCTTTGGATCATCTGAAATCTACCTAATTATCCTAAAAAATTTCCTCACTTTATATTTTAGTCCATACATTGGGATGAAAGCCATTCTAAGGATACCTTTTGTGTAAACAAAATGTAGATTCCCGAAAAAAGTGATAATTGTTTTATCTCCTATTTCAAAGTTCTTTACTTATTATACTTCTACATCATATGTTGTCTCCATATCAAAATAATAACTCCAGTATAATCCACATACTGATATGTTATTTTAATAATGATACAACCATATTCCCAATTTTATCCATCATATGAATAACAATATCACCATGTGTGCGTACGTACGACTTACCATCTCCACATCATGGGGTAATTTCTTATTCAACACTACTATAATTGCATGGATATAGTGATGAGTATAGTTAATATAAATAATTAATATAACATGATACTTATTACTTATAATTAATATAACATCCATTTTCATAATATATGACCATCAAAGGGGTGATATCATCACTCATGTGTATGTACGACCTACCGTCTCTACAACGCAGTGAGATTAATTCTCCACATTAACCAATCAAGAATAATTATAAAAATTACATGATGAGTAAAAATAATAATTCTGAACTTTATATCATTATGAATATGAATAAAATACATCCTATTACTAACTAATATGACTTACACAACAAAGCATGAATAGGAAAACAATGTAGTTAACACCCGAAACAATGGTAATACTGAAATAATATTAACAAAGAAATATAAAAGGATCACATATGATATAAATTATGGATATGGATATTATATAATTTAATAACATTATTTAACCATTATACTATAGGTTAACACATCCTCAACTAATGGAAAGTAAAAGGTAATGGTTAATTTCACAATATTATTTTGATTCGATGTTGTTGATACGTAAGTATCTACTAAGACATCATTGTCATCCATGACCAAGTTTCATAAAATGTAAATGAAAATGTTGTCAACAAATTTTTGAAATCATATTTACCCTTGATGGTCTTCTTATAAATTTTTTTCAAAGGAATCATTTTGTCATTTTCCAAAAGAGGAACTGTATTTCCTTATCAACAAATTAAAGAAAGAATGTTTTTAAACTTATAAAGTGAAAGTGGCTTATTTCTGAAATTATGACCCCTTAACATTTTTAATTATTGCTTACAATATTACAATGTTATTTTAAAAATAAATTTTCTATTTTATAATTATTTTTTCTTTTAAATGATTTTAATGTAAAAATAGATATTTCTCTCAAATTGTATTACTAATTTTATTAGATTGTTTCCATCTATGTCAACATTTGTTGGATTTTGTGGTTAATTGAGATTGATTTATTATGATAAAATCTGACATATTATATTGAATGTTTTGTGATATATTTGAATATGGATGTGCTATTTTTATACCATTCATGGTTTATGGTTAAAGTATTACAATTTTGTATGATATTTTTAATACAGATGTTTATGTTATGTTTTACCCCTTTCTTAAGAGGAATTCATTGGACATAGTAAGTGATGGGTAGGGCCCGCTATAGCCCCTCGATCCATTGGTAGGTCTAATGATACAAACTATTGTATTGTAATGAGGCTTTGATGGTATGGTTAGGATGTATGGCATTATGCATTCCATCATTATGAGTTTAATTATTGATATAGCATGTGATTATTAGACTAGTAGAATATCCACGTGAATGTTTAAATTACATTATTTAATTTATTATTTCCATATCATGATAAATATTATTTTTAAAAGGCTTTTATTTTTTTTTTATAACATACCTTAAATTTTTATGCTTATTTATGATAGCTTTCATCATATTGTTATACTTACTGAGCATCTGAGCTCACCCATTTCTTGTGATTCATTTTTTTATTATGATTTTAAAAGTATATATGAATGAAATATAGGGATAATCTAGAATATATGAGTTTTTAAAAAATAAGAAACTATTTGTTTCATTTCATGATGTAATGTAAATATTATGTTTGTACCTTGTTTTTACGAAGAAACTAAATTGATGGGCCCTTCGGGATTTGATTTCTTGTGATCACGCTAATATAATACAACAATACACTAAATATAGGTAATTAGGGTGAGGGAATTACACAAATTCTCTAATAAAAGACATCATTATTAGTGCTAACATTTTAGCGTTGATATATACTTCTTTTAATAACACTTTTTTTGCACTGATAAATAGTGATCTTCATCCGCACTATAAAAAGAGATGATAAATGTTCTATAATTATAATTATTTAAATAAATTTATTATAATGTTATAATTATTTAAATAAATTAATTCTAATTTTATAATTATATAAATAACTTTTTTATGATTTTTTAATTATTTAAACAATTTAATTATAAATTTTTATTTATTAAAAAATATATAATTATTTATTTATAATAATGTAAATGATTGTTGATAAAATAATAGTTATTTATTTATAATATTTATGAATATATTAAATATAAATTTATTGATATATTTATTTATAAATATTCATTTAAAAATATGTTTTTAACATTATTAATGGATATATATTCCAAGATACACACATTTTAAAAATGAGTGAAATTAAATAATCGATTATGAGTATACCATAAAAATATTGAAAAAATGGATATTTTTTATTAATTAAATACACGTTACTAATAAAATATGGATATATATATAAAGATATATTCAAGTTGATGAATACGTATTAAAAATACTAAAACATAGTAAATATATATATATATATATATAAACAATCAAAAATGATAAAATTAAAAAAATAAAATAAAAAATAACAATCATTAAAAATTAATAACCTAACTATAGTGTAAAAAAATAAAATAAAATTGACCAATTAGAAAGATTATATATATTATATGTATCATGTTATAATGAAATTCTAAAATATACTAAAATTTGAATAAATTACCTAAATATAAGGTGCATGTGTTTTTATATATTGCATAGTTATATTGGTGTGTGAGTTTGTTTATAAAAATTAATTAACACACACACACACAGATATGTGAAATAAATGCAACACATGTCTTTTAAAATATGTTAAATTGAAAAATCAAACAATATTAAAAATGAATATGACATTTATATATTTTTAACTAATAGTTTATTTATGTTATACTTATTCATTTTATATATCTATATTTAATATATAGTATTTATTAATATTTATAATATATATATATATATATGTATTAATTTTATAAATTTTTATCAATAATTATTTAATTAATAAACCATTTCATATTTTTCTAAATTTCTTTATTTTATTTCAATTTTTTAATTTTTTAATTTTATTCTAGACCATTAACAGTTCTAAAAAACACTGATAAAGGGAAACATTTATTAATGAAAAAAACATGCTGATAAAGGGAAACTTTTATTAGGATTTAAAAATAAAGAGCTGATAAAGGTATCCTTTATCAGTGCTAAAATAAAGTACTAAAAAGGTTACCTTTTATCAATTTTAGAAAAAGTGATGATAAAGGTTTCCCTTTATCAGTGCTTATTTTCGCAATGATAATGATGATCTTTATCTATGAATTTTTCAAGCGTTGATAAAAGCCAACACTATTATAGCTGTGTTTTATAGTAGTGAATGACTAGAATCTGAGTCTATAAATTATGCAACTATGGTATATGAGACCGAGATCATGCCAAAAAATCATTCTTGATGCCTCTTGGAAGAAAGCTTTAAGTGCCTCCACCTATCCCCACCCTTGTCTTCCAGCTCCCTAATCCTGGCATAGACCCCCCGTGTGTGGTGGTTGCAATAAGTCAAAGCATAGAGCAGGTATTTCTACTCTTCTAACTCATCATTCACATATGAATCCCAACAATCCTATCTACTCCTACCGTTGCCTCTACCTCTACTCCCCATCAGTAGTCTCTCTTAATCAGTTATACAGTGATTCAGACAATCTCATGAAAGATATCATTTTCCACCATATGTGTAGAGCCACATCTCTCTAAAATAACTGGACCCACCTTGAGATCCCTAAGCTCCATATCCTCTATCATGGGACCTCCTCCTAACATTTATTACACATCCACATCCCAAAAACTACTTTCATCTCTTTTCTGGCGAGGTCACTGCTCTCAATTTCCCACTAATAGCAACAGCCAGTTGTACATTCTTAAATAAGAAACTCTCTTCCACCAAAGATCACTCTAGAACCCCATCATAAGTAGGATAGCATAGAGGTATAACAATGGAGTGAATTTCTCTACCCATACCTCACTCAAAGGTCCAAGCCTTGAATAATTCATCACGGACCATGTCCATCGAGTACCTAGAGAGGTTGGTAAGCATTGAGGAATACTCCACTATTGTCTTGATATGCTAATGAAGCTGTAGTATATCTACGATATGTAAATCCCTGAAAATATATAGTGATAAATCCTCTCTAAAACAACACTCAACCTCTGACAATGCTATAGTCACCTTGTCGTAAGACTGGGCAACTAAACCCCACAACCACCCTACCGATTCACGAAGAAGGATCGCTGCTAGAGCCACCATCTAATCAGTTGTTATCCTGACTGGGTGGAAAACTATGGGAACCCCCTATAACCATTCCTAAACTACCTATAGAACAGTATCACCTTATAACCTGAGGGGTCTCTGCCGCTGAAACATGTGATGTGCCCCTATCTTACACACCTCATCTGCTGGAACTATGGGTACCACCAGCTTCTCTTCTTGTGGTGGTATAGCTGGTGCATCACCTGGAGGTATCACCTTATGAACTACTCCCTGTATTGATTCCACATCACTTAAGGTACCGTCCTTATTATCATGATGTCGTATCCTAGCTAGAATATATTGTGGAGGAATCCTGAAATTAACCAAAAGCACACTGGTCAATGAGTATATATGGAGAGCTGACTCAAGATGGACATAAATACCACAACCCATTAATTTATGGTTCATGTACCATTAATTTCCCTACAACCAGTGTTCTCATGTTCCAAGTCAAAAATTAGGCCATTAGAGTGCTGGTGTATGGATAAGGTGGATGTCACACCAACACTAGAGTTCTTAGCCTAAAAGACGAACTTGAAACACTTAATGTTGTTTCCCCAAACCAATCTCACAAACTATCATCCATAAGGTAGAACTGATTACTTTGGTACCACTCTATCATGACCCATCCTAATGGGGCCCATGTCATGACTCCCCAAGCCCTCCACCAATAGGCTCGTGGATGAAAATTAACACCGATAAAGAATATCAGTAACATGGGAGGCCTTATCCTAATTACCTACAGACACACACATATCCAAGCCTATACAATACTCCAATGTAAAAATATGAATAACCATGCATATATACAATGAATTCTCATAAATAGAGTACAAAATTAATAAATGGAAAGTAAACCAGGCCAAATATAGCACCAACACAAAGAGTTTTATTCACAACCAAACCTAAAAGTAAAACTGGGACTATTGTAAGAATACCATAGGGACACAACTCAGTCTATCTGGTGTCACAAAGCACCATCTAGTCATAGCCCATTAAGGAATTTTTCAAAAGGTCGATCATATATATAAGACACAACACATGTAGGAAATTATTGTGTAGGGGCGAGTATTAAAATCATCAGTAGGGCACCCTGAAACAAAAAAGAATACAAAAAAGGAAAATACATTCAGCTCTACACAAGTATATTTCTACAACACATATAACAAGAATATACAGGTATACTCAAAAAAGATACAGATTCTAAAGGAAAGTCACGAATATATTATACCATCCTAGGCTTCTAGGTCAAAAATTCCACAAAACACTAATCAGAGGGAACATAATCCTGAGTTTGATAGCACTGATGATGTACTTCCAAGAGAAAATTCTCATCGATTATCACCATTAGAAGTACATGCTGAAGGTCTTAAGAAATATGATACATAGATGAGGATCACTCCCAATACTATGGGGTTTTATTAAAAACTCAATTTCGATTAACTCATTGAGTATAGGATTGACTCATACGTATTATTGGTCACGAAGATACCATTTACACCACTTAGGGCATGAAGATAAATAGAGGATCTTACTCCAAGCCTCATGAAGGAATTCCAATTACTCTATATATATATTCTTTCTGAAGGGATTGTATTCCTAGGAGTAGGAAATTATTCAATACTAACCATAAAATAAAGAATAAGGGGAACTAACCATAACTAAACATTTATAAGATTTATAGGACAAGGGTTCAAATCCATATATTATAAAGTACATGATGTGCATTATGGGTCACTTGCAGTGTCTTCGGACCCCAGGTCCTGCCCATGTAAACGACCCATATCTCTTTCCCATGTCCTTATGTTGGATTACACTACATGATCCAACCCATGTACTCCATCATGTGTTTCAATACATGAATCTCACCCATGTTCATGTTCCCATAGACATGTGAATGTATAATATTACATGTCTTATCCCTTGTACATGGTCCTAGTTGTGTCCATGTGGGAGACTACACTGAATGCTCCAACCCGTGTACTCCAACCTATGTCCATGTACAATCTAAGGTACATGATGTGTCTATGGGAAGGGACCACATGGTGTGTTACAAGGGTCACATGCTATATGGATATTAAGGTTATCCAAAAACCCAAGCCACCACACAGGGGTGACCACACAACATGTAGATCCAATTTATACGAAGTGTGACATAGATTTTTACAGAAATCTAGATCCAGCTCCACTCATATCCTTCATTTATCTGGACATAAATATGGAAATCTATTTGTCACAAAAAAATATATCAATCCTATTAGAGTCATTCCATAACCAAATCAACAAGATCTTGGTCTTTGACCCACTCATAAAATGAGATTGTTAATCATTCTTCATTTCACACTAAAGAACATGAAACCATGTATCTATTTCATCCAATTTGATGCCTCTAAAACTTTCGATTATTTTTATGTAGTCTAAATCATAGATCTATTAATTTTGGATCATTTTTTAATGAAATGTGTGCTCATCAATTGATTAATCAAGTTGTGTTGAACCATAATCCAAAATAAGAATGCTAGCAATGAATGAAGAATATGGGGATAAAAGCACAAAAACAATCAAGAAGAATAGAACTTGATCAATGAGTGTGTTGATCTTATTTAATTGTTGTTAGAATGTTCAAAAAATAATAAATAATTTTAATCATGACGAAATCCTCCCATATCCCTATTAAATCAACCCATCCTACAAAATGCACCATCCACAGACCAATCCGTTAGTCGATCGATCCACATTCACTGTATGAATAAAGAATGGGGAAGAATTAATAATTAACAAATTACTTACCTTAGGTTGGGTGAATTAATAATGAATAATGATGTAATTTCATTTTCATTGGTGAGATACTTCGATTTTATTTTATATTGATCGTCTATCCATGTTCTGGTCACCGTTTGTCTAAGCGAAATCCTCAAAAGCACTCTCTAATAGATTTCCAATAGTTTTAGGGTTATGAATATAACCCTGTGATTCTCCATAAGTGTTTATTTAAGGAAATATAGATAGGAAAATTCATTGTTGCATCAAAGAAACAAATAAAATAATTTAATTAATTAATATATTCATTTTAGGCCCATGTAATCTTTTCCACAAATGACCTATTCCGATTAAGGTTTAGTTGTTTTTAGGGTAAAACTCATGTTATGAAATCAATGGATCCCATATATTTATATTATGGGAAACCATTTATAATTTATTCCATTTTTTAGGAAATCTAATCACATGTTCTATTAAATATATTAAATATATTTCAAATATTTATTCTGGGAACACACGACCTTGTAATCACACACCGTCTCATTTATTATTCACAAAAATTATTCATAGAATATCAAAAAATAATACATATTAAATTAGAGTCATTGAAAAATTCAACACCACCATTATTTCATTATTTTAGACTATTATCATTAGAAAGTGGAGAAACCATTATCTTCACAATAAGTTAAAAATTTTATCTAGATTATGTAAATAAAATATTGAACATATAATAATATGGGGAAACATATTTTTTATGAAAAAAATTATTAGTTACATTTGATATGTGTACTGAACTCTTTTTTCTTTAATGGTTTACGGGTTTTATCCCATATTACATGTATTTAAATCTTCTTATTGTGGTTTTCTCTAACATACATGACACAGTCAAAATTTAGACAACTGTTAAATGATTGTGATGTCCTAATGAAAGGGACATCCTAAGAATAATTTTAATTTAATTCGATAGTTATTTTAGTAAAAAAATATACAATTAATTTTTTTTTGTTTTTAGGATCTAGATTATAAAATAATTATACTGACCAGGATTCCATTATTAATTGTCTGTCCATGTACCCTTCATTTATGAAATTCACTTTCATGAATCCCAATTAATCAATTTTAAATAAAATCATGTATTGTAGACCCTAGCCATTATAACCCAGAGCTTCTATGTAACTTTATTACATTGAAATAATATACAAGGAATCTAATCTCAATGGTCTGAATTGTTTAATATTATTGGTAAACTAGAGAAATAATTCATTCCCAAATTAAATTTTAAATCAAAAAGCAAAGAAATAATTTTTTTTGAGAATAATAATATTCTCTATAGAATATATTTTCATATTAATTATAGTAAAATTTATGGATTCCTAGAAATGGAAAAAATAAGGGTTAGCTAAAATGATCAGTAAGGGTTAAGAAAAATAGAATTTATCATGAATTACTAAAAATAACTGAATACTCATGGCATTAAAATAACTTAACAGTCATGATAATATAATAAATAATCAAAATTTAAAATTAAATCACTAACGAAACAGTTAATTTATTAAATAACATGACTACCATGAATAGATAAGTCATAATCAATATGAAAAGGTAAATAAATGAACACACACTCCATTTACTCATAAAACTGATAATAAAATACCTCTAGAGATAATTTCATTTTAAAAATATCATGGATAATAATAAATAAAATATTAATTTTTAAAATACTTATTATTGGACTTTATGTTCATAGGAAAATGATACCTTTAATGTTGAGACCGTTCGAAAGAAAATTTAAACAATAGGTGTATACCATTTTAATGTTATATTACTAATTTACAATATGAGACTATTGATGCATCAATGGGATATATAATTCAAAGACCAAAAACCACTATAGGCACAAATCCTTCTTCTTATATCAAATTATTGATTTAATTAATGAAGCAATATGCCAAAAAAATATCGACATTGAGTAGAGAATAAAAATTTATCAATATTCCCTATTTAATCAAATAATATTCAATGTAAATAATATATATAAAAATATTATAGGGTTTTGGAAATAATCACATCCATGATACAAAAAATATAGATATTTAATAGAAACACCATATATAAAATGATATATGGTTTAGTAACTAATCATATCTATGATAAAAAGAATATAAATATTTAAGAGAATTGGATTGTACAACATTCAAAAGAGAGTGATTGTTTTAAATAAACTATAATGACAAAAAAATGAATCAATAATGAGGATTTCAATAATTTATTTGGTCAAAATGATCATAAAACATAAAAATATAGAATTTGAAAGATATCAATACAATATATCCATAGTGTACAATAATTACGAGAAATGGTTGACATTGTTAGTGAATTGTAATACCAAAAAAATGTTATTAAAAACAATATTGAGAAAAAAAATTATTTTTAAATTGAAAATACTTTTAAAAATAAAAGTTCAAAAATCCATTTGAGAATAAATTCTTATTAAATGAACCTTAAAAATTATCAATTATTTTTTAAAACATTGAATAGTAATGATGATAAGAAATTCCATATATGTTGATTATATTAAAACAAATATTCCATTAAAATTTTCAATAAAATATAACTGGGTATTTTTTTTTGAAAAAGAGATGAATAATCTATTAAAAAATTTTAATATAAAAATTGGTAAAAAATATTTAATAAATAATTTGGGTATTGTTTAAAAAAATAATTTTTTTAGAAAACATGGTTCTGGAAGAAATAGAATTTCTGTCCAAAAGTAGAAATTATCTCGCCTTTTCATAAAAACATTTTACCAATTTTATTACGTAAAAAATAGTATAAAAACGTTATTATTACATGAAAAATGACTATTTACCATAGGGGAATAAAATGAAATTTTTTTATTATCCAATGACTAAATAACATGCAACAATGAAAATTAATAAATAAGAAATCTTGATTAGAATGAGATTGTGAAATAAACGATTACAATGATCACAACATGGATGTGAGAATTAAAAAATAAATTAATTATTTTTAGAAAATATAACTACACATAAAAAATTTAAATACAACATAAGAAAATAAAAATTCAATACACACATAAACATTGAATATTAAATACTGTGTAGAAGTTATATTACCTAATGAAAAGAAATTAAGTTATGAAATTATTTACCATTTCATAAATTTAATGTCAAATACCATTTGTTTAAAAAATTAAGATAAAAACATAAAATACAATTAATTATTAAGGAATTATTATATTATATTTTATTGGTGTATTATTCACACCATATAAACGAAATTAAGTTCATAAAATTTCTATATTCCTCTTTAAAGTTTAATTGAGATGAAGTCCCTTACCTTGAGTCTGAATCATCATGAACATTATTTATATTCTAGAATAACAAAATTATGAAAATTATATATAATATTGAAAAAAAATTAGGTTTATTAATCATTTTATTTTACTTATTACCTTGATATATACAATTTTTTAATTAATTAAGTTTTCGTCAGGTGTTTGAACCGTATTTGACTTATGTACCAAAAATGATTTAGTTTGGTCAAATATTGATCTAATTGTCCATTATTTCCATAACATCAGAATAATAATCACTAAATAATTATAATATGTTAATAATGAATTATGGACTAGATAAATGATGTATTCTGTGATCATGGAGTAGGTAGGTCATATGCACACATAAGTAATGATACCATTTTCCATCCATTATTTTGGAAATGAGGTAAGTTATATTTTAAAATAATAGAATAATAATAATGTCATAAAAAAAATATTATTTCATTAAATATACTTATATATATCATCAATGTTTTCTGGTGATGAAAATAGAGTCACACCACTTTTTGATGGTGGTAGTCCACACATACATGAACGACATTATAATCCTTCAGTGAGTGAAATGGTAAGAAAGAAAGTGAAATATTATTATTCAAAAATTATAAATATTTCATTAATATAAAAATATTTTCATTTATATCACATATAATAATTAAATTTTTCCTTATTAATTTTCATGTAATGAATTAGTGAAAATGAATCACATCACTTTGTGAGGTGGTAGTTCGCCGTACTCATGAGGGACATTATAATATCCTCTATGGAATAAAAAGTAAAAAAATATTATATATGATATAATAAATAAGGAGGTATAATTATGTTTTAAATATAGTATATATAATTTATATCCCTCATTTTTCTTCACTATGATAGGTGTTTATGGAAAATGTGTCACATCGATTCACAAGGTGGTAATCCACTTTACACATGAGAGATGTCATCAGTTACCATTTGAGGGAATAAGAGATAAATATAGGTAATTACACTAACATTATATCATTTTAGTATATGTGAAATATTTGTGTTATTATATAATCATAAATTAATAAAACATCAATTAAGTGGATGAATAAATAAACCAACAACTCATAGTTAGTAATTTTACCTATTCTTGTACAACCTATTTTGGATTATACCTAATGTATTCATTGAATTTATTTTAGAAAAATTGGTTTTTGGATGAGGGGATAGATGTTGGTCTATGATTTGGTAATTTATTGGCAGAACCAAAATGGTTTGAAGGTTTGATGAAAATGGAGATAGTGTTTCCATTTATAAGTGGGGCGATTGGATCTTTTTAATTTTTTAAAATAAAAATGTGTACCTACATGTCACACATTCCACGAGGTTCTAAAGTTGAATAATATAAAGACTTAGACATGATAATGTGTGAATATGGACATCCAATAACTTTTCAAAATGTTATTATTTCATTCCAACCATTATATTTTTAGTTTAAACCCCAATAAAATCATTTTTACATTAAATATGGTAATTAATTTTTACTCTATTCACTATTCAATTTGGGAAAAAATTAAGCTGAAGTTATTAGAAAATATAAATTTCATTGACTCCAAAATTCAATATGAAACTGATTCCAATGACCTAAATAATACACATTATAACAAAATTTAAATAATTATACTTTGAACCCAATTTAAAATATAATTTTTTTCTGGTACATTACTTAAACAAAAAGGAAATTTTCAATAAAAAGTATTATTTCTCACTATTCATAGATATATTAAACTTTTCATAAAAAAAAGCTAATTTTGATATGTTTATTTAAAAAATGATTTTTTTATCAAAAAAAATTAATAAAATTGAAAAAAATAATTTTAAATGTAGTGCACAATGAACCACTAAACCATATTTTATAAAAAATACTGTTTTTCAGAAAAAAAAATTATATTTCTTTTAAATTATTTTTATATTATTCCTAATTAATATATAACAAATAATTTTTTACATGTTTTAACCATTTCATTTTTAATAATTTTTATTATTATTATTCATTCGTACCTATTTAAAAGCTATGTTATAAGAGTATACTATATTATGGTTTACTTAGACATGGGGTTACGTGTTTCCAAACCTATCTAAGAAATTAAATTAAATGAAACATATTTTATTTGTTTTTTAAGATTAGTGTGAATTTTCACATAATATATCAAATATAACATTCTTATTTGATAATTTATGGTTGTTACATACTCCCTACCTTAATGAAATTGCATCTTTTCAATTTGTTCTTGTGTTAAAAAAAATAAGGACTTAAGACTTTAAAAATAATTTATTAAAAACAAACATCATAAATGGTTTACTATAATATCCTCTTAATTAGAGTGAAATGAACCTAAAAATTTCATATGGAGGAACACATTACTAGGTTACTAAATTGGAAAAAAATGGTGGAATGTGAGGATATAGACATGAAAGAAAAGTGTAAATAATTATTGATAGTTATAGAGGTAAAATATTATAATAAATATAATGATAAATAAAATTTTAAAGACCTAAAACCCATAAATATATGGGGAATTAAAATTCCTTTTTATTCATTAGATATAAAGATAACAGGATAACATTTTTTTTAAAATAAAATTTCTAATTTTGATGATTTATTTTACTATATATCAACATAATGAAATATAATTATTTGATATATTTCTATTTCATAAGCAAAATTATATCATTTGGATGTGATTTTATCAATTTCGAATTCATCACTTACACCATGAAATGAATATCCAAAATGAATATTTTAACCTAGAAGTACAAAAATTATCTTTTAATGGATCATAAGATCTAAAAAATAATGACAATTATTTACCATATGTCTCTTAAAATTTAAAAAAATGGTTATCACAAGTTATCCAATATAAGACATTAATCTTTTATAATCAATAGTAACACCACTTGTTCATCATTGATATTTATTTTTCAAATCATTTAACTAAAAAATATAATTTTAATGATGAAATCCTAAAGGACTATGGTTGGAGAGAATCCTTTATCTTCCTTCAGTTGTGGGATCAATATTAGAGACCTTCATCAATTAGAACGAGTTATCCCTTTTTAAAAACTATATTAATAAAAATCCTGGTACGTTCTAAAATTTTGAGGACCATAATTACTAAAAAATCAAAGTTATAATAAGCCTTAAATGATAAAAATTATGTTAATATTATAAAAAATATTTAAATACATTTTTCCTCAAATAACATTTTTATATACTTATCCAATGGATTGTATTCTAAAAAATGTTCTCCAAAAGCATCCTTAATCATGTTATATTCCAACATTAGAATCTTTCAAAATATAATTTTAAAAATTTTAACTTATGATCAACCTTATTCTCAAAGACATATGATGGTATCCACAAATGTTTAGTTAATTAAGAAATATATGATTCTAAAATTCAGTATAATACATATATATTTCATTATTGATACAACAAAAAACCATTAGTAAAAACAATTATACAATTTAATTATTGATTCCCTATACATAAATACTTTGACCTTTTAATTTCATCATTTGTTCTTCATATATATCAAGGATAACCTTTCAAAGAGTGAATTTACTATATAAATTACTAGGTTCTCCACATTTATGCCAAAAAACTATAAATGGATCCCTATAATGAGATTTATTTCCTTCTATTATACACTTCATTTTTTTCTCAGATTTTTTTTATTTTATTAACATTATTCACATAGAAAACATTTTCCATTACATTGAGACACCACCTTTTTAGTCTAAGACTCCTTAGTTTTATCCTAGGAAATTTATTGTCGTCATATATTCAAATCCATCATAACTATTTATAAATACAATGTGATTTATCCATATCATATACACAAGGAGTGTCATTCCAGGTTCAATGTAAGGCTCGTTATTTTGTATTGAGTTATGATTAAGTCAATTCCAATGTTCCGTTATTGGATTTATTACCCTAGGTACATATGTGCTAGAACCATGTCCACATGCAATATTTAGATAGGTATATATTGAATGGAAAACCACAAATTATATTCCTTAAAAAACCTTTTTATGTTCATCTATACCTTTCCTTGAATACTATCATAGGGTTATGTTCCCAAATCAATATTTTCTTTTATCTTGTTCTCATGGTTTTGACTAAACCACTTTTGATACAAACTATTGAAAACCCAACCCCAGTAACCTAAAACCAGTGTATTAATTTCATACTTTTTGATATGATTTATGAAGTTTTGTTCTAAAGGACCAAATATTTTATTAGTCTTATTAAACATTACATATACAATATTCATATACATATTGGGAAAAAAAATTTATAACATATTTTTTTCAAGATTAATGTTATTCCCTCTAGAATTTCATTGCATGAAAATCATAGAACTATTAATGGATTCCTTGGAAAGGAATAAAAATAAGTTCGAGATCAAATGATCAATATTGTTTATGTATATCAGAATCTATCATTAATTAATAACCATAATCTGCATGGAAAGGTAAATCATGAAACACACATTCCATGTAAATAAGATGGCTATAATAATAAGATAAGGAAGTATTAAAATAGAAAGATAAATAACTAAACACACAATATATTTAATCAATAACATGACTATCATGGATAGATAATGAATTATAAATATAAAAAGGTATGTATATGAACATGTTTTCCATTTAATCAGCAAACTACGAATAAAATGAATCTAGAGATTATATCATTGTCGAAATATCCTGGATAATAATAACTACATTCTTAATGAAGGATGTTATTAATTTCTGGATGTTATGTTCTTAGGAACACGATACAACTAATATCAAAATCTTTCAAAATATATTTTAAACTACTGGTAGAATCCCTTTTGATGCTAGCATACAAATTCACCTCATGAGACTACCAATAAAACAAGGGGATATATAAATATGGGCACAACACATCACTGTAGTTTAAATCATTCCTCTTATATATAATGATTGATTTAATTCATGAATCAATATGGTTATCTATAAATAGCAATATTGAGTAAAGAACATGGATTAATCTAAATGTTCGAGTTATTTAAATAACATTTACATAAAACACCCTTTGTAAAAATTTAATACAGTTTTTTATTATTCATATTGATGTGTACGAAATATATATATTTAAGGGAAACACCATGTGTAAACATTATATATGGTTTAAAATATAGTCATATCCATTATAAAAAGAATATGGATAATTAATGGAAATGAATTGTTCAATGATCACAAGAGAGTGAATGTTTCAATTTAAATTTAATGACTAAAAAATGAATCAATAATGTAGATGTTAATACTTTCTTCAATAGAAAAATTAATAATCCATTAAAAAAAGAATAAAGATGATATAAATAAAAAATATCCCAATTAGTTCAAAATTATAATAATGTTTTAATTTCATGGATTATTAGAAATACAATATGTATTCAATTGTAAAACTTCTGGAGGAAAATAACCGCTATTTTACTTTGAAAATAATTCTAAGACAAAAAGTTAAAAATAAGATTAAAATAATTTTTAAAAAAAATAAAATGTGCAATTTATAAAGTATCTTTTTAAAATGTTGACTATTCATTATAGTCGGAAATTCTATACATGATGATTATGTAAAAAAAGGCTCTTTTATGATTTTCTATAAATTACGAATTGTCCATGTTTTGAAAAGGTCATGAAAATTACATTCAAATATTTTTTTAAGAATTCAATATGGTTCAAAATTTATTTAATAAATAATTTTTAAAATGTTACAAAATTATTTTAAACCATTTTTATAGAACATGTTATTGGGAGAAAATGAATTTTTGGTCGATGAGAGAAATTATGTAGCATTTTCTAAAAAACATTTTCTCAATTAGTTTATATACAAAAGAGTAAAAAAAATTTTGTACTATTACATTAAATAATCATTAATTACTATGGAAAATGAAGTGAATGTTTTTTATTATACAAAAATCAAATAATTTCTTTCAATGAAAATTCAAGCATAAATATTCATTATTAAAATAATATTTTTAAATAAACACTTACAATGATTATAACATTAAAGTGAGAATTAAAAAATGAATCAATCTTATGTATCAAATATAAATCCAATTATTTTTTTAAACAGAATAAAATATAATTAAAATTTTCTAGACATAAAGTCTTAGAATATACATGACAATAGAGAGGTAATATAACCTAATGAAAAGAAATAGAGTTTTATATTTTATACCACTTGGAAAAATTTATGTAAAATCCCCATGGATGAAAAAAATAAAATTGAAACCTAAAATACCATGAATTATAAATTAATCATGATATTACATGTAATTGGTTTATTATTTAATATATTTAAATGATATTAGGTGCGTACCATTAACATATGCCTCGATGTAGCGAACTTCAGATGAAGTCCCTAACATTGATTCTGAATCATCACATACGTTATTTATCTTCATAAATAGTAAAAAAATTAATTAATTATTTGATTAAGAAAAATATTTAAGTTTATTATTCCATTTAGTTTACTTATTACCATTTTTTATAATTTTTTTAATAAATTATATTTACATTAGGTGTTTCAATGTTGTTTGACATATGTATCATAATCGACATCGGTAGGTTGACTAGTTATCTCACAGGTCATTATGTAAACATATTAAGAATAATAAACATAATATAATTATAATTTTTTTAAAAAATTATACTTTTAATACCATTAATGAAGGATGGTTATGAGAAAATGAAGTATGTTATAATCATGGAGATGATCGGTAGTACATATACACGTGTAACATTTCCTTTTTTAAATCATCATTAAAGAAATGAGATAAGTAAAATTTTAACATTAAATAATTTTAATAACACATTAATGAAATTTTTTTTCTTCATATATATTTATATATTTCATTCATGTGGTGTTGTGATCAAGAGTGATTCATGTTGCTTCATGAAGGCAATAGTCCATACGTACATGAATGACATTATCACAATTCAATGGGTGAAAAGGTAAGAATCAAAATGATATATAAACTTTTAAAAATGATAAATATGTAATTATTATCATAATTATGAAATTTATTTCACAAATATTAGTGTAATTGTTGTTTATTATCTTCCATTTAAATCCTTAGTGAAAAACGAATCACATCGCTTTGTGTGGAAATAGTCCTCCACACACATGAGCGATGTTATTATATCCCCTATGGAATGGAGAGTAAAAAATTTATAATTTTCTTAATGAATAAATCTGTGTAATTGTGTTGAAAATATCAGATATATTCTTTATATCCATAATTATACCCAACTAGGATAGGATTATATAGAAAACCTGTCACATCGGTTCATGAGGCAGTATTCCACCGTACACATGAGCAATGTTTTCTTTTCCCATATATGGGAAGATGATAGGAATATAGGTCATGGAAAAAAATATCAGTATATTGGATATAATTTATTATTATATAATTTTAAATTAATAATATTTTAATGAGGTTGATGAATAAATAAAACTCAAATGCATAGTTAGGAATATTACCACTTCTCATAGTTCCTCTTTAGGATTATAACTAAAGTATTTATAGATTGGATTTATGAAAAAAATAATTCTAGGATAATTATATAGAATTTTTGTAGTGATTTGTGTAGGTATTTTCTGATCTAAATATTTTTAGAGGTGTTAAGAAGATAGGATAGGGGTGGCCTTTTATAAGTGAGGTGAGTGGCACACTTAAAATTTTCGAAAATAAAAAGTCTTCCCCATGTTTTTCACATTAAAAGGGTAAGAAATACATAATTATAGATAATTTTAAAAAAAATATGAATATATCCATAATTTATATTATATACATTTTTATGTCATTTTGACCCATATCCATGTAGTTTAACCCGTGGTAAACCCATTTTTACAATAACTGCGGTAATAAAATATTACAATTTTCACTATTCATTATGATAAAAAACTAAGATAAGAATGATTTAAAATATAAACTATGATGATTAAATATTTGTAAAATATTTTAACTAATTAAATTTATAGTAGTGTAAAATTTAAATTTAAAACAAAACCAATAGACGTAACGAAAATGTGTATTTCGAAGAAAAATAAATATCTTTAGTAAAAAATATTTTAATTTAAAAATTAAACATTGAATTTATTATAAAGACCTTATTAATCTAAATTAAAATTTAAATAAATTTAATTTAATTTTAAATCAATTTAAGATACTATTTATCCCTCTAAATTATTTAAATTAAAATTCATTTTTCAATAAAAATCATAATTTTATACTATTCATCCAAAAATTAATATTTCTAAAAAAGTCACAAAAAACCCCCTAAGTTAATTTTGATTTAGTGACTTAAAAATGAATTCCATTCTATAAAAAATTATAAAAGTGGATAAAGTAATTTTTAAATTATATATGCAATGAAAAATTACACCTTCTTTTCGAAAAAATATAGTTTTTAGATGACATTTCATTTTCATTAAATTGATTAGTATTTTTTTTCAAATCAATATTTAACAAATGTATTTGGTTTTTATATTTTTAAATATAATAATGTTAATATTTTAGTTATTACTATTAATAGAGTCTAATTTAATTACTATGTTATAACAATATACTATATTATTGTTCTTATCACCTCTGGGTTGCGTGTTCCGCAAGCTATCAAAGAGATTAAATTTGAAGAAATATATTTTTTTTGGGATTTTTAATATTAGTATTGCATGTCACATATGCTAAAGAATAAAATGTACCAATTTTAGAATTTTTGGGTGTTACATTATCCCACCTTAACTAAATTTAACCCTTATAATATTATATTACGCTAAAAATAAGGGATTGATATTTGAAAAGTTCATTATTGAAAACCCATGTCTTAAAGAGGCTTAATAAAATATACATTAATAAGAGAGATAGGGATTTAAAAAGGTTATATTTAATATTACATAAATATGAATTTGTATATGAGAAAATTTGTGGCATGTGAAGTTGTAGGCATGATATAAAATATTCAATAATTATGAGAAATATTGGTTGTTGATTACAAGAAAGCGAATGATCAATATAAATTTAACAACATCAAACAAAAAAATATTTAATGTTTTAAAATTACATTTGATTCATCTCATTTAATGTTAATAGGAAATTTTTTTCCCTGATCTAATTCTTAATGTTGAAGAATTATTTTACTATCCAAGTATATAGGGAAATATACTTGCATGATATGTTTCTATTTCATAATAATGATTTCATTATTTGGATGTGATTTGATCAATATCAAATTCATCAGTTAATCCAAGAAAATAAAATAAAAAAATTAATTATGTTTCTTTGAATAACAAAATTTCACATTTAATTGATTATAAGATATATACAATAGTGGGAAGTCTTTAAACATGTCTCTAACTACCTTCTAAATCCAATATAGTCAACCCATGTTTTCCAAAATAATACATTAACTTATAAACTGTAATAGCAACAACACTAGTTCATCATTAATATTTATTTTTCATATAATTTAAATAAAATATTGAAATTTTAACTAGGGATTCATGTAGGATAGTGGTAGATACTAAACCATTACCATCCTTTGGTTGTGTTGCCAGGCCTTATGGCCATCCCCAAATGAATCAAGTTTTATTTTTCCAAAATTCTATTAATATAATTCCCATGACATTCTAAAATTGTGATGACCCATAATTACCAAAACATTGAAAATAAGATAAAAATTATAGGATACCAATACAATTATTCTTATGTCTAAAATATAAAGGCATTATTCATCAAACTAATTTTGTGAATCCAAAATCAATTGGTTGCGTTCCCATAACTAATTTCCAAAATTATCTTTAATCATGTTATATTACTTCCACACAAATTTTCAAAAGCGGTGTTTAAAATTTTTATCTTATCCCCAACCATCAACTGATCAACCCTTGTTGGTATCCATAACTAATAGTTTAGTTAAGAAATATATTATTCTATAATTTAACACAATCCATTTATGTATCATTATTAGTATAAATAAAATTTCATTGGTAAAAATACATCTGAAATTTAATTATGGATTCTCAAAACATAAATTTTAGATCATTTCATTTAAATATGGGTCCTTCCTTGATCTAGGGGTTCATATTTAGAATAGGGAATTGACTTGAACAATTCACAAGTCTTCTACATATATAAAAACGAAAATAAATTGATCCACATTATGAGAATTATTTTCTTCTAACATACTCTTCATTATCCATTAGTGGTTAATTTCATTATTCCCTTCTTTTCCACACATAAAAAATTTCCTATTTTATTGTTACACCTAATGTTTAGTCAAATACACCTCAGGATTAACCTAGGTCATTTATTACTACCATCCATTCAAATCAAACATAATTATTTTTGAAAAAAATCTGAATTATCCCAATAATATCTCAATGGAGTGGAAAACTAGGAGTGCAGTAGGGACCATTTTAATGTACAGGGTTATGATAGGGTCTAACATAATACACCCTTTTCAGAGAAATTACCCCAAGGGACATATATGATAGAACCAATCCCTCTAATTGTATAAATACAAGATTATATATCTAGGAAAAACCACATAATCTCTTCCTTACCAATATTTAAGATGTTCATCTATTCATATCCTCGAAGTTTATCATAAGGTTATGTTCCAAAATTTATACATTCCAAAATCTAGTTCCAAATATATTTTTCTTATCTTCTTCTGATACCAATTGTTGGGACCCCAACCCTAGTAACTTGGAGCCGATTCAATACATTATTACATTGGAATATGATACATGGAATCATATCCCTAATGACCAAATAGTTTAGTAGTATTTGTAAACTATAAAAATATGTGATTCCCATATTAAATTTGAAAACATAAATTTAAAAATTAGTTTTTTATAGTAACATTATTCTCTCAAGCATATAATATCATATCAATTATAGTAAACATCACGTAAACATCTTATTCCCAGTAAGGGATAAGTATAGTGGAATCTATCATGAATGAATAAGCACAATCAACATGGAAAGGTAAATATCTTAACACACATGCCATTTAAATAACATGATTGTCAAGATATGATAAGGCATAACCAATATGGAAGGGAAAATAATTGAAAATCATTCCATTTAATAAATAATATTACTATCATGAATTGATAATGTATAATCAATATGGAAAATGTAAATAAATTAATAAAAAAACTCTTTAATAAATAAACACAAAATGAAATGAATATAAAGATTATATAATTGTGAAAATATAATGGATAATAATAATTGAATTCATAGTGACTGAAATTTTTAATTATTGGTAATCATGTTCTCAAGAATACGATACCTCTAATTTTAGGAATGATCAAAATAATGTTTACACTACAAGTTGAAACCCATTTAATGTTATATAACTGATTCACCTCATGAGACTACTAATTCATTAAGGGGATACATAATTCGGAACCCAACCTATTATTGTAGTTAAAAATCATTCCCCATATATCAAATGGTCCATTTAATAAATGAGTAAATTTTCTATATAAAAAATATCTATGTTGAGTAAATAATATAGATTTATCAATATTACCCAGTTTATGAAAAAGAAATCATTTTAAAAACCATTTGTAGAAATGTTATATAGTTTAAGAAATAATCAGATACAAGATAAGAAAAATTTGTATTTTAAGAGAATAATTATGTAAAAATGATATATGGATTAGGAAGTAATCACATACATGATATAAAGGATATGGATATTTTAGAGAAATTAATTTTGCAATGATCACAAGAGAGTGAATGCTTCAATGTAAGGTTAATAACAAAAAATGAATCAAGAAAGTGAATGTCAATAATATCTTTCATCAAAATGTTCATAAACCATATAATGAAATAATAAGTGTGATATCAATACAACATATCCTAAATGGACCATAATAATGATAAAGGGTTAATGTAATTGGTAAATAAAAATACTATAAAAGTGTCATTAAAAACATTCTTGAAGAAAATAAACTTTTTTCATTGATAATAATTCTAAAAATAAAATTTCACAAAAATTTTTGAAAATAAATTTATTTTATATGATCCTTGAAACATATAATGGTAATTTTATAACATTGAGTGTTTTTTATGACTTGAAATTTTATACATTTTTAATATGTTTAAACAAATATTCCTTTCAATTTTTCTGTAAAATCTAAATGATCTATGTTTTAAAAATTTGAATAATATGACATTAATTTTTTTTAAAGTAAAAATGGCTTAAAAATACTATAATAAATCACTTTGAAAAGGGTAAAACCATTTTTTAAAATATATTTTCAAATCATGGTTTTAGAAGAAAACATATTTCTGACCAATGAGAGAAATGAAATTTTATTTTCTTAAAAACAATTCTTAATTGTTTATCCAACAAAAAGAATGTAAAAATGGTAATATTACTTGAATATAATAATTAATAACCATAGAATTGGAAAATAAATTTTTCTATTATCTAACAATCAATTTATTTCCTTCAATTGAAATTCAATCATAAACTATCCTGAATAAAATTAGATTGTGAAATGAACCCTTAAAATGATAATAATGTTGAATTGAGAATTAACCAAAAAATAAATTATTTTTACCTACAATAGATACACACAAAACTATTGGAAATATAAAATAAGATAATAAATATTCATTATATAAATAATATTATAATATAAAAGATGTCGATGAAGTAATATATCCCAATGAAAAGAAATTGAGTTAGGAAATTCATTAACTATTGGTAAATTTTAAGTCAAATCCCAATTGGTGAAATAATTAAAATACAAACATAAAATTCCATGACTTATTATGAAATAATGATATAATATGTAATATGGGTATTATGTACCCCATATTAATGAAATCATGATCATTACAATATGCCTTAATGAAGGGAAATTGAGGCGATGTCCCTTACCTTGAGTTTGAATCTTCATGTACATTATTTATCTTCATATATAATAAAATAATGTTAATTTTATTTTTAATTAAGAATATTTTTAAATTTATTAATTCTTATATTTTTCATATTACCATTTTATATAAAACTGCTTAATCAATTAAATTTATGTTTGGTATTTTGATGATATTATACTTATGTGTCAAAAATGAAATTGGTAGGTTGACTATTGAATTAAGAGGTAATTATTAATAGATATATATACTAATAATAGTCAAATAATTATCATATTTATACATCAATTAAACTTTTAATTCCAATGAAGATATATGTTTTTGATAAATGAAGTACGTTACCATTATGGATATGGTAGGTTCAACATACACATGTGTAATGTTTCCATGTTTCAATGACCCTTATGGAATAGACATAAATAATATTTAAAAATTTCATAATGATAATAATATCATAAATATAATTTTATTTATGTAAATATAAATATATATATCATTCATGTGGTTTGATGATGAAAATAGAGTCACATTGATTCATGAAGGCTGTAGTCCGCACATACATGAATGATGTTGTCATCATTCAGTGAGTGAAAAATTAAGAAATAAAATGATATATTATGTTTTAATAATGATAAATATGACATAAATATCTTAAATTATTCATTTATATAATATATATTACTTAAAAATTTCCTTATTATCATCATTCTAAAGAAATATTAAAAAAATCACATAGCTTCACATGACCGTAATCAACCGTACACACAAGCAAAATTATTTTATCCTCTATGGAATGGAATGTAAAAACTAATATTTTTTATAATGAATACATAGGTATAATTATGTTATAAATATACTATATTTACTTTATATCCCTCATTATACCCAACCTTAATAGGTATTGATGGGAAACATGTCACATCGTTTCGCGAGGCAATATTCTACCGTACCCATTAGCGACATTATCATTTCCCATTTGAGGAAATAAGTGATAGATATATTTACTTACCATAATTTAATTAAACACCACTACATTTTAGAGAATTTTATTAATATTAAATAAAAAATTTAGAATAATTTAATGAGGAGGAAGAATAAATAATGTAGAATCACATATTTCGAAATTTTACATCTTCTCAGACCACCTATTTAGGACTAAACATATAGTATTAATAGAATATATTTATGAAAAAAAATGTAATATAAGATTATGTGGTGAATGTTTTTAAGTGATATGGGTAGGTATTGGATGAATAAAAATGGTTTTATGGTGTGAATAAAGTAGTATAGAGGGTGGAATTTTATAGATGAGGTGAGTGGCACACTTGCAATTTTTGAAATGAAAAAGGTGGAACCATGTTTTTTCACATTACAAAAGGGTAACAGAATTGACTATTATATATTATTAGAAATTATATTGTCTAAATATCATCATAAAATTTATTTTTGACATTTTTTATTTCATTTTAACCATTAAAGCTTTTGTTTTACCCCTATTAAACCCATATTTACCATAGTTGTGCTAATTGATTTGTACTATTTTTACTATTGATTGTAGTAAAAAATTAAGTTGAAATTATTAGAAAATTTAAATTATTAATATTCAATATATGGAATCCATTTTAAAAATTTTAATTCATAGAATTGTAAAAATTAAATGTTAAACAAAACCTACAGACCAGATGAAAATGAGGGGTCTAAAGAAGAAAATTTTCATTAGTAAAGATGTTTTTAATATCAAAACTCAATATGAGTGAATAATTATCTAAAATAATGGATATTGGGTAAAAAAATTCAATTCATATAATATGATATTAATTTCAATCTTTATACTTCAAAAACATACCGAGTCATTAACTTTACTATAAATAGATTTGAAAAACCTATAGAGATTAGGTAATATGTGTTAGTAATTTTCTGGTATGATGAAATATAAATCCACATGAACTGAATGATATAAGAAAAAAGGAAAATCAATTTATTTAAATGAATTTAAAATTTAGTCATTGATATTATATTCCTAATAATTTAGGAATAGACATATAGAACCTTCATTCCATTATGGAAGTTACAAAACTAACAATCACTCATACCAAGAAAATGGGTAGGCTAATGGAGGGAGGAAATTCAATTTTACACCATTATCTAGATATATATCCCCTTATACCCGTATAAATTATTCCCAACCTTTCCTTAATTCCATAATTTTAAATTTATGGATCTTTTAGTAACATTCCAATTATGTTGTCACATTTTTTTTCAATTTGAATGCCATCAAGAAATTTTTTGATGTATATACAATTCATATTTGGTAATTCATGAAAGAAAAATCTCTTTTTATAGCACAATTTTTATAGTTTAAAAAAAATTATTGATAGTGGTCAAAATATCCTTTAATTTCTCAAATATTTCATCTCCTATTAATGTATAATGTGTAGTAAATTGTTTTAAATTCCCATAGAATTATTTTTTGTTATATATATTTATGTCATCGATGAAAATATTGATGATATCATAGACACTTAATTCTTATGTAATGTTTCAACATCACTAGGTGTATAAATTCTTCAAAAATGGGACACCCAATCATTTTTTTTAATTCTATATCTTGATAATATTTAATAAAAGTATGAAATTTATCTTCCAAAATAATGTGTCTCTCAACCTGAACTCTCCATTTCTATGACCATCAAACATTATAACAGCCGAGTTACACATCAATTAGAAATCACCAATAAATATAACTAAATGAAAATTAATATCATTACAAGATTATATTGGTCTTAATATTAATAGAGAGAAGATATTGTATTCATGATTTATGAATATCCATTGGGAAAAGTTATAATTTACCAATATAAAAGGGCATGTACTATTACTGAAAAATTGGAAACCAAAAATATTCATTATGTATATAGATATCCAAACATAAAGGCTTCTTGAATCATTTTAAAATAAAGGACAATCATTATTAATTTTCATTCCAAATTGGAGAGTCTGTTGGGTGATAAATTTCCCATAATAAATTCTTGTATCTGTATGCCACATCATTTCCCATAAAATTTCATTACTTCTATATATCTATCTAAACAATTTAATTTTTTTAAAGTACCATAAAACCTTTGAAGGGCATGAATTGTTAAAAAAATCAGGTTAACTAGATACGTTCCCCATGTTGGCCCATAATAATTCATGGTTTTCATTCTTACTCACCATAAGTAAGAAACTAGTACCTAGGAATTAAATTATCGTCGTTAATGATTTTTATAAATAATGTAACAATCAAAAGAGGATATCCACTAAGAATTATGTTATAAGAACTCCATAGGTCAATAAATCCCTTGAATAAATATAAATAGTTATAAAACATAATTAATCCTAGAAAGGTATTCATGTAATGTTACAATTCATTGAATAATGTGTGAAAACATAAATATATAAAAACATCGAAAATATTTTTTGGTTAAACATTAATATTAACAAAAATATAAATAAAAAAACTATATTTCTATTACTGATGGGTAATGACACATAATAATAATTACAAACATAATAAATCATAACACAATATAAATACCAAACACCCATCACAACATGACTAGTGAATGATCATCACATTACACATCCAATATTCCCATACATAAGTCCAAGTACCACCTTCAACATCCTTGTGGAACTAAACGAAAACTATATGATTTGAATGGCATGATCATAAAATGTTGTGTAGGTATCCTCATCACACAATTTGAATATCCCTTAAATAAATCCATACCAGGCTAGTTTTGAATGAAGCTATGAAAATTAGTATTCCATTTTATATTAAGGAAATCATCAAGAGGTTATTTCCTAAAAATAATAATTTCCTGATTTTTTGGTTGCACACAATAAAATAAAAAACAAATTAAATATTTTACCAAGATATTAAATAAAATTAATTGAATAATGTTTGAACTTTCTGTTATAAATTAGAAAGCATGTGGAATAATGGAAAAATTCCTATAACAAAATATCCATGAAAATTTACATAAAAAAATATGGGGAGTTTTAACACCTTTTTTGCAATTTTTAATGATTTTTTTACAAGATATGGAGATAAAAACATTATCCCCAAATGTCGAAAAGAACCCCAATGAAAATAAAAAGTATTAAGAAGAAGAACTAAATTAATAACCAAAGAATAAACAATATAAAAACTTTACTAAAAACATAAAAAATAACTATCATAAAATAATCACATCTCAACCACCATAATATAATAAAAAATAAATTAACATGGTATAACTAATCACAACAGTCATAATAACACCTATGAGTTTTATTGAAAATTAGAGATAAATCCAAAAAATCCATCTAATTAGTGTCTGGTGTGATTCATCCAACTAAACAGTCAATTATACCCTAAATGGCATAATCAATATAGAAAAATCCCATAAGAAGTTCATAGTTGCAATTTGGGGACACTAAATAGATAGGAATCATAAAATATTTTAGGACTTAGACTTTAATTTCCCACTTATCCATCCATGGGATCCCATGCCATATAAATGGAACCGAGAAAGTTTATTTAATTCATATTAATGTAACTATAATAAATAATAATCAAATATTATTTTCACCTTTAAAAACCATTCATGTAAGTATTCCCTTCCATAATAACAGAAATGATATATCAACATTAATTGTTTATCAATAAACTATATCCATAAAAACATCAACCCACCTAACACTTTCACTTTCCCATAAATAATACACAGAGGCTAACATCGAGGGTAAATAATGATAAAATTAATAATTAAAAAATTTAAAGGATATATAAACTTTTCAAAACATGATGAATGTTATCATATATAACACTATAAATCAAACCAAATCCTCCAAAAATTTGAGAAAATTATAAATAATTACGTATCATAAATGAAAATCATCTTTAAAAAAGATCAAAAATTGGATAATTCTTTTTAGACCACAAAAACATGATTTTAATTTGTTATAATTCCTAAAAAATTTCCAGAAAAAATTTCATTCAATATATTGAGGAAAATATTATTATATATTTTAATTAAATATTTATTGTGCATACATTTCTTGAAAACAAACCTAAAACATTGTAATATAAAAAACACTAATTGATAGCAGGAGAAAAAATGAGAATAATGGATGGATTTATTCTAAATAACTCGATAGATATAATTTCACATTTATTTTATTTAAAATAATAATTAATTTTATAAGAACATTTGGCTTTATAATTAATTAATAAAACATGGATCCCCTTATATAAATCACTAATTTTGAGTCCATTGATGTTATTCAAGAACCAGTATGAAATAGTGACATTTACATAACCATTTTAATCCCAAACATATAGAAAACCCAAGTCATAATATTTCAGTAACAAATCCTAGTTTACCATATGTATCTTTGGAGCTACAATGGAAAAGAAATGAAAAGGGAAGGGAGAGGATAATATCTTGGGGGAATTACCTTAGAGAATTGATCTTAATGTTAGAGGAATATCTATGGATAACCAAAGATAAAGGGAGGAACTATAGGGATAGATGCATTGGTCACAATACACATAAAATAAAAAAGAAAACGTGAAAAACGAATCTAAAATCATGTAGGGCCACACATATAATTTTATAGTTTTTTATTATGGGTATCTCGTATAGATTGGTCAAATGGTATGGGTGACCTTTGAAAAACTATGTGACAAATAAAAGTTTAATGTTTTGTATCAGATAGAATTTTACTTCATAATTACTATTAAATACTAATCAATCTTATATTAACCATTCAAAATAAACCCTATGTATGATTAATCAATATAGTTACTTTAAACTATTCACCAATCATGCACCATTGTTGTACTAGAAAACTCACACGTATGATTGAACTGTATTATCTCTACTAACCATAAATATGATTAATCGACATGGTTTATTCTTACAATGGGTAAACCTTGTGGTGTATTCTAAAATTAAATCACTATATATATTATTAAAACACATAGTTACTCCTAACCATGCAATGACTGCAGAATATAAAAAAATTACAACAATTTGAAAAATTGAAATATAAATAATTCTAATTCCATGATAATAAATAAATAAATAAAAATAAAAATAAAAAAATAGTGTACATTATTGTGTGAAAATTATCCACACCATCACTTTACTCGCCCATAATGTCATTATGAATGATATCAGACAAGTAATGGATGAGGTCAACTTTGTCATCTGATACACCCCTTAAAAAACCAATGGATCCCATGATACACACCACTCAATGATAAAAAATATTTCCCTATTATAATTATTATAAAAATCTAATGTATTAATCATATCTAATGTTTTAATTTGAGTAATTTCTCATTATGTTTTTGTTGTTTCTTTCTATCAAGTAATTTCTGGGAGTTTTTGATAAAAATTAGTTTTCCAGTCGTAAAGAAAGAGGCCTGCAGTTAATAAAAATACTGCACCAATGTAACACACCAAGTATTTTAAAATAAATATAATATTGAATTCATAAAGCACTAAGTCTCTATAATAAAATAATTTATTATAACCTATCCAATAAACATAACTTTTATACTTCTGTGATTTGAATTTTGAAAAACTAATATACATGGTTATGTTTAAGGTGATATTTGTAGTATTATAGAATCAATATAAATTTGGGTGAATAGTAACATACCCTCATGAATAGTAATGTACGCTTATGAATAGTATCTTGAGACATATGAATATTAATTTCCCCTCATGAATAGAAACATCACCCATGATTGTATAAATAGAATTTAGGAACTGTAAAAATGAAGTAGAATATTTTATAAATTATTAATTAAGTATTTATATTTTTGTAAGTAATTAATATTTAATAAATATTTTAAACTAAAAATTATTTCATTTTCATGAAATAGGTTCCTAAAAAAATATTTTGTATTCTTATGATTTTTTAATAATTTAATAAGACATTAATTAATTTATTAGGGTATTATAAAATCAGTTTTTGTTTTAAAACTATATTTTTCTAGTAAATACTGATTTTAATTAAAAATAAAATTTCTCATATTTAGAAAATTATTTTGATAACATTTAGTCTTTTTTTGGACTCTACACATCGAAAAATGGATTTGGTGATTTTTTTGGATTTTTCTGAAATATTTGATATTTTAGTAAATAGTGAAATATAATAATTTACCGTATATATACATTATCAGTTAAATTCACTATTCATAGAATCATGGATTATTTAAGAATAAATGGTTCAAACTCACATTAATATATTACTATTCATTGTCATAATAATCAAAACTATTTGTTGTCTTGAGAAAAATAATAAAATAACGAATAATACCATCAAAAATCACTCCTCTCCTCCACATAAACCCTCCTCACTTCCTCTTCTATTTACTTCTCTAAAGGATTGTTCCTTTTCTAAATTCTACCCACATGTCTTCCCAGGCTCCTACCCAATGTCCAAAAGCCCTTGGTCTCAATAAAATTAAAAAACATCTACCCTAAAGAGGCTTCATGAAGATTAAGTCCAGATATAAATTCCTCTTTTCAATTATTTTACTTCATTTCCAAGTTCATTTGTTTTCTTTTCTATCATAACCTACCCTCATAAAAATTATATGAATACTACAATATCTTAAATTTATTTTAATGTTTTTATGATGATGGAATAAGTTTTTATCATCTCGTCTTTACCCTTCTTTTATGCTAGTAGTAAAAAACACCATCCAAGATGTGCTAATTTAACACATTCAAGGATGACTGGTTTTAAATTCTTATTAACTTAATCAATTATGGTAATGGTACCATTCCTATGGTTGAAACGCAATATAATAAATATATTATTTCTCATCTAGTGTTTTGGAATTTTTTTTACTCATGGTTTTTATTTATAAATAAAAATGAGTTCGTAGTGTTAAAAAACCACCATCTAACCCAAACAATTATCATTAAATAATTTATATAAAGACTTATCTTCAATCCAAGTAACAAAATGAAATTCACAATTATTTAAACTTCTGTATGTTCACTAATAACACATAACATCAATTCTAGAGAACCATCTTCATTTTACATTATTCTCCATTCATGAATAAGTATACCGATCATGAATCAAATGGACTAGAATACTGAAATTTTACCTCTTAACTCATAAAAAAAGAAATCAATGAGCTTTATAAGGTTATAAAAATTCAATTACATCGATATTATGTTCTAGAATTATTAATTAGTGAACCGAAATTTTATTTTTTTAGGTCATTAAGATCAAGTGGATAACACATTGGATCTTAAGGTATGGGTTTCTTAATATCACTTACATTTTTCTGAGATATTTCGTATTCACTATGATTTCATGTATATTGTGATGTATACATCCCATTTATTTATAATATCATGAATATATTTATTTTCATTACGTTCAATTTATCATTTTGTGATTATTAATTTTGGGGCATACAATCCAATTGGTTACAAATTTGTATGTATTTTCTACCTGAACCACTATTTTCATTCGGGTTGCTCTTATAATATACTCCCTTTAATGAAATTATTATTTATTATTATGTACTCCTGATAATTTTGATGTGAATTATATATATATATTTACCAATCATTTTCCTTATTTATTTGGAGTTACATGTTTTAAAAGGAACATTTGATATTTCATCCTGATAAACAAACACGATTCAATGGAACTTCAAGAATTTTACCCATTTCCAAGTGCACTCCAGAATCTATTTCAAGCCACTATTTTCAAATAAAATCAATGATTTTATTATTAAAAATGATATTTGTTCATTTATGGTTTTAATAAATCAAACATTCCTTTCCACTTTTAAATTCTTTTTAATATTTTCTATGAAATTCTCTAAAATGTTTTGTTTCTAATGATTCTTAAGGACTGTCTTTTTCAAGATTTCACTTGAAAAAAACATCATTTTTTCTTCAAATATAACTTCAATATCATTACATTTTATTTTCATGGATATACTTGTTTAAAACCTGATTTCATGGCATATATAAATTATTTTCCAAAATAACTCTTTTTTCGAAAGCAAAAAGGATTGTTGTCGTCTCACATTAACTTTATGAATTATATGCCTTGTTCACCACTTATTCCATGAATGCGGTGTATGTAAATCCCTTTTTTATATCTTATCAAGATTATTTTTATGATCATGATATTCTAAGGGATTATTATTTGAATGGTTAATGGTGGTACAAGACACTTTAGAATGTTTAAAGATTATTTATTCAAGAGTTTTTCAATGGTATCATTTAAAGGTATCTTCATCTAAGAAAACACCCCTTGTTGAATCGTGTAATTCATTTAGCCTTATCTCTCATGATATAATCTGAAATATGTTATTGAAGGGTTTCTGAATAGTTTGAATGTGGATGTTATATCTTGATACCATTCACCTTATTACATTGAATGGTTAGTGTTTATGTTAATTGATTAGGGAATGTTATTTACATTTCATATATTTGTTTCAATATTAATGTATATGTTGATTATGTTCACCCCTTTCATATGAAGAATGCAGTTGACTTAGTAATTGATGGGTGGGGGCCACTATATCCTTTTGTTTCATCGGTAAGTCTGATGAGATAAATATATATGGACTTGGCCAAGGGCTTGCCCATTTTTAGATATGGTTTTGGATGAGGCCTTAATCATTTTTAGATTTCTTGGCCTAGGGATTTACGGTATGTTTTAAAATGTCTGAAATATGCATTTCCCTCATTATGAAGCTATAAATTCATAGTTCATGTGGTTATTTGACTATTAGAATACCCCTGATTATTTTTTATATTGGAAATATTTACTCATCTCATATTCTGGACATAATGTGTTTAATTTTATTATTTTTAAATGCATGTGTGTTAAATTATTCACCATGCCCAATTCTTATGATTATGATCTATTCTATTATATTGTTTTACCTTATTTCACATCTGAGATCACCCCTTCTTATGTTAAATTTTTTCCAACACATGAAGAGGTATATTATGATTGACTTGCATGGATAATCTTAGTGTGGTGGATGTTCCCAATAGAAATTTTATAGTGTTTTTCATTTCAAGTTATAATTTTGAACCTATGTATGTATCAGGTTTTCCATAACTACTAAACTACTCGGTCCTTTGGGATAATAGATTCTTTTAAGCATGGAAATGTAACAAATAATACACCGGATCTAGACAACTAAGGCTTGTGCATTAATGTTGGTATCAATGGAATATTAGTAGAAAACATGAAAATGAGATTTAGAAAAAATACATTAGGGGAAAATACCCTAATTTATTCTTTTAGGATAAAATTATAAGAAAATCCTGGAATTTGTTTAAGGAATAGATTATGTGGACCTTTCTAAAAAATACACCCCTTTCTAGATACTACAAGTAGATGTGGGTTTGAAACATGTGTACCTAAGAGTAACAACTCTGACAATAAGATTTGTACTTTACTAGAGGTATCTTGGTACATGAAAATAGCCATTACCACGCACCTAGTTTGAAAATCCTGGGAGATCTACTTAGGATAACTCACATTTTCATTTCCATCATTTATAAAGGATTTAAATGTAAAATTTTCTTCTAAGAAAACATTTTTATGATTCTGAGATTAGCTATTCAAAGGATTTAAATTTATACTAAGTGTTTTTCTAAGTTGATATTATAAATTATGATTCATAACCTATTATTGTGTTTGTAATTATATAGAAATGGATTATAGTAGAAGGAAAGCAAACATGAAAAATTTATGTGATGCAAATAGTAAGAAGGATCACATCTCTTATGGTGTTAATCCATCATTTCAAAGGAATATTGTCTCCCAAGTATCCTCATCAGATTAGGAAATAATATCATGTGTTAAAAAGTTATTTAATGAATTCTCGGAGTCCTATGGCATTGATTGGAATCATGGAAAGAATAGTATGGCAAGGAAAAATGAAAGATAAATGGATGGAGGGAAAGAAGAGTTTTCTCACATGTGATAACTATGTAAAGAATCATCCTGGTAAATGGTTGAAGGGAATGTGAGTTTGTTATTATTGTGGAGAAAAAGGAAACCAATTTCGTTATTGTAAGGTTATGAAAAAGTTTTTTCATGTACAATGCTTCAACTGCAAGGATATGGGATATTATGTGAATCAATGTTCCACGATTCAAAGGAATATTCCCCAAATGATGTTACTGAATAATGATCATGTCATGATAATGCCACATATGATGTGGAAGGATTAATATTCCTCATCAAAAATCATGTCATTTTAATATTTTTTCAGCAACATATTGATTATAATAATTATAGAATATATGAGGATTGTTCCCTGTGATGAATTGTTCCAAGGATATATGACTTGGTAGAAAGTTAATATATTATGAACGTATACGGTTGGGGGAAAGAAAACCCAAAATATAATCCCGATGATTAAGATAATTATGAATAAATGATTGAATTGGATTAGTACAGACTACCTCAAATCTAAATATTTTCTTGTCGGCAAGTGTCCTATGCTATTATAGTTGGAGTCTAAAACATTTCTTTATATGAGGAATATATCCAAAAACATGTGTAATGATGAATTCATGTTTCTAATAAGGTTTTATGGAAATTTGAGTTATTACCATATTTCAATAGGTTACATGATGAAGATAGTCACATGTTTAGAATGTGAAAATGTTGGGTTTATTCATGTTGATTAAAGAAAAATATGGAACCAGATGCATCGAGAAGGTTGGTTCATGGAGTTCTAAAAAATTAGGATTTCCAAGGACCCAGTGTACATGGATATAGCAAGGATTTGTAAGGGAATGATTATAATGTATTTGATCATGATCTTATTGAAACATAAATCCTCTATGAATTGGTTTATGTTGATCATTGTATGAGGTTTTATAGTTTAATGTCACTACATGATGCAACCTGACCTGAATAGCCCGAAGGCCTCTTTTTTATTGATTTTTTGATAACCCCCTTTTTAATAGACAAGGGAGAACCCTTACAAGGGCCGTCATCTTAGGTGATTACCTGGACCATCGGCTTGAGAGGCATTACATTACCTGAAGGATTTAGGGAAATCAACCAGAATATTTACAGTGAACTACCCCTTCCTAGTATATGTGTCTTGTTGGAAGCTCTACACCTTCGCATGGCCATCTGGATAAGCATCCTGTGCAAGCATAGGCTGGTCCTGATGGTGTAGTCATACCCACACATTCTTTCCCAATTCATTGGTTCTACTCTAGTGTGTGCTCCTGCTCGGAATTCTCCTATGGGGCTACTCAATTTTTGCATAATCTGTCCAGGGTAACTGCATGTGGCCCGAAGGCCTTGAGGTGGCCAGGCATCCTTGAAGGTGGCCCAATATCCCTACTAACTTGAAGGAATCGGGTAGACCGAAATCCTTAAGAACTTCAAGCCAAAACTACTGCCCAAGGTGAATAGTTCATGGCTGCTACCATACTGAACAATACCTGCTACAGTAACTGATGCAGTACCCACACAATGCTGGCTCCAGTGCCTTCTACAGTACTGCTATAGTTCCTACTATAGTACTGCTACAATGCATGCTATAGTATTGGTACAGTACTCAAAAAAATATTCCTCTACTTGGTTTCAAACCTAGGTCTCGTGGATGCACTTAATGGTACCTCAACAACTGGGCTGAGGCTCATGTGCCACATGATGAAACCTATGTAAAGAGATGAAGTATAGATAGTTCATGTCACAAACAAAGGATAATATTCTGTTTATGAAATAGAAACAAAAATTTATACTCTTATACTATGGAATAATTCATCAACTCTTGGAAATATGTCTTAAATAAAAATGTATTGTATTATCAATTTTTAAGGATATCAATGAAATTTTTCATGACTGTAGTTTATGGTTTTTTGGTAATGATCTTTCATATGAGCATGTTCTCTATCAGTTTTCATCAGAACATGATGGTCTGATTATTATTCTATGACCATGTTTTCTAATTAGAATGTGTATTTTTTTAGTAACTGATGCACATCTCATTCCCACTTATTATGATGTTATTTTAACCATATTCATGATGTGGTTTTCCATCAAGGGAATTCTCAAGTATCAACCATTAACTTTCTAAGTTCAATTTCAATTTTTGGGGATGAATTTTTTATAAAGAGGGAGGAATTTAACACCCCAAGGATTTGAAAATAAATTCAATATTAAATGCATAAAAAATTAAGTCTCTATAAAACCACACTTTTCTATAACCAACCCAATAAACATAATTTTTACAATTATGTTATTTGAATTTCGAAAAAATGATATTCACCGTTACATTCAATGTGATATTTATAGTATGATAGAATAAACTTAAATTTTGGTGAATATTAGCACACCGTCATGAATTGTATTGTACCCTTAAGAATAATAAATTGACCCTTATGAATAATAATATACCCTTATGAGTAGAAACACAACCCATTATTCTATAAATAATATTTTGGCACCTTGTATATAAGGTATAATATATTATAAATTATTAATTAAGTATTCTTATTTTTGTAAGTGATAAATATTTAATTATAATTTTAAATTAATAAAAAAAATAATTTTCCTAAAATTGGGTTCCTAAATAAATATTTTTATCTTATGCTTTTAGAATAATATAATAATACCTTAGATAAATTTTCAAGGTATTATAAAATCAGTTTTGGTTTTAAAATTATATTTTTCAAGTAAATAATGATTTAATTAAAAATTAATAGTTTCATATTTATAAATTTATTTTGTAAAAATGGAGTCTATTTTTGGATTCTACATGTCGAAAAATGGATATGATGAATTTTTTATATTTTTCTGAAATATTTGATATTTTTGTGAATAATGAAATACAATAATTTACTGTATATATACGTTATCTGTCAAATTCACTATTCCTAAAATCATGTCTGATGTAAGAATACTTAGTTAAAACTCAAATTTACATATTAATATTCATGGTCCCATGAATCAATACTCGTTCTTGTCCTGAGAGAAATTATAAAGTAATGAATAACATAATAAAAAATCACTCCTCTCCTCCACTATAACCCCCCCCCCCTTCTGTCTTCTCTTCACTCCTCTAAAGACTTGTTAATTGTCCAAATTCTTCCCAAATCACTCAAAATCTCCTTCCCCACGTCCAGAATCCTTTTTTTCTCGTAAAATTTCCAAATCCTCTACCCTAAAGAGGCTCTCAAGAAATATTTATTCAAGTGGTAAATTAATCCATTCAATTATTTTACTTTATTTTCAAGTACATTTGTTTTATTTTTCATCCTCACTCATCCTCATCAAAATGTTATTACAAATCTAGTACCTTAGATGTATTTTAATTTTTTTATTTTAATGTAATAATTTGTTATCATCTCTTCTTTACCCTTCTTTTATGCTAGTACTAAAAAACACTATTTGGGATATGCTAATTTACCACATTCAAGGATGATGGGTTGTAAATTTCTATTACCATAATAAAATATATTCATGAAACCATTATCATGTCTTAACTAGACTAATATATATATAAAATGTTTAATATATGGTTTTGAAATATTTTTTTACACATGGCTTATATTTATAATGAAAAATGTGTTCATTGTGTTCAAAAACTACAATTAACCCAAAAGATTGTCATTAAATAATTTATATAATGATTAATCTTTACTCTAAGTAACCAAAAGAAATTCACTATCATGTAACCCTATGGATGTTCACTAATATCATATAACATCAATTCTATAAAACAATCCTCATTTAAGATGATTCTCCATTCATGTATATAAGTATACTGATCATGAAACAAATGGAAGCAAAAAATGAAATTGAACATCTTAACATATTCAAAAGGGTATGAATGAATTTAATAAGGTTAAAATTAATAATTTATATAGATATAAGTTCGTTAATTAATAATTAACAAAACTAAATTTTATTATTCTGGTCAATAAGATCAAATGGATAACACCTTCAGACTTAAGGTATGGGTTTCTTCATCTCACTACCATTTTTGGGAGATTTTCCATATTCCCTACTATTACTTGTATATGGTGTATGTTCAAATCCAATTTATGTATCATATCATGGATATATTTATTTTCATGATATTAATTTGTCTTTTTCTATTATTAATTTTTGGTCATACAATTCAATTGGTTACAAAGTTGTAAGTATTTTTTTACCCGAACCTCTATTTTCATTCAGGTTACTCTTATTATCTACTCCCCTCAATGAAATTATTATTTATTCTTATGTACTACTGATAAATTCTGTTTTAATTTTCTATATTTTTCTACTAATCATAATACTTCTTTCTTTGGAGTCACATGTTTTAAAAGGATCATTCAAAATTTCATCCTTCTAAACAAACCTGATTCAAGGGAACTTCTCGATTTATTACCCGTTTTCAAGTGCACTCCAGAATATATTTTAAGCCACCATTATTTTTATAAAATCACACATTTTATAATGAAAAATTATCTTGGTAAATTTCTGGTTTTATGAAAAGAAAATAGCCTTTCCACTTTAAAATTCTCTTTAATATTTTCCATAAAATTCTCCAAAATGGTTTATTTCTAATGATTCTTATGAAATATTTTTACATGATTTCACTTTAAAGGGATATAATTTGTGCCTAAAATATAATTTCAATGTCCTTAAATTTTATTTTTTGTGATTTATATATTTTACAATATTATTTCATGGAAAATACAAATTTATTTTCCAAAAGAACACTTCTTTAAAAAGTAAAAATAATTTTTCTCTTATCATGTTAACCTTTATGAAGTATATTCATTGTTCGACACTTATTACATGAATGTGGTTAAAGTGATACACTTTGGAATATAATATAAAGAGTCTCCTTAATCTCATGATATTATAATGTATTATTATTTTAATGTTCAAAGGTGGTTTGGTAAACATTGGAATGTTTAAAGATTATTTCCTCAGGAATTGTTCAATGGTATCATTTAAAAGCGTCTCCCTCTAAGACAATATCCCTTTATGAATATTGTAATTAATTGAGATTTAACACTTATTATATCATCTGAAATATATTTTTTAAGGGTTTTTAATTATTTTGACTATGGATGTGCTATCTTGATACCATTCACTATATTAATTTGAATTGTTAGTGTTTATATTCAATGTTTGGGGAAAGGTATTTACATTTCATATGGTAGTTTAAATATAAATGTATATGTATATTTTATTCACCCCTTTCATATGAGGAATGAATTGGAATTTTTAAGTGATGAGTGAGGCCCACTATATCCCCTCGATGAATCAGTAGGTCTCAAGAGACAAATAGATATGGACTTGGCTGAGGATTTTCCCATCTTTAGATATGGGTTTGTCCACGACCTTAATCATTTTTTGATGTCTTGGATGAGGCCTTTATTGTTGGTTTGTAAATGTTCAAAATATTAATTTCCATCATTATGAAGCAATAAATTTATAGTTCCTGTGGTTATTCATCAAGAATAATACCCATGATTATTTTTTATTATGGAAATATTTACTCATCTCATATTCCTGCCATAATTTTTTCATGTTTATTATTTATAAAGGCATGTGTTTTCAATTATTCACCATGCCTAACGTTTATGTTTATGATAACTTCCACTGTATTGTTTTCCATTACTAATAATCTAATCTCAGTCCTTCTTATGTTTCATTTTTACCAAGACACAAAGAGGTATATTATGATTAACGTGTAGGGATATTCTTATAGTGGTATATGTTCCCAATGGAACTATTTTTTGTAGTTTTTCATTTCATGTTATAATGTTGAACGCATGTATATATCTAGTTTTCCAAAACATAAAAACTACTAAGTCTTTCTAGGTACAAATTTCTTGTAATCATTCTAATGTAATTAAATAATGCATCGGCTCCAGGAAACTACAGTCGGGGTGCTATAACAATCATAGTGGAAACTATGATCCCCGAAGAGAGAAATTGTTTCGGTCGCAAGACCTATCCCATGAGCGTGAAAACCTCAAGGTATAATCATGTGCATATGATAGTGACCATGTCTGAGGAACACAACTATGTGAACATGCATTCAACATAGCTATAAAACCCATGCATCCTCTTTTCCATCTGCACATAGGTTCCACACGGTTGGTGCATGGTTTATAAAACCATGCAGCCAAAGTGTGTGGATTTCTAGGTAATTAAAAATTACATTTTTTTAAACACCAAATATAACCCCAAATCACCCATTTTCTTCAGGAATTCTATCCTCCAACCTTTGTTGCCTCTCTATTTCCTCTTACTTTCCATTGTCCTCTAAATATTTGGTGTATTTGGGTGAAATCTTCGACAGATCATCAAGTAAGTATCTTCTATCCTCTTTCTTCCTTCTTATTTGACAATTTCACTTTATTCCTTGATTTATATTTCTCCAACAAATATATTGACATAATTTGGGTTAAGTAAAGATTATATGGGTTGAATATTGATGGATGTGTTGTGTTCTTGGCTTTATAGGGTTTATTTTTTGTGCCAATGTAGTTTGATACCCATTTACTAAGGTTTCCATAAAAGTGGTCAGTGGTGTAACATCCCCAAATGATAAAGGGTGAAATGACTAAATGATACGACTCATGTCAACAAGGTGCACCTTCTTTTTCGGGAGCCTTTCTGATTAGAACTCCACAGCTAAGCGTGCTTGGCCTGGAGTAGTGATCAGGATGGGTGACCTTCTGGAAAGTTTCTCAAGGTGTGTGTGAGTGAGGACAAAGCACACTGGAAAGGACAAGTGTTGGTCTGTGGGGACTGTCATTAGTCAGATGACCCGTTCAGGCACGTGGGTGGACCCTGGGGTGGGCCTAACATGTCTGCGGGGCAACTGGGGGTACCTGGTAGGTCAGGACCCGACGACCATGTTAAGGCGGTGTGTCTGTGCTATCAGTAGGACCCATTTGTCACATTTGGAATCAGAGGAGGAAATCGGCCTTAAGTGCGGTGCACTACCTGGGTTGAGATGTAGGGCCTACAACGAGGGTGTTGTGCTCTAAAGGGGTTGATTGTAACATCCCCAAATGATAAAGGTTTAAATGACTAAATTATATCACTCATATCAATAAGGTGCGCCTTCCTTTTTGGGAGTCTGTCTGATTAGAACTCCACAGTTAAGCATGCTTGGCCTGGAGTAGTGATCAGGATGGGTGACCTTCTGGAAAGTTTCTCAGGGTGCGTGTGAGTGAGGACAAAGCACACTGGAAAGGACAAGTGTTGGTCTGTGGGGACTATCATTAGTTAGATGACCCATTCAGGCATGTGGGTGGACCCTGGGGTGGGCCCCACGTGTCTGCGGGGCAACTAGGGGTACCTGGTAGGCCAGGACCCGACGAACATGTTAAGGCGGGGTGTCCGTGCTATTAGTAGGACCCATTTTTCACAAGTGGTTCCATGATTTCACATTTTTTGGTGATTTTGGTATTCTTTTTATGGGTTTTAAATGGAATCTATTCATTATGTGGGTGGTTTGAATCATGTTTCCAAATGTTTTTTTGTGCATAAAGGTTAAATGGTAATTTTTCTTATGTTAAATTATTATCTTTCATGTGGGTCTCTATAGTTGTAAGTGTGTAAATGAAACAGCCGATTCTTGTGACATATAAAATGGAAATGATCACAATGGAATCCATGTCATATAGGTGGGAAGACTAATTCTATTACATGAGGTGATTCAAAAGGTCGTAGTCACCATCTCCCTAACAAGGTTGATGTAACAAAACTAACAAAACATATATATTATGGAGATTGGTGGATTGAGAAGGTCTATTACATCCATGATATGGTTTTACCACCAAGAGTATGGGGATCCAAGAAAGTAGCTTAACCTAGATAATTAACTATTGACCATGGTTATCAAAAAATACTTATTTTTTGGCTAATCGTCTCATTTATATGTCCATATTTATTTCAAATCATTGTTTATTTTAAAAATTATACCACCTTTTTTATAAAACTATTATTTTAATTTGTATTATAATATCATTACATGGAATCTATTGTGTGGTATCTTACATGGACCATTGTCTCATAGTCTTCAAGAACCCTCAGGTTTATGTATACCTTGTAATGTTTGACCCATGTAGAGGCAAGTTGTTCTATGGCGGAGATGGTGAATATAGTTGCGAAGTGTTCCACTTTTAATAGGACTTAGTGGTGGTGGCATGTGGGTGTTAAAACTATTTTTTCATGATGTATTTTTTTAAATTGTTTTCCCCTCCCTATTTCGGTATTTTGGTTTTTTTGTAATGTAAAATTTTAAACCCATATTAGAATTAATTTTTTTATTATGTCGATTTTTGTGATGTGTTATATTATTCTTGTGGGTTTATTATGGTTTACTCCTAGGGATGAAATATTTCCCACATTTTATGCTCAATATACAGGAACAAGTTTCCAACTCAGGGGGTATTAGTAACTCTCTTCGGGTCATTCCATGGGCCAGGTTGGTTGTCATGTTAGATGATATCCCAAACTAGTTTGTGATAAAATTGTATCAAATGATGTTGGGTTTCCCTTTAATTGTGTCATGTTATTTTGGATAGGCTAGATAGATATGAGCTAGGTAATTCAGGGCTTGTGGTCTGGGAAACAAGTGGGGTGTTTGGCCAAAACACCTCATAACAGCCCATAGGTCACCAAGGGTTGTTTTAGAATATTTTTGACTCCTCCTCAAATAGAGATTTATATAATGTAGACTATTCATGGACACTAATATGGGGTGGAGTGGATTGGATTGTTATAATTCTTGTTACGGGTTTTTCTAGAGTTATAGAGGTTACTAAAGGTTTTTGTTTCTGAAAGTTTTCCAAATCAAATATTGATTGGTTTCCAAGATTTTTTTAATTGTTTTAGCATCATGCCTACCTCGAGACTTCCTGTACAACCAATGAGGAGGACAAAAAGTTTTCTCATTCAACAGTTGAATAGATATTATTAGAAGCCCGAGTTAATGATGTTTGAGAAATGTATCTGCCAACAGGATCTGGCCCTACATTTTCTATGGAATCCAAACCAGGTCTGTAAAATGAAATAAATCTTGTGTTTCTCAAGAACAAACCTCCTTCCATCCATGGTAGCATGGATGCCTAGGAGGTTGAGGATTTTATTTAAACAGCTGAGCATATTTTTTGTTTCTTAATACTATTGAGGATGTTAAGAGGAAATGTGTTTCATTATTTTTGGATGATCATAGTCACATGTGGTGGGAGTCAATGGTCCTAGAAAGAATGTGTGGTCAAATGGGTTGGAAGGAGTTCAAATTTGTCTTTAATATGCAGTAATTCTCTCCATTATAGGTACCACATGTTTCTCAATATCCAGAAGGGGGATCACACCTTGTTGGAAGATGCCAACAACTTTGCTAAATTAGTCTATTTCTCACCCTAAGTGGTTTTAATGACCAGTTGAAGGCTTACCATTTCGAAATGTGGTTGAAAATTGACATTTGGTCCGAAGTACTCTTCTTTATGTTGGAGATGTATGCCAAGATTGTGGACAGAGCATTGATGGTGGAGATCAATCACCGTAACAATATTGATTTCTCTAGGGAAATTCGAGAAGTGGTCTAAGGCATTGGTGGTTCATCTAAAGAGAAATTGAAGCATTAAGTAGAAGAACAAAGGATGTGGTAGTTCGGTCCATCCTTCCAAACCACCTACATCTGCAATCACTATTGGTGGTTTAGTAATATATTACCTTTGTGGAAGGATGGGGAACGTGCAGGTAGCATGTCCTGCTCCACCTACACCCTACTAATAGTGTGGATGCCTGGGTCACATGCAATGTTTATGTAAGAGTATCATGTCAACCTGGAGTGGTAGGTGTTAGTAAACCCATCAAGATATACTAACTAAGTTAGGGGAATCCAGGGAAATGGGTTCTTGGATACTTGGATGCAGTGGATAGGTTTGATCTTATTATAGGAAGAGTTGGCTTAAGGGGGTGCCTCAATCTAGAAATCGATCCAATATTTTGAAAAGATGAAGAATCTCCATGATATAGATCAAGCTCCCACAAAATAAGATGCATGACCTACAATAGTTATAAGTATGTTTTTTGTTTTATCATCCATATTTGTCACAAATTTTTACATGACTAATTCTAACTCATTTATTTATTATTATATCCTGGAACTATTAAATTTCCAACTAAGCTTATTCCATATTCCATGGATTTGGTTATTCTATAAGTTAAAGAAGACAGAATAGGGTTTCAGGTGTCCATCATGCACTCTCACATTATTAGGGGTCAAGTTGGAATGTGATTTATTGGTTATATAAATGTACCACTTTGGCATGATCCTTAGTATAGACTGGATGGTGCATTTCAAGATGAACATTTATAATTATCATAAGTGACTGAACTTTATGGAACTATGTGGGAGAAATACCGAATTCCAAGGTGAATGGGATCTTCTATCTATGATTATGGACCTCCTATCTAGGAGTTGAGAATAAAAATATTTTTGATTACATCACTCATGTTGGATGTTTATGGTAGGGGTTATAAGGATTGATAACCTCCTATGGGGGATGAGTTCCCAGTGGTGTTTCTAGAATATTTATATGATTTTCCTTTAGAGATGGATGTGGATTTTACCATTGATTTGGCATAGGGAACACAACCAATATCTTTTCCCTCATATTGTATGGCCCCAAACTAATTGAGTTAATTAATGATATAGTTGTATTATTTGTAATCCAATGGATTCATTTTCCTGAGAATATCACATTGGGTTGGATCAGTTATATTTTCAATGAAGGATAATGGATCTCTAGAGTTTTTGTTTGATTAATAGAAGTTATTTATTGTAATGATCATGAATAAGTACCCATTTCTCTTCATTGATGACCTCTTTGACCAGCTCAACTGGCGATGTGGTTCTCCATGATCAATATGTGGTCCATGTATCATCCGGTTAGCTCCATAGAGGCAGATTTTCCTAAGACAACTTTCTAAAGTAGGTATGAATAAATTGAGTATATTGACATGCAATTCGGGTTAACAAATTATCTAGTGGTGTTCAAGGATCTTATGAATAGGGTGTTCTATAAGTACCTTTACTCCTTTGTCGTGGTGTTTGTGTATGAAATCCTAATCTACTCTGGGGTTAAGGGAGAGCATGAGTAACACTTCAGAATCTAGCTATGAACACTTATAGACCACCATTTTTATGTTATTCTTTCTAAGTGTACCTTCTAGATATGGGAGGTAACATTTTTGGGACATGTGATCTTAGAATGATGGGTTTTATTGGACCCCAGTAAGATCAAAGAAGTGATTTCCTTAGATCAGTTGAGTAACATCTTTGATATCATATTATCTTTAGACATAGAAGGTTATTACATGCATGCTTTTATATATTTATCTTACATTATTCACCAATGTGTCTTTATACCTATAAAAATGTAAGGTTCTAATGGAGCTTATAGAGTCAGGATTCCTCTGAGTAGATTTATCGGTGCTTCACTACATCCCCCCATTTTGGTAATTATAGAGACTAGTAAGGGATACATGGTTTATTGTGTTTCTTTTGGTATAGGTATTGGGTGTGTATTGATTGTTGGGGTTCGGCCCGCACATCGGGAGTCTCTATTAATTAATGCGTTGAATGGGGGAGATTGTTGGGTTCTTCTAATTTATTGATGGGACATGAAAATTATTAATGAGGAGATTTATATCAACAATAATTGAGGGTTTCCTCCAAAAATTAATGAATATTTAATTCTCAATTTTAATGGATGCAATAATGGATGTTGACTATATTAATTAGGGATTATATACATGGCGTCTATATAAGAGGATGAAACATCATATTTCGAAATGGGTGTGCCAGCAAGATATAGTCAGCAAGAGAGACCCGGAAAGTGGTTGTCATGTTTACGGTGGTCAATGTGACCTGATGATGAATGTGAAATTATCTTGTATGTATGGAGATGTTCTTGATTTGGTTTTAAAGATGTAGTCTGCTGAGAGTTATAAGGGGGTGATCGTGTCAGTGGTAGCATGTGTGGCACATCAGTGTTTGATAGGTGTGGTGTAGTAGCGACTGAATTGATGATCAAGGCCACATATCGAATGTCTTTCAGATTGTAGTGATCAGGTGGCATATCTCACTTCATGATCAGTAGTACATCATGATGGTGAGATCATTCGGTTGTCATAAGCTGGTGTGAGGTTGATGGACGTTCGGGTGAAAATCTATGAGGTAGTGATGTTTCATAAATATAAGGGTGATGTTTTTTCATAGATTTATCTTCTGATACATGGTGTGAGAGGGATGTCTATTAGTGAGAAGGAAGAGGTGTATCGGGTTTTGGTTTTCAAAAATGATTTCTATGATCTCTCATTTTTAATTCAAGTTCGGACATTTCATGGATTCTTGTATTCCTTGATTCATAGTGGATATTTGTTGGAATTACCCCATGGTTTTTTAATCCTCTGTAAGGTGGGTTTGCCTATGTTAAAAAAACATGCGTGCTGATTTATTTATTCGTCACATATCACTTACATATTTTGATTGGTTTCTCATTGTGTTTTTTGAAAGTAATTTTCACCATGAAATCGGTATTCTCCTCAACAAGTTTTATCAGAGGTGATGGTTTGGGCTTGCAATTTGTAGTGAGAATTTTTTGGATGCTTCAAAGAGGATCTATGGTGCCTTCGTGGGGTAATATAGGCTTTGGAATGCAGGTTGAATGAGGTGTTATATATATTACACCTAATTATTTTTTCCATAATGTGTGAATAGTGATGAAAGAATTAAAATTTGAAGATCGAGGTGTTGCGCTAGGTGCTTGAGATTTTGAGCAGGGGGGCATGTTTTTCCTCTAGGTACTCTAGAATTTGTGGCGATCACATTTTTTAGGGAACCAGATATTGTTGATTCATCTATTGATGGTGTTGTCATAGATTCAAGGAATACTTCAGCGTTTGTATTAATTTTGAAGTGGGATTAGATAGGTTTCTTTTAGAGATACAAAAGCATGTATCATTTTTCTTGCAGAAGATATTGATTGGTACGAGACCAACACGTATTTTGGTCCAACTGAGTTTGTTGGATGTTATTTCCATTGACGAGATAAAGGGGGAGATTGTTGGGGTTTAGCCCGCTTGTTGGTTGTTTCCTTTCATTAATGTGTTGAAGGGGGAGACCGTTGGGATATATCAAATTTAATGATGATAGATGAAATTTATTAACGATGAAATTTATATCAACATAAATTGAGGTTTTTCTCCAAACATTAATAGATATTTAATTTTCAATATTAATGGATGAAAAAATGGATGTTGACTACATTAATTGAGGAATATAGACTATGTGTCTATATAAGATGACGAATCAACATATTTTGAAAGGGTTGTGCTAGCAAGATGTAGCCGACATGGGAGACATGAGAAGGGGTTTCTGTGTTTACGGTGGCTAATTTGACACAATGATGATGACACAATTATCTTGTGTGTGTGGAGATGTTCTTCGCCGGGTGTTCAAGATGAAGTCTACTGAGAGCAAGAATGGGGATGCCACGTCAGCAGTAGCATGTTTGGAATGTCAGTGTTTAACAGGTGCAGAGCAGTGGCAGAAACATTTATTATTAGAGGCCACATATTGAAAGTCTTTATAATAGTAGTGATCAAGTGGAGTGTCCCGATTGAATATCAGTGGTACATCATGATAGCGAGATCATTCGGGTGTCGCAAAATGGTGCAAGGCTGAAACATGTTCATGTGAATATCTCCAAGTTAGTGACATTTTTTCACAGATTGATCATCTGATACAAGGAGTTAATGTGATTTCTAGTAGAGATAAGGAAGAGGTGTATCAGGGTGTGGTTTTCTCACAGGTTTTCTACACTCTCTCTTTTTTAATTCATGTTCAGGCATTACATGGATTCTTTTATTCTGTGATTCAGAGTGGATATTTTTGGGAATTACCCCATGGTTTTTAATGATATTAAAGGAGGTTTTTTCCAAATTAAAAAACATATGTGCTGATTTATTTATTCTACATAAATCACTTCCATATTTTCATGGGTTTCTCACAATATTTTTTGCAAGAAATTTTTTGCCCGAAATCAGAATTAACCCCAACATTGGGGAAGGATGAACACATGGTGGAATGAGTTTCATGCCAACTCTAACCACATGAAAATAATTACCAAACCCAGGAGATGGAGTTTTAGGTAGTGATTCATTTCTTGAAGACATGGATCAACATTCTCTTCTGGGAGAAGGTTTTAGTCAATTCAGATCAAATTTGTTTGGCCTATATTTTCTCCTAGAGGGATATGAATATAAGGAAACAATGGTGTGTCAAGTATCATTAAGGGATCATATATGGTGTCCTCTATACCTAGGGTAATGTTAATGAGGTAACATATTCCCTAAGAAGTAAACTTCTAGTGGAATACATGAAAGAGTATAGTGATGAGGGGAACATGATGGATTATTTTTTTCAGATGCACATGGAATCCAAGTGGAAAAGTGGAGGCATGTTCCTAGATAGTTCTCAATTAATTAAATACTTTCCATAATTGATTCGAAATGAGAATCCAAGTGATAAAATGTTCTAGTGTTCAATGAAATTTATAAATAGTGGTGAGGTTTCCACTAAGTAGTCATTGTCTTCTAAAGGAGTTATTCTCTTCAAGGATTTATCTATGGTGGAATTGTCACTATGGAAGGAGGTGATATTGGATAGACACTAGTCTCAGTGGTTCATTAATAACGGTACCACAATGTTGTTTTTTGATTTTCATCGTCGGTTCTGGTGGCCATGTATGAGTCATGATATATATGACATTGTATCTAGGTGTTATGTTTTTCTAATGGTTAAAGATGAGCACTAGAGGCCCTTAGGTCTACATTATACACTCCCCTTTCCTAACATGAAGTGGAATGAGGTCTACGTGGATTTTATCATAGGGTTTCCTAATACACCCTAGGGAAGTAATAACATTTAGTCATTTATTGACCATGTAACCAAATTATGCATTTTATTTCAATAAAAGATTCAACCATGGGGGATGAGTTGGATAAGTTTTATGTTTAAGATACAATGATGATTTATGATGTGTTTTCATCTATCATTTCAAACAAGGAACCCCAATTTATCTTGAGGTTTTGGTAAGGCCTTCAAAAGGAAATTGGTTGATAAGTCAAACCTAGTAAGACAGACCATCCCCAAACATATGGTCAGATGGGTCCAGAAAACCATATCATTCTATAAATGCTTCGGGCATGTGTGTTGGATTTCTCAGGATCTTGGGAGGACCATTTAGGATTTTTCAAGTCTCAATATAATAATTTTAAAAAATACATGGAAATAATGGACCCCTTTAAAAAAAATTACAGCTGGCTTTCTTAGTCAATACCGTGTTGGATAGAGGTGGATGATACCTCATTGTTGGGATGACTCTAGTGAGAGAGACATTAGACAATGTTATGCTAAGCATGAAATAATTTTTGATACCATAGAGACTCCATAAGTCTTATTTGAATCAGAAAGATCTATGTCTTGGAAATCTCAGTTGGTGATTGAGTGTTTCTAATGGTGGATTCTCACTTGGATCATTATCATCTTGGTATGCAGGGGAAGCCAACATCAAGCTATGCCAGCCCTCTTGAGTATACAAAGATAATTGATAAATTATAATACCATTTAGCTTTACCATCCCAGTTTACATACAATACATTATGTATTTCATGTCTCATAATTAGAAATATATAATATAGACTCCTATTATGTGCTAAATTAGGAATAATTGGACATTGAACATAATTTTTCTATGTTTGAGGGACCAATGAAAAGTGTGGATTCCTAAGAGAAAGTGCTTTGAGATAATTCTATACAATCGGTTCGAGAAATTTAGTAGAAGGAAAATGATGGGAATGAGATATTGGAGAAAAAATATTATGTGGAGGAGTAGTACCACACTAATTCTCTGACCGAACTTCATTTTGACTTTCAGATGGTATAAATTTTTCATGGTGGAGAGAATTATCACATCCTTTTTTATTTTTAATTAGTTCTATTTTATTTTTTTATCTTTGTTTCTTGGATATCCATATATTTCATGAGAAAAAATAATTTTTCAAGTAGGAAAGTATTTGACACATGGTTGGTACATGGTTAGTAGAAATCATGCACTAGCCTAGTAGAAATTGTGTTCTCTAGATAGATTCACTGTTCAGGTCACACAACCTAGTGCATGGGCATGAATCCCAACATGTCTAATTGATCATCAATAAATGTGGACCTATCTGAGGTGAAAAGATATGTTTCATCTCTTGGAATACAATGCATATTCTTTTCCATTTAAGGATAGGTGTCTCACGATAGGAATATATTTTAAAAAACTATCCAGTGAAACCATAAAACCCACTAGGTTATAAAATATCATTAAATTCCCATTTTTCCATTGCAAAATTTAACCCAAAATCATGATTTTCCTCCCCCATTCAATACTCCATCCTGAGGAGCCTCACCCTCTCCTCTTCCTCATCTATAGGCTCTTAATCAAGGGTGAATTAGGGTAGAATATTCAAGTGATCATCAATTAAGGCTCCCATATCCTCTTTTGAACCTTCTTCTTTGTTTGTTCATCATTATTTTTTTGTGTTCTCCTTCTCCAACGAATATGATAAACTAACATGGGGTAAATATTGATTATTTTGGTTAAATATTAACAGAGGAGGTGTTTCTTTTCATTATTGGATTCCTCCATGTCATTGTTGTGGTTTCCAGCCAATTTTTGGATGTCTCCAAGAAAGTGGTAAGTGGTTGAATTATTTGACATTATTGTCTTATTTTGGTATTATTTCTATTATATATAAATGGTGTCTATTGATTGTGTGGTTGGTGTGAATCATGTTTTAAAAGATTTTGGTTTGCGTAAACGATAAATGAAATTTTTTCAGTGATAAATGGTTTCCTTTCATTTGTGATTATATTATAGGATGTGTATATGTTAAAAAGGTGGTTCATGTAACCATGGAAATGAAATTTATCATGAGGTAATAGATTGTTTATAGGTGGGAAGTCTAGGTTTAGTATGTTTAGAGAGTTGGTAGGGATGAGGCCTAGTCTCCCTAATAATATTGATGTAACAACACTAATAAAGAATACATTCCATGGGGATTGGTGGCTTGAGAAGAGAAAATATGCCATAGAGATGTTTTGATCAATGAGAGTTTGAGGATCTTAGGACCCCAAAAACTCATGTACTATATCAATTTCTTGAGGTGATCATGAAAGGATTTGTTTACATCTTGATTCCCCATTTATTTTTTCACATTAATTTCAATACATGTTTTATTTTAATAATTGAATCCACATTTTTCTTAAAACTATCATGTTGATTTTCTTTATATTTTCATTTCATGGAATATTGTTTGGTGGCATCCTACTAGGAATGTAGTATCACACCTAACATGAACCCTTGGGTGTGTGTATACCTTATTATGGTAGACCCAAGTAAATAATAGTCATTATGTGGTGGTGGTGGTGGATCTGGGTGCTTGTGAATGATTTTTTGAAGGAGTTTGTTAGGGTGACATGTGGGTGTTGACCCACTTGTTTCATGGTGGCTTGGTTTTATAGTTTTTCCATCCACATTTTGGTACTTTGGAATTTTTTAATGTAAAATTTTTAACACATATAGTTAATTTTTTATAGTTATTGTTGTGATGTGACACATTATTCTAGTGGGATTATTATGATTTATTCTCATAGGAGATATCACTCTGACATGTTATGCTTGATGGAAGGGTACTAGTTTCTAGCCCATGGGGATCTGGAATTCCCTTTGGTCCTTGCCATAGGCTGGGCTGGGTGTTAGGTTGGATGGAATCATAGCATGGTTCGTGAATGTTGTAACCAATAATTATGCACATTATCATCCACAAAAATGTATTGTGTTCAATATTCAATAAAATCTGTCTTGAATATATAATCTAAAGGAAATATAAATCAAATTACTGGGGTTGATTTGATTTTAATTAACCCATGTTCTTACATATTGTATGGTTGGGTCAGGGAATTAACTATCCCCACCAATGTGTCTTATATCACTTCCTTCTTAAGGAACCAATGAAACCGAAAAATATACCCCATATTATAAAAGGGGATCACATATGGGGGTCACCATATCATATTAATGATCCCTCTAATGAAGTGATTCTCTTAAAACTATTAATTAATCCTAAAGATTTGATTGAATATAAAGGAATCAACACATGGAAAAGTTTCAAGAAAGTATTCTTACAAACCAGCTCGCTTTATTAGCTAGGTGATGAACCATCAATACTACATTGATGACACAAACGAACCACATGTAACACATAGAACAATTACATAAATAATTAAACATCATTAACAAAGAGTAAGATTTTAATATCGCACCAACATGAGATTCATAGAATATTTATCAACTCAAATAAAATTCAACATGGATATCAAATGATTAAAAATATGTATCATAACATGTAATACCTCAAGAAGTTACTATATCAATAGCATGCTCAAAAGGTTTAACAATATGATCATTTAAAGCAGTAGATTTGGGAACACGTATTTTATTTAATACCCTTAGTAGAAACATAATAAATAGCCTAACCCACCATTGTTTTGTTAGGTATTTGTATCTTCATAACATTTTGTGAAACTTTTTTCTAAATTGCTACATTAATTGAATACTAGAAAATTAAACCAAGAAAATTTCAACTAGATGAAATTATATGACCTCATAATACCACAAAATACCATGCTAGACTAAATCATCTTCATCTTACCATAGAACGAGTTCCCTTTACCACCCCTATGTATAGAAGAACTATCAATAATCATGGGATCTCTAAACATGGATTCCACAAACATGATAGCAAACTTTGATACCGGTACATAAGATGTTAGGATAAAAAATGTTAATATTAATTAAAGATCAGAAAAAAAGAAATATTCCAAAACAATGTTCATTTATAGAATCAACTAATACTAGCTTAGGTTAGTATGAAATTATCTTTACAATGTGATGATAATACTATAGAATCATCATATCCCTCTCTATTATGTAATAAAATTACATTTAACTTTACACTTTTATGGTTTAAGAGAAATAATATTGTATAAAAATATGTTTAGAAACATGAAATGTATGAAACTTTAATGGTTTAGTAAAAATAATTTTATTTAACCAATTCGAGGATGGTCCTTAATGAAAAAACCTAGAAAACATAAGCTAAAGAGACCATGATAGTTCCATAAGGTTTAATACGTTATTAATATTCTCTACAAACTCTTCAACTTCAAAAGATACTGATTGAACATGGAAGTGAGAGAGGTTAAATTTATAAAACTCTTGATATATTATCACGGTTCAGTAAGTATAGGAAGGAAACTATAACCCATAGCTAAAGCTATTGGGAAAACTAACTTAGGAATAATTTTATTAACTAGAGGGTTCACTTGAGGGGAACCATCCACACCTCCCATTTAAAATTTTTATGAGTACTTGGGTGGGGGAGTACTATAAATCTATAATAAAAGTAAATAAAATAAAAATAAGACTCAGTGTTCTAGACAAAATAAAACCAAATACGAAGAAATGAGGTAATAGAAAATCATAATTAAAATTCCAATTAAACCCTTCTAATGCCTAATATTTACTTATAAAAATCCAATAAAAACTAAAACCATAAAATTATTCTACAAGAATCATATTAATTTTAATTAGATCATATTAATAACCCATAACAAAAAACTCAATTTTTATATCTAATATATTATAATGAAAAAGATTCAAAAAACCCATTTTGTATGATATCATATTAAATTCACTATAGTACCTTATATGACATCAAATCATTAAAAATTAACTTTGAAAAGAATCTATAGAGAAATAATATAAATAAAAATTGAAAATTATTTATAAAAAACCTTGATAATATCCTTAAAAAAATAAATAACAACATTTTACTCCCTAAAACATAGCCTTTATAAGATAAAGACTCACTTTTTGTAAAATTATTTTAACAACATCCTTTAAATTGGGTAATTTAATTCTTTAAAAGGCAATTACCAAGGATTTTAACACAATAAAATAAATTAATACCATAAAAATAATACAAATAAAAAAACATAATCTCAAATAAACATATATAAAAAATTTGAAAAAATTAAATAAATTTAGAATCCAAAAGAATCAAAATTTAATAATTTGAAAATTTTATAATTGTTAATATTTTCACTGAGTGTTTTAGAAAACCAAGAATGAATCATCAAAAGACTATTAAGAAGTTACCCATAACTGAATACACAGTGTACGAATTGTTTAATTGGCTATGAAAAGTAATTTTGTTACCCTAGGTTTCACCCCATTCCCCTCCAAATCATAGAGTTTCTTAAAATAAAAAATTTATTGTAACGCCCCGACCCCAGTTACCCAGAGTCGGTGCATTATTACATAACATTGGCATGATCACAAGAAAGATCAAATCTCGAAAGACCGATTGGTTTAGTAGCCTTGGAAACACTAGATATATTCATAAGTTTTACATTACATCATAAAATGAAAAACTACTACAACAACATAATGTTTCCACAATCCACACTATTAACCCCTCATAAAATCCCTGCAGGTCATTCATAACTTACTTCTTCACATCCTGGGAAAAATAAAACATAGAAAAGGGGTGAGCTCAAATGCCCAGTAAGGATAACAATATAGCGAAAACTTTCATAAATAAGAATAAACATTTAAGGCATTGCATTACTAAAACAAAAGCCTTTTAAACTTTAACTTCGACATAGTATGGCAAAAGTAAAATGAAATAATGCCATTTACTTATTCACATGGATATTCTACTAATCGAATAATCAAATGCAAAAATCAATAACCACTTTCATAATGTTGGAATGCATAATGCCAGACTATCATAACCACATAGCCAAGGCCTCGTTCCAAGACTACAAATAAGATTTTGTCAAGGCCTTGTGCCAAGACACTAGTATGTCTCATGAGACCTACCGATGCATCGAGGAGCTATAGCGGGCTCCACCCGTCACTTATTAAGTCCAATGCATTCCCATATGAAAAGGTTTAAACATAACATAAACATTCGTATTAAAACTAGCATACGAAATGTCAATAATTTCACCATAAACTATGAATGGTATAAAAATAGCACATCCACAGTCAAACATATCACAAAACCTTCAATACAATATAGAAGTTTTGTATCATAATAAATCAACTTCAAATAATCTTAAAATCCATCAAAGGATGTTGACATAGATGAAATCAAAATTCTTTTAAAAGAAATATCTCCTTTTATTTTGAAATCATTTAAGATCCATATAAAATAAAACATTTTCTTTGAAAATATTCTTATAAGCTTGTAAGGGAAGCTTTGAAGATTTTATAACGGTGGAAAATAGCTGCACCCGCCGTATAAGTTAAAAAAAACATTCTTACCTTAATTCTGTCGAAAAGGTTAAAAAGGACCTTGTTTTGAAAACGATCAAAAGATTCCTTTATAAACCACTTATAAAAGTCAAAAAGGGTATAAATGACTTTAACTCATATTCTAGTAAATAGTAAAAATGTTTTGAAATACATTTTTAAGAAACATGGATGTGGATGATAAAGAGATCCCAGTAGATTATTACGTATAAACAACCTCGGATAATGAAGAGATTGTAAAGTAAACCCTTACCTTGTACTTTTCCTTGGTTGGGGTAGGTTAACCTCCTGTATAATGGTGAAATAGTTGTTATTAAATTATACAAGAATCATATATAATAATATGATATCATATATGATCTTTTAACATTGATTTGTTAATAATATCTTAGAATTATCGTCGTTTCGGGAGTTAACTTACTCATTTTCTTTTATATGTTTTGTTACATAAGCCATGGTTGTTGTATCTTATTCATATAAAGAATGATATCTAGTCCTTAAACATCATTTTTAAATCATCAAATGATAATTATACTTGAATGGATACGATGGATAATGAATCTCATCGCGTTCGTGGTGACGGTAGTCCGTACGTACGCACGAGCGACAATATCATTCTTTTGATATTAAAATAATATATAAATGGATGGTATATCATATATACAGAATCATTAACATGTTGTATTTATTATTTACATGAGTTACACATCATTATTATAACCATCCAAATAATATTATATTGAATAACAATTACACCACGACGTGGAGACGGTAAGCCGTACGTACGCAGGTATGGTGACATGTTATTCAAAGGGTGGATAGAATACTGAATATGATTGTACCATATTTATAATAACATCACATTATATGTGAGATACTGGAGTTATTATTTTAGAATGGTAAGAACAAAGGAAGAAGAAGTGGAAGAAGAAATGAACTTGGAGAAGGGTAGTGAAATCATTACCTCTTCTTCGGGTTCTTCCTTTTGATTTGATCAAAAGGGCTCCTTAGGTTGGCTTTCTGATCAAACTAAGGCCTCTAGGTTGTAGTGAGGGATGTTGGGAGAGTATTTGAGCAGAGTTTGGACGAACCAAAAGGCTTTGAAGGTGTGAAGAAATGAGAAGGAGGAGTGCACTTTTATAAGAGGGGTGAGGGGCAGCTTTGGAAAAGCTAGAAATATTAATTTATAATAAATTCATATTCGGTTTCTAATGGATAAAAAGCTTATTATTCAAAGTTTAAGGTGGGGATAGGTCGAAAACCACTCAACCAATAGAATTTAGACAGGTTTGGGTACTTATATTAACCTTATCTTTAAGTATTAACTCTAAGTTAATTAGTTTCACTTTTACAATGTCTCTTTGTATTTTTATATAATATGGTTAATAAACTTACTATATACATCCAAGAGACCCCCAAGTGGTACATTAATGATGAACCTATAATGATATAAGTCTCTTGGCCGAACCTTAGATTTTTAGGAATTTAATATCAATTAATAATATAATATTTGTTTTAAGAACTCTTTTATGTCAATTTTGACACTATTCAATAGTTGATTTTTGTGAAACTCATAACAGATTGATTAGTTCGAACAAAGTAAATTAAATCAATCCTTATATATCATATTATCCTATAAAATTAGTTTAATTCATTAAAAGTTTCATATTATATTTATTTGGATATTTATAATATCAATTATTTTAATTTTTCACTATTATAGTAATTACTGCATCATCATTGTGTCATAAATAAAATAAATTATTTAATGTCTAAAAATTATAAATAAAATATAATTATGTAGGAAATCTTTTTAGCTTTCTAATAAATATTTATAATCTAAAATCCAACATATATAACCCTATTTAACAATTGTTTTTCTAAAAGATATATGCTTGTGTCATTTTTGTATTCATTTTAACTTAATTAAAATAAAGTGTCATTATCACTTACAAATGGATCCATGGGGTCCCAAAATAGACCCAAAGATTCCCATGGTCGACCATGTATCAACCAATAGGGTTAATACACGTTTTAGGGTAATTTAGTATTATTATAATATTATTTTTTAACCCTTATTTACCGGATTTACCCTTAACCATGGTAAATAAAATATTTACCGCAGTAATTATTCAAAATGTCTAAAAATAAAAGTTACCTATTTACACAATTTGAACATCCTGATTCCAAATATGGAATCCATTTTCCTAAATTCAAAACACAGAAGTGGCAGAAATTAATTTAAAATTAATTCCCGCTGTCAAAACAAAAAGCGTGTTTTTAAGAGATAATAACTATCAAAAGATTGACACTCGTTTATGTTCGGTTTAATTGTAAAATTATGTCCAATGACCAACATTATATTAAATGGTAAAAATATATTCTAAATATACTTTAAAACCACTCAAATTCATAATTTATCACTATTAATTATTTTGATTAAAAAAGTTGTTTTTAATTAAAACTTAGTAATTTTCACTATTCATCAAAATATGAAAGTTATCCGAAATGTACCAAAATTTCACCTTAGGCTAAATTCGATATTCCGAATCCAAAAATGAAGTCTATTTTCAAATATAAAATATATATAATTTCAAAAAGTAGGTGTTACTATTCATAACGGCTAGTTTGATTAGTTATGGTGTGTTAGAACTCGGTGTTGCGTACAACACACGCTATCACATTATTCAAAGAGAAGCGTACCGTAGAAGCTTGGGGTGTTACATTCTCCCCTCCTTCAAATAATTGCGTCCTCGCAATTTCTAGGGTATTAATGCATAAAAAGACTCGGGTGGTTCTTCATCATAAGTTCCTCGGGTTCCCACGTTGCCTCTTCCATCTTATGGTTTCTCCACAAAACTTTTACCAGACGCGTCGTCCGGTTTCTCAGCACTTGTTCTCTCGTATCAAGAATCTTGACGGGATCTTCGCAATAAGACAGATCGGGTTCCAGTTCTAATTCCTCATAGGTGAGTACATGCGTCAGATCAGGCATGTATTTCCTCAATAGAGATACGTGGAACACATCGTGAACTTTGGAGAGACTTGGCGGCATTGCCAATCGGTAAGCTACAACCCCAATTCGTTCTAGAATTTCGAAAGGTCCGATGTACCTGGGACTCAATTTACCTTTCTTACCAAAACGTATGACTCCCTTCCACGGAGATACCTTCAGAAAAACATGATCACCGACTTGAAATTCCAAATCCTTCCTTCGATTATTAGCATATCTCTTTTGCCTACTTTGAGCTGCTTTGATGTGATTTTGGATTACTTTCACCTTTTCCACCGTTTCCTCCACCAGTTCTGGGCCTACAAGTTTTCTTTCACCAACGTCATCCCAACAGGTTGGTGTACGACATCTCTTTCCGTATAACGCTTCATATGGTGCCATCTGAATACTCGAATGGAAGCTATTGTTATAGGAAAATTCTACCAGAGGTAAATATTGATCCCACATACCCTGAAAGTCAAGTGAGCAAGATCTCAACATGTCTTCTAAGGTCTGAATAGTCCGTTATGATTGTCCGTCTGTCTGAGGGTGGTAAGCAGTGCTCAAATGAAGTTCAGTATCCAGGGATTTCTGAAGACTTTTCCAGAATCTTGAAGTAAAACAGGGATCACGATCAGAAACAATCGATAGGGGTACTCCATGAAGTCTCACAACTTCATTAATATATAGTCTTCCTAGACGTTCCAGGGGTAGATCTTCTCTTATAGCAAGAAAATGTGCTGTCTTGGTAAGACGATCAACAATAACCCATATTGCATCATTCCTTCTATGAGTCTTTGGTAGCCCCATGACAAAGTCCATCGTAACATTGTCCCATTTCCACTCCGGTATGGGAAGAGATTGCATGACTCCTCCAGGCTGTTGCCTTCCAGCTTTCACTTGTTGACAAACCATACATCTTGACACAAAATCAGCAATCTCCCTCTTCATGTTATCCCACAAAAAATGTTCCTTCAAATCTCTATACATTTTGGTGCTCCCAGGGTGTATAGAGAAATTGGAACTAGGAGCATCATCCAGCAATTCCCTTTTTAGATCAGGTATATTGGGAACACAAAGTCTCTTCCCGAATTTCAAAATTCCATCTTCATACACAAAGTCTCTCAATCTCCCATCATTCACAGCTTTAATCTTCTTTTGGAATTCTTCATCATCGGTCTGAGAACTCTTAATCCTTTCTAGTAAAGATGGTTTGGCAACCATTTGAAAAAGCATTGATGTTTCACCTTCCCTGGTTATTCCCATGTCCATATTCACTAGATCCATAAAAATTGGATCCCTTTCAATTCTCATATTGTTCAAAACTCCATGGTCTTTTCTACTCAAAGAATCTGCCACCTTGTTTGCCTTCCCTGGGTGGTAGTGTATCGTACAATCATAATCCTTGAGTAATTCAAGCCATCTCCTTTGCCTCATGTTGAGTTCTTTTTGTGAGAAAATATACTTCAAACTCTTGTGATCAGTATAAATCTCACATTTTTCACCATAGAGGTAGTGCCTCCATATCTTCAAATCAAATATCACTGCTGCTAACTCGAGATCATGAGTAGGATAGTTTTTTTCATGAATTTTCAACTGTCGTGATGCATAGGCAATAACTCTATCATTCTGCATAAGGACACAACCAAGTCCTTTCTTCGATGCATCACTATAAATAACGAACCCATCATTCCCCGATGGTAGAGTCAATATAGGAGCATTGACTAATATTCTCTTCAGTTCTTCGAAACATTCTTCACACTCTTTTGTCCAAACAAATTTAACCCCTTTACGTGTGAGCTTCGTTAATGGGTTAGCCAATCGGGCAAAATTCTGGACGAAACGTCGATAATAACCTGCCAAACCAATAAAACTACGTACCTAAGTTATACTCGTAGGTGCTGGCCATTCTTGTATTGCCTTGGTCTTAGAAGGATCAACAGAGATTCCATCTTTAGAGACAATATGGCCAAGAAAAGAAATCTCCTGAAGCCAGAATTCACACTTGCTAAACTTCCCATATAATTCATGCCTCCTCAGAGTCTTCAAGATAATGCGCAAGTGATTTTCATGATCTTCGTAGGTTTTGGAGTATACCAAGATATCATCAATAAATACCACCACAAATTCATCGAGATACTCCTTGAAAACTCTATTCATCAGATCCATGAATACAGAGGGTGCATTAGTCAATCCAAACGGCATTATAGTAAACTCGTAATGCCCGTACCTGGTTCGAAATGCTGTCTTCGGAATGTCTTCCTTCTTCACACACAACTGATGGTATCCAGATCGAAGGACAATCTTTGAAAAGTATTGAGCTCCATGAATTTGGTCAAATAAATCATCAATACGAGGTAGGGGATACTTGTTCTTTATCGTTATAGCATTGATCTCCCTGTAGTCGATACATAACCTCATAGATCCATCTTTCTTTTTAACAAAAAGAACAGGGGCTCCCCATGGAGAAACACTAGGGCGAATAAATCCCTTATTACTCAATTCCTCTAGTTGTTTCTTTAGTTCGACTAACTCTACAGTGGCCATTCTATAAGGGGTCTTCGATATAGGCCTTGATCCAGGAATCAAATCAATGGAAAACTCAACTTCTCGTTCTGGAGGATGTCCAGGTAAATCTTCTGGAAATACATCTACAAATTCTTTCACAACAGGTACATCCTCTATTTGAACATTCCTTTCCTCACCCGCAGTTATTTCATTCTCTTCCTCCCCAATAATTGAATTAAGTTGAGCTACTGGGGGTGGATCTAAATAAGAATTAGGTGGTGACAATTCTGCTCTAAAAATAAGGTGTTCCTTATCATTATCATCAAGAATCGTAACCTCTTTCTTCTTACAATAAATCTTCGCATCATAGTCCGAAATCCAGTCCATACCAAGGATTATATCAAACTCAATCATAGGTATGACGATGAGATCAGCAGATAAAGAAAATTTATGTGCTCTAATGGGGACTGATTCACAAAACTTTGTTGCAACGATACTTCCCTTAGGAGTTTTAACTGACAACTCCCTTATTAAATCAAATTGGAAATATCTAATTTTCTTAGCACACTGGGAAGATATGAAACAATGCGATGATCCAGAATCAAATAATGCATTTTCTAAACTTTAGAAAACCATTAAATTACCTGCCACCACGTCTTTCGGAGCTTCTACCTCAGAAGTAGTGATAGCATAAGCCTGGCCTTGATCCCTTGGCCTTTTCTGAGGTAAGTTCTCCTGATGCTTAGGACATGCATTTGCATAATGCCCCATCTCCCTGCAATTATAGCACTGAACGTTGGTAGCTTCCTTCTTCCCATTGCAATCATGAGCTTGGTGGCCTTTTTCACCACACTTGTAACAAACTCCCATTCCTTTCAGGCAAGTTCCAGGGTGTTTCTTTCCACAGTTACCACATATGGGAAAATTCTTCTTTTCCCTCTTCCCTTTATCTATCTTTCTCTCTTCTATCCTTTTCTTCTCTTGCTTCCCTTCAAAGCCACAGGACTCAGTAAACTCTTTACTTATCTTATCAACACATGATATTATTTCTTCATATGATGATAATACATGGGAGACTATTTCTCTTATAAATTCTAGCTTAAGACCATGAAAGATATGATCCTTCCTTCTCTTTGAATCATGTGCATTTCTGGAGTTCTCATTCCTTCTACTGGGCGCCATTTCTAAACAATGGCATAAACTAGATCAGTTTATGAATCAAAATACATAATCCCATACTTATAAAACACTTAACATAAATTGAACTATTTATGGATATAATCCATAATCATAAGAATGTTTTCTTTGAGGAAGTATATACTCATAATCCCTTCAAAATGATTTGTAAATAAAATGAGAGTTATCCTAAGCATATCCCCCGGGAGTGTCGTAACCAAGAGTGCAGCAAGGCCCGTTGTCGTGCACCAGTTCCCGTTCGAGTCTAGATCAAAGCGGTGTTTTTGGGTTTTACCCCTAGGTACATCTGTGCCAGAGCCGCCTCTACCTGCTCGTATCCAGACAGGGATGTATTGCTCGGAAAACTCACAAAATCTCTACAATACCAAAATTCTAGGAAGTTCTTCTATACTAATCCTCAAATTTCATCTTAGGTCTACGTGCTCTAATCAGAGTTTATCTAAATCTAGCTTCCAAGGTTTGTACTAAACTTCCTCTGATACCAACTGTAACGCCCCGACCCCAGTTACCCAGAGTCGGTGCATTATTGGCATAACATTGGCATGATCACAAGAAAGATCAAATCTCGAAAGACCGATTGGTTTAGTAGCCTTGGAAACACTAGATATATTCATAATTTTTACATTACATCATAAAATGAAAAACTACTACAACAACATAATGTTTCCACAATCCACACTATTAACCCCTCATAAAATCCCTGCAGGTCATTCATAACTTACTTCTTCACATCCTGGGAAAGATAAAACATAGAAAAGGGGTGAGCTCAAATGCCCAGTAAGGATAACAATATAGCGGAAACTTTCATAAATAAGAATAAACATTTAAGGCATTGCATTACTAAAACAAAAGCCTTTTAAACTTTAACTTCGACATAGTATGGCAAAAGTAAAATTAAATAATGCCATTTACTTATTCACATGGATATTCTACTAATCGAATAATCACATGCAAAAATCAATAACCACTTTCATAATGTTGGAATGCATAATTCCAGACTATCATAACAACATAGCCAAGGCCTCGTGCCAAGAATACAAATAAGATTTTGTCAAGGCCTTGTGCCAAGACACTAGTTTGTCTCATGAGACCTATCGATGCATCGAGGAGCTATAGCGGGCTCCACCCGTCACTTATTAAGTCCAATGCATTCCCATATGAAAAGGTTTAAACATAACATAAACATTCGTATTAAAACTAGCATACGAAATGTCAATAATTTCACCATAAACTATGAATGGTATAAAAATAGCACATCCACAGTAAAACATATCACAAAACCTTCAATACAATATAGAAGTTTTGTATCATAATAAATCAACTTCAAATAATCTTAAAATCCATCAAAGGATGTTGACATAGATGAAATCAAAATTCTTTTAAAAGAAATATCTCCTTTTATTTTGAAATCATTTAAGATCCATATAAAATAAAACATTTTCTTTGAAAATATTCTTATAATCTTGTAAGGGAAGCTTTGAAGATTTTATAACGGCGGAAAATAGCTGCACCCGCCGTATAAGTTAAAAAAAAACATTCTTACCTTAATTCTGTCGAAAAGGTTAAAAAGGACCTTGTTTTGAAAACGATCAAAAGATTCCTTTATAAACCACTTATAAAAGTCAAAAAGGGTATAAATGACTTTAACTCATATTCTAGTAAATAGTAAAAATGTTTTGAAATACATTTTTAAGAAACATGGATGTGGATGATAAAGAGATCCCAGTAGATTATTACGTATAAACAACCTCGGATAATGAAGAGATTGTAAAGTAAACCCTTACCTTGTACTTTTCCTTGGTTAGGGTAGGTTAACCTCCTGTATAATGGTGAAATAGTTGTTATTAAATTATACAAGAATCATATATAATAATATGATATCATATATGATCTTTTAACATTGATTTGTTAATAATATCTTAGAATTATCGTCGTTTCGGGAGTTAACTTACTCATTTTCTTTTATATGTTTTGTTACCTAAGCCATGTTTGTTGAATCTTATTCATATCCAGAATGATATCTAGTCCTTAAACATCATTTTTAAATCATCAAATGATAATTATACTTGAATGGATACGATGGAGAATGAATCTCATCGCGTTCGTGGAGACGGTAGTCCGTACGTACGCACGAGCGACAATATCATTCTTTTGATATTAAAATAATATATAAATGGATGGTATATCATATATAAAGAATCATTAACATGTTATATTTATTATTTACATGAGTTACACATCATTATTATACCCATCCAAATAATATTATATTGAATAACAATTACACCACGACGTGGAGACGGTAAGCCGTACGTACGCACGTATGGTGACATGTTATTCAAAGGGTGGATAGAATAATGAATATGATTGTACCATATTTATAATAACATCACAGTATATGTGAGATACTGGAGTTATTATTTTAGAATGGTAAGAACAAAGGAAGAAGAAGTGGAAGAAGAAATGAACTTTGAGAAGGGTGGTGAAATCATTACCTCTTCTTCGGGTTCTTCCTTTTGATTTGATCAAAAGGGCTCCTTAGGTTGGCTTTCTGATCAAACTAAGGCCTCTAGGTTGTAGTGAGGGATGTTGGGAGAGTATTTGGGCGGAGTTTGGCCGAACCAAAAGGCTTTGATGGTGTGAAGAAATGATAAGGAGGAGTGCCCTTTTATAAGAGGGGTGAGGGGCACCTTTGGAAAAGATAGAAATATTAATTTATAATAAATTCATATTCGGTTTCTAATGGCTCCAAAGCTTATTATTCAAAGGTTAAGGTGGGGATAGGTCTAAAACCACTCAACCAATATAATTTAGACAGGTTTGGGTACTTATATTAACCTTATCTTTAAGTATTAACTCTAAGTTAATTAGTTTCACTTTTACAATGTCTCTTTGTATTTTTATATAATATGGTTAATAAACTTACTATATACATCCAAGCGACCCCCAAGTGGTAAATTAATTATGAACCTATCATGATATAAGTCTCTTGGCCGAACCTTAGATTTTTAGGAATTTAATATCAATTAATAATATAATATTTGTTTTAAGAACTCTTTTATGTCAATTTTGACACTATTCAATAGTTGATTTTTGTGAAACTCATAACAGATTTATTACTTCGAACAAAGTCAATTAACTCAATCCTTATATATCATATTATCTTAGAAAATTAGTTTAATTCATTAAAAGTTTCATATTATATTTATTTGGGTATTTATAATATCAATTATTTTAATTTTTCACTATTATAGTAATTACTGCATCATCATTGTGTCATAAATAAAATAAATTATTTAAAGTCTAAAAATTATAAATAAAATATAATTATGTAGGAAATCTTTTTATCTTTCTAATGAATATTTATAATCTAAAATCAAACATATATAACCCTATGTAACAATTGTTTTTCTAAAAGATATATGCTTGTGTCATTTTTGTATTCATTTTAACTTAATTAAAATAAAGTGTCATTATCACTTACAAGTGGATCCATGGGGTCCCAAAATAGACCCAAAGATTCCCATGGTCTACCATGTATCAACCAATAGGGTTAAGACACGTTTTAGGGTAATTTAGTATTATTATAATATTATTTTTTAACCCTTATTTACCGGATTTACCCTTAACCATGGTAAATAAAATATTTACCGCAGTAATTATTCAAAATGTCTAAAAATAAAAGTTACCTATTTACACAATTTGAACATCCTAATTCCAAATATGGAATCCATTTTCCTAAATTCAAAACACAGATGTGTCAGAAATTAATTTAAAATTAATTCCCGCTGTCAAAACAAAAAGCGTGTTTTTAAGAGATAATAACTATCAAAAGATTGACACTCGTTTATGTTCGGTTTAATTGTAAAATTATGTCCAATGACCAACATTATATTAAATGGTAAAAATATATTCTAAATATACTTTAAAACCACTCAAATTCATAATTTATCACTATTAATTATTTTGATTAAAAAAGTTGTTTTTAATTAAAACTTAGTAATTTTCACTATTCATCAAAATATGAAAGTTATCCGAAATGTACCAAAATTTCACCTTAGGATAAATTCGATATTCCGAATCCAAAAATTAAGTCCATTTTCAAATATAAAATATATATAATTTCAAAAAGTAGGTGTTACTATTCATAATGGCTAGTTTGATTAGTTATGGTGTGTTAGAACTCGGTGTTGCGTACAACACACGCTATCACATTATTCAAAGAGAAGCGTACCGTAGAAGCTTGGGGTGTTACATTTATTATCAATATAAAACACAAATACATAAATAAATACAAAATATAATCAGAATAATTGAGAATGACACTCTAATTCTAGGGGCACATCGTGAAAACCTAGTAAATATTAATAATAAATAAATTTAATTTTCTATTAATATTCATGAGTAGATTTAATGGATTTACAATCATTATAATAATTTTATATGATTTTTCAAATTTAAAAATAAATAGTTTAATTTTAACAAAGTAGATTCCTATATATTAGATAGTATTATATAAATGTTAAATTAATAAATTTTTGAATATTTATTTTATAAAATGAACATCGTTTTTTATACAAGAATACTAAATATATATTAAAATGGATTATTTAGAATTTTTAAATGAATTATTTTATGTTTAACAGTGAAAATAATGATTTTTATAAAAACTATAATTTAAATTAATTTAATTAAATAATACTTTTATAATTTGTATTGGTATTAAAATTTACATTAGAATATGTTTAATAATAAAACCATTAATTCTATAGGAATAGTCAGTGTACATTATTTTGGTATAAATTCATTTTAGGTATAAAAAATTTTAAGAAATTATTGTATTTTACATGATTATATTGAAATTAATTTCCCCCACTTGTTCAAATTTATTAATAAAAGATTTAGCTAATTTATAAAATTAGTTGGTTGTAATTTATTAGTAATATCAATTTATGTTTTTCATAAGGAATAGTAATCACGATAAAAAGTTTTCAACATGGAAAAGGGTAAAATGGCATAATTATGGTTAAAACTAACTGATGAGGTCAAAAAGTTTGAACATAATTCTTAAATGATGATAAGAAATAACTCTTATCATCTTATATTTTAAATGGAATTGTTTTATGTCTACATTACCATGAATAATACTTTATATTATTTTAAAACACTAAAAATAATTACAAGAGTGCCACTCCCCACACTAATAAATGGGAAGCTGCTCTACCCTAATATTCAAATAATATGTTCCATTTATCTCAACCAATCCCATCCCAAAAACATTTTCTATGACAACCCTGCTTTTTATTACAACTTAAACATGATTTATTACATAAAACATCACTTGATATAAAAAAGAAGATCGAGAGGTTTAGTGTATTTGGGGCTTAAGATCATTACATAAAAACTTAAAACATGAAATAAAACATCTTTATTGAAAACTTCCTTTACATGACCACTACATTCCCTCGTACTTAGCATTGAATGGGATAACCTGAGGACATGCATAAGAAAAGGGTGAGCTATAAAGCCCAGTAAGGGAGTAAAAATGGAATAACATGAGGAGTAAAATACATGTTAGACAATAGGCATATCAATAGATAATAAAAGAAACATGAACATAAAGGCATGATAAATCATGATAATCATAACATGGAAATTTGGCAACAACACTTAACATGGAATTAGCATGAGCCAAGACTCATTGCACATAAACATTAATAAATCATCATTGCACATAAAGCATGAGTAAACCTTTGTTGCAATTGAATTTTCATGAGTCAAAACTCATTTTACATGACATATCATGATACTATACTTTACCCAATGCATTGGAGTGCTATAAGGGTGCACCCTTCTTAAACATTTCATTTCATGCATAAGTGTTCCACATGGATCATAAAACATGGATTCATAAAACATAAAAATTTATTCCATTATAAAAGAATGTGGAATTCATACATGAATCTTTGTAACCAATAAGTAACGGTGCATAAAGGTGGATACCCTTGATGGAGAAATGGGCATGGTATCCACTACACAATGGCATTGTCTTAGAAAATCTGTGCGATTTCGGCAGCGTAACGGTGTGACATAAGAATTCATAAAAAATGGTTGATGAGAGAGAAAGGGGTTCCTCATCATATTTACATGTAATGGACAGTAAGGAGGCCATATATATACATGTCCCAACAATTTTAATGGAATTTAGATTCATGATACAAAATTATTGCTTGAATGTAAAAGAAGAGAGAGAAGTTCCTTTTAGAATTTCGGCATAGTAACGGGTGTACATGGGAGGAATTTAATGAGAGAGAAAGGGGTCTTCCATCATTCAAACAATAATAGGGCAGTATGGGGGAGGTGTGAAACCATACCCCAACATTCATAATTGAAATTAAAAGGGCAATACAACTTAAAGAAAATTGACAAAAATGAGAAAGGAAGAAAAAACCCTTACTTGGAAGTGTGCTTCCAAAGGCTAGAGAGAGGCTTGTGAGAGGATTCTTGGGAGCTTGGGGCACCTTGAGAGGATTCTAGAGATAGTAGGGCAGAGTTTGGATAAACTCCAAGAGCATTGATTGAGGAGGAAGTGGGATCTTGGGTGGGTTTATATAGGAAAGGTGAGGGAATTCTTTATTATATAGGTTTGGGACCCCTTATATTAAATTAATCCAAACCACAAACCATCCCATGGTTTTTGCCCATGGTTTTTGGAAAATGGAAGAGGAAAACAATATTTTATAAGGAAAAAGTCCAAACTTCATAAAATAATAAGGTTTATTTTGTGGAGGTGAGTCACACTCCCATGGAAATTAATTTAAAAAGGCAAAGTGTTGAATAAGTCTTGAGGGATCCATTAATGCTTTGAAAAATACGTCAAAAAAACCCAAAATAACTTTATTTTAATGGTAAAACATATATTGTCCGAACATAAGGATTATAGTATTTTATTACATTACCATTGGGTCATTATGATGTCATAAAACACATTTTATATTTAAACGGTATTTAATTTTTACCCAAAAATTTGACTCTCTCAGAAAATTATTAAAAATTCACCGTTGGATAATTTCGATGTCCTGATTCAGAAATAACATTTATTTTATCTAAATAATATTCTAAATATGTTAATTTTCACTTTTAAAATAAAAACCGACATTAATCGAAAATTCACGGGTTTTGACAAAAAATGGCCTCCAAACCATAATAAAAATTTTAATTGCATTCATAAAATTATAAGATAATTTATATTTAAAAAATGATTTAATAATAATTTTATTATTTTATTAAAATATTATTTAATTCAAAAATCCCTTAATTTAATAAAATATATTTCTTAATTAAATAATAACTAAAAACACCATTTGTACTTTAAAAAATATTTACAATGTATCAAAAATGGATAGAAATTATATTCATTATTATATACAAAAATAATGTACATGAACATAGTACTACTTATTTGTTACATAACCCCTTAAAATAGTCAAATAAGACCCAAGGGTAAGGTGTGCGATGGTGACAGACTATTGGGGTGGCTCGGATAACATCGCTCGAGTGGTAATCTCTATCAACTTCCACTTTTCCCGTAGATAGTCCCGTTTGAGCTTGACATGCTGAAGCTCAGCTTGGGATTGTTCAAGAGTGAACCCAAAGATGCCACCTCTTTTCTGAGCTCCGACAAAGGGGCTTCGTATGGGGCAATTCTAATGGATGAGGCCATCACTTCCTTCTGATTAAATTGGATTTGTAAAAGTCCTATATTTACACTGATCATGTGATTACTGTTCAACAGCTATATTAGAAACGGTCAAAATTCATAACATAAAACCAAAGAAGTTGACATTTTATGAAAAAAAAATATATAAAGATACATTTAATAAGATCAAGAGGGATTTTCCATTAATGAAACTTTGGGTCGTTACAATATTCCCCCCTTAAGAAATTTCTCCCTTGAAATTTTCTTTTTCCCACACTAAATCAAATGTGGGTAACACAACATCATCATATCCTCCAATTCCCAAGTCGCTTCTTCAAACTTTTGGTTTCTCCACAACAACTTAAAAAGGGTCATTGTCTTATTTCTAGAACATTTTCTCTACGATCTAAGATCATCACTGGTTGCTCCTTATAAGAAAAATCATCTTCCAATTGTACCACCTTAGAGGAGAGTACATGTGAAGGGTCCGGTATGTACTTCCTTAAGAGGGATACATGAAAGAAATCATGCTCCTTGGACACAGTAGGTGGAAGTGCTAGTCAATAGGCCACCACCCCAACAAGATCAAGAATCTAGAAGGGGTTGGTGTACCTTGGACTTAACTTCCCTTTCTTTCCAAACCTCATGACCTTTTTCCATAGAGATATGCATAGAAACAACATGTATCTAGATTCAAACTCATGGTCTCATCAACGATTATCTGCATAACTCTTCTGTCGACTCTGGGCTGCCTTGATATGCTGCTGAATGGTTTTCACCTTCTCCACCATTTCTTCGACCATTTCTGGTCCAAGCAGCTTACGTTCAACGACCTCATCCCAACATGCCGGTGTTCTGCAACTTTTCCCATACAAGGCTTCATATGGTGACATTTGGATGCTTGAGTGGAAACTGTTATTATAAGATAAGTCAACTAGAAGAATATGTTGATCCCATCCTCCGTTAAATTCCATTGAGCATGCTCTCAACATATCCTCAAGTGTTTGGATAGTCCACTCAGATTGGCCATCAGTTTGAGGATGATAGACCGTACTGAAGTTCAGTTCAATATTTAGATCATGTTGAAAAATCTTCCAAAAATTAGAGGTGAATCTTGGATCTCGATTAGAAACAATAGATAGTGTCACTCCATGTAGCCTTACCACTTCCTTGATATATATCCGTGCCATTTGATCCAAAGTAGAATCCTCCTGAATAGCAATGAAGTGTGCAACCTTTGTAAGACGATCCACAACAACCCAGATTGCATTGTTGCCTTTGGATGTCCTTGGAAGTCCAGTGACAAAGTCCATGGTGATGTTCTCCCATTTCCATTCTGGTATGGGCAATGGTTGCATCATCCCCTTAGACTTCTGCCTCTTTGCCTTCACTTGCTGACACACCAGGCACATTGATGTATATTTAGCGATTTCATTTTCATATTCTCCCACCAAAAGTTTTCTTGGAGATCTCGATGCATCTTTGTGATCCCTGGGTGAATAGTGAAATTTGAACTATGTGCATCATCCAAAAGTTCATTCTTCAGCTCCGGACTTGATGGAACAGAAAGTCTTTTCCCAAACCGCACAATTCCTTCTTCATTAACATTAAACTCTAAGGATTTCCCTTTTTTGATAGCTTCCACTTTTTCTTGAATTCCCACATCATCTTTTTGAGCATCTTTTAACCTTTCAAAAGATATGGTTGAGCAATCATTTGTGAAATGATTGATGATGTTCCATTCTTTATGATTCCAATGTCCATCTTCATCAAGTCTAAGAAGATTGGATCCTTCTCAATTCTCATCTTGGATAGAATTGTTGGGTCCTTTCTACTTCGGGCATCTGTCACCTTGTTCGCTTTCCCAGGGTGGTAATGTATTGAATAGTCATAATCCTTGATGAGCTCTATCCATCTTCTCTGGCGCATATTAATCTCTTTCTATGTGAATATATATTTAAGACTCTTGTGGTCAGTATATATCTCACATTTCTCTCTATAGAGATAATGCCGCCAGATTTTCAAGTCAAAGATCACAGCCGCCAACTCCAGATAATGCGTTGTATAGTTTCGCTCATGGATTTTCAACTACCTTGAGGAATAGGATACCAATTTATCATTCTGCATCAGCACACAGCCTAAGCCCTTCTTTGGAAGCATCACTGAATACCACAAAAAGTTCCCCACTTGTGGGTAAAGTGAGAACGGGTGCAGTGATAAGCCTCCTTTTCAACTCCTTGAATCTTTCATCGCATTTATCACTCCAAGAAAACTTTACTCCCTTTCGAGTGAGCTTGGTAAGAGGGTTGGAGAATCATGAGAAATTTCTCACAGATCGTCTATAATATCCAGCTAACCCCAAGAAGCTACGGATATCCGTTACTGATGTTGGCCTCGGCCATCCCTCAATTGCATCTATTTTGGAGGGGTCGACAGATATCCCATTGCTTGTGATCATATGGCCCAAGAATGAGACCTAGTTCAAACAGAAATCATACTTGATGTACATTTCATAGAGCTTCTCCTTGCGCAAAGTCTCTAGTATAGTTTTTAAATGATCCTCATGATCCTCCTTGGTTTTGGAGTATATTAGAATATCATCTATAAAGACTACCAAAAATTTGTCGAGGTAATCTCTAAAGACTCTATTAATTAAGTCCATGAAGATTGTTGGAGCATTGGTGTGTCCAAAAGTAATTACTATGAATTTATAGTGCCCGTATCTTGTACGAAAAGCAGTCTTGGGGACATCCTCCTTCTTCACCCTTACTTGATAATATCCCGACCGCAAATCCACCTTGGAGAAGTATTGTTATCCATGTAGCTAATCAAAAAAGTCATCGACTCTTGGGATAGGATATTTGTTCTTTATTGTGATTTTTTAAGTTCACGATAATCGATGCAAAGCCGCATTGACCCATCCTTCTTCTTGACGAAGAGGACTGGTGGACCCCATGTGAAGCACTTGGGCGTATAAACCCTTTATCCAAATTCTCCTGTAGTTGTTTCTTCAACTCTTCAAGCTCAAAAACAACCATAATATATGATGTCTTGGATATTGGTAATGCCCCAGGTATAAGTTCAATTGAGAACTCAACATCTCTTCTGGGAGGAAGACCAGGCGGTTCTTTGGGAAACACTTCTGCGAATTCCCTCACAATAGGAATTTTTTCAAGGATGGTTTCTTCCTTGGACTCAATCATCTGAGCGAGATATACGTGCTCATAAGGCAGTAATATCCATTCTTGAGATGATGGAGCTAAAGGAGATTCATCTTCCTCCTGACACTTGTAAAGAATCGGGGGTCGATTCTCCATATGGAGTGTGATTTCCCTCTCCCGACAATTTATGTTGGCTCTATATAAGGAAAGCCAATCCATACCAAGAATTGCATCAAATTCCACCAGAGGGAGTATGATGAGGTTCGCAAGGAAATTCAGTCCATAGATTATAACAGGGGAGGACTTATATTCATGGGATGAAATTATTTCCCCATTTGCCGTACTCACCGAAATCTTCACTTCCATGATTTTTGGTGGTGCTGAGATTGTTCAACTAAACTTTCGAGATATAAATGAATGCGTAGAACCTGAATCCAAAAGTACGTTCTCTATTCTTGAAGGAATAACTAGATTACTTGTCACCACTCCGTTGTCGGGGTTCACTTCGGTAGAAGTGATGGAAAAATCTCTTCCTTGTTGTCTTGGAGGTTGTTGGTAGCCTCCGATAACCCTTGGATTAGGGCACTGATTTGCAAAATGACCGGGTTCATTGAATTTGTAGCATTGAACAACGCGTTGAGGTTCGAACTGAGTATTCCTCTCCCTTGTCGCAGACACGGGTCCTTCTTGACGATAGTTAACAACTAGGTGCCCTTCTCTTCCACACATGAAGCATTTTCTCATCCCCTTAAGGCAATTTCTAGGGTGCTTCTTTCCGCACTTTTGGCAAGTGGGGTGTTGGATCTTCTTAGCACCGTTGGATTTATCCATCGGACCACCAGCATTGAAGTCCACCTTACGCTTCTTGTCCCCATGATACCCTTGTGATTCCCCGATCTCCATTTCAACCTTGAGGGCACATCAGACAATTTCCTCATAGCTGTCGAAGTCACGGATCACTAATGCTTTCCGCAAGCTAGGCTTCAACCCACCAAAGAAGCGGTCAACCTTGCATTCAGGGGTAACGACAAAACCAGAAGTGTATCGTGAAAGACTCGTGAAGTTTGCCTCATACGCTCCAACAGATTCTTCATCTTTTTTCTTGAGGGAAAGGATGTCCCTTTCCATCTTAATCCGGAGGGTGCGTGGAAAATATTTATCAAAAAACATCTTCCAGAAATCGTTTCATTCCAATGCCTCGATCTCCTCCTCAGGCTTTGTATTTTTGATCAACGTCCACCATTGATAAGCTTCACCCTCCATACGATAAGCCACCAGGAGAACCTTCTCTTTTTCATAACATTGGAGGATGGAGAATATCTTTTCAATGGAGTTGATCCATTGTTCAGCGATCATGGGATCAGATGATCCACTTAAAGTAGGAGGTCGTTGTCTCATGAAGCTCTCGATAGTGACTTGTTCTTTATTAGGGGGGTTGAACATTACTCTTGACCCATGTTTCTATTCAAAAATTGATTTAGATGAGAGAGAAACGTAACAAAGTTCGCGATTCCCTATCCCATTGGATTTGGAATCTCATTAGTACAGTCATCACACTGATCTTCACAACAGTTGTTAGCCCGAGTCCTCCTATTACCAGCCATTGGTTGGAATAAAAGGAAAGTTAGGGGTAACACATAAAGGGTAATCAAAGACAAAAGTTGATAACTTAAAAATAAACTTTTATTTCCATAACTCATGAGTTTATAGGCTTCAATCTAGGCTTTTCATGATCTACATTCTAACATATATTCTTAGGGGCATTTTTCCCTTAATAAGGGTTCATACTAAGATTGTGACTTTATCAAAACATATCCCCCGGATGTGTCGTAACCAAGAGTGCAGCAATGCTCATTGTCGTGCACCAGTTCCCGTCCGAGTCTAGCTCAAAGCAATGTTTTCGGGTTTTACCCCTAGGATACATCTGTGCCAGAGCCTCCTCTACCTGCTCGTATCCAGACAGGGATGTATTTGTTTGATAAACCAATTAATTAGTATTTACCAAAACATAGGGATGTTTTTATTATACTTTGTCTTGTTTCTAAGGCTTTACTAGGGTTTCCTAATCAAAAAAATAACTAAACCTATCCTCTGATACCAACTATGACAACCCTTCTTTTTATTACAACTTAAACATGATTTTTTACATAAAACTACACTTGATACAACAGAGAAGATCGAGAGGTTTAGTGTCTTTGGGTCTTATGATCATTACATAAAAACATATAACATGAAATACAACATCCTTATTGAAAACTTCATTTACATGACCACTACATTACCTCGTACTTAGCATTTCATGGGATAACCTGAGAACATGCATAAGAAAAGGGTGAGCTATAAAGCCCAGTAAGGGAGTACACATGGAATAACATGAGGAGTACAATACATGTTATACAGTAGGCATATCAATATAGCATAAAAGAAACATGAACATAAAGGCATGATAAAGCATGCTAATCATAACATGGAAATGTGGCCACAACACTTAACATGGAATTAGCATGAGCCAAGGCTCATTGCATATAAAGCATGAGTAAATCCTCATTGCACATGAAACACGAGTAAACCCTTGTTGCACTTTAATTAGCATGAGTCAAAACTCATTGCACATGACGTATCATGATACTATACTTTACCCAATGCATTGGAGCGCTATAAGGGCGCACCCTTCTTAAACATTTCATTTCATGCATAAGTGTGCCACATGGATCATAAAACATGGATTCATAAAACATAAACATTTATTACATGATAAAGGAATGTGGAATTAATACATGAAACATTGTAATAAATAAGTAAAGGTGCAAAAATATGGATACCCATGATGGAGAAATGGGCATGGTATCCACTACACAATGGCATTGACTTAGAAAATAGGTGCGATTTCGGCAGCATAATGGCGTGACATAAGAATTCATAAAAAATGGTTGATGAGAGAGAAATGGGTTCCTCATAATATTTACATGTAATGGACAGTAAGTAGGTCATATAGATACATGTCCCAACAATTTTAATGGAATTTAGATTAATGATACACAATTATTGCTTTAATGTAAAAGAAGAGAGAGAAGTTCATTTCAGAATATCAGCATAGTAACGGGTGTACATGGGAGGAATTTAATGAGAGATAAAGGGGTCTCCCATCATTCAAACAATAAGAGGGAAGTATGGGGGAGGTGTGAAACCATACCCCAACATTCATAATTGAAATTAAAAGGGAAATACAAGTTAAAGAAAATTGACACAAATGAGAAAGGAAGAAAAAACCCTTACTTGGAAGTGTGCTTCCAAAGGCTAGAGAGAGGCTTGTGAGAGAATTCTTGGGAGATTGGGGCACCTTGGGAGGATTATAGAGAGAGTAGGGCAGAGATTGGACGAACTCCAAGAGCTTTGAGTGAGGAGTAAGTGGGAGCTTGGGTGGGTTCATATAGGAAAGGTGAGGTAATTCTTTATTATTTAGGTTTGGGACACCTTATATTAAATTAATCCAAACCAGAAACCATCCCATGGTTTTTGCCCATCGTTTTTGGAAAAGGTAAGAGGAAAAAAATATTTTATAAGGCCAAATTATGAACTTCATAAAATAATAAGGTTGCTTATGTGGAGGTGAGTCACACTCCCATGGAAATTAATTTAAAAAGGCAAAGTGTTGAATAAGTCTTGAGGGGTCCATTAATGCTTTGAAAAATAAGTCAAACAAACCCAAAATCACTTTATTTTAATGGTAAAACATATATTTTCCAAACATAAGGATTATAGTATTTTATTACATCACCATTGGGTCATTATGATGTCATAAAACACATTATATATTTAAATGGAATTTAATTTTTACCCAAAAATTTGACTGTCTCAGAAAATTATGAAAAATTCACCGTTGGATAATTTTGACGTCATAATTCCAGAAATAACATTTATTTTATCTAAATAATTTTCTAAATATGTTAATTTTCACTTGTAAAATAAAAACTGACATTTATCGAAAATTCACGGGTTTTGACAAAAATGTCTTTCAAACCTTAATAAAACTTTTAATTGCATTCATAAAATTATAAGATCATTTATATTTAAAAAATGATTGAATAATAATAATAATATTTTATTAAAATATTATTTAATTCAAAAATACCTTAATTTAATAAAATATATTTCTTAATTAAATAATAACTAAAAACACCATTTGTTCTTTAAAAACTATTTACAATGTATCAAAAATGAATAGTAATTATATTCATTATTATATACAAAAATATTGTACATGAACATAATACTACTTATTTGTTACATACCCCCTTAAAACAGCTGCATAAGTCCTAAGGGTAAGGTGTGTGATGGTGAAAAACTCTTGGGGTGACTCGGATAAAATCGCTCGAGTGGTAATCTCTATCAACATCTACTTTTACCGTAGACGGCCCCGTTCGAGCTTGACATGGTGAAGCTCATCTTGGGATTGGTCAAGGGCGAAGCCCAAGGATTCCACCTCTTTTCTGAGCTCCAAAAAATGGGCTTCATATGAGGCAATTCTACTGGATGAGGCCATCACATCCTTCTGATTAAATTGTATTTGTTAAAGTCCTATATTTATGCTGATCATGTGATTACTGTTCAACGACTATATTAGCAACGGTCAAAATTCTTAACATAAAACCAAATAAGTTGACATTTTATGAAAACATATTATATGAAGAGACATTTAATAAGATTAAGAGGGATTTTCCATTGATGAAACTTTGGGTAATTACATTTTCAACATCTCTAAACTTGATCTAGAGGTGCTATTTTCACGAAAGAGTATCCCTATAATTCTTAAAGTGTTTGTCAAAGGTGGCTTCAAAAGAATATTTATAAATCTAACTAAGTGTTTCCCTGTATATATATCCATCCACTTCCATAAAAATTATATAATTTTGATGATATGATAACATTAGTATATACCATATAATTAAATTTCATTATCTTCTTGGAAAAAACATTTTTAATCCCTTTATCTATTCTACGATAAAAGAGAACATCATTCATATGAATGTGTGTATTTCTATCTCCACAAAGCGATGTGTTTTATTTTTGGTCAACACTTCACAAATATGGTTATTAGGTTGTATTCAATGAATATATATTATATTAATGTGTTATTTTTTATTCTATAATGATAATATATTACTTAATTTGTTTACCATTTATTTCATTTGAGAATGACGACATTACTCATGTGTACTCATCGACTACCACATCCCCAAAGCATTGTGATTTGTTTTTCAAATCCATTTTCTATGAATAGTAATGAAATTTTATTTAACATATAATTTTTTTAATTTTTTATTTCAAGAGATGATGTAACAGTGAAAACATTCACTATGGTCAACTAATCGATGTTGCTTTGGTATTATCAACTGAACGCCTTGAAAACAACCTACATTAATTGAATTGGTAATTATATTCAACATAGATAAAAACGAAATAATTTTTTTAATATTAATTTAATATTATATTAAAAATTCATCAATAATTTACATAAATAATATTTTTTTATTATAGTGAAATTAAATTATAGATGTTGTGAGTTGGACATGAGGAATGGGATTTCTAAATCATTATTTTAAAAGATTTAATGCTTTTAATCAATTTTTCCTAAATATATATGTTAATTAAAATGATCAAACTATGACATTAATATAAGATAATGTTTTCTTGAATCCATTTTTATCCTTATTTAAATTCAATAACAATTTTTCTAAAATAATGTATTTTGATAACTTACAAACAAGTTATTTATGACATTTCTTAAAAAGTGTAAAAGGAGTACTTTTTTTAAAATTTATGGCATGTGGATAATTTAACACCATCATTAATATTATTCATTTTTAATATTCGAATGTAAGATTTCATTTGTTTTAAAATAAAATTTAATTTTCCATTCATTGGGACTTTTTTTATTATAGTTTCTTTCAATGAAAAATGATTTTTATCATTATTTTTATGTGAATTTGGAAAGTGCCTTTTTATATGTGTTAAAAATAATATTTTATAATTTTTATTTTTTAAATGATAGATTACATGTTTTTTATATATTTCATATTACTTTTAATATGTTCATGATGAAATGGTATCCCAATATACCTCCTTAATGTATTATGTAATGAATTGTTTATCTTGGGGATATATGTTGGAATTATCCAAGTAGGTTGTTCCATTTGCAAGATTTCTCAAAAGAATGATAGTAAGAGTGATATAAAGGTGACGTCTCAAGGTTACCACATGACTATTCTATGATATTAAATACTTTTTCATGTATTTTTTTATTTCTAAATGAATTCTAATTAATTTTTTCTAAATTAATATTTATTTCCCTTTTATGGTGGAAAAGTAATTTTTTTTGAATTGAGTTTCATGCATTAAAATTTTTTAAAAGAAAAAATTATTATTATTAATTTCCATTAATAATTCTATTAGATATTTATGAATATATTTGGGTAATAATTTTTATTTCTTGACTAAGGAAACATATATTTGGACTAAATGAATATTATGTAAAAATGGAAAAATTACTCATTAAATTTAAATATTTTTAAAATAGATTAATTGTTTTCATTACATTCTTTATCACTTAATGAGATTTTTATTCTCATCCAAATATTTAATATTTTTTTTATATGTCCTAAGGATGATTTTTAACTATAAAAAGAACTATATTTTATCTATTGGGATCCATCATTAATGTAGTGAATGTGTTTCAAAGAAGTAAGAGTTAGAATTTAAGATACCTATTATCGTTTAAAAATGGATTTTTAGTGATAGTTTAAACATTTTTATTATGTGTTTTATTTGTATGTGGTTATTATAAATCTGTAAAATGAAAATTTGAAAAATATCCTCAATATATAAGAAGGTGAAACCCTAGTTATAAATCAAGTAATTATGAAATTTTAAGGAACATTTTGTTATAGTTGGAATCAATGAATGGTTTAAATATTAATAGAGGATGGGATGTTGTAAAGAAAATAAATTTAATGGATGTTAATCTATAAAATATTGTATTATAATGAGAAAAATGTTGAGGGTTTTTATGATACATCATCTAATTTTTTTCTCTTTAGGTTTCTTTTTCCATAGAGGAAACAAGGTGAATCTAGTGGAAAAGAATCAGGGGGATGATTTGATTCTGAATCTATAAAATGGAATAGTTTAAATAAGAACATAATAGTATATAGAAATGTGAAATCTGTTTACATAGGCTATTAATGGAGTTACCCATGCCCTAGATAAACCTAAATCTCTATATTGGAATATACCTATATTGGATCATTTTATAAAACCAAACCATACCACATTTTTTGGAACTTAGATGCAGTGGTAGATAATGGATGGATCAATGCTACAGAAATGATAAATGAGGATTTAGGTTAGTGTAAAAATAATATGATATTTATTTATATTTATCATTTGTAAAGATAAATAGATCAATTGAGGTCCTTGATTAAGAATACGATGGAAAAGGATGAGTCTAATTCCATGTAGTGTTTATTATTGAAGGATATTTTTATTAAGATGTATTTTACCAAGGACGATCTATATATTATGTATTTAGTTTTTTTTAAAATAAATTTATAAACGGCTTATACTGATTCCTATGAAGTAAATTTTACTAGAGTGTCTAGGTATACATAAAATTATATTCTATACCATGATATTTAAATCAAGAGTATTTAATCAAGAATGAAACTAATTTTTTGGATTTACTTGTACTGTAATGAATTGAAAATCAATTAGAATGTTATATTTCATTCAGATAAGGATTATATTTTTTATTTTTGTGTTTTATAACAACAAAGATAATATGTGTTCATGGTTGAAATTATTGGGAAAACGCCTGTTAAAGAAATAAAATGTTAATTTGTTTATATTTACCCTTGTGATAATTATGGTAAGTAGCATTTTGGGGAGTTTATTATGAAATTTATAAATGGTTGTCAATGTTTTATTCCAGTAAACTTGGTTCTTGATTTAAAATAAAATAATTAGGGTAATGAAAAAACTAAATAAGATAAGTAGGCAATGCCATTTTTTATTTAAAATGAGATAGTTTATTATGTTGATACAAGTATAAAGAAAATAATTAAAAATGAGAATGATTAAGACATTAAGAATAAGGGTGTGGTAAAGTCATTCATGACTACCAAAGAAAATTAAGGACCATCAAATAATGTGGTGATAGTTATATTACTTGTTTACTTAGATTATGTCAATGTTTTGTTTGACTCAATTTCTATAAAGTATTTTATTTTTGGGTAATTTAATAGAGAAATAGAAATACAACCACATCAAGTACAGAAATAACCACTTGTAAAAACTCATGGTGAAATTATTAAGTGTAAAATTTTCTTTGGAATCTTCCTATGATTATATATGGAATGGTTTTCATTAGAAATATTCCATTATTTTCCATTTTAAGTTTAATGTTATAATTGGTATGAATTTGATTTAAATTTATCTTGATAATATATAAGGGAGAGGTAGTGAATATATATTAAATTTTAAAAGTGAGTATGTTTTTTATATATTAATAACTTCATACCCCTGATAACGTATAATGAAGCCAAGAAACTAATTAAATATTATAGTGAATGTTAAATTTTCCTTATTATTGAAAAGAGAGAAGTTACACCAATTAGTAATGTTCCAATTGTAAATGAACATTAGGATGTATTTCCGGATTATTTTCCATGTTTAATTATATATTGTGTGTATGAATTAACAATTTATTTAGTTCTGGAGACTAATCAAATTTCAAATCCCCCTTATAAAATTTCTCATGTAGAGTTATTGAAATTAAAAAATAATTATAAAAGATTTCTAGAAAATGGTTTCATTAGTACCATAAATTAAACTTTGGGAACTTTGATTTTTTTAAATTAAGTATATTTCACTGAGTATTTCCATTTAATATAGAGAAAAAACATTAAAATTAAGTACAAAAATTCATTTTCTCATATAGATTACTTTTTTATAATATTTAGCGAGAACAATATTTTCCAAAAATTGATCTTAGGTCTAGATATAATGAGATGATATTAAAACAGGAGTTCATTCTAAAGATAATTTATCAAACTTGGTATCAGAATTGTGAGTATGTAGTTATTACATTTGGCTATACTAATACAAATTCTATATTTATGGATCATTTGAAAAATATTTTCTAAGAATATTTGAAAAAATATGTGGTTGTTTTCACTGAATTTATTATAGTTAATTATAGTTCCTAGGTGTAACATTAGTGAAATAAATTTATTATTATAGGTAAATAAAATAAAATAAGTTTATAAAATTTAATATATAGGAATTTTGGTTACAAAATATTTCCTTACATGGGGATATTTTCACTAAAAATTGTGGAACTTTTGATAATGGGAAAACTAATGTGTTTAAAGAGTTTATTAGAACTATGAAAAGTTCTCAAGATTTGATATTTTCCTATAATTTTGGGTTACCTATGATGTTTTTTGAAATATTTTCTAAGTTATCAAGAACAATATCAAACATAACATTAAAAGAAATTAAATTTATATGGACAATGGAATGTGATAAATGGTTATAGGATTTAAAAAGTTAACTTGTTAATTCTCTAGTGTTGTCATTTCCATATGTAAATAGTTATTTTTCCTTTATAGTGATTATTATTGGAGGTACATGGTTTTTTATTGATTCGTGATGCATGGGTAATTGCATAATATTTATGTGTTTTGGAAAATCTTGAGAATAATTACCGAATGAATGATATTGAACTGTATGTAGTAGTTATTTCATTAATCAAGATAAATCTTTTTTATGGACTAAAATGTGAAATATATACTAACAATAAAATTTTAAAGTATTTATTATATATAAAATAGATGAACTTCAGGTATAGAAGAAAACTAAAAGTAATAATGGATTAAGATTTCGTTATTTAATATAATCAATGTAATGTAAAAAATATTGATGATGCCTTTATATAGAAATATTATTCATAATGATATATTATATTTTTTGGAATAGATTATTTAGATAAATGTTTAGTGTATATTTTATAGGAAATTGGGCATCTAGGAACTCTTTATCTTCTAGTTTTGGAGTTAGTATATTAATACATGTTAGATAAAATTAATCGTGATTATAAATTTGATTTAGGATTTCATGGAAGTGTATAGATGGTTAAAAAGTCCATGTTTCATATCTTTAGAAATGAAAAAAATGTTTTATGGGATCTTGAAGGATTATGTACACCCTAAGTGATTCCCATTTGAGGAATTTATTATTGAGTTTAGATCCTAACTCCTTATTTTTTCTTCATCCTTGAAGCTCGTAGATGTGAAGATACCTTCAAGAATATTATTTTTGGTTCTACAATCCATCCCTCCTTGGATATAAATATACTAATTTGACCCCATGGGTCTATAATGATACCTCAGTTTCATTTCTATAACACCATAGGCTATTACCTTCAAGGGACATGTATCATACAAATTACATTCCTCATAAGTCAAAGTATTTTAATTTAGTATGCTCTGTCCTCACAAATATATACCTTGGGAAATACACTCGGTGGTCACATATCCTAACACTACTCTAGGAAATGTTACATTAAGATTAAAGTTATAATTAGTTATGCTACTAGAAATAATGGTGCACCTTGTTTACATTCATAGTAACATTTAGTCTGCTATGTATCACTTTCCGAGTATTGATTCACTCTTCTTCCCTTTTACAGTAACAAATCATTATTATGGACACCACGACTCAAACAATGGAAGTGCCACTACACTTCAAGTTATGTATAAGTGTTGAAACCATGTGTTTTTATATGAACACTTGTGGTAATAAATCTATCCATTTGATCTCATGGGTATTTTATAATAAGTTGGTTTAAATCCTAGAACACCACAAGATATTACCCTCTGAGTTTACAAATCAAACAATTGATTTCCCTAAAGTAATAAATATGTACATTCATTTTTCTATAAAGTCACTCACAAAAACACATGGAATCATCTTTGGATTTCACCCACTCGAGACGACTCCATGACATGATCACTAAACTATAGATTTCAAATCATGTAGTATCCTAAAATAAGATTGACCTTATTGACATGGGTTGTAACAATTTTTTCTTTATGCACCACAATTCCAAGGGTACTAAAAGTATATCAAATGTGAGTGTTAATGGACTAAATGATACCTCCCATGTCATGAAGGTGAACATTTATTTTGGGATCCAACTAAATTAGAATAGAAAAATTAAGTTATATTGCCCTAAATTAGTGTCATAATGGGTGACCTCATGGGAATTTAACAAGGGTGTGTGTGATTGAGAAAAAATCACAAAGAAGGAAAATTTATTGCCTTATGGGTACATTCATTAGTAAAATATGTGAACTCGATGGGTAATAAATTAAAGTGTGATAGAAAAGAAATAATGTTGTTATTAGAGAATGATTATGTTAGATGAAAATTTTCATAGACTGTGATGGTTAGTTCATTAAATGTTTTTCATAGCCAATACCCAACTATAATTGTAAAGAACTACCCAGGTTTGAGGTGTGGGTTCCACAACAATGTATTTTTTATTTAAAGGGGAAGACTATAACACTTATAATAAATCTGAGTATTAAAAGACTATGTATTTGTACCCATGTAATCATGGTGGACATTTATTTATTGAGGACAACATAACATGAACCCTACAGTTAAGAGTGATGGCTTTGGAGTCTTGTCAATATGGTTGAACTCCGGTAATGTTTCCAAGGGAGTGTGTGAGTGAGGAAAAATCACACTAAAAGAACCAATTTTGTCTTATGAGGATAATGATTTTTTTATAGTAACCTTGGTGAGTAGTTTTTTGTGGTGTGCTAGAAAGAAAAACATTGTATTATCAGAGATCTATGGGGTCATCTAATGAGGTTCACGGCCAAAAAAGGTTAGATCATGATAAATGGAGAGAAATAAAGAAGGATGAGAAATCATTGACTTATCAACATGTTAAAGCTAAGAGAAAACTAGAGGTGGTTATTATTTAACCTTTTCAAGTGGCTTAATGGAAATTACTAAAAATATATAATAATTTTGTGGTGTGATTATTGAATTCCTATAGGGTTAGTAATGCGATTTGGATTATTGTTGATTTATTAACTCAATTTACACATTTTCTTTATATTTGAGATATTATGTTTTATTTTAAACATTTAATAAATTACCTTAAATATATATTCAGTGTAGCACCATAATATTTAAATTTAAAACAATAATAAACGAGATAGAATTCTTAAGTCACAACATCATACATTAAGAATACTATGATATACTATAAAAATATTATTATACCAGTTTTGACCATTGTATCCTTACCATAAAATTGGAAGAATGAAGAGGTGTAACCATAATATGAGAAATATATATATAATGTTTTCATAAAATAAAAATTTACTAGTTATTCCAAAATAAATATGTATTCAATTTTCAGTAAAGTCATTTTATGCTTCAAAAATATACTTTCTTAAAAAATTCATTTTATTACATTTATAACACAAATATTATAATTACTTTTTGTCCATTTTTAGGAATTTTAATTTAGGAAATTAATAAATATTTTAAAATAATTATGTATATTTTATCTTATTGATATTTTATGGATTTTTATGAAATGATTTATTTTAAAAGGAATAGTGTAAAATAGAGATTTTTATTAATCTATAATTTTTTAGATAATGTAATTTAAAAATGTAATTATGTATTTAATGAAATGTTAATATAATATAAATATCATTTAAGTATAAATAAATAATTAATTTAATAGAAATCATCATTATATTTGATTTTGGTGTAAGTTCATTTTTGGACTTAAAAGGGATTTTTTTTCCAAAAAATTGTTTTCATTTTATTTTATGAATTTATATTAAAATTAATTATAAAAAGTTAGGAAATATAATTTTTAAAAATAGATTCCCAATATTTAATTAATAGGTTAAAACTTTATTAATGGGTCATTTTTATTTTGGTTTATTATTAATAGTAACAATAGTAAATATTTTTCACCTCGGTAGGGGTAAAATAAGGTTGAAACTATGGGGTAAGAAATTGTAATATCTCTTACAGTTTCTTTTGTACAATTTTGTTAGAATTTTTGGAAAAAATATATGATTAAGGACTAAAATAATTTATTTCAAAACCTTATTTTCAATTATTTAACCCATGCTTGAATTTTATGAACATAAATTATATTTTATATTAATTGAAATTATATTGGGGTCTTTCCATTTAATGATGTGGTTGGAAGGTGAAATTTGGTTTTTTAATGATTCAAAAGTCTAAAAGACTTTATTTTTTTGTATTTGAAAATAAAATTATTTAAATAAACTTATTACATGATTTTAAGATGTAATAATTTTGACGCTTAAATTTGGTAGTTTCCTAAAAACTATTTTCCACGCATTTTGAAAACATATATTAAATGTAATTTATCACACAAATATATTTTGAATAATATAAAATATACTAAAAATTTGATAAAATTGTTTATAATTTTATTTTGTAAGACCCTTTATTTTATACATATAATCATGTTATCATGGTAAAAATTAATGATATTTCAATTATGTTTACATTTGGTTTAAATGGGGTTTAACTGGATGATAAGGCTAAAAATACAATGAATACTTTTAGGAATGTGTATGGATGATTTAATTTTTACCATATCATATATTATATATTAATTTTGGTCAAGTTTCTATCACATTAAATAATTATAATTGTTTCAACCCAAAAATGTTAAGGACAGGATGACCAATTAAAATGGATTAGCTCTGTCAGTTTTTTTCATTTTTTTCTGAAGAAAATGTTATTTCTGTGTCTATAAAGGAAATGTGGACAATTTGTCGCACCCCAAGAATTTACAAATATATTTATTATAGAATGAATATACCAATGAGTGTCTACAAACTCCACATTTTTATAGTACATCCAAGTAAAAAAAGCTTGTCACTTCTCTGAAGTGAATTGTGAAAATCTTACATACACGGTTGTGACCAGTATGTTATTTGGAGTCCGAGAAGAAAAACCTAATTTTTAAGGAATAGTTACCTACCCTTATGAATAATATCATACCCTTATGAATATTAGCATACCCTTATGAATAGTTCCATTCCCTAATGAATAGTAACATTACAAGTTATAGTATATAAATAATTTTCAAGTGGAAGAATGATATACCTAGGTTTTGGAATAAGTAAATTCATGTTTTAATAATGTTTTATTTAAATAAATTATGATTTTAATTAAATATTTAATTAGTCAAATTTATAATATAATTTTCGAAAAATGGACTTCATTTTTTGATTCTACACATCGAAAAATGGTTATTGTGAATTTATAGTATTTTTCTAAAATACTCAATTTTTTTATGAATAGATAAATACAGTAAAATAATGTACATACAAATTATCAGTTAAACACACTATTAATGAAATCATAAGTGATGTAATCCCACTTGGTTCAAACTCACATGCAATTATTACTATTCTTGGTCCTAGAATCATCACAATTTCTGGTCTTCAGGGCAATTAATAAATTAATGATTAAAAATTTGTGAAAACCCTCCTCTCCTCCACTATAAAAAACCCCTTCACATTATATTATATTCACTCCTATAATCCATGAATATCCTAAAATTTCTTCTCAAATAGCCTTCCTTATTCACTCCCCACTTCAATGAATCTCTTTGTGTTTCCAAAAGACAAAAACCCTTTCCCATAACGAGGTTCTCAATTAGTTATTTCAAGAGGTAAACCACCTTTCTTTTTTTATTTAGTTTCATTTCAACTTATCTTCTTTTGATATCCTCCCCTCACCTCGTATATCCAAATGAACATGAAAGATCCAGTAACATTTATATACTAGAATTATATCTTGTTAATGGAAGAACCATCATCAATATCCTTACTCTCTCTCTCTCTTTTATTTTATAAACGAAATCAACGTCCATGAGGTTCCAATTTATAACCTTCGTGGATGACGAAGTTTTGTTCTTTAATTTCTCCTTCATTTTTGGTCATTAAACCATTTTTATGGTTTAACCAGACTATAATCTATGTATTATTACCTAGTTAATATTCTGTAACCAGTATGTGTACATATTATTAAATTTTATGACGAAACTAGTTCCTAATAATCCAAATACCACTAAAATATTCTAAGTGAATGTCATTAATAATTCATCTAATGATTCATCCTATTCACATTTAACCAAATGATTGAAATTACCATTTATAATTATGGAGGTTTATAAATAATATCTAATTTTAATTTTTTATATTTACATCCAATCCACATGAACTCCATTACTTAAGTACAAGTAAACCGATTATGGAAATAATGAAAACGAACACGCCTAAACGACGAAATTCAATATATTAACTTATCTATAAGGGAATAAATGAACTAAAAATAATTATGATAGACTAAATAAATTTCAAAGAGGTTATGAAAAAAGTTATTAATAAGTCTAATTTCATATTCCAGGACCTTATGTTCAAGAGTGGAACACATTCGAAATTAAGGTAAGGGGTTTCTTCATCTCACATTCATTTTGGTGAGATATTTAGTATTCACTACTGTTACTTGTGTATGATGTATGTATACTACCGAATGATGTTTCATATCATGAATATATTTATTATCATGTTATTGAATGTATCATTTAAATATTCTTAATTTTGCGTCATTTGAATTGATTGAATACAAAGTGGTAAGGGATTTCTACCTGAACATTCATTTTCATTCGGGTTACTTATATTCTATACATATATCAATTAAATTATTATTTATTATTATTTAAATCACATAAATTAGGTTTTAATGTCCTATATATGATTACCATCCAAAAGCCTTCTTTATTTTATGGTTATTTACATGTTTTAAAAGGATCATTCATTTTTTTATCCCAATAAAAAATCCCGATTCAAGGGATATTTTCAAATTCATACTCATTTTCAAGTGTACACCAGAATATATTTTAATCCACCATTAGATTTATAAAAACACTCATTTTAACATGAAAAATGATCTTGGATAATTTCTGGATTTAGGATAACAAACATTCCATTCTACTTTAAAATTCTCGTTAATACATTCCTTAAAATACCCTAAAATGTTTTACTTATAAAGAATCTTATGAATTATCTTTACATGATTTCACATCAATGGGACATCATTTATGCATAAAATATAATTAAATGTCCTATTCTTTTATTTTATGATATATTCTTGTTAAAAATATGATTTCATGGAAAATATAAATGATTTTTCAAAAGGACTCTTTTTTCCAAAGTAAAAAGGATTTTCTTATCTCACATTAACTTTGATTAGATATATGCCTTATACACCACTTATTTAGTTGTTTTGGTCTTTCTAATTACCTTTGGAATATCATATAATGCGTCTCATTATTCTCATGAAATTCTAAGGAATTGTGATATGAATGTTTCAAGGGGGTATGGAACACATTGATATGTTTAAGGATTATTTCCTCAATAATTTTTCAATGGTCTCATTTAAAAATATATTCTTCTATGTTAGAATCCTTTGTTAAATATTTTAATTAATTGAATTTTATTTATTACTGTAACATCTAAAATATGTTGTAGAAGGGTTTCTGATTATTTTGACTATGGATGTTCTATTTTTTAATCATTCACCATATTATTCCGAATAGTTAGTGTTTATGTCCAATGATTGTTAAAAGATATTTACATTTCATATATTAGTTTCAATATGAATTTATATGTTGATTATGTTCACCCCTTTCATTTGAGTAATTCATTAGACATAGAAAGTTTCAGTTGGGGCTTGTTATAGCCCCTTGCTACATTATTAGGTCTCATGAGACAAACTATAGTCTTGGAATAAAGTCTTGAAGAAATGATTATTTATAGTCTTCACACGAGGCCTTGACGGTATGGTTATTTTTCCCCACATTATGAATTCCCTCATTGTGAAAATTGTTTTTATGGTTCATGTGGTTATTCTACATGTAGAATACCCATGATTATATTATATTATGGAAATATTTACTCACCTCATATTTTTTCCAAAATGTTTTCATGTTTATTTTTTGTAAAGGCATGTGTTTTCAATTATTCAACATCTTAATGTTAATGTTTATGTTATATTACATTGTATTTATTAACCCTTACTGAGTGTTTGAGCTCACCCTTTCATTTGTTTTTCCTTCCTCAGGTTAAGAAGTAGATATCCTTTATTGAGTTTTCAAGGATGTAGTTTATTATCTTTTGTTATGTATCATATTTTTTCCTTTCCAAATGTAAAATAAGTTCCATTTATGAATCTAGTTTCTTCAAGACTACTAAAATGATTGGCCCTTCATGATTTTATTCCATGTAACCATGACAATGTAATGTAATATGGCGCTGGCTCCGGGCAACTGAGGTCAAGTCTTTATAGTTGGTATCAAAGGAAGTTTAGTAGAAAGCATGGGAAATTTATTTAAAAAACGTAGATTAGGGAAGAAATCCTTAATACAGTCTTTAAGGATAAGCATACAAGAACATCCTAGTATTTTGGTAAAGAATAGATTATGTTGATATTTATAGAAAATGTGTCCCTATCTGTATACAAATATGTAGAGGTGCCTCTAGCACAGATGTCCCTAGAAGTGAATGTTATAATTAGGAGTTTCGGGCTTGACCATGGGGTATCCTGGTATACGACAACGGGCCTTGCTGCACTATTGGTATTGACACTCCTGGGGATATGATTAGGATAATTCACATTTTCTTTAAAAATAATTATGAAATCTTTTTTCCCAATGTATCCAATGTATATTGTTTTAGGATTTATGATGCATAAATTGACATTATGTGTTATACCATATTTAGTGTTAGAGAGTGTTCATAATTTTATGAGCTAATATATAATTTTCAATTGATTAGAAATGAAACCTAGAAGAAGGAATGAGATCTTCACCAATGCACGTGATGCGAAGAGTAATAAGGGGCATATATCTAATAGTCTTAAGCAATATTTTCAAAGGAGAATTGTCTCCCATGTGTCCTCGTCATATGATGAAATAATATCACGTGTTACCATGGTATGTAAAGACTTTTCTGAGCCCTATGTCTTTGATGGGAAGAAAAAGAACAAGATAATGGCCAAGAGATATGGGGATAAAGGAAATAAGGGATAGAAGTGTTTTCCCACATGTGATAACTATAGATAGAATCACCCTGGTAAATTCATGAAGGAAATGGGTGTTTTCTACAAGTGTGGAGAAAAAGGAAATCATGTTAATGAATTAAAGGGTATGAAAATGGTTTCCAATGCATAATGCTTCAATTGTGAGGATATGAGACACTATTCCAATCATGTCCCAATCATCAAAGGAATATACCCCAAATTATGATTTTGGATAATGATCAAGTTATGATTCTTCCACAGAAAAGAAAGAATGATTAATATTCCTAGGGAAGATTCCTGCTATTTGAATATTTTTTCAGTAATGTACTGGTTGTATGAATTATTATATATATATGGATTGTACTATAGTACTATTTCATTAATGATTTGAGGTTATATGATGAATGGTAAAAATGAAAAGTGATTCAGTAGAAAGAAAATATTTTTAGGAAAAAACATGATTGAGGGAAAGACAACCCTTAATATATATCTCATGTTGAGATAATGATGATGAAATGATATATTTAGATAAGTATTAACAACCTTGGAACTGATTATAATCTTTTCGAGAAGTATCCTATACTATCATTGATGGAGTTTACAATACGTTTGGATTTGAGGAATATATCCAATAACATGTATCTTACTTAAAGTATAAAGAAGAATGCATATTTCTAATATGATTTTTTTGGTAGTTCATGTTATTACCATATTTCAAGAGGATGCATGATGAAGTTATTCACATGTTTGGAATGTGAAATTTAGAGCTTCTTCATATTGATTAAGTATTAATGATAAGTTCATATTGTAAATTTATAAGACATCATTGTAATGTGTTGAATCAAAATATTTTTTAATTTTTATCCATTTATGAGATGGTTTATGTTAATCATTGTATGAGCTTTTAGATATTAATGTATTGATTCAAAAAATGGCATAACCCATGCTAAGTGATGAGGTACAAATAGTTTATGTTCAATTAAAGGATGAGTTTGTAGGTAGAAATGTATATTTATACTCTTATAGAGTGGAAAAATTCCTCAAATCAAAGAAAATAGTCTTAAATAATTTTTTTTCCTATTATCATAATCATTCATAATATCGTTAAGAATATTTAGTATATAGTTTTGTAGTAATAAACATTCTTCTGGACATTTCCTCTATCATGTTCTATCAAAACATCATAGTTATATTTTTCTTCCATGTTCAGACTTGTACTTCCAACTAATGTCACCTCATTCGAAAGCATAATTTTTTTGGGTGACCACATCATATCCCTTATCCCTTTTTTGGAGGATATTTTTAAACCCTATTTTTGATGTGTGTTTATATAAGATAATTTTCAAGAATCAACCATTAACTTTTGATGTTCAATTTCAAATTTTGAGGATGAATGTTTTGTAAGGAGGGGATAATGTAATACCCAAAGAATTTTCAAATAGATTTATTATAGAATTCATGGATCACTGAGTCTCTAAACACACAAATTTGTTATATCCAAGCCATGTAAATATAAATTTATCACTTTCATGATGTGAATTTAAAAAATATGACATACACGGTTGCGATTAGTAAGTTATTGGGAGTCTGATAAGAAAAACATAATTTTCAGTGAATAAAAAACCAACTTTATGGATAATAACATACTCTTATGAATAGTTTAATACACTAATGAATATTTACCTTACCTATGATAATATATAAATAATATACAAGTTTAATTTTGATATACCTATGTTTTGGAAAAACTAAGTAAATATTTTAAAACTTTTTTATTTATAATAAATTATGATTTTAAATAAATATTGAATTAATCATTTTTAGAAAAATATTTTTAAAAAATGGACTTCATGTTTGGATTCTACGCATTGAAAAATGGTTAGGGTGATTTTTTGGTATTTTTATGAAATACTCTAATTTTTTATGAATAGTGAAATACATTAAAATAATTTATAACAACATTTTCAGTTAGATACACTATTTATGACATCATAGGTGATGTAATCCAACTTGGATCTAACTCAATTGGAATAATAACTATTCTTGGTCCTGGAATCATCACTATTTATTGTTTTTAGGGAAATTAATAAATTAATGATTACAAAATTATGAAAATCATCATCTCCTCCACCACTCTTCTATTCAATCCTCTACGCCTTGAATATCCGAAAGGTTCCACCCAAATTACCGTACTTAGTCACTTACCACAATAATGAATCTCTTGGTATAGCCAAAATACCAAAATCCCTTCCCTTAAGGAGGTTCTCAAAGAGGTTATTTCAATAGGTAAAGCACCTTTCTTTTTTCATTTAGTTTCATTTTAACTTATCTTCTTTTGTTATCATCTATTAACCTCCTCTACCCAAATGACCATGAAAGATCCAGTATCATCTATATACTATAATTATATCTTTTGAATGGAAGAACGATCATCAATATCCTTACTAACTCTCTTTTATTTTATAAATGAAATCAATGGCCGAGATGTTCAAATTTATAACCTCCATGGATGATGAAGTTTCATTCCTAAATTTATCATTCATTACTGGTAATGAGACCATTTTTATGGTTGAAACAGACTATAATATATGTATTATAACCAAATTAACCTTCAAGAACAAGTATACGTACATATTATTAAATATTATGACCAAACTAGTACCTAATACTCATAATACAAATAAAATAATCTAAGTGAATGTCATTAATATTTCATTTAATGATTAATCATATTCCCATGTAACTAAATGATATAAATTAACATTAACACTTGTGGAGGTTCATAAATAATATTTAATTTTAATTTTTGATATTTACATCAATTCCACATAAACTCTATTTCTTAAGAACAAGTGAACCGATTATGAAATTAAAGAAAAAGAACACTCTGGAATGATGAAATTCTATATAATAACTTATCAATAAGGGAAATAATGAACTAAAAAATTATGATACACTAAATTTTTTTTACTAGTTTCTAAAATCAGTAATTAATATGTCTAATTTCACAGTCCAAGTCCTTAAGTTCAAGAGTGGAACACATTCAGACTTGATATAAGGGGTTTCATCATCTCACTTCCATTTTTGTGAGTTATTCCATATTCACTACTATTACTAGTTTATGTTGTATATATACTGACCATTGATGTTTCATATCTTGAATATATTGATTATCATGGTATTAAATGTATCATTTGATGATTCTTAATTTTGGGGCCTTTGAATCGATTGAATACAAAGTGGTAAGGGATTTCTACCTGAACCTCCATTTACATTCGGGTTACTCTTATTCTCTAATTACCTCAATTAAATTTGTATTTATTATTATGTAGACCACATAAATTATTTTTTAATGTCCTGTATATGTTTCCCATCCATAATCTTTCTTTATTTTATGGTTATTTACATGTTTTAAAAGGATCAATCAAAATTTTTTATCCTAATAAACTAACCTAATTGAAGGGATATTTTCTAATTCTTACATGTTTTCAATTGTACACCAGAATCTGTTTTAATAAACCATTAGATTTATAAAAACACTCATTTTATCATTAAAAATGATCTTGGATCATTTCTGGATTTAGGATAACAAATGTGCCTTTCCACTTTAAAATTCTCTTTAATACATTCCTTAAAATGCCCTAAATGTTTTATTTATAAAGAATCATAAGAACTCTTTTTTACATGATTTCACCTAAGTGGGATATCATTTATGAAAAAAATATAATTTAATGTCCTATTATTATATTTTATGGGATATTAATTTTTAAAATATTATTTCATGGAATATATAAATGATTTTACAAAAGGAATCTTCTTTAAAAAGTATAAAAGGATTTTTCTCATCTTACATTAACTTTTCCGGAGGTATATGCCATGTACACCACTTATTTATTTTTTTGGTGTATGTACTTACCTTTTTCATATCATATCATGAGTCTACCTATTCGGCTTATATTCTAAGGTATTATGTTTTGAAGTTTTCAAGGTTGTATGGGACACATTGAAATGTTTAAGGATTATTTCCTCATGAATTTTTCAATGGCCTCTTTTAAAAATATATTCATCTATGTCAACATACTCTATTTAATATTTTACTTATTTGAGGTTTGTATATTACTATATAATCTAAAATATTTTGTTGATGGGTTTCTGGTTATTCTGACTATGGATGTGCTATTTTGATACCGTTCACCATAATATTCTGAATGGTTAGTGATTATGTTCAATGATTGGGAAAAGTTATTTAAATTTCATAAGATAGTTTCAATGTGAATTTATATGTTGATTATGATCACCCTATTCATATGATGAATTCATTAGACATATAAAGTTTTGGGTGGGGACTGCTATAGCCACTTGGTGCCTCGGTGGGTCTCATGAGACAAACCACGGTCTTGGTACAAGGCCTTGACAAAATGATTATTTATGGTCTTGGCAAGAGGCCTTGATAGTAAGGTTATGTTTTACCACATTATTGATTCCCTCATAGTGAAAATAGTATTTATGGTTCATGTGGTTATTCGGCTAGTAGAATACCCATGATTAGGTTATATTATGGAAATATTTACTCAGTTCATATTCCTACCATAATGTATTCAAGTTTAGAATTTATAAAGGAATGTATTTTAAATTAATCAACATGCCTAATGTTAATGTTTATGTTATCTTCCATTGTATTGCCTAACCCTTTCTAGAATTTTAGCACACCCCTTTCATTTGTTTTTCCTTCTCCAGGTTAAGAAGAAGATATCATTTATTGACATTTAAAGGATTTGGTTTTTAAGCTTTTGTTATGTATCATATTTTATATTCATTACAAATGTAAAATGAGTTCCATGTATGTATCTATTTTCTTCAAGACTAATAAACTAATCGGTCATTCATGATTTTATTCCTTCTAACCATTCCAATGTAATGTAATAAGGCTCTGAGTCTAGGAAACTGGGGTCTAGTCCTTACACCATTGGGTAGATTATAAGAGTTAATTGGATTGAAATCACTGGTATCAGTTATAACATCTCAGATGGTCTCCAACAGGTTTATTCACGGAGCCTGATTCACCCAACGACTCTTATATCCATGATTCACGAATATTCTTTCCAAAGGAAGGCTCTCATTTGGCGATCTTCTAAATGACACATAAAAACTCAAATTGGTCAAGGGGATGGGAAATCAGGCACATCACAACCTTTTGGGTGGAAATATTACCTATTCCAGGGCTCTCTTATAGATTATAGATATGTTCATATGTTCTTGAATCCATGGTTCATTCCCAAACATGTGTACATATGATATCCTTGAGGGCATCAGTTAATCATGATTATGCATGGGTTTGAAATCATCTAGATGTTTCTGAGATTCTCCATTTATTGAAGGATATGTATGCATTCGAGGTTCTCCATCAATTTTAACATCTTATAGATAAATCAAAGATGATTCTGTCATTCTCTAAGAAAATGATGGTTTCAACACATATGGTCTGGCACTCTAGAATTTATCATCATCCTGGGGGGATGAGAGCTGTTTTGATGTCGGGATCAAACCCATAAGATGAGATTCCTATGTATCCTTGTGAGAGGCATTCGAACACATGTTGTTCGGTGTAATTTTAACGGAAAAATAACATTTTAATGTCTTGTGACATGGACCCAACCGTGTAGTTTAATGTATTGTTTAATGGAAACATAGGTGAAATTTTTCACAGTAAATAGTGGTGTGGGACATATGCTAAAGTGTACTGAGGTACCCATAAGGGATATGGACTCTGGGGTGGATGCGACCTTATCAAGGATGTAGCTTAAAACAAATTAGGGTTATTTGGATGTTGGGTTTGGTCCTTAGGAAGGATTCCAATGTACCCCATTAGTTTGGAATCAAATCTATAATAGTTCAATGTGATTTGGTACTTACACTTTAGAGTAGGCCGGTTTAGGGGGATTTGGTCAAGTCTTACATCTTTTTGGGGACCAATTTGGATTGATTTTGGGGATTACTTCTATAGAGAAGGCCCATGCATTAGAAATATATAGACGTCATGATCGCCTCCAACATGTAGGCCCATGTGAGTCGTGCTCTATGTGAGAAACAAGAGGATTAATTGTATATGAAGATTGTGTGTCCCACATCATCTGTTGATAGATGGTACTAGAGGATAAGGAGAGAGAGAAATGGATTTGGGTGTTTATGTCTCCTATTTTGTAATCATACCCTGTATACTAATATTGGGTGAAAAATCTAGACATGTCCTAGGTGAGGGAAGAAAATAAGGTGGGTGAAACCACCTACAAGAATGGATAGGGGCTTAACATTGTGGGAGTTCCTATATTGGGTTCCTGGGGATGGGTTGATCACAGTCCATGTCAAAAGGAAATGAATATTTAAACCCCTCTATCCTCGCATCAAATAGGGAGGTACATGTGAGTATCCCAAGGTCGGACCCCATGTTACCAAGGCAATATAAACATATTTTCATTTTGAGGGTCCTCATTATTCCTGGGATAAACGACATGTATATACTTACCATGGGTATGAAAACTTAGAATAAATGTTGGTTCACCCAATGGTTTTATGATATGGGTGTTTATGCTTCGTAATGGTCCTCAGCTTAACTTTGTTGGACTGGTTTGTGGAGGAGTCGACATGGGGACTGATAATATGAAGGAAGGGAATGATCAGGGCTAGAGAGAGAAAGCCCATAGGGTAGCCCTTCATGTGGCAGGTTCTCATGCAGGATAGGGGTTCTTCCACGTTTCATGATTATATATGTGCAAGAAGGATGTTTGCATACCATTGTGGAATGCATACTTGTGTGGAGTTCGCATAGCGTTCAAATATTTTGGGTGATGTTCAATCTTCGTAACATATTTTTACAAAGAGAAAAATTCCTCATGCGTAGTGAATTACTATATGGCATAGGGTTCCATCCACATAGAATTTCACTAAGGGAGGTGACTGGTTATGAAGGGGGAATTGGTTTTACACCTCTCAGGGAGTATTCCGAAGAGGTATCATCAATTTTATGATTACTAATTCTAATTCATTCTACTTCTTAACATGATGTAGTGGTGTTTTTACCTACGGGTAATTGTAAAATGAGTTCATCTTTTTTAGAGATTCTGATTTCTTCTATCAATCATCGATCCTCCAAAATGTCGATGCTCACTTTGGCTCTCCTAAAACAATATTTATAAGGAATTGGGGAAATGGATATCGATGTAGTTGGTTCATTGAAATGGGGTCACAATCCTCATTTCCTAGAATCCCATGACCATTACCAGGACCATAGATTATTATATAAGTGGAGTCCACATGATTCCAGACTATGGATGTGATAATCCCTACATCATTCTTGCGAACGACTTCATTTTTTTTGCAGGAAGTAATTGGCATTGCCATTTCTATAGGCTATTTGAGTCCATGAGGGATGTAGTGCACGGGGAGAATTTCTCTATCCTCATACAAATTATGACAATTTTCATAGAGATAGATACTCTGTTTTCCACCCATGGACGATTTTTATTCCTGGTAATGTTTACGAAGTGAATCACCATATATAGTGGTGATCTATATAGAGTTTCCCTCTTCGAGGTATGGTTTATTTACATGGCTAAATTTTCTCCATTAAACATTTTTCATTCAATTCATCATTCAGTTTAGTTTCTTTCCTTTTCCAATTTCATTTTATCATTGAAATTCACTTTGAAATGTTTTCACAACCAAACAAATTCCCCCCATTGGAATGGGGTCTGACCAGGATGAAGAGGAGGCCATTCCGATGTATAAAGTTTTCTTGATTTGATTCTGTTTGTAGTATGAGAGTGTACCCATTGAAGGGGGGCCAAAATTATATCATGTCATCACATGTAATTTTTCCTATACCATATTTTTTTGGAAAAAAAAGAACTCAAACCACTCACTCTCAATTTCTTAATCCCGCATTCAGAAATCCTTTGAGGACACCTTCATCTGCAAACCATACTTTGTAACTACAAACTGAAACATTGAGCCTTTGATTGGTCATTTTTTATTTTTTTAGAATGGTTTGTTGTGAGGATCGCTTGTTCTGGGAACTGATAGTTCTATGGAAAATGCTTCATAGGCTAGCACATCACAATATTTGTTGAACTATCAGTTTGCGTACATTATATTCCATGGACAAATCACTCACGAGACTTCCATTATGTGGAATAAATTCAATTTTTTTGAAATTTTTGTAGGAGAACACTTTTTTAATGATATATTGATGGAGAAACAAGACAGACCATTACAGGCTACTTTTATCATTCCTTCTTCCCCTTTAGCTACTGATGTGAAGTGAAAAGGCATGATAGATTCTATTTAACAATCCTATAATTATTTTATTTTTCATTAGTCTTTATCAAAACTCCTTAGTGTGGGTAATAAGGGATATCCAACTTCATAAAGGATTCTCTTTTATGGATTTGGCCTACCATTAAATGTAGATATTCTAGCACCCTGTCGGTCCAACCAACCCGCAACTTGTATAATTGATATAAGTATTATTCCCTAGAGTATTATTTCATTAAAGGGATTCTTCATACAAAAATATATCATTTTTAGATCCTTATTTAACTATACCCCTCAATCACTAGATGTTGTACAATGTGGTATAGATGAAAAGTCCTATTGATACTATAACATTGGATGGAAGGCTACAACAAATGAACAACATGGTTGGTTGTCAAAATTGGATCCTTTCCAACGAGGTTCACTCAGTTTGGACTGGGGGTGGCCTTTCTAGGTTCGCTAAATATAAGAGGAATTCCAAAATGAATTACAGATCATTGGGATATATGAAGCAATTTGGGTTTCCCAAAAATATGCACATTAAACCCATAATCTCATTCCGAAGATCCTAAGTAGATGGATCTAAGACCCCAATAACATTATTTTTTGCCCTAGAGATTTTAGTTTTAGTCTATGGGATATCTAACTAATATCAGAGGTTCCCATCATTGGAGACATGTATAACTAATTTCTACAAACCCTTATTCTTGGGATAGTGAGGAGAGGACTCCTCCCCTTTCCAAGAAACATTTTGACCAATTCAAATGCCTTTAAATTGATACCAACCCTCACACAAATAATTTCATACCCATTTTTGATTAGATTGATGTCTTTACTATGAAAAGTGTTAAGAGTAAAATGTGCATAATCCAAGTTATTTATTAACCATCAACACATGAATGCGAGTAGGTTCTTACTTGAATGTCCTAGTGGAGGGGCAGTTCTATGAATGGGGATGTGAATGTGCTCCTGATGTAGACAGATTGTTTTGATGGGTGTCCTTCCTAGCCATGTTTATGAGTGGATGCATTTTACCAGTATCTGATTCAAATCCAAAGATTAGAGCTACAACCTACATCATGGTTGCTTATCTGGACATTTAAAGATGTATCAACCTGGATATACTAGTACTGGTAAAAATATATTACATGCTGAGTTGTGTCAGTAACGGGAAACAACCTCACAGATATGTAGGTCCTTTCTAAATCCTTTTGGGTTGGATGGGAGACCATATGGGAGGTTACACAATGATCAATCCTTAGATGATCCTAGGTGCTTGTTTCTAGCTGTATCTTCAGAGTATTAGTGGGGTGACGCCAATGGAATAGACTGTACATGATAATAAGGTTGATAGGAATGAACAGAATAAAAGCGAATTGATGTTAGGAATCAACTGTCATGTCTCCTTTACTTATAATATGTAATGCTACCCCACTAGTGTTTTAGTGAATAATGAATCATAGGATTTTGTTTATTGGGGAACAAATTTTATTTGAGAGTGGGTTTCTTCATCGCCCATATTGACGGGGAACTTATTTGCGAGGGATAGGCACCTTGTAGATTTTCCTTTCAATTTATATGTCTCTAGATGTTGTTCATTATTTCTCTAAAAATTTCACACCAGGAAAAAAATTTCATGATATATCAATAACTCTAGACAATGATTACCTAGGATGATACACAGTGAAATATTAAGCTTCCAAATTCTGTGGGTTTTTGCACCCACCCTCACAAATGTTTATGCAGATATATGGATTCGGTCAATCCCAAATGGTCAGCCAGCAGAGACGGTCAATATTATCACAATCTCTAATGTTTCTGGAGATAAACGTAAAAAATAAAATACTTAGGAATTATAGACCTAGGAAACCACCATAAAATTATCATATTTCAGAACCTCTAAGGAAGTCTTTGAGAGCATGGCGTTCAAATCCTCAATGTACTGGCGTTTATATTAAAGTACAAACACCCATCCCCTCAGATGTTGAATTTCATACGGGCTAGATGTTGTGGTATTATCTAAGTGGTGGTCAATATTTTCATGCTTAGTGACCTCTCACTTTATATAAGCTTATTCTAAAGAAAGAGGTTTCTCTTAAAAAATTAGGCTACCTGTTAGTGCCTACTGGTATTTCTTACGATGATGATCCTGAAAGGGTAAATATTTATGTTTAGGATCATGAAACCCCGATTCATCCTCATTATAATCATTTTAAATACTCTTATCAATCAATCTCCATGGAGAGACTATAATTTAATGAAAATGATGGTCACACTTCAAGGGGTGGTGATTCTTCCAATTTTCATGTTGTGTTTGAAGGTGGGGAAGTTCCTCCCCTGAATCTGGTGCATCATAGGCATCTATCCCCTAAGATATCTAGGGCCACAACGATTCCTATGAAATAGTTATGGTTCATAGAACCATCTAAACCACCCTTAGTAAATCCTCCCAGATTATGCATTCATATCAAAGTTTCATTTCTAGTGGCTTGGAGGGTCTGGGTTGAGTTAATGGAAAAAGTTTCTAATAATGATATATGGGAGATACTATCAGATGCGCCATTTGATATTTTTTGCTTTAGATCATTGAATTCCCCCTAATTGGATTTCTTCCATTGAAAGACCTTATGGGTTTGATCAGGTATCCTATATGGTGGTTATCATAGAGTAATTTCATACCAAAGGATAGGTTGTGATATTTTCTAACCTCAACCTTACTGTCTCTTGTTGTGAGGATCCTAAACATTATTCTTTACTCTTCTAAAAGTTTTAGGATGCTCATAAGATGATACCTTTTATAGTGTATACCCCTAGTGGTACTGTAGTGGGTAAACTTACTCCCTCGAGTGTGGGGGTTTCTATAGAAGGTTATCATGGAGCTACCAATCATATAGAGGCAGTCCATGAAAATACAATCAAGTAATTTCCCACTCTAGTTTTACTTTATTCTCCTGCTATAGATCCATCCCCATGGTGTACTAAAAAACATCAACATGTATCACATCTATTGATTCACATGAAATTAGGGATTACAAGTAACTACAATAACAATATAACTATTTTCATACTAAATTCTTCTATTTTTGGACCAGTTATCATACTCATATCATGATGAAGAACCAGTAAGTAACCAAGTGGAAAAATCCTATACATCTACGAATCCCACCTCTTTAGAAGTGCAGGTGATACTGCCAGCAGTTGAAGTTGAATGGGTCAGAGAAGCCGAGCCAACCATGGAGGTTGGGAGAATATATAATCCTCGTAGAGAATCGGTTTCAGAATAGACAACCCCTTATACAATAGTGATGGAGGCTTCCGTAGTTAAAAATTTGATTGAGCCTCCAGAAGCCTCCCTTTTACAGACATATTTAAAACAATGATGGCGATGGATGAGATGGATGGGGAGTCCCGATCACCAGAGAACATTGGGGGGATTCACAGTCCTGATAGATTAGCTATCCCAAGATAAAAAAATATTTCCCTTGAAGAGGTGTTGTCTTCAGGTGTCAACACCCTGATTGAGAATTCAAATCCTACTCTTTTAGGGGATAAAACTATTGGGGAGGAAGTGATCCTGAATCCAAGAGGTTTAGAACTGGCCATTAGGCCTCATTCCAAGACAGTTATCCATGTGGACGAAATATATGTAATCAATATTCAAGAAGGTTCCAGACTAGTTGATCATGACCCCAAGCCATGAATTCCTTAGGAAGAACCTAATAATCAATAACATATTGAAGATGTAGTACTAACTTCACTAGGTGATGATTCTATAATGGAGGTCTGATGTATTGATGCTTTAAAAGGTAGAGGTTAGTTTTCTATAATTCCAAACATTACACCTTTTTTATCGAGTGTTTTTATACGCACTTGTTTTATTTATATTTTTGGGTGAAAACCACAAGCATTGTTGGTGTCTTCCATCTAGGAGTGACTCAAAATCGGACTAGGAGGGCATGGATATCCTTCTTCCCAACTACCAAAAAGTGCAGAGAAATATTTGGACATTGATTTCCCAAAAACCTCTTGCATATATTATGATGAAGCTACCCATATTACATTGCATTTGATCATTCTTGGGGTTTGAGGGGTTCGATTATAAAGGTAATTATGACATAATGAAACATGTATCACTAATAGAGAAAGAATCGTTCATCTCCATTCATTCCTTTCTGCCACTGAGTCCAGACCTCATATTGCAAAACGATTCTTCTTTATGAATCCATTGACCATGCTAGAAAGGCTACAATGCGACATGGTGAAATTATAGAGAAATGGGCTCATTGGAGAGACTTCATCAAGAAGTGAAGCAGACGAGTCATGATCTGACCCATCTGAAGGAATAAGTGGCATGCACTAAGGAAGAGGACAATGAGGGGAAAAATTGACAGAGGAGGAGGAAAATACCCAACATGACATGACTGAGAAGTAGGATGAGTTGTGGGCTACTGTAGCTAATGAGACTTCTTCTGTAAAATAACATATCCTCTCCATATAATATGTGAATCATGTGCTAATACTGTATTGTGGATCCATTGAGAAACTCTTGTAACTGTTGTGTCTTACTTAAAAAGTGGGGCTCCAAGTTGTGGTTTTCCTTCTATATTTATGGAATTAAATACTACTATTTTTCTCTTCCCCTATTACCTTTATTTTCTCCTCATATGATAACCATCACTAGATATTGATTGAAATCTTGATTTAGAGTAATTAAATTGAACAAATCAAAGCATGGACAAATTCATTACTGATCAAAGGGACTCAATGAGTGTAACATGACAATTTCTAGGTTCACATGAAAGAACCTTCATGTTTTATTTCTTTTTCTATTATAACCCCAATTTTTTCCTATTCCTATTACGATTCAGGCATAGCAAGCATAACTTGATTTTTTTTCTTAGTCCTCCTTTTGCGGGTTTTTGACCTAACATGAATTTTTATTTTTTAATTACTCAATATATTTCCAAATCCATATAATTTTTTGGTTTAGCGAGATGATACTCACCCTTTACCCAGGGTTCCATTTGAGGTATTTTATCCTAGTGAGTTTCAAGTATCTTTTCATGGCTAGTTTAATGTCTTGCAAGATGAACTACCATTTTTGATGTTTTAGATAGAAAACAATTCCATCATTAGTTTTCAGGGTGAGGGCCCAAATATTACTTATTAGCATACAATACCTTAATATTTTTCATACATGAGGGATGGATTTTTCTTGACCCTGGTTTTATTATTTTGGGGCATGATATGTGATATCGGTTGAATGGAGGTAGGAAATGATCTTCCTAAGGATGAATGTGTCTATGGTTTGCATTTCTTTTTTTGGGGAGAAACTTATACAGATCCACTAAGGGATATTGTGCATATTGAAGCAATGGTTTCCTCAAGAACACACCATCCATTTCTGATGGCCTTGGGAATTTTACGAGAGTTTGGATTTCTCAAGGCCATGATGGGTGACTTTTCACACGAGTTTTGTAAGAAAATTATGAAAGTATTCATGTAAATTTAAATCATTAATGGAAGACTACTCTAACAAAAATATTTCATGTATAAATTAGAGTTCATGTATGTTGTAATTTAGCATCATGCTACCAGGAATTTTAGGGGTTTACCACTTTGTTTTGACCAAATGAGGGGAAATGACTCTCCCTTTTAATGGTAGTCTGACCATAAATGTTCTTCCATATTCATGCATGAAATGATGGGAAAGGATGTCAAATATAACATGGGTGTTTTAAAATTAAATGGAATGATGTGGGGAATGAGAGACATTAGGGCATACAATGATTGGAAAATCCTCTCTTGAGGATGAATTAGTCTCTGGTTGACATGACTTTTTATAGAAAATGTATGCAGATCCACAAGGTAAAATTTTTCATAGTCATGAAAAGGTGTCCTTAGGAAACTAATTGTCTATATACAATGGTTGTGGAAGGATATGGGGACAGAGAAGTTTCCAAGAATGAAGTTTGGTTTTCATAAGAAAGGCACCTAAACGTGATAGGGGAATTTCAAGTCAAATTTTACCAATGAAAATGATAAGATTCTTTTCCCACAATGGGGTGGGAAGGATCCATTTCATGGGACTAACCCATGCATAAGAAAGAAAATTGGCCATGAATTTTAATGACTAGTGGTATGGATATACCCATATCATATCCTACCATGAAGATCCATCTCAAGAATGAGAGTGGGGTTTTGTTTTAGTACGATCCTATCGGTGGGTCCATGCTCACCATGGACTCCACAATGTTGATTTATTTCATGGATGAGAGTATGGGGAAATCACCCTATGTTGTGTCTGAGATATCTTGTGTAGGTATGGCTCATAAATTGTTATAGTGGGGACATTTATGTCATCTAGATATACCCAAAATATTTTTTTTGAGGTGTAACCATGTATCCTTTGAGTATAAGATTCTATCCATACATAGATCATGAAGTAAAAACTATTTAAAAAAGTTATACCCACACACAAAGAGGTGAAATTTTTTATTTTTTCATGGATGGACATGGATGTGAGAACACTGGAATCACTATGGAATCAAACCACCCTTTATTTTTTATATCATGTAGTTTAATGTAATGTGATTATGAATTTTTCCATGTCGTTTGATGTCTTATGGTTAGGAATGGGGTATCACAATTTAATATCATGTTACAAGGACTGATTGTCATGGAAATCATGAGTAACATGGTGGAAAATTAGTATAGGGGATTCCTGTATACTCTTCACATGAAGTGGGTGGATGATGTTAACTGAGATCCTGGGAACTCATAGATCGGGATGAATGACAAGGGGCATGGAATCCATTAAGGAATATAGTGGTAGGAAAAGACTCTTTTGAGAAAGATCTTGTCTCAGGTTGAAAGGCCTTTTATGGGAATCATATGAAGATCCATGGGGGCATATTGTGCATTTTCAAGAAGTGGTGTCCTCATGACACTGATCATCCATTTCTGATGTCCATATAGGTTTATGAATATCTGAGACTCCCTGGGATAATAGTCTGGTGAATGGAAAGGATGTGTCCTTACACACATGAACCATCCAGGAAACAATCGTCCATTAGGTATGGATCTTGCTACATATATTATACTCATATGTTTGGGTATTTCAATTTCTTGATATATCCCTAATTTGGAATCAATATTTGAAAACTTCTTCATGGATCTATATTCATTCATAGAATATGGGGGATTTTTTTGGTGGATGCGCCCAGGATGTAGGATCCTTGCGTTGCTACGTACCTTGTTTAAACAAGGATCAAGCCATAGGTATTCCATATAGACTATTATATTTAGGAATGATTCAAGAACATTATGGGAAATAATTTTTGTGGTTTTACAAATAGGACATGTTTATAAGTCCCCCACAAGGACATGGAATGTATATAGGGGAGGTTGAATTTTATCCTTTTGGGAGTGGTTGGGCCAAGATGTGATATCCATGATTTTCTAAATATCCTATAAGGGTAAGAATGAAGTTATATGTGGTTCATTAATTACCATATAGTTTATCATCATACAGTAAGGATGTAGGTGATCTGACATAAAAGTGTTGGAATGTTGCGATTGGGCCCAATGATGGGGAAATTAGTGTTATTACATTTGTCATGGGGATGAGAATAATGACGTATATAGTTCATTAATTAGGATTCTCCACAAAGTTGTGACCCATATATGGGGAGGCTATTTTTCCCCTCATTCATGGATGGACCGAGGACATAGGGTCTTGGAATCACTACATATCTTGTATGAATAGAAATCAAGCGATATGTAGCTCTTGGAATGATTTTTTTGTTTGAACCATACATTGGGAAATGCACATTTTTTAGTTTTAGGGTGGCTGAACTAGGACCTATGAATTTAGGTATCAATAATTACCCCATATGAATGTAAATAAATAAACACATAGTTCGTTGAGTTCCATGCTGTTTATCATCATGCAGTGAGGAAGAAGGAGGACCGACGTAAAAAATGGAAATGTCATGTTTGGTACCAAAGATGATGGTTTCAGCATCACTATGTATCCCATGAGAATGAGAATCAATCCATGCGTAGTTCATGAAGAACCATTCAGTTTAATTTCATATAGGGAGTAACTTTGGTATACCTTTTATGGTCTTGAATTCAAGACCATAATGGGCCTATTGCAAACCTTTATTCCTTTTTCATGAGGAGTAATCCCTTACTACAATTCCTAATCTCACATGGGGTATGCCCAGTGTAAGAAACATGGAGCAGCATGGGTTCCCCAAAATGACGATACAAGTGAGAGTAGAATATGGGAAATTTATATCATGTGGTGGATGGACCAAGATATATGATCAAGGTGTCCCTACATATATCATTGAAAATGGGAATCACGCTAGATGCAGTTCTGGAAGTTCCTTGCACAGTTTAACATCATGTGGTGAGGATGTTAATGACTTGATGTGAATGTGTGGATGAACACAAAATATCCAAGTTGTTTTACTTTTTGTGGCATGAACATTCATTCTATGCTGTTTAATGTCATAAAATAAGGACTTCTCATCATGGAATTTGACATATTACATTCATGATGATGGATTCTATGCAGTTTAATGTATTTCTTCCAGGATGATGGATGCAATGTTGTTTGACATCTTGCTACCGGGATGTGTTCGTACAGTTTAACTTCGTGTTTCCAGGATGAGTTAGTTTGGATACATGAAATATTTCTTAAAGAACATTTCATTGGTAGAAACTATAATGAGCTGGGAATACATTGAAATTAAGGAATATTCTCTATTAGAGTAATCCTCATGTATTGCATATGGTCCCCCCCCATTTTGTATCCAACATTTCAGGTTTCATACAATGTATTATCAAATTTTTGAGGACCAAAACCATTTCTCCATCGAGGAAAGATCGAAGGCACACATTTTTGTTGAAGTCTTGTGAAATCCAGTTTTAGTAAACATATAAATGTTGAATGATATTCAATCTCATTTCATCAAGATGTTCTATTTCATCCAGGTGCTTATGGTAATTCTCATCTATAAAAAATTAGTCACAAATGGTATATTGGAGCAAGGGAAATTGAACTTTGATAGGTTGGAACACATTCGTCCCATATACTAATGAATACGAGGTGTCTTGAGTAGTGGTAGTAGTGGTGGTTTGGAAATCCCACAGAGCATGGAGAAGCCTGTCTGGAAAAAACTATTTTCCTTATCTACCATATTTTGGAGTGTATTGGTTTGGGTAATTTTGAAGTCATATTTATGTCCATTAGACACTAAATGATAGAGGGAAAAACAATTGGTATTAATATAATACTCTTTATATAATTCATCCTATATAGAAGAACATAAATTCGAGTTGTTTTCTGATAGTATTATATAAGGGGTTCCAAATCTAGTGATGATATTTCCTTTCAAAAAGCTAACAATGATTCTTGCCCTAACTTCTTGGAGGGGTGCAACTTCTTCCCATTTGGAATAGAATTTGATTTCAATGAGTACATACTTGAATTTATTTTCTATAGTGGGAGGGTATGGTCCCACAACGTCCATTCCCCATATGAATAATGTCCAGGTGTACTTGGCTATGTGAATTAACTCTGGGGGTTGGGGGATGAAATCTTCATGAACATTGTAGGAATGAAATTTTGTGGTAACATTAGGGTTGTCATGCATCATAGTGGGCGAGTAGTCTGCAAGTCATTTAATTCGATGAAAGATATTGGATCCCAATTGATGTTCCCTATAGGCTCTAATATTCACTTCCTTTATAATGAGGATGTTATCTTGTATATCCATACATTTGAGAAGGATCCCCTTAATTCCCCTCTTATAATGGTACTTTATTGATTTTTTCCATCATACATTACTAATTTAATTCCTCGTATCCCAATTTTCTCCCTCTTGGAACTATCTGTGGGATTTTTTACATTTGAAGGTAATAATAAATGGTATTCATCAAAATGGTGGTAAGACCATATGTCATTGGGAAGGGAATAACCTCACCAATTTCATCTATGATGGATTGAATGAATGGTAATACTGTCTGTCAATAGGAAATGATGATGATCATATCATCCTAGTCTAGATCAGTTAGAGTGGTGGATGAATCTGATAATGCATCATCCTCTACATTTTGTGACTGGATGACATGATATAATGTCTTCTTTAAGGGAAATTCTTCCATTTTCCCTTAATTGTGGTCCAAAAAAGGGATTATCTCTTCCTTTTGGATAGTATAATCGCCATTGACAAGCTTGATGAACAGTTCTAAATTGCCTTTTATCTTCAAGTGTTTTACTTATATTTGAAGTTCTAGATCTATCCCTAGAAAGAGAGCCTGATATTGTACTACATTGTTGGTACACTCTTCTGATAGGAGAAAATAGTACGGTAGGTCCACCTTTTTTAGATATATGAGTACGATTCCAAACCCTATGTTTTATTCTTGGGGTCCTCAATCTGTTTCTTCTTAGGCTTCTAGATGATCCATCGAAATTAATATCCCATGGTTTAGAGTATTCCTTTATAGTTAACACCTATTCATATTGAATTCTTGATTTTAATGATGTTATTTCTATCGAGGGGTGCTCTGTTAGGAAATCTACTAGTTCCTAGACCGTGACAACATTCTAAGGCACAAACTGGATGTTAAACTACTATATAATGACCACCCATCATGCCAAACATCCAGTAAGAATTGGACGGTTGAGAATATTTTTAAGTGGGTTACTATAGAAGACCTAGTATACCCCCTAATGTTGTCGGTAATGTTTCAATTTTTTGGTATAAAATATTACTTCCAAAAAAAATTTCTAAAAATTTGAGCAGTGATTCTTAGTATCAATAATGGATCATCTGAGATAATCAAGGTTGTTTTCACTCTTTGTGTTGTTCCTTTGTGCAAGGAAGGAACCTAGAGATCACTCTAAGGTAGTCACATACAAGATGAGTGGTCTTCATTCGACATATAACAATATAACTGGTAGACATAAGAGATATTTCATGAGGGTTTCAAATGCTTCTTGAAAATGCTCAGTCCATTGATATTCGACCATCTTTTTTATTAACCTGGTAAAGGGAAATAATTTTCCTGACACATTTGATATGAAGTGCCGAATATAGGCTAGATGTTATTAAATTCCACTCAACTCTATGATGTTGCGAGGAGGTGACATAATAAGGATAGCCATTATCTTCTTTGGGTGGTCTTTGATGAAACTATGGAGAAAGATGATTCCAAGGAATATATCTGAGGTAATGCAAAAAGAATATTACAACGTTTTCATTTTGAGATTGTGCTATAATAGATTGAAAATACTATTTTAAGATACATCACATGTTCTAAAAATTGTCAGGATTTAACTACTAGGTCATCAATATAGTATTCATCGATATTTTTTAGGAAGGTCTGGAAGATGTGGTGCATGAAAGGTTGATATGTGGCACTGACATTCATTAGATAGATGTAAATTAACCGATAGAAAAATGAGCCCTAGGGGGCCTTATAGGAGGTGTATTCTCCATATTTTTAGGACATTTGTATTTGTATGTATCCTAAATAGCCATCCATGAAAGAGAGAGTTGTATGTTTAGTGGTTTAATTGATCAATGATTCTATGATCAAAATTGGGAAATCATCTTTCGGACAGTGCTAATTGAGATCTCAAATATTTATACAAACTCTAATTTTTCCATTACAATTTTTAACAGGGATTTTATTGGTTAACCAGAATGGATATTGGACTTCCCAAATGATGTTGGCTATAACGATCTTGTCAAAAACTACCTCTATTTTGGAAACATGTGTTAGTTTCATCCTTATGGTTTCCTTCTTGTTCCTATGATGGTCTCCTAGAAGGCCTAAGGGGTGAGTGCCCACTTCGGGATTCAGTCCTAAAATTTTTATGTATTTCTAGGAAAAACATATCGATTCCGTTTTTGGAAGTATGTGTACACCTCTTGATCTTCATAAGGCATGGATGCATTTATTAGGGTAGGTTTTGGATCTTCTTCTATACACATATTTATTTCATTGAGTTTATAAATTGCGGAAGAGATGCCTTACTAAAATACTATAGGTGAATGCATGAGATCCTCTTCCAATTCTTCCTTATCATTTTCTTCATCATATTCTTATTCTGATGATGACTCAATCTTTGACATAAGCTCTCCAGATTTATGAAGAGCATCAAGACACTGACCCTCAATGGATGAGGTGGCTTATCTTGGCCCTGCCGATGGAAGGGGTTTTTTCAATGATTACGTACAAAGGTAAGAAAGGGCGATTTCTTCAAATTATACCTTAGTAGACGATTCATAGATTTTTTAGGGCTCCGAGGATTGTTTAGGTGCATTTTCATCAGATCATTTATATTGATCTTGGGTTCTAGCATGTTCCTCAATGACACTATACTCAGGGGATATGAATGGAATCATGATTACTATTGAATACAAATCCAAATTAGGAATCATGCACTCAACCCAATTGATGGGTGGTATGTATTCTTCAATGAGCTCTGTGAAGGGGTTAGTGAGGACAATATCTAAACCATTCTAGGAAATATCCCAATCAATACCATCAACTAAGGGTGTCACCCCTTTATAATCACAATGTAGTTTGAATGACATTACTTTAATGGATCCTTATAAGTGTAAAATGTCATATTTTTTGCACTAGTTAATATTTGACGCACTGGTGGTAGGATGAAAGAATCACCCCGTGATGATGCAACCAAGGTCTTCCTAGAAGAGCGTTGAAGGTCATGTATTGTCAAACCCCCAGACATTATAAGCCAGATACAAGGTTTTGAATCATGTTTTGAGAATGATTTTTCTCAATAGTTTTTGCTCACTTTTTTCATAACCCAACAGTGTTGTGGTAGAGGGCCATAGGTTTTATACATTTCACCCAACCGATGAAGTGTTCACACTAGGAGGAGATTAACTACAGATCCATTATAAATGGAGAATTTTGGAACATCAACAAAATTTATCATGACATACACATATAGGGGTATGCTGTGTCCCTTCATAATGGCGTCATCATCTTGATATGTAAAGGAGATAACCACATTGCATTGGGTAGGATCAGTATTTTTCAGATAGACTTCAGTGGTGTCCACTTTTTCATCAAACTCTTGGGGACTTAGAAAACCTTCTATAAGTGCTTCCCTAAGATCCTCTAACAAACATAGGGAATCCATGATTGATACTTTTGATAGTAATAAGGAAAGATTCATTAGAATATCATAATTATAGTCTAATGGTTGGTTCTTCCAATAATGTGATTGCTCTTTAATAGGAAATCTAGTTGATGATGACGAATCAACACTCAAGACAAAAGTGGGAGAAGATTATACTCTTTGTGCGTTTGACCAGATAGGTCTTCCCATGAGACAACGAGAATTAGACAGATGTTCTTATCCTTATGGATAATCCAAACCAAGTAGACTAGATTAACTTCTGGCATGTGAGGGGGAATTTCCCTATTATTGTTGGATCCACTAGAGCACTCTTCCCCATGTTTCTACAACATTTACAGTTTTAGTGGGGGTGTGTTCATACGCATGGTTTCTGCCATGGATTTTTATTCCAAGGTATCCTTAGTTTCTATGGAATCTTCCTCTGGTTCCCCGATCAGGTGTGGGGTACTCCTATTCATATCCATACTAATCGTCGGAGAAGGATTCCATTAAATGAATGACAATAATTGTGAAAAAAAATCAACACTTCTTTAGATGAAGACTCTACCTGATCAATTTATTTTAGTGCATCCCTTTCATGGGGTAGTACTCATTCTTTTAGATTTAATGTCATGAAATGTGAGAGTGTCAAGGATAATTGTTTCCTTGACACAAATTCATAGTCTAGTAATTTCTCTTTATTTTCCTCATTATAATTTCTTATAGACGGTTGACATATAGAATATTGTCAGGCCAATGATGTTGACTAGGTTATAGTAGGAGAAACTAGAGATATTTTTGTTTATATGAACTATTCTTAGAGAATACCATGAGTTCGATTGATTTTATTTCGATTCACCCAAATATCATTCATTAATGATCTCTTACTGGAAAATTCTTTCCACTCATTTCCCTCATCAGGGGTAGTGGTGGATACATACACCACTTGTGCGTTTTGTGGTCCAACTTTCACTTTCTTGTAATCTATCATTCCCTACAAGAGGTCCTTGAAGGGAAAACACTATTGGAGGGTGTTTCTGAGTATCCTATGGAAGGTAAAATAATCTATTTAGTCTTCGAAACCAACATTAGTAGCCTTTTTTGGTTTTGAAAGATAGTGTAGTTTGCAGTTAATAATGGCTATAAAATAGCGACAAACATGGTCACCTCAGAACAAGTAAAAAGTGTTCCTCAATGCCTCGAACTAATTTCAACTGGGTCCCCATAACTCATATAGTTGAAGCGGGGTTTTTTGTTTACATCTAGGGGGTCCTTCATGATTCGGTGTAGGCCTCGGAGCTGGAGTAGGCACTTGGGGTGGCTTGAGTGTAACTGAGGCTATTTAAACTCTTCTTACACTCTTTTTGAGGGATAGTGGGGAAACATGGGACTTGATCTTTGTCCTTTGTATTGAATCTTCTATTTTCTAAGAATTTGCAGAGAAATACCAAAACCCACTTGTATATTTCACCAAGATAAGTGGATTTTGTAGTTCATCGTAGGGGTTATCAATGCATATAGTAAAAATCTAATCTTGGGGGATCATTTGATTCAAGGATTAGGTCAACCCATTCCACCTAGAAATTAATTTCATGACACTATCATTCTATCGATTTTTGTAGTTCATGAGGTCACTGATTATTATGTTGGGTAGTGTTGAACAGAAATGGAAAAGTAACAGTCATCGGAGAACCTCCCATCATGTTATTGACTAAGCTTGAAAACTAGTGTACTATATAAAGGCTGATCCTTGCGGGGTTAACACAAATAATACAAGTTTCACAATATATTTTTTTTCTCTAGGGTTCCCATAATAAGATCACAATAGGATGTGTAATGCATCAGATGTTGTTCCTGGTCACCTAAGCCATTGAATATTGTCAATACCGGGTTCCTGAAGTTTGACGGTGGAGGAAAATTATTCACCCAGTCACAGTAAGGATTATTTTCTCTTTTTATAGGAGAAATCTATACGTCCATGTATTCTAATCAAGATTCCAATGACTCGATGGTATTCATGAGACCGTCATGCGTGTCCTATTGGACCCAAGCCTGGGATGGTGCAGTAGGGGGAGAATTTGGTCATGCTGGTGATGTTGGTATATGAGGGGGATACCCAGCATGGGGAATACTTTGTGGATTTATCAGAAACATTTCATTTTTTTCCCTCAATGGGGGGAAATCTTAATATCCCTTTGGGATTGGATTCTGGTAGACTTATGGTCTTGGATTTGTGCAGGAAGAACCCCCCATACATGCTTTGTATACCGGGATAAACCCTTGTCGATGAGGAACACCTACTAGGACCATATGTTTTGGTTCCTACTGAGGAAGTTGAGGATCATATTCTATAGGATTTCTTGCCTAGTGCAGCTCATAATTTATTCTCCTTAACTCTTTCTTCTCTTCCTCTTACTGAGGAAATATCTCCTCATGTGTAAGGGGTGAATTCTCATTCAGAGGAGGAGGTGGGTCATATGTGACCTTGCTTTTATACTTCTCATTATTGGATAATTTGAAAGAAGGTAAGGAGGGATTGGTTGAGGGAGTTCCCATATTTAATTTGGTCTTACGATTCCTTGTTTCCACACCATCAGATTTAGTGTGGAACGAACTATGGGATTAACTAGGCTCTCCTTGATCTTAGGAATTTTCATCATTCTCAGTGTGGTCTGTGGGATTGATGCCCACAAAATTCACTAATGATTAATGCATTATAGGTGGCATACTGGCTGTTGAATGGAAGAAGAGCTTCTTATGCCCCTTATTGAATCATCCCATTTTGTTCATGAATTATCTTCATTATTATTTGTGAAGAGTAACTTAGAGGGAACTATGGTGTGATATTCCCATACACCTCCTTTGTGGTGGAACTAAATCTTGATATGGAATGGACCTGTTGACCTCTTTTCCTTTCTTCATCACTTGGTGGGAAATGATTGAGGTCTGTTGTGTGTGTGATTGAGGTAAGAGTGCCCCATCCCTATTGGATAGGGTTTCTCGCTTTTTTTTCATGATACCTCAGCCCCGATATGATGGTATTGTGGGGACATTTTTTGTTAAAAATGAACCCAGTCCTATAGGATGGCACTCGTCCCATATTGCGACATGTTTTTCTGCTATTTATGGTTTCTTTATCTAATGCATTCCCATTCTAGTGTGAGCTAGATACAGTTTCAGGTCTATGCATGAATTTATTTCTTATGAGGACATTATAAATGGTTGTTGATTGGCCTCCCCTAAACAAAATTCCTTCTTAATGTTCACATATTCCTAATTCAAGTGTCTTTAAATGTATTTATCTTGTTTGGAGAGATGCTTTTGAGTTTTAGTCGAGACTAGTTCATTTTAAGGACACCACATTTCCTGAAAAATAATTTAATTTAATGACCGTCATGAGATTATAACATTATAGGATTTCATTTTGAATGGGTTATACTAGATGAGATGTGAGGTAAAGTGAAATGCTCCATTCTCTCACTATCCCCAGATATTAATGTCAGACATGGCGTCATTTACTAGGAGACACATCTTATATTTCACATTGAAGATGCCCAATTCATGATCCTTCTTCTACCTATATGGTCATGGTTTTCCTATTAAAGGAAGGGAATTCAGGTTGATTTGATGGTGTAGATCCTCTAATACTCGAACATGGTCTATTACCCATCATAGGGTAAGGATGTTTTTTAAGGTGATAGAGGGTTGTACATAGACTAAGGTGAATGTTATGTATTTTTCCTTTGACAGTTCCCATTTTTTGTTAAATTGATAATTGGATGTGAGACAAAATATAATTGGCATGTCATACTTGGCTAATATTATTCTCACAAGAAACATCCCCATTTGTTCTTATACCTAATATTCCTCAACTTAATCAGCATAATTTGGGCACTTTTGTATAATTTCATGACATGCAGTGGGGTTTTTAGGGATCTTATTGATATGTGAATGGTATGGGGGTGGCCATGAATATGAGAGTGGACCTGGACCATCTAGTGGTTGAGAAAGGATATCCCTTGTCATTGAAATGGTATTTAACATATTTTACAGTGTCCATCCATGTACCTCATAATATAGTGCTTCCTCATGCTTTCATTGGCATGGGGAGGTCCTTCTTGCTAGTGTGAAATTTGACTCTGGGGAGGTCCTTCATAGTCAGCACCATGATGGTGAGGGCTGCCATCATGGATCGGTGTACAACTTCAATGAGAATTTATTTAGCATATACCCAAGGGAAGACCATCAAGTAAGATGAAAACAATGGGACTACCTTCTTGTTGTTCCATTATTTAGTTATGCAGAAGGATACGATGATTCTCATCAAGATATAAACAATAAGGATCAATCATTTCATGTCCATTAAGTAACCCTCAATGGTTTATGATATGGGGAGGACCTTCACCACAACTACTATCTCTTCCATAATTGGGTAATGGATCGACATGATCCTAATCCCTTATTGATAAATGTTTGATGGCTTCAAGAACCCTACTTTCCAACAGAGTAGGGTCATGAATGTGCTCTTCATTTTCTATTTTCCTTTGTCCGAATTCATTTTTGGGCACTCTCTTTCATGAAATTGGACCCAGATGTTGTTGGTAACAACCATCATATATGGGATTCTATTTGGGTGGTTACTATGAAGCCTTTGGGATATGTTGATGATAATATTATGTTTTGGTAGGGATATATGCTTCCCTAGACCAACCATTATGGTGGAACGATGTCCCCTTGTTGGAACAAGTATTTTTTCATGATACAATTGTCAATTTATCGGGGAATATTGCTGACGACCATCCTAGATTGGATAAGGGAAGCATGTCTACTCTGGGGTGACCATCCTATTTTGTTGGTGAGTTACCCCACTTGGGTAGATGAGGTTGTGGTCTTGAATCCTTGATATTTCCATGGATGCGGTTATGTCTTGACAATTTTGAAGGATATGGTTAAGAATTGATGTATGATCCTCATTTATTATCAGGATGTGTTGAGAGACATCTTTGGATGGTGTGGGTATGTATTCCCATTATGATATTGTAGTTGGAATAACTTTATTCGTTGGTACTCCATGTTCTGCAAGTGGATATTAGTTGTTATCCTATGTCGGGGCATAGGAATGTGTCTACGTCTGATTCATGGATTGGATATGCTTGTATTTTTCTCCAGTTTCTACCATATATGACTCATGGGATTCATATTTTCGAGTGGGGGTTGGAATCTTCACATTTGCCTCTTTATTTTTCTAACAGGATTAATATGAATCCCTATGATTTTGACACTTCTTGAATTTTTTTTCCACTATATTTTACTGGTAAATTATATTTTGGTAAGTAGAAATTTTCATTAACCTAAATTTTCATGCCACTATATTTGACTGGTGGGATTCTTATTTATTGGAAGGGTTAGATAACTACAAATAATTTTCCATCTTATTTGGATGATATACTTGGTGTGTTTTAGTAGGAATTTTTGTCTTTTTATTGATGGTTTTCGTGTTATTTGGATGACAGGATTGTTGCACGTCGATAGGGATTTTCATCTACCTATAATTTGTCGACATACTTCTACAATGGATCTGAAGAGGAGCAGCGAGAATATGTGATAGTTTGTATTTTTATACTATATTTTCATGGATGAATTCAGAAGAGGGAGCAAGAATATATGTCTTCTTATAGTGCGCCACCATATTTTTATGGAATATCTCCTCATCGAGAAATTAGGGTGATGACTTTCCCCATGTTATATGTTTTTCACCATCGATGGCAGCCCATGTAACTCGTGTCTATCTTCTCTCAACAAGAACCTATTGAGAATTATTCTCCTCAAAGTGAGGATTCTAATCAATGTGGCATTTGTTGTGGTGTCTTTTAGTAGGGGGCCTTGAGTGGGGCTCCTGTGCTGTAAGAATGAAGTCATTGATGTCATCCTCATCCGCCTCCCTAAGATAAGGGAGGTAGTTATTATCGCATTTTAGGGATAGGATCCTAAAATAATTAGAGATAGACAATGGGTTTTCCCTATCTTGGAATGCCATCCACTCACAAAGAGGTGGTTGGAGAGATTTCACTAATTTTAGTTCCTATCTTTTAGCCTCTATTGTGATGAGAGTCCCATTTTGGTGGTATTCCTGGATCAATAATTTTGATACCCAGCATTAGAGATGCTGGTTTGGTGACAGAGTCCAATGATTTGTGGAAGACTCGGCCAGGGAATTGATCAACTTGCATCCCTATGAGAAATTTTGTGATTCCATTTGATTGAAGGTAGCTCTAAAGACATTTAATATATGTGACAAGTACATACAACGAAACCATGTCAATGTAGAAGGTCATGATAATATTCATAATTTATGATATTTTATGGCCCTCTTTATTTTTTGATTGGAAAGGGTATTTTGTGGGGTAATACCACCACATTTGTTAAGTATTCATTTTGGGTTCACCATTTTTTTGAACCGAAACCATTATGGATGCAACGACCAAATAAAATGGCTTGGTTTTTTAGGCTATTTCATTTTTTTTCAAAAAACAATGTTTGTTCTTTGTCATAAAAGGGAATATGGACCATGGGTTCAATTGTAGGGATTAATTGGTGTTCTATCATTGGTGTTGGTTATAACATCTTTGATGGTCTCCAATGGGTTTATTCCAAAATAGAGAAACAGCCAACAAATCTCACATCCAGGATTAATGGAACTTCTTTCCAAAGGCATACGTTCATTGGGTGATTTTCCCAATGACACTTAATAACTCACATTGGTTGAGATGATAGGAACTCTGGATCATATTAACCTTTTAGGGGAACTATTTCATACTCCATGACTCTCTTATAAATTTGAGCTGTGTTCATATGTTCATGAATCATTGGTTTATCCCATGCATGTGTCCATAGGATATCCCTTTGGAAACATTTGATCATGATTAGTCATTGGTTTGGAATCATTTAGATGTGTCTGAGGTTCTCCATAAATGGAATGATATGTATTTATCCAGGGGTTTCAATCAATGTTACCCTTTTATTAATAAATCAATGACGATTCAGTTGTTTTGGAAGACAATGCTTCCTTCGAGCCATATGAGATGGCCCTCTGAAATTTATCATCATCTCGGGGATGAGTGCTATTTTGATGTTAGGATAGAACCCTATAATATAGAATTTCTATGTATCATTGTGAGAGGAATCAGTTTCCACATATTTCATTGTCACATTACTAGACACATCCCCTTTTAAGATAATGTGAAAAGGACCCAACTTTGCACATTAATTTCCTATGGCATGGAAACACAAGATAACCAATTTCTAGTCAACGGTGGTGTGAGACTTACACTGAAGCGGCTCGAGGTACATAGAAGGGATATGTTATCCTGGGTGGATGCAAACCGACCAAGGATGTATCCTAGAAAAAAATTGGGTTATTTGGGAGTTAGGGTTGGACCTCAGGGAGTCTTCGTACATATCCAAATGAGATGGGATTCAAATCCCTCATTGTTCTGTGTGGGATGGGAAAAACACATTAGAGGAGGCCTATTCAAGGGGATTTTGTTGGGGCTTACACATTCTGAGAGGCCGATTTTGATTGATATTGGGTATTAAATCTATGGAGAAGGCTTGTGATTTAGGAAAATGAAGATTTCATGATCGCCACCAACATCTAATCCCACATGAGTAATTATTGGGGTGATAAACAAGAGGATACAGTGGATGTGATGATTGCACATCCCACTTCATCTGCTGATAGATGGTACTGGATCCCAAGGGGAGAGTGAAACGGATTTGGGTGTTCCAGTCTCCTTTTTGATTTTGTATCATGGATATTCAGATTTTGTGACCTATTAGTATATATCATAGGCATGGGAAAAGAGGTGGGAAAGTTAAACCTCATGCAAGAAATGCTAGGGGAAAACGTTAGTTGGAGTGCCCAAAATTTGGTTTCGGTGGGGGGGATCCCATTTCTTGTAAAAAAAGAAAAGGGAGGCCCCCTCTATTCCTACCCAAAATGAAGAGGTGTATGTGAGTATCCCTTGGTCGTACCATGAGTTACCATGGGAATGTAAACTTACGGTCAATCTAGAGGTCCTCGTTACTAGGGGTATAAACAACATGTGTCCACTTATAATGGGTATGTAAAATAAAAAGGACATGATCATGAGACTAATGGATTTATCTTATGGGTTCGGAGACTTCAGAAAACTCTTAAGATTATTGTCATTGGACTGGTTCATAGAGGAGTCGACATGGGGACTACTGATGTGGTGAAAGGGAATGACCAGAGCTAGATATTGGAATGCCATATGGTACCCACTCCACATACCATGTTATCACGTGGGACATCAGTTCTTCCATGTAGCATGTTTCTACACAGGAAATGAGGTTGTTCACGTACCATTATGGAACATAGAACTTGGTGGAGTCTGCCTAGCGTTTGGCTACATGGGGCCAGGATCCATATACATAGCATATTTTTACATGGGGTTGAATTCCTCCAGCATAGTGAATTTATAGGTGGGGTAGGGTTCCATTTACAATGAGTTTTTCTCTGTGGGGCACTTGGTTATAGAGAGGGAATTGATTCTATTCCACTTAGGGAGTATTCCCACATGGGATATTCAGTTCACAGATTAAGAATCTCAATTTATTCTCCTTCTTAACACTATACATAGGTGTTTTTATATAAAGGGAATTGTCGAATTAGTACAACTTTTGTGGAGATTTTGATTTCATTTGTCTATCATCAATCCTTCAAAATGTCTATCCTCTCATTGGATCCCCTATAACATTATTTATAGAGATGTGAGGAACCAGATATTGGTGTAGCTGGTTCTTAGAAACGAGGCATCAATCCTCCTTTTGTATAATCCCTTGGTCATTACTCGACACAGATGAATTATTTAGCATAGGAATCAAGGTTGAGGTATATAGATGAAAAAATCACCGCCTCGGCCCCGCAAATTACTTCATTTCATTCACGGGAAGCTGTTGGATTTTCCTTTCCCATGAACTGTTTGAGTTTATGGTAGATGTAGTGCCATGGGAAAACTTCTCCACACTCATCCTGCAAACAACTTCTTTTACAGATCTGGTGCCACTATTTTCAAACCACAAACATTTTTTATTCATGGTTGGCTTTTGGAAGTAGAAAATCCTATAGAACATTCCTTTAACATCACTACAATTTATCAATGCTAGAAGAAAACACTGATAAATGGAATATTTATAAAATCTAAAGAAAGTGCTGATAAATTTAACCTTTCATCAGTGATTTTATTTTAGTGCTGATAAAGGAAACCATTATTAGCGCTTTATTTTTAATTTTTTTAAAGTATAGCCTTTATCAGTGTTTTATTTTTAGCATGAATAAAGGGTATCCATTATGAGTGAATTATTTTTAGTGATGGTAAAGGGTATGCTTTATCATTACTTCATGTTTGGTGGTGATAAATATTTTTTTTATCAGTGCATTTTTAGAATTGATAAAATGTAATAATGAAATAAATAAAAAATAAATAATTTGTTTATTAAAAAAATATTACAAATTTTATAAATAAAATAATTTTTGATAAAAATGAATTGATTGATTATAAATTATTAAATATTAAAAATTATATTAATTAGAAAATTATGATAATTAATGGTATTAAATTGTATATATTAAATATAGAGATATATATTAATGCATATAAATATGATTTATATATTGGAAAATATTTATGTGATTTATATTAAATTGTAATATATTTATTGAATAATGGTATATAGTTAAATATTAATATGAATTAAAAATATTGAATAATTGCATAGTACTCAACATATAATTGAATGTAATTTGATTTTTCAGTTAAATATAAATAAAATGTGTGTTATATTGATAACCCATAGGAGTAATTAATTCATTTTTATATACAGTATGCACACACAAAACTTATCCATTTTAATAATATTATTAGTGTGCCTATATTCTTAATTTATTCAATATCACTTATTTTGTACATATATGAAGGCACTCAAAAATTATATATTCATTAATAATGTTAAAAATATATTTGTAAAATATATTTATAAATGGTCATTCAATATATTTAAAGAATTATATATTCATAAATATAAATTAATATATATTTTTAAAAAGTATTTATATAATTTTAAATAAATAATCATGTATATTTAAATGATTATAAAATGTATAATAAATTTACTAAAATAATGAATATATTTACTATATTTACTTTTATATATATTTTATATATATATATTATATATATATATATGTATAATTATATATATAATGATTAAAATTATATTTTTAAAAAATATTTCTATAATTATAAATAAATAATTATAAAATTATAATAAATATTTTTAAAAAGAAATATATTTTCTATATTTATATTAATTAAAATTTATCAAGTATTTATAAATATTTACAATTTTTTATTTATAATTATAATTAAAAATCCCTTAAGATCACTTCAGTAATAAGGGATGACAAAAGAATCATTATCATCAGTTTTTTTCATGTTGAAAAAGATGAGGATTTATCAATTTTAAACAAAGATCTGATAAAAGGAACATTTATCAGCACTATAAGTTTAGTGATGATAAATAGTCCTTTTATAGGCGATTATGTAATAAGCGATGATAAAATGGATCATTTTCAATGCTTATTATTAAGCACTGATAAAAGTGTCATAATCTATTTTTAAATTCCTAAGAATTTGTGAACACGTCGTGATATAGATGCATTCCATGAAGGCCAACCACTATGGGTTCTCCTCCTCAGTGAATGTAATGTTGAATCACACCACTCAAGTACCTATGAAAATCACGTTTGATATTCGAATAGGGTCTTGGATTTTCATCAACCATGTGAGGTTGGCCTTTTAATTTTCTTTATGTATTTTTGGTTTTGATTTGGATTTCTTCTTCTACAATTTGTTTATTATTTGTTCTTTATGAACCTTTGTTTATGATTTTTTTGATCCATTTTTTAGGGAATGATTTGTGTTCTATTTTTTTGTATTTGGTAACGATGTATGATTCATTGTTTAAATCTAACACTAAACAATGGATTTATTCATTATTGTTTTGCTTCAATGTTTTATAACATCTTAGTAAATATTTTATTTCATATATGTATATAAATGTGTATAATTATTCATTTATATTATTTTTTGTTGACTACTAATTTGAGGAACAATGGTAGTACCCTAATGATTATATATATGCTGACACATTTCATAGACACGTTAGTTCACAAGATGCTTCAGATGCTATTTTTCAAGAACCAACATTGTGGAGTGATGTATGTTCATCTACTATTTGTATGAATCATATTACCTAGTTCCACTTATAATTAAATATGTTCCTTAGTTTTCTTATGAATCATATTCAAAGGTTCCATCCCCAGTTAAGTACATGAGGTTTTATAACATCAAGCTTTCACTTTTTGAATCATTATAGTGTCTTTAGTTCAAGTAATGTTTTAATGCAACGTTTTTATCTATTATATAATTCATATAGATGAGTTAGTGAGTTTTTATACCTGAAAGATATTTATGTGTGTCTATATAGTTATTTCATCAATTATTTCCATTGTTTTTTTTCAAATAAGTATGCCTATGTCAGGTAATGATGATTTTGGGTCTCCATTTCCATTGACCCCAAGGGTCATGCTTGAAATTTGTTCAACCTTTGGTACTAATTTTTTCTCAAGGGGGGGGGACACCTCCCCTTAATTTTTCTACACCCAATGTTTAACCCATCATTTAAGGACTTTTAGGTGTCCTAGAGTTCATAAGATTATCCGACCTGGTGTTTTTTTTGGGTTATTTAGGCTATGGTCATTACACTATCCATCTTCCAGTTTACAGATATAACATTTAGAGATAATATAATTTATTATTTTTCTTTATCTCCCTCTATTATTACAAATTAAAACAACCCTTATTATAGGATTTTTGAATATCTTGGTGCTTAGATATTCTAGTAGAAATGATCCATATTTCCCATTATAGAATTGTCTGTGACTTTCACTTGTGTTAATAAATATCATATGTGCGTTTATTTATTTATTTTATAAATATAATATTTTATGAAACTAATACGATTTATATAAACAAAAAAGGATGCATGCTAATCTTTTTACAAATGAATATGAATATGGAGTTATAGATCTCATTAGGTTTGCAATAGAGCATTTAGATGACCCTTCTAAATTTCTCTATCGGTGTTTATGTTGCTGTTATTCAAGATAAATTTGTCTGAAAGAGTTTGAAGAATTTTTTTTGTCATGGAATAGATCATAGCTATAACTGTTGGAAAAAAAATGTGGAAAACTAAAAGTGGAAATCAATTGGGATAATTCTATGGTTTCAAAATCATTTTATATGAATACCTTTGTAAAAGATTATGGAGTTCATAGAGAAGAAATGAAAATGGAAATTGAATATGACATTCATGATTGTAAAAAGTTTTTGGAGGATTTAAATAGTTGTTCCAAGAAACCATTGTATACTGGTTATCCTAAATTCACAACATTGTCAACTGTTTTGATGTTATGTAATTTGAAATCTGGAAACAGATGGAGTGACACCACATTTAAAAAACTACTTGGTTTTCTGAAGGATATGATACCAAAAGAAATTGAACTATCATGCAAAATATATGACACTAAAATAAAGTTACATTCAATGGGAATGATCTAAAAAAATAAATTTTTGTCCAAATTATTTTATATTGTTTCTCAGGGACCATGAATCACTCATCAAATTCCCTAGGTGTGGTGAAGATTGATACAAGAAAAATGAATCGAGTCATTTCAAATCACTTTGGTACATTCATATCATTCCATTGTATAGAAGACTATATGGATGTAATGAAATTGAAAGAAAATTGACATGGGATTTAGATACAAAAATTAAATATGGGAACCTACTTCATCTACCAGATTCTTTTTAATGGAAGAAAATTGATTATGAGTTTCTTGAATTTTGATATGAGATGAGAAATATTCATCTTGCATTATATATGGATTGAATAAATCCTTTTGGTTTACAGAGTAGTACTCATAGTACCTAGTCTATCATTCTGGTAAATTATAACATTCCATCATGGCTATGCATGATGTGTAAATACATTATGTTGTCACTTCTTATATCTAGGCTAATGAAACCAAGTAATGATATTAATATCTATTTGTCTTCATTGACCTATTATCTGAAATAGATGTAGGGTATATGTTTTACCATTTACGATTCTCATAGAAGTGAAGAATTAACATTTGGTCTATATTGTACAGAACAATAAATGACTACCTATCTTATGGAAATTTATTAGGCTATAGAATTAATGTCATGTTGGGGTGTCCCATTTTGAAAAAACACACATACACAGTTTGGTTGAAAAATTCCTCATTGACAGTGTTTTTATGAAATCGAAAATTGATAACTCAATGAAATAAATAATGAACCTAGAAGACAAAATTTGATTGGAATATCTAACAAGTTATGACACTACATCCATCAATTTCTGATCAACTGCACAAAAAATTTAAAAACATTGAAACTATTCTAGATAAAATTTTTTTAAAAACCGAATAAAATCATGTAGAAGGAAGAGATATATTTTTATTGACTTACCATATTGAAATTGTTTGTATGTCATACATTTTTTTGTTATCATTATTATAGAAAAAATTATTTTATAGTGTTATTGACATGTTACTAAAAGTTCCTAGCAGAACAAAAGTTGACATCAACGCTAGGTTAGACTTTATTAAATGGGGATAAAGGAAGAGTTGGTACTAGTGAAGGGTAAAAGGAGGACTTTTGGTCCTCCAACAACTTACACTATATCCAAAAATAATAAATTGAAAATTTTCATTTTCCTTTTGACTATAGAATTTTCACAAGGGTATTAATCATATATCAAGAATTTCATGTCAATGAATAATTTTAAGTTACAAGGACTAAAATCACATGTCTCTCATGTTTTTATGTATGTTTTAATGTATGTTGTTTTCCATTGCATTATTCCTCAAAATGTATGAAATACATTAACCAGACTCTTATTCTTTTTCAAATCAATATGTAGTACATTTGTAGCCCCGAAGAAAATTCCCATCAGTAATAATATGATTTCAATCATATTATGTGAATTATAAATGTTCTTCCAACCATCATTATATGATATAATGGTCCACCTGATGGTTCAATTTGTCAGAGAGGATCAACTATTTGGTCCTTTCCATTACAGATGGATGTACCCCATTATATAGTATAAGAATAATTTGAATGGGTGAGACAAGAATTGAAATGACCAGTTGTTTGTATTACAAAATGATATATTTTTAAAAAAGCCTTCGAATTCTGTACTAATTACCTATTAGATGAAGAATGCATCAGTCTCTCAATGTCTCGTCATAGAGAATGAATTGTGAGAGAAGATATTTTTGGAAGAGAAGTTGTTGAAATTACCGTAACTGAGCAAGAGAAATAAAATCTTTAAATATTAAATAATAGTAAATATGTTGATCCATACAGTGAATCCCACAAATAAATTCTTATAGATTTGAATCCATCAAAGGATGAAATAAGGATATCAGATACACATTATCAACAGTTTATGGGATGGTTCATAGATCAAATTTATAATGAGGTATCTGAAAATCTGAATTCAATTGTTGAATGACTTCAATGCCTAGCTATAGGACCAAATGAAAATGTTATATCTTATAGTAGGCTTGTAATCAATGGTTATACATTCTATAAAAACAACATTATGACTTCAATACGATGAAAAATGGTACTGTTACTCTTGTGGCTGATGCGATTCACATTTTTGGTTCCAATGATAGAAATTCAATTAATGAAAATATGTCATATTTTGGAATTATCAAATTGATATATTAGTGGTATTATAGAAAAATTTCAACTACGGCTTTTCCGTTGCAAATGGGTTGACAATATCAATGGAGTGAAGGTTGATGAACCATGATTTGTGAAGGTGAATTTATTGTACAAGGTGAAAAAGATGACTTGTTCATAGTGGAAATAAAAGAAGTGAATGTACTTTTTGTCTCTCACTAGAAAAACAAAAATTGGTCGATTTTCCTACTGGAGACTAAAAAATTGTTGATTCAGATGAATGTTTAATCAACTATGACCCATTCATTGGGACATCAAAATCAGTTCATACTGACGCCCATGTAGAAAATGTATTGTACATTAGAGGGGACCAAAAAGAGGGGTTTATAATTCAGAAAAGAGGAACCATATACTTGAGACCTTTATGAAATTAATAGTTTCCAATGAGATGGTAAGAGTTTTTTTTAATATATTATGATTTTCTCCAAAATATTATATGTTCTATATTGCATTTACATAATCTAAATTAAATGTTTTAATACTCATGTAGAAAATGTATTTAGCACATGACGAGGTTACCAATCCCTCAAAAGAAAAAACTACAATGAATGAAAACCTTTGGATAGATGAAAAGCTAATGGTATGTTATGATTTATCTATTTTAAAAACAATATTATATAACGGAACATTGATTTAATTTTCATTATTCCTTACAGATTTCATTTATTTTAAAATATTTCTTCCCATGTGTCATGCAACTACATGAAGAGAAAAAACACTGTCTTTGTCAAATCATCAAGGTAATCTTTATATTTGCACAAAACAATCATCAAACATATAATTAATGTATTATTTCATATTTATGTTTAATTTATTTATTTTATTATGACTCACATAATAATTGTTTTCTTATACAGGTGGATTTTTTTTCATGTTGGGGAGCTCTACCAAACATTCTACTCTGTATCCCTTAAAACCTTTTCAACTATGCAGTGGTCTATTTATTAGTTTCGTTCATGTTACCTCCATTCCCTTTGTAGGAAGAGTAATGACACTACCTATGCTCATTACAAAGGTAATATTGATGTTGTTATAATAAAATCATTGTCTATAGAATTAATGTATTGTTTTATATGCATGTTTAATTTATTTATTATTATTATTACTCAAATAATAATTATTTTCTTATATAGGTGGATTCTTTTGGTCGAGTTTCCATTATTTGTCCAAACTTCATGCTGCTTCTCCCATAAAACCACTTCACCCGTATAGTGGTTCATTTATCACATACTTTCATTTTACCTCCACTAACATTTCATGACTAAAAAAATGCTTCCTCTGATCAATTACAGAGGTAATATTGATGTTTTCATAGAAAAATCCATTTCTATAGAAATAATTTATTGTTTCATATATATTTTTAATTTATTTATTTTTAGTTTTAGTCATATAGAAATTAATTTCTTATATAGATGGATTCTTTTGTTCATGTTTGGATGCTCTGTCCATATTTCATCCATTACTGCCCCAAAAATCTATTTAATTATTCTCTCACAAAATCATTCACTCCTATAATGTTGACATTTATCACTTTACTTGATGTTACCTCCACTAGTCAATCACAAAGGTAATCTAGATATTAGAAATGTAACATCATTTTCCATAGAATTATCATATTTTTTCATATATATGTTTAATTGATTTCTTTTCAGTATTACTCATAATAATTTAATTCTTATACTATTGGGTTCTTTTTTTTAGTGTTGAGGTGGTTTTCTTGAAACAAATATGGAAATTATCGTAGTTCATCAAATAAAGTCGATTAAAATCATGGTAACATTAAAAATTAGTATTTTTTTATTGTATGTAATAATTTTTATTTATGTAATTGTATAAAACAATATTTGAAATTTATATAATTAAATATTTTTTTGGTATTTGGGTTGTATATTTTATTTTATTTAAATTTTGTTTTGGGGCTTATTATTGTTGATATCTGATGTGTTTTTGGTATTGAAATGTGATGTAATAGAATACAACAATATGGTTATCTATCAGTGATTTTAAAAGCACTAATAAAATAAACATTTATCAGTTCATCTAAAATCACTAATAAAAGGCCTTTATCTTTGTTTTTATTAGTGCGGATAAAAGCCCTGGTCTTTAAATGTTGCTCTTGTTGTCAGTTCTTTTCTTGTGCTGATAAAGGCCATTTCTAGCACTACTAAATGCCAATTTTGATGTTGTGACATCACTGTGTCTAGAAGAAATATATGAAGGGTTTCCCTTTTTGGTATTCATCTTTATTTATTTACTGAATTCTCTCATTAAGACAATTTTTCTTCAATTAATAATTTTTTTTGTTTCCTCTATTTTCCAATTTCACTGTATAATTTCAATTCACTTTCCAATGCTTTCAGGACCCAACAATTATATATATTATATTCAAATATTTTATGGAACTCTTAGTGCATCCTTTCCCTCACTTATATAAGGGAACCACTTATACTCTTTTTTTCACAAAAATTGATTAATATATCATGGACATGAACATAAAAAAATATTTCTAGATTCATTCCATTCATTATTGATCTTTTTTTATTATCCTAATAACATACTGAGAATGATTAAGGTGTATGACCAAGGAGGTCTCTCAATGAAGATGTAAGAACACAGATATTAGTTTCATGTATGTTCTTCTTTTTCCTGGAGTTTTTGAGAAAAATGAAATATCTGGAAATTTTTGAAGTACACGCCATGTACTTTCTGAGTACACACTGTGTAGTCCCTTTCCGCACCAGGTCGTGTGTTGGCCAGGTCCGGGCCACACACACATTGTGTAGGGGTGAAGTGGAGGCCACATAAAGTGGAGTATGGAAAAGTAGAGTACACGCCGTGTACTTGAGAAGTACACGCCGTGTATTTTCTTTCTTTTTCTCATTAAAAGGACCGGGGTCGTGCCTAATCAACAAAATCGTATTCTTCTTAGCCCCGTTCGATCGAGAGACATCATATGGCCGCAGAACTTCTCCGAATCCATGAGCCTTCATCCATTCTCTGAATTGACCGTCATCTATTGCATTGGAACCACAGCGGTGAGTTCTTCCTTATCCTAGAGCCTTGTTTTCGAATTCCACCTCTTTCTTAAGTTATCATGGGTTGAACGTTTTGTGCATTTTCATAGATCTATGCCGTACTGAGGAGAATCACACATCGTGGTTTATGTTTATCGATCTCTTAGGATCTAGGTAGGTGGTTTATCCCTTACCTTTCGATGTCTTTGAGTTTTATGTTCAAATTCCACCAATACCGTGAAAGGGGTATTGCGTGTTTACATTTTTTCCCGTGTGGTTATTCCTACCTTGGTTTCATGCTTGTAGAGAGGTAAATTGATCATGTTTTTGGATAATTGTCATGCTTGGATGTTTTTCGCATGCTTTCTTCTTGTTAAGAACTTTGGGTCTTGTTGGGCTTTGGTCATTGTACCTATTTCCATGCCTTGTGATCATAGGATGGAATGATGTTCCTTACACTCTTGTTGCCTGTAGAATATTTAGCCATGTAGCTCTATAGGTGTACTTTGGTTATCCATGTAGCTCTATTGGTGTACTCTAGCCTTATAGAATTAAATTTCACTAACTGGCGCGAGACCGTGAGAACCCGGTGACATAGACTATAAGGGATAGACCAAGTGAGCTTCCCAGAGAGTCTTAGACCTTATAGACTATATGGGGATAGACTGAGTGAGCTTCCTCAGAGATTCTTGGACATTATAGACTATAGGGGATAGACTGGGTGAGTTTCCTAGAGAGTCTTAGTTATTATAGACTACAAGAGGGTAGACCGAGTGAGCTTCCCCAGAGAGTCTTCATCTTGTTTGAATTTCTTTAAAACCTTCCCAGGATAGAGGAGTAATTGACCGAGTTAGTATCCTCATAGAGTCTATGGTATATGTGAGGCTATAGGAGGATTTAATGAGTGAACTTCCTAAGAGAGTATCTAGACCTTGGGTCCAAGAGGGTTAGACCGTGTGATCTCCATCAGAGTGTCCTTGACTACCCTAGACTATAAGGGTAATTGACTGAGTGAGCTTCCCCAAAGAGTCTTATAAATTTCATGACCAAACTAGAGGGGTTAGACTGAGTGAAATGCCCAGAGGGTTGTGGTGCTTCTAGGATAGGACCAGAGGGGATGGCTTTGAGTACTTCCCAGAGGGTTTCCTTCTTGTGTCAGTTTTTGCTTCACCGATGCTTGTTGTTCTGTGAACTGATCATTGTTGTGTATCATCCTGTTTACTGCTTACTGTTTACTTCCTTCTATTGCTGCTACTGTTAACTTCTTATTGTACTATTACCTGTCATATACTCACGGACTGTTAGTCACAGATCTTCGGGTGGTTGCCTACTGGGATTTAGTCTCACACCCTATTTGGGTCATGCTTTTGGGCCCAAACATACTATGTTGTCGTAGGTATAGACAAGGGCAAGCACCCTTCAACTTATGGTACATGATTTCTTAGAGCAGGAGAGCATGGGACCAAGCTTTGGCTTGCGATGCTGAGGATCTGTTTACTTTCTTTTGTACTTTTTTTGGTAATATTGTATTTTTCAGCAGTGTGACTTGTTTGGTTGCTTTCCTAGATATTTATAATGCATCATTTCATATATATATATACATATGTGCCCCATTTGTTTTCTGATTTAGTTTTCCATTTTTTATTATTGTTGGTTATTTACTACTTCTGATCTTGTATGTTTATTTACTTCTGTTGTGTACTCTTCCAATGAGGGCATAGTTTCCCCACTATCACACCCAAGGCCCTCACTACTAGTTGGCAGCCTCTGTCATTTGGGAAAATGCGCTTGAGGCCATGTGACCAACCGGGTACGGGGCTCCTCTGGTTGGATTCCAGAACTGGGACATTACAAAGTAATATTAGAGGAATTATTTTCACTTTATTTTCTGTTTGGAGCCTTTAGCCAGGGATAGGATGGATTCAGTACTTGGTAATAAGTTGTGCCCGTGAGTAGCTAACCCATGTATAGGGAAAACCCGTACTACCTCGTTTATTGCAGTTTTCTGGTTTTGAGATTTGACGGTTGATATGATTTCACCTAGAGTTATTCACATGACTTGTTTTATTATTGTTGTTTCTATTATGGTTCAATTTCTGTTGCAACCCGATGAGATGAGGGTATTCCATCTCATGCATCATATAGGCACTTTCTAGAAATCACATGTCATGCATTCTTTCCATGTCATCTAGGATGCATTAGCAAATGAATGTTGTTGTGATAGATGTTGTGTAGATTATGCATGCTGTTGTGATATATGCTTTGATAGAATCTATGATGTTTGATAGATGACTGTTTGTATTATACTTTGCTTAAATGAATGCAAAATTTTGGTTCTTGAGGTGTTATGGGACTCTTGAATTGGAAAATGGTGAATCATTGACCTGTTTTACTTATATATGACTGTATTGGATGCCAATCTTTGATTCGCGGGGAGTATGGCCCCTCAATGATCGGAATTTGGAACCTTCATGCCTTGATTTTCTGTGTTTCTGGGATTCAATGTAGTTTATGAGATACTTCCTAAAAAACCCAGAATACACAGCGTGTACTTTAGGACTACACGCCGTGTAGTTTCAGACCGTGTCACTGACTCTGTGCGCAAGAACACGGTGTTGAGGAAATGACTTTAGGAACATGTCGTCTACAGTAGGTGCACACCGCGTAGTATATAATCGTGTACCCGACCGTGTCACTAACAACACGGGTCGGGGAAGCTCGAGTAGAACACACTGTGTTGGTAAAGAACACGCCGGGTATTCTTGTTCCAGGTACCCGACCGTGTCATGAACAACACAGGTATGTGTTATCTTCTCTTATACACACCGTGTTTGTTCGGAACACGCCGTGGAAGGTTCATCCGTGTAGCCGGCCATGTGACTAACAACACGCGTCGCCTAAACCTTGTCCATTACACGTTGTTCCCATAGGGAACATGCCCTATAGTATTAGTTTAAGATGGCCGTGTGGTTTAGTCGTGTAGAGAGACTCGGGAAGGGGAATTGAGTTCAAGTACATGCCGTGTAGTTTTGGGTGTTACACGACCAGAGGTGGCAGGTGTACAAGCTAATGTCCTTGGTTTAAGAGAACATGATGTGTAATTTTTATACACGCCGTGTAGTGGATTTTTGTAAACTAGAATGTTTCCTCCTTCTATTCCTATTTTGTACTCTCGTGTTCTCATTCTTTGATAATCCTGATCTAAGGTGTGTTTTTTATCTTTTCAGAGCTATGCCTACAAGACGTCCTCAAGTTGTATGTCAGTTTCCAAAAAGTGATCAAACACCGGATATGGCTGATCAGGGACCTCCTGCAGATCCTCCTATTATGCCAGCCTTGGCACCTTCAGTCATACCCATCGCAGGCGCCGATGCACAGTTCATGTAGGTTTTCCTAAGGATGACGCAGACTTTTCAAGGAGCGCCGCCTCCTACCCCGTCAGTGGCTTTGTTGACGCGGGTCTTTCAGCAGAAGCATCCTCCTACTTTCTTAGGGGATAGAGGACCCCAGGCTGTAGAGTCGTGGTTAGAGGCCACACTGACAATATTTGAGCATCAAGAGATACCCCAAGAGAAAAGGGTAAAGCTGGCCACTTATATGCTCCGAGACACCACCAAGAGGTGGTGGGAGGTGATCTCGCAGTCGGGGCGCCATCATAGTATATATTGGGATGAGTTTTTCCACACCTTCTACAACTACTTTTACCCAGAGACTTTGAGGGCCGACTGAGCCCGGGAGTTTATGAGTCTGTAACATGGTACTCTTTTTGTTATGGAGTACTCATCTCGCTTTACCGAGCTGAATTGCTTCACGCCAATCCTATCAGGTGATTATTTGTTCCTTGCTAGGAAGTTCGAGTGCGGTCTCAGGTATGAGAACAATTCCCAGGAGAATATCTTCAGGTTGACATCGATATCCTCTATCGTCAACCAGCCAATGATCACTGAGTGCAACCTGATGGATTCTGGAGTAGTGAGCCAGGGAAGTTCGACATCCAGAGCTGATGTTCCTCTTATGGATAGAAAGAAGCGCCGCAGAGAGTCTTTTCGAGGAGATCAGAGTAGGAAGGATGTATCATCGGGAAGCCAGGTCATATGCTACAAGTGCGGTAGGAGTGGGCATACTAGGCCTTATCATCATAGAGATCTAATGGAGTGTCGATATTACTGCAAGATGGGCCATCTTAAGTGATTTTTTCAGATTGTCTCTCCTTCTATTGGTGGTAGGTGTTCTTCTATGACCCCACGATCAGGAGATGCTTCGCCAATTTCTCACCAGTCTCAGAATTAGAGTTCTTCTGGCCGTTCGGACCGAGGTGGAGGTCGCGGCCATGGTGGTCAGTCACTAGGTTACCAACGACAGCAGAGTGGGTCAGCTCATAGTGGTCAGCTAGGGGCGTAGGGCCATGGTACAGGCCAAACCTTCACTGTGGAGCAGACCTACCAAGAGCAGGATCCAGACCCTTCTACAGTTCGAGGTACGATCTTATTAGCCTTAGCTTTATCTTCATCACTTTTCGATACTGGTGCTTCACATAGCTTTATCTCTATTGCTGTTGTGGAGAGCCTTGGGCTCTATATCCTTTCGTCTGCTGACTTGTTGACTCCTGACACGTCGTTGGGAATGAGGAAATATAGCGTACATCAATGCAGGGAGTGCCCTATTGAGGTTGCAGAGTGTCTTTTCTTATGAGACCTCTATGACCTAGAGATGACGGGCTATGATGTCATTCTCAGGATGGACTGGTTAGTTCCCTTCTAGACAGTCGTCAATTGCTATCGCCGTAGGGTTAGTTTTGTATCACCAGAGGGCAGATAATTCCGTTATAGAGGGGAGTGGGATGTCCAGGCAGGTAGAGCTGGACCAGAGCATTATGGGCTAGGGGGAGTTACAACCCAGATTGTCAGTCTTTATCTGGATGACCCGGGGACTTCATAGTTAGACTCTCCTCCAGCGGTGGATCGATTTAGGGATGTCTTTCTAGAGGAATTTTTAGGTTTGCCTCCATAGTGTGAGGTAGACTTCTTGATTGAGCTCGTGCCTTGAGCGGCACCGGTGTCCATTACTTCTTATAGGATGGCTACAACTGAGTTGCAAGAGATCAAGAAGCAGTTGGAGGAGTTATAGGTAAAGGGTTTCATCTGACCCATTACTTCTCCTTGGGGTTCACATGTTCTATTTTCGAAGAAAGAAGACGGCACCCTTCGACTTTGTGTGGATTATCGGAAGTTGAACCATTTGACGGTCAAGAACCGATATCCCTTGCTGAGGATCGATGACCTCTTCGATCAGCATTGAAAATATTGTGTGTTCTCTAAGATCGATTTGAGGTCTGGTTATCATCATTTGTGGTTTAGAACATCAGATATACCTCTTACATATTTCAGGAGCAGGTATGGTCTATACGAGTATACAGTAATGTCGTTCGGTCACCCGAACGCACCCGTAGTTTTTATGGAACTGATGAATCCAGTGTACTATCCGTACATAGATTCCATTGTGGTGGTTTTCATGGATGACATCTTCGTGTACTCTCACACTCGACACGACCATGCAACACATCTTGAGATCATTCTGATTACACTGATAGAGAATCAGTTATATGATAAGCTCTCGAAATGCCACTTTTGGATGGATCATATTCACTTCTTGGGTAATGTTATCTTAGAGATAGGAGTATCAGTGGACCTAGAAAAAGTGAGAGATATAGTTTTCTAGAAGCATCCAAATAATTCCTTTGAGGGGCAGAGCTTTTTATGGCTGTCTGGATACTACAGGAATTTCATACTGGAATTTTCATGCCTATTAGCACCACTGAAATGTATGGAAAAAAAGGGATCAATGTTTATATGGTCAGATTACTGTGAGTCAGCCTTTCAGGATCTGAAATGGAGGCTGACATCAGCACTGATACTGGTCTTGCCAGAGCCGGGAAAGGGCTATACAGTTTACTATGATGATTCAGGTATCAGGATGAGAGCTGTTCTTATGCAGGGAGTTGGGGTTGTTGCTTACGAGTCTCGGAAGTTGAGGCCACACCAGAGGAACTATCCGATGCATGATCTGGAGTTGGAAGCTGTTGTTCATGCCCCATGCTTTTGGAGACACTACCTTCTGGGAGACCACTTTGTGGTTTTCACCGACCACAATAGTATCAAGTATAACTTCACTCAGTGTGATTTGAATTTGAGACAGCGCAGGTGGGTCGAGTATCTTCAGTCTCTTGACTTTGAGCTCGCCTATACGCCAGGGAAGGGAAACGCAGTGGTTAATGCATTGTGTAGGAGAAATTAGATCTAGGAAGTTCAGGAGGCCAACAATGAGTGGCAGCTTATGGCTATGTTCTCTAAGATGCACTTGGAAGTGCACAACAGAAAGGGACATACTTTCTTATCTTCTGTAGTTGTTACCTATTCTCTTCCTGATCGGGTACGGATGAGGCAGCTATCAGACTCAGACGGCCTAGTCCTGCGGGAGAGTGTGTCAGGAGAGGATCCTCTTCCCGGATGGACAGTGGGCGAGGATGAGATCTTTCTTTTCCAGGTAAGTGTATGGGTGCCCGTAGACATACGCAAGGATCTGATGTGGTATTTTCATTCCTCGGTTTGGGAAGTTCATCCCAGCGTCACCAAGATGTATTGTGATCTACACCGCCAGTACTGGTGGCCAGTTATGAAGAGATATGTTGTTGGTTTTGTCATGATATGTTCTACTTTTTAGCAGGTGAAAGTAGAGAATCAATGACCAGAAGGGATTTTACAGCAGTTACCCATTCCTGATTTTATGTGGAATGATATCACGATGGACTTCGTGACCGGGTTACCGAGGTCACCTCGAGGGAGTGATGTTGTTTGGGTTGTTGTCGACAGGCTTACGAAGGTTTCTTGTAACACCCCAAGATTTCATAGTGTGTTATTTCTTCAAAATAATTCAATAACTTGCACTACACGCAACACCGAGTTCAATTGCACCATGACTTACAAAAAAAAAGCCATTAAAAGAGGTCATGAATAGTATTAACTAAATTTTAAACTTTATAATTTTAGAATCCATATTATGAGTTTCTTAGTCATAATGCAAGAACAGATTCATTTTCAGTATTGCACTTTTATCAACTTTTGATAGTGAAACCTTTTTAAATACAATATTTTAAACTTTTTGACTAAATGGAGACATCAAAAAATTTAAAATGAAACTTCCCAAGCTTCCACGGTACGCTTTCCTTTGAATAAAACAGTAGCGTGTGTTGTACGCAACTTCGAGTTTTAACACACACCACAACCAATCAAACTAGCCGTTATGAATAGTAATACCTACTTTTTGAAATTATATATATTTTATATTTGAAAATGGACTTCATTTTTGGATTTGGAATATCGAATTTAGCCTAAGGTGAAATTTTGGTACATTTCGGATAACTTTCATATTTTGATGAATAGTGAAAATTACTAAGTTTTAATTAAAAACAACTTTTTTAATCAAAATAATTAATAGTGATAAATTATGAATTTGAGTGGTTTTAAAGTATATTTAGAATATATTTTTACCATTTAATATAATTTTGGTCATTGGACATAATTTTACAATTAAACCGAACATAAACGAGTGTCAATCTTTTGATAGTTATTATCTCTTAAAAACACGCTTTTTGTTTTGACAACGGGAATTAATTTTAAATTAATTTCTGCCACTTCTGTGTTTTGAATTTAGGAAAATGGATTCCATATTTGGAATCAGTATGTTCAAATTGTGTAAATAGGTAACTTTTATTTTTAGACATTTTGAATAATTACTACGGTAAATATTTTATTTACCATGGTTAAGGGTAAATCCGGTAAATAAGGGTTAAAAAAATAATATTATAATAATACTAAATTACCCTAAAACGTGTCTTAACCCTATTGGTTGATACATGGTTGACCATGGGAATCTTTGGGACTATTTTGGGACCCCATGGATTCACTTGTAAGTGATAATGACACTTTATTTTAATTAAGTCAAAATGAATACAAAAATGACACAAGCATATATCTTTTAGAAAAACAATTGTTACATAGGGTTATATAAGTTGGATTTTAGATTATAAATATTCATTAGAAATCTAAAAAGATTTCCTACATAATGATATTTTATTTATAATTTTTAGACATTAAATAATTTATTTTATTTATGACAAATGATGATGCAGTAATTACTATAATAGTGAAAAATTAAAATAATTGATATTATAAATACACAAATAAATATAATATGAAACTTTTAATGAATTAAACTAATTTTCTAGGATAATATGATATATTAGGATTGATTTAATTGACTTTGTTTGAAGTAATCAATCTGTTATGAGTTTCACAAAAATCAAATATTGAATAGTGTCAAAATTGACATAAAAGAGTTCTTAAAACAAATATTATATTATTAATTGATATTAAATTCCTAAAAATCTAAGGTTCGGCCAAGAGACTTATATCATGATAGGTTGATCATTAATGGACCACTTGGGGGTCGCTTGGATGTATATAGTAAGTTTATTAACCATATTATATAAAAATACAAAGAGACATTGTAAAAGTGAAACTAATTAACTTAGAGTTAATACTTAAAGATAAGGTTAATATAAGTACCCAAACCTGTCTAAATTCTATTGGTTGAGTGGTTTTCGACCTATCCCCACCTTAACCATTGAATAATCAACTTTGGAGCCATTAGAAACCGAATATGAATTTATTATAAATTAATATTTCTAGCTTTTCCAAGGGTGCCCCTCACCCCTCTTATAAAAGGGCACTCCTCCTTCTCATTTCTTCACACCTTAAAAGCCTTTTTGTTCGGCCAAACTCTGCCCAAATACTCTCCCAACATCCCTCACTACAACCTAGAGGCCTTAGTTTGATCAGAAAGCCAACCTAAGGAGCCCTTTTGATCAAATCAAAAGGAAGAACCCGAAGAAGAGGTAATGATTTCACCACCCTTCTCCAAGTTCATTTCTTCTTCCACTTATTCTTCCTTTGTTCTTACCATTATAAAATAATCACTCCAGTATCTCACATATACTGTGATGTTATTATAAATATGGTACAACCATATCCAGTATTATATCCACCCTTTGAATAACATGTCACCATACGTGCGTACGTACGGCTTACCGTCTCCACGTCGTGGTGTAATTGTTATTCAATATAATATTATTTGGATGGGTATAATAATGATATGTAACTCATGTAAATAATAAATATAACATGTTAATGATTCTGTATATATGATATACCATCCATTTATATATTATTTTAATATCAAAAGAATGATATTGTCGCTCGTGCGTACGTACGGACTACCGTCTCCACGAACGCGATGAGATTCATTCTCCATCATATCCATTCAAGTATAATTATCATTTTATGATTTAAAAATGATGTTTAAGGACTAGATACCATTCTGGATATGAATAAGATACAACAACCGTGGCTTATGTAACAAAACATATAAAAGAAAATGAGTAAGTTAACTCCCGAAACGACGATAATTCTAAGATATTATTAACAAATCAATGTTAAAAGATCATATATGATATCATATTAATGTATATGATTCTTGTATAATTTAATAACAATTATTTCACCATTATACAGGAGGTTAACTGAACCCAACAAAGGAAAAGTACAAGGTAAGGGTTATTTCACAATCTCTTCATTATCCGAGGTTGTTTATACGTAATAATCTACTGGGATATCTTTATCATCCACATCCATGTTTCTTAAAAATGTATTTCAAAACATTTTTACTATTTACAAGAATATGGGTTAAAGTCATTTATACCCTTGTTTGACTTTTTATAAGAGGTTTATAAAGGAATCTTTCCGTCGTTTTCAAAACAAGGTCCTTTTTAACCTTTTCGACAGAATTGAGGTAAGAATGTTTTTTTAACTTATACGGCGGGTGCGGTTATTTTACGCCGTTATAAAATCTTCAAAGCTTTCCTTACAAGATTATAAGAATATTTTCAAAGAAAATGTTTTATTTTATATGGATCTTAAATGATTTCAAAATAAAAGGAGATATTTCTTTAAAAAGAATTTTGATTTCATCTACGTCAACATCCTTTGATGAATTTTAAGATTATTTGAAGTTGATTTATTATGATACAAAACTTATATATTGTATTGAAGGTTTTGTGATATGTTTGACTATGGATGTGCTATTTTTATACCATTCATAGTTTATGGTGAAATTATTGACATTTCGTATGCTAGTTTTAATACGAATGTTTATGTTATGTTTAAACCTTTTCATATGGGAATGCATTGGACTTAGTAAGTGACGGGTGGAGCCCGCTATAGCTCCTCGATGCATCGGTAGGTCTCATGAGACAAACTAGTGTCTTGGCACAAGGCCTTGACAAAATCTTATTTGTAGTCTTGGCACGAGGCCTTGGCTATGTGGTTATGATAGTCTGGCATTATGCATTCCAACATTATGAAAGTGGTTATTGATTTTTGCATGTGATTATTCGATTAATAGAATATCCATGTGAATAAGTAAATGGCATTATTTCATTTTATTTATGCCATACCATGTTTAAAGTTCATATTTAAAAGGCTTTTGTTTTAGTTATACATTGCCTTAAATGTTTATTCTTATTTATGAAAGTTTCCGCTATATTGTTATCCTTACTGGGCATTTGAGCTCACCCCTTTTCTATGTTTTATTTTTCCCAGGATGTGAAGAAGTAAGTTATGAATGACCTACAGGGATTTTATGAGGGGTTAATAGTGTGGATTGTGGAAACATTATGTTGTTGTAGTAGTTTTTCATTTTATGATGTAATGTAAAACTTATGAATATATCTAGTGTTTCCAAGGCTACTAAACCAATCGGTCTTTCGAGATTTGATCTTTCTTGTGATCATGCCAATGTTATGAAGTAATGCACCGACTCTGGGTAACTGGGGTCGGGGCGTTACTGTTAGTATCAGAGGAAGTTTAGTACAAACCTTGGAAGCTAGATTTAGATAAACTCTGATTAGAGCACGTAGACCTAAGATTAACTTTGAGGATTAGTATAGAAGAACTTCCTAGAATTTTGGTATTGTAGAGATTTTGTGAGTTTTCCGAGCAATACATCCCTGTCTGGATACGAGCAGGTAGAGGCAGCTCTGGCACAGATGTACCTAGGGGTAAAACCCGAAAACACCTCTTTGAGCTAGACTCGAACGGGAACTGGTGCACGACAACGGGCCTTGCTGCACTCTTGGTTACGACACTCCCGGGGGATATGCTTAGGATAACTCTCATTTTCTTTACAAATCATTTTGAAGGGATTATGAGCATATACTTCCTCAAAGAAAACATTCTTATGATTATGGATTATATCCATAAATAGTTCAATTTATGTTAAGTGTTTTATAAGTATGGGATTATGTATTTTGATTCATAAACTGATCTAGTGTATGCCATTGTTTAGAAATGGCGCCCAGTAGAAGGAATGAGAACTCCAGAAATGCACATGACCCAAAGAGAAGGAAGGATCATATCTTTCATGGTCTTAAGCTAGAATTTATAAGAGAAATAGTCTCCCATGTATTATCATCATATGAAGAAATAATATCATGTGTTGATAAGATAAGTAAAGAGTTTACTGAGTCCTATGGCTTTGAAGGGAAGCAAGAGAAGAAAAGGATGGAAGAGAGAAAGATGGATAAAGGGAAGAGGGAAAAGAATAATTTTCCCATATGTGGTAATTGTGGAAAGAAACACCCTGGAACTTTCCTGAAAGGAATGGGAGTTTGTTATAAGTGTGGAGGAAAAGGGCACAAAGTACGTGACTGCAAGGGTAAGAAAATGGTTTCAAATGTACAATGCTTCATTTTCAAGGAGTTTGGACACTACGCGAACCTATGTCCCAGTCATCAGACTATGCCGCAAATGATGTTATTGGATAATAATCAAGTTATGATACTACCACAGATGAAGAGGAGTGATTAGAGTTCTTATGTTGATTATGTCAATTGAGTGTTGTATCAACAATGTACTTGTTATAATAATTATGGAGTATATAAGGATTGTACTGCAATACTATTTCATTAAGGACTTGAGATTATGTGGAACAAAGAAAAGTGACTCAATAGCAGGATAAATTTTTGGAAAATATATGGTTGAGAGAATGATAAATCATAATATAGTTCTGATACTGAGGTAGTGATTTTGGAATAATATGTGATTGTTTTGGATAAATTATATTGGATATTCTTGACTACCTTGGAACTAATTAATGATTTGTATATTCCATCATTGTTGGGGTTTAAAACATTTTTGGATTAATAAAGTATATAAAGCATTCTATATGGAATAGGGGAGCATGAATATAATCAATAAGGAATATGGTAATTCAAGATGTTTCAATTTATTAAAAGAATACAAGATGAAGGTATTCATATGATATTACGGGGTAAAAAGGATCTACATTATGCTTACCTTCCTTATAAATGTTGGACTGTGAGTTTGGACAGAAGTATTTTGGATAGTTCTAGTTTGGATTATTTTGGATTACCATAAAAGGAAAACCCGGAGGTTGGGCGGCAACCCGTCGCGTCCGGCAAGGCTGCGAGACTTGAACCCGCAACCGAAGGGCGACAAGGGTGTATCACCTACCACTGGACCATGAGATGTCCTGGATTAAATAATGTAGTTTTTATTAAAAGATCATGTAGATGAATTATAAATTCGTTTATTTTGGAACCCTATATGAATAGTGTAAATAGAATTTTTTTTACATTCTATTATCTTTTAGAGTGAAAGATGAGTTTGTGGTAGAAATTTATTAATGGATAAAACTCTAATTATAAAGTAAGTATATCTCCTTATGATCTTAGCCAATCTCATAAATAAATTCCTCAATATTAAGAAAAGCAACTTTGAACAAAAATGTTTTCCTAGATGGTACCTTAAATCATCACTAATTTATGGCTTTGTGATTGTTGGCCTTTTTATAGCCATGTTCTCTACCACTCTCCATCAGATAATTGATGGTTAGATTTTTCTTCCATATCCATATTTTCCTACATGGAATCCTAGTATGTGTTATTTTCGGTAATCTTCATACTTTCCACTCTTTATTTTAAATAGAGGCCTCATTAATTCATTTTTCGATGTGGGATTTCAACTAGGATATTTTGAAACGTCAAAAATGTGTTATCCTAATACCCTATGTTTTGTTGAAACGATGGTATTTCAATTCATCATAGACTGATTAATTTAAGGACCTCAATTTTATACTTGTTTGTGATTGATGACCTCAATCACTACCTATAAATATTTACGTTTTTCCTCCGATTATATGTCTCCAATTTCCACCAATGTTCTCCTAATCGAGATCATAATTTGGTGGTGTCCCTTTGATTTCTCTTTTCCTCATATTAAGACTAAATTTTAGTAACCCAATTTCCGATGTGGGTTTTCCCACAAATATATTTTCTACTTTCAACCTTTTATTTTCGAAGAACAATTTCAAATTGCGAGGACGCAATTTATTGAAGGAGGGGAGAATGTAACACCCCAAGATTTCATAGTGTGTTATTTCTTCAAAATAATTCAATAACTTGCACTACACGCAACACCGAGTTCAATTTCACCATGACTTACCAAAAAAAAGCCATTAAAAGAGGTCATGAATAGTATTAACTAAATTTTAAACTTTATAATTTTAGAATCCATATTATGAGTTTCTTAGTCATAATGCAAGAACAGATTCATTTTCAGTATTGCACTTTTATCAACTTTTGATAGTGAAACCTTTTTAAATACAATATTTTAAACTTTTTGACTAAATGGAGACATCAAAAAATTTAAAATGAAACTTCCCAAGCTTCCATGGTACGCTTTCCTTTGAATAAAACAGTAGCGTGTGTTGTACGCAACTTCGAGTTTTAACACACACCACAACCAATCAAACTAGCCGTTATGAATAGTAATACCTACTTTTTGAAATTATATATATTTTATATTTGAAAATGGACTTCATTTTTGGATTCGGAATATCTAATTTAGCCTAAGGTGAAATTTTGGTACATTTCGGATAACTTTCATATTTTGATGAATAGTGAAAATTACTAAGTTTTAATTAAAAAAAACTTTTTTAATCAAAATAATCAATAGTGATAAATTATGAATTTGAGTGGTTTTAAAGTATATTTAGAATATATTTTTACCATTTAATATAATGTTGGTCATTGGACATAATTTTACAATTAAACCGAACATAAACGAATGTCAATCTTTTGATAGTTATTATCTCTTAAAAACACGCTTTTTGTTTTGACAACGGGAATTAATTTTAAATTAATTTCTGCCACTTATGTGTTTTGAATTTAGGGAAATGGATTCCATATTTGGAATCAGGATGTTCAAATTGTGTAAATAGGTAACTTTTATTTTGAGACATTTTGAATAATTACTACGGTAAATATTTTATTTACCATGGTTAAGGGTAAATCCGGTAAATAAGGGTTAACAAAATAATATTATAATAATACTAAATTACCCTAAAATGTGTCTTAACCCTATTGGTTGATACATGGTCGACCATGGGAATCTTTGGATCTATTTTAGGACCCCATGGATCCACTTGTAAGTGATAATGACATTTTATTTTAATTAAGTCAAAATGAATACAAAAATGACACAAGCATATATCTTTTAGAAAAACAATTGTTACATAGGGTTATATAAGTTGGATTTTAGATTATAAATATTCATTATAAAGCTAAAAATATTTCCTACATAATTAGATTTTATTTATAATTTTTAGACATTAAATAATTTATTTTATTTATGACACAATGATGATGCAGTAATTACTATAATAGTGAAAAATTAAAATAATTGATATTATAATTACCCAAATAAATATAATATGAAACTTTTAATGAATTAAACTAATTTTCTAGGATAATATGATATATTAGGATTGATTTAATTGACTTTTTGCGAAGTAATAAATCTGTTATGAGTTTCACAAAAATCAACTATTGAATAGTGTCAGAATTGACATAAAAGAGTTCTTAAAACAAATATTATATTATTAATTGATATTAAATTCCTAAAAATCTAAGGTTCGGCCAAGAGACTTATATCATGATAGTTTAATCATTAATGGACCAATTTGGGGTCTCTTGGATGTATATAGTAAGTTTATTAACCATATTATATAAAAATACAAAGAGACATTGTAAAAGTGAAACTAATTAAGTTAGAGTTAATACTTAAAGATAAGGTTAATATAAGTACCCAAACCTGTCTAAATTATATTGGTTGAGTGGTTTTCGACCTATCCCCACCTTAACCTTTGAATAATCAACTTTGGAGCCATTAGAAACCGAATATGAATTTATTATAAATTAATATTTCTAGCTTTTCCAAGGGTGCCCCTCACCGCTCTTATAAAAGGGAACTCCTCCTTCTCATTTCTTCACACCTTAAAAGCATTTTGGTTCGGCCAAACTCTGCCCAAATACTCTCCCAAAATCCCTCACTACAACCTAGATGCCTTAGTTTGATCAGAAAGCCAACCTAAGGAGCCCTTTTGATCAAATCAAAAGGAAGAACCCGAAGAAGAGGTAATGATTTCACCACCCTTCTCCAAGTTCATTTCTTCTTCCACTTCTTCTTCCTTTGTTCTTACCATTCTAAAATAATAACTCCAGTATCTCACATATACTGTGATGTTATTATAAATATGGTACAACCATATTCAGTATTTTATCCACCCTTTGAATAACATGTCACCATACGTGCGTACGTACGGCTTACCGTCTCCACGTCGTGGTGTAATTGTTATTCAATATAATATTATTTGGATGGGTATAATAATGATGTGTAACTCATGTAAATAATAAATATAACATGTTAATGATTCTGTATATATGATATACCATCCATTTATATATTATTTTAATATCAAAATAATGATATTGTCGCTCGTGCGTACGTACGGACTACCGTCTCCACGAACGCGATGATATTCATTCTCCATCATATCCATTCAAGTATAATTATCATTTTATGATTTAAAAATGATGTTTAAGGACTAGATATCATTCTGGATATGAATAAGATACAACAACCATGGCTTATGTAACAAAACATATAAAAGAAAATGAGTATGTTAACTCCCGAAACGACGATAATTCTAAGATATTATTAACAAATCAATGTTAAAAGATCATATATGATATCATATTAATGTATATGATTCTTGTATAATTTAATAACAATTATTTCACCATTATACAGGAGGTTAACCGACCCCAACAAAGGAAAAGTACAAGGTAAGGGTTATTTCACAATCACTTCATTATCCGAGGTTGTTTATACGTAATAATCTACTGGGATATCTTTATCATCCACATCCATGTTTCTCAAAAATGTATTTCAAAACATTTTTATTATTTACAAGAATATGGGTTAAAGTCATTTATACCCTTGTTTGACTTTTTATAAGAGGTTTATAAAGGAATCTTTCCTTCGTTTTCAAAACAAGGTCCTTTTTAACCTTTTCGACAGAATTGAGGTAAGAATGTTTTTTTTAACTTATACGGCGGGTGCGGTTATTTTACGCCGTTATAAAATCTTCAAAGCTTTCCTTACAAGCTTATAAGAATATTTTCAAAGAAAATGTTTTATTTTATATGGATCTTAAATGATTTCAAAATAAAAGGAGATATTTCTTTAAAAAGAATTTTGATTTCATCTACGTCAACATCCTTTGATGGATTTTAAGATTATTTGAAGTTGATTTATTATGATACAAAACTTCTATATTGTATTGAAGGTTTTGTGATATGTTTGACTATGGATGTGCTATTTTTATACCATTCATAGTTTATGGTGAAATTATTGACATTTCGTATGCTAGTTTTAATACGAATGTTTATGTTATGTTTAAACCTTTTCATATGGGAATGCATTGGACTTAGTAAGTGACGGGTGGAGCCCGCTATAGCTCCTCGATGCATCGGTAGGTCTCATGAGACAAACTAGTGTCTTGGCACAAGGCCTTGACAAAATCTTATTTGTAGTCTTGGCACGAGGCCTTGGCTATGTGGTTATGATAGTCTGGCATTATGCATTCCAACATTATGAAAGTGGTTATTGATTTTTGCATGTGATTATTCGATTAGTAGAATATCCATGTGAATAAGTAAATGGCATTATTTCATTTTATTTATGCCATACCATGTTGAAAGTTCATATTTAAAAGGCTTTTGTTTTAGTTATACATTTCCTTAAATGTTTATTCTTATTTATGAAAGTTTCCGCTATATTGTTATCCTTACTGGGCATTTGAGCTCACCCCTTTTCTATGTTTTATTTTTCCCAGGATGTGAAGAAGTAAGTTATGAATGACCTGTAAGGATTTTATGAGGGGTTAATAGTGTGGATTGTGGAAACATTATGTTGTTGTAGTAGTTTTTCATTTTATGATGTAATGTAAAACTTATGAATATATCTAGTGTTTCCAAGGCTACTAAACCAATCGGTCTTTCGATATTTGATCTATCTTGTGATCATGCCAATGTTACGAAGTAATGCACCGACTCTGGGTAACTGGGGTCGGGGCGTTACATTTCTCACTTCTTACCGATCAAGGATACATTCAGTATTGATTAGTTGGGATAGTTGTACATCCGAGATATTGTACGTCTACATGGTGTTCCACACTGCATTGTTTCAGACAGGGATGCACGCTTTACTTCTTGGTTCTAGCATGGACTTCAGAAGTCTATGGGTACATAGATACTTTTGAGTACAACATATCACCCCCAGACTGATGGCTAGTCTGAGTGTATGATCCAGGTGCCTGAGGATATGCTATGAGCTTTCATTCTAGACTTTGGCAGTTCTTGGGAGCATCATATACCTCTTGTGGAGTTTTCCTATAATAACAGTTTCTAGGTGACTAATCAGATGGAACCTTATGAGGGTTTGTACAGTAGGCCATGCCGATCACCCTTATGCTGGCTAGAGACAGAAAAGGAAACTTTTCTGGGACCTCGTCTTGTTCGGGAGAGCTTTGAGCAGATATAATTGATTTAGAAGATCATTGATACAATACAGTATCGGCAGAAGTCTTATGCAGATCAGCGGAGACGACCTATGGAGTTCGAGGTTTGGGATCAGAGTTTCATGCGTGTCGCACCGAGGTTGGGACACAAGAGGATTCAGAGATAGGGTAAGCTTTCACCATGGTACGTTGGGCCGTTTGAGGTGTTGGAGAGAGTTGGGATGGATACCTATCGGTTGTAGTTACCTCAGAGGTACTGGGCTATGGACGAAGTCTTCCACATTTCTCACCTCCGACGCAACTTTTCAGACCCATCTCATGTCTTCCAAACCGAGGAGGTTGAGCTTGAATTGGATAATCATTTGAGGAGCATCCCATCCGGATTGTTGATCCCTGTACAATGTTTCTCCATGGATGATCTGTTCCTCTGGTATGGGTGCTATGGCAGCACGGGCGAGTATAGGGTGAGACTTCGGAGAGGGAGGCCGATGTACGATCGCAGTGGCCTGAACTATTCGGGATATCATCTTCTACGCCTCGCTAGGGAAATTTGGGGATGAATTTATTTAAGGGGGGAATTTTTTAAGAACCCAGATCTTAGTTTCAGGTATATACTTCTTTTTTTGAAGTTTTTTAGAAAAAGGAAATTTCTGGAAATTTTGAAGTACACACCGCATACATTCTGAGTACATGCCGTGTACTCCCTTGTCGCGCCAGGCCATGTATTGGCCATGTCCGGGCCACACACACAGTGTGTAGGGGTGAAGTGGAGTCCGCTTAAAGTAGAGTACAGAAAATTAGAGCACACGCCATGTACTCAAGAAGTACACGCCGTGTATTTTCATTTTTTTCATTAAACAGACCGGGGTCGCGCCTAATCGATAGAATCGTCTTCTTCTAGGTCTCGTTCGACCGAGAGATTCTGTATAGCCATAGAACATCTCCGAATCCCCAATCCTTAATTCTTTCTCTAAATTGACTGCTGTCAATTGTGTTGGAAGTGAAGCGGTGAGTTCTTCCTTCTCCTAGAGCCTTATTTTCCAATTCCTCCTCTTTCTTAAGTTATCATGGGTTGAATTTTTTTGTGAGTTTTCGTAGTTCTACACCATTATAAGGATAATAAAGCCTCATGGTTCATGTAGATTGATCTAATAGGATCGAGGTAGGTGTTTTGTGCCTTACCTTTCGATGTTTTCGAGTTTTATGTGGAAATTCCACCAATACCGTGAACGAGGTATTGCTTGTTTACCCTTTTTCCCTTGTGGTTATTCCTGCCCTGCTTGTATGCTTGTGTAGAGGTAAATTTATCATGTTTGTGGATAATTGTCATGCATGGATGTTTTTCCCGTGATTTTTTCTTGTTACAACCTTTGGGTCTTATTAGCCTTTAGCCGTTGTACCGGTTTCCATGCCTTGTGATCATAGGATGGAATGATGATGTTAACATGCTTGTTGCATGTAGACTGTTTATCCAAGTATCTCTATAGGTGTACTTTGGTTATCCAAGTAGCTCTATAGGTGTACTATGGCCTTATAGAATTAATATGCACTGACTGGCATAGGACCGTGAGAACCCAGTGCCATAGACTATAAGGGATAGACTGAGTGAGCCTCCGAGAGAGTCGTAGACATTATAGAGTATATGGGGATAGACCGAGTGAGCTTCCTCAGAGAGTCTTGGAAATTATAGACTACAGGGGATTGACCGAGTGAGCTTCCTAGAGATTCTTAGTTATTATAGACTACATGAGGGTAGACTAAGTGAGTTTCCTCAGAGAGTCTTTATCTTTTTTGAATTTCATGGAAACCTTCCCAGGATAGAGGAGGAATTGACCGAGTGAGCTTCCTCAGAGAGTATGCGGTATACCCGAGGCTATAGGAGGATTGACCGAGTGAGCTTCCACAGAGAGTATCTAGACCTTGGGGCCAAGAGGGTTAGACCGCATGATCTCCCTCAAAGTGTCCCTGACTACCATAGACTATAAGTGGAATTGACCGAGTGAGCTTCCCCAGAGAGTCTTATAAATTCATATAACCAAACTAGAGGGGTTAGGCTGAGTGCACTGCCTAGAGGGTTTGGGTTCTTCTTGGATAGGACCAGAGGGGATGGCTGCGAGTAATTCCCATAGGGTTTCATTCTTGTGTTAGCTGTTGCTTCATCGATGCTTGTTGTTCTATGAACTGATCACTATTGTGTATCATCTTGTTTACTTATTACTGTTTACTGCTTTCTATTTCTGCTACAGTTTACTGCTTATTGTACTATTACCTTCCATATACTCACTGACTATTAGGAACAGATATTAGGGTGGTTTCCTACTAGGATTTAGTCTCACAACCTATTTGGGTCATGCTTTTAGGCCCAAACAGACAATGTTGTTGCAGGTATAGACAAGGGCAAGCGCCCTTCGACTTCTGGTACTTGATTGCTTTGAGAAGGAGAGTATGGGACCAAGCATTATCTTGCGATGCTGAGGAGCTATTTACTTTCTTTTGTACTTGTTTTTTGTACTATTTTATTTTTCATCATTGTGACTTGTTTGGTTGCTTTCCTAAATATGTATCATGCATCATTTCATATTTATATATACATATGTGCTCCAGTTATTTTCTGATTTAGTTTTACACTGTTTATTATTGTTGGTTCTTTACTGCTTCCTCTCTTGTATGCTTATTTACTTCTGCAGTGTACTCTACCAATGAGGGCATATTTTTCCCAGTATCACACCCAAGGCCCTCGCTTCTAGTCAGTAGCATCTGGAATTTGGGGAAATTCACTTGAGGCCATGTGACCAACAGGGTACGGCGCCTCTTGGTGGCTTCCGGAACCGCGATGTTATAGATGATATAATAATGTTTACCAACTCATTAAAATTTTATTTGTTCTTATAGTTCAAATAAATCCATTTTATAAATCCTATTATAATTAAAATTATATTGTCAATATATTTATATTTTATAACTATTGTAAAAACTTTTTCCAGCTCTTTTCTATGAAATGAGGAATGAATGTTTCAATAGTGCATACATTTAGATGACCACCGCCAGATAGTGATATGATTCACATCCCATTAATATAACTCAAGGATTGTTATTATGGTTTACATAATTTTTATATATTGTATTTTTCACAAAAATATAATTTTAGAATTATAATACTTTAATATTCACATTACATGGATGGTGATAAGGATATATTTAATTAATATATATGATATTTATGTAATAATAATTTTTTTGAAAATTTATTTATTATTTGTTTATCTTTTGTTCCACCTATCAAAAAGTAGAAACATCCCTTGTGTGTATGTCTGAACTATTGTCTCCATGAAGTGAAAAAATTAATTTTGAATCCCTAATTTATATGAATGGTTATTAAAGCTAATATAATGTTTAAATATGATACTTAAGATATGATTAAGGTTATAGATATTATTGAACATTGATTACGATTCAAGGACTGTAACTAGAAATCAAAACATACATGAAAAATGAAGAAAATAACTCCTTTAATAAAGATGTAAATAGATAATTATTGATAAAGTTGTCTGGAAATGAAATAATTAGATCATATATGGTATTATAAGGATTTATACGGGTTTTTAGAGAATTATAATAAATGAAAATTTATTATACAGGAGTTTATAAGAGTTATGAATTATGTAGGACATAAGGTAAGGGATTCCTCATCTCAATTTCCTTTTATTGAGACATATGCCATTTTAATCACAATTTTTATTTAATATGGTGTCTAAACATCATTATTAATTTATTTTATCATTAATTCAGTTTAATTAAATTGGTTTAAATATCCATTTCATTATCTCCTATTCAGGATCAATTTTTTTGAAAAGGAACGGAAGTCATATGGGGTTATCCTTTATAACATTTTTGTAATATTTTCCCTTAAAATCATTATTATATATATAAATGTTCATAAAATGATTCATCATTGTTTCTATTTTGGTTTTTTAAAGTTCATTTTGATCTAATATTTACCTTATATACATATTATTAAATGAATTATTTCCAAATGGTTTCTGTAAAACTATCTTATGACTTTTTACTCAAGTGTGAAAGGTATGTTCACTTTTAATGTAAAATTAATGAATAAAAATTCCCACTTATATAAAATTTTTTATTTTCTATTACATTATAATTTTCCATGGTTATTTTTATGTAAGATAATTTTATCAATACTCTGGAGTTTTATTTTTAATTTTATAAAACCAAATGGATATTTTTATGAAGATTTCAAAGAATGGAGTAAATGGTCATTTAAGAGTGTTTTAAATATGTCAACATCCTTTGATTAATATTATTATTTAATAGGGATATAATATTGTGATAATGTCCACCATATAACCATTGGTGGATTTTGATGATGATGTTATTTATTTTACTAGGGAAATATATTGACAAATCATAATTTAGTTTTGAAATAAATATATATATGTATATATGTATATATATATTGACTATGTATTGTATTGATTATTTATACCTATTATTTAATGAATTAATTGGAAATAATAAGTTCTGGGAAGTTCCTGTTATAATCCCTAGATATATCAGATGGTTTAATGAGAAAAACAATCTTTGGTATTTTTATTATTATTGTCTAGTTATTTATAATTTCATGAAATGTGGACCAAGAGATATGTTTTTGGTTTCATTTCGCATATAATTGACAATATGAATATATTTTTTGGCATTATACATTCCATAATTATGAAATTATTTATTGTTATCTATGTTATTATTTATGTTTTTATCTTATACATGGATATATTCCCATTTTATAGACTTAGAAGTTTTACCTTTTTAATTATTGTTTATCTTTTCCATATTACTCATGATTTATTTATTCTACGATACATTGTATTGTATGATTTCCCTTATAAGACATATAATATTACTCATTATTACATTTTCATTTCCCAAGGATACCGAAAAATGGATCTATGAATGATATTAGGTTTACATTAGTAGAAATAATAATGTTCCCACTAGAATATAAGGTTATATTTCTTGTTTTTAATTATATGGTGAGAATCATGTATGTGTCTCATCTCCCAAGACAACTAAAATATTTGACCTTGTTAGAGGTGATATCTTGAATCATGTTCCATTATAGTATAATAACCATCAACCCAAGGTTATTGGATTTGGCATGTTACAATTGGTTTCATAGAACTTTTTATATAATCCATGAGAACTATATTTATGAAAAATATATATCGAAATACATAATTATATGACGGATTATACGGATAACTCTAATAATTGGATAATATCATGAAGAATTTTTAACGATGATAATATGTGGTTTCTTATAAATGTCATCCCTATCTGGATATTGGAAATTGGATGTAGCTACTATATAGATTATCAAAGGGGTAAACAACCAGAAAAAGGAAGGTTTAGTAACAAACTGTACATCACCTGGTACAAGATTAGTGGGCCTGAGACTTCACAACAAACTAGACACTCTTTAGGGATATGTTTCGGATGATTCAAACACTTTTTAAAAACCATTATAAAATATTTCAAAATAATATTATTACATAATGATATCCCCAATGAAAATAAAATGTAGATTTTTATAATAACAATGAATTTTTTTTCAATATATTTTATGTATTTCATGAGACTATGAATTGTAAACTACAATTCATAATGTTATGAGCTAATCTAATATATTCCATTGTTTATAAATGGATCCAAATAAAAGGAATATAAAATGTGTCAACACTTATAATATATTTAGGGATTTCCTATGTGAGGAATTCAATATGGCCAGTGTTGGAGATAAGAATATTATATATTTATTAAAATAGCTAACTTCGATAATGACCAAAAACATTCCCATATGGAAAAACCTATTTCCTCATAAAATTTTTCATTGATGTAGGACTAATTCGTGTTGTATAAACCTATATCATTTAATGGATCTTATAATCAATTAATAGCTCAACATTGGATCATGTCCTCTAATAAGATATTTATGTCTTTGAGAAATAATGTTAGGGAGAATGATATTTTTATACCATGTTTTTTGAAGGATGAAGCTGATCAATGGGGGTTATTGAATCAAAATAAAAGGGAGGAGGAAATAGAGAGAATGAAATTGATTTATTTTAATGAGATGTAATTTTCAAATACATTCTTTGTTATTACTGAGATGATTTGGAATGAAACACCATTAATAAATGACATGAGGAATTTGAATGTGTTTCTATGTATGAGAAAAGTTTTACAATATTTACAAGGATTTCCGTAGACTATGTAAATAATAAATAATGTATGATTTATCATTTATTTTAGGAGATTAACTCAAGGATATCAAGGAAACTTGTCTCTCAAATGTCTTCATCATATGATGATATGGTATTAAGTTCCATGTATACGTGAAAATATATTTTTTAAGTCATATATTTTCAATGTAAATAAGGAGATGAAGTAAATGTATGAGAAAAATGTTAAAATAAATGCGATGAAAGAAAAATAGTTAAGGGTGAAGCATCGAACATGTGATAATTGTGGAAGATAAAATGATTCTAATTCCATTAATGGAATAGAATTTGTTTAATGTGTTGAGAGAAAAGATATTAGGCACATGAATGCAATGATAAGTTAGAAGATTCAATGTATAGTGTTTCAACTATATGAAGATATTGAACTACAAAAATGAATAGCCCAAGAATCATTTAAATTTTTATATAGAATGTAAAAGGTGTAAAATATAATTTTATACATTTTATATGGGTAATGTAGATAGATATTATGTTTTGGTATGATAAACTTTGATCGTAGGTTCAAATTAAGATAATGAATTATTTTATTTTGGATCTTCAAACTCATTTATATCGTCTATACTATTTTCAAAAAATTATAAATTTCCAAAGAAACAAGTGAAGGGAATGTTCATGAATGACTTATTTCAGAAACAATATTGTAATAGGGATGTTTCATTTTGTTCCTAATATGGAACAAAAACATACCCTATTTGAAATCATGTTTATTATACCCTGATTTGGATTTGAAATTATCATATTTTGGGGATTTTTTTAGATTTTTGGACTGAGGAATCAGTAGATGAAACATATAATAAATTTTTTGTAACTAGTAGTATTATAAATTAATGTTTAATGAATTATACTATTTCAATGGGTGTTATTATTTTGGGATTAAGAATTAATTTTTCATTGCCTTACAAGAAGGTTTATTCATATTTAGTACTATATTAACCTGTTCTAATCATATCATAGACAAATGAATTAACGTATATTTATTTTATGCATATTATGATACATTAAATGTTTATTTGTGCTTTATGCAGAAATTTCAACGTAATCATATATCAGTAAAATGAGAGGTAGAAAATGAAAAAAATAATCAATAAAAAAATCAGAATTTTGAAATAAATCGAATAAGTATATGTTATATTTTTTTATCCTTATAGTAAAATTATCCCCAAACAAAATTACGGTGATCTTGAAATAATAAATTTATTCTATTAGCTTCATTTAAGAAGAATTTATGGTCTTCTATATCCCTTAATGATTTATGGTTTTATGGTCATTAAATTTATATTGATCTTGTAATCTATAACTATCGAATACTCGTTACAAATAATCGTTCTCCCCTCTATGTGTATATTCACTTCCCATTATTGTTATCCTTCTTTAAGAACCATATTATGTGTTATTTCAGGTAACCTTTATGTTTTTCACTTCCACAACTCAAAGGAGCTTTTATTTTTCTTTTGTATCATATGGGTTTTCGATAAAGGAATTTAAAAATATTGAACCCTTGATTACGAAGATAAATTTAAAAAAATCAATTTATTTAAATATTTTTGGGGAGAATGTAACAATCCAAAATTTTAGTTTTAAAATATAATAATATTGATAGTTTTATTACCACATAATAGAAATAATTAAGAAAATGTCATATACAATTAAAATATTATTATTTAAATGTGGATGTCGGAACCTTGTCATTAAATTGGATGTATGAAAAGGAATATATAAATCATGAAAAATATTAAAGGAAATTTTTATATAATTTAAATAAATAGATTAATTTAGAATAAATAGTTACCAATTTTTTTAATGTTATTTTATACTTCAGAAGATTGATTTTTTCAAAAATGGTTTTTATTGCATTATGAGGAAAAATTATAACCATTTTTTCTTTTTTTTTAAATTTTATATGATTAAATGAATATATTTTTTTAAAATTTGATGGTCGATATTCTCTAATTGTGAATATTTTAAATTTTTATAAAATATTTATTATCATGTGAATGGTGAAAATACATATTCTTGTAGCACTACCATTTCATTTCATGTAATCATGTTATTTACAAGTCCAATAATTATTATAATTTAATATTAATATATAATTTGTAACACCCCAAGATTACATAGTACATTATCACTTTAATTTAATTTAATATCTTATATTACAGGCAACAACGACTTGGCTTGCGTTATATGCAAGATTGAGTTTCTGCAAAACAACACATTAGTATAATAATTATTTAAATGTTATATTTATTTATAAATTATCTATTGTAATATGAATAGTAAAAAAATAAAAAATTGTTTTTATTTATAATTTTTTCAAATAAATAAAACATATTTGAAAAAACTGTTTAGGTTTTGTTAAAATAATTATAAATTTAGAAAAACTATTTTCTTCAAAGAACTACTCTTTATGTCCTTTTGTGAACAATAATAAAATAAATTTTAGATACTTCTAAGAATTGAATTTGTAAAAATAGACATCATTTTTGAATTCAAAATATAAAAATTAGTATATAGTGAATTGTTGGTGTTTTTTAGAAAACATTAAAAAATTTATGATAGTGCGAAAAAATGTGTAGTATATAAAAACCGAGTATTTCATTTAAATAATTTATTAAAAAAAATATCATAAAGTCGAAATAGATACATAATACGTATATTAGTCCAATGTAATTTATTTGACTCATTTTATAATAAGATTGAATATATAATTTTTTTTTAACTTTTTAAAGTCTTTTATCCACCTTCTAGGAACATTTTCAAATTTTCATAAAACATAATTTTACCGCTAATTTGAATTGAATTTTAAAATTTTGATACACACGATTGTCATGACCTATCCCCTAGGGCCCGTGTCGTGTCTACCCCACGCCCACATTCCATAGGCCAGGGGCTGGCGACTAGAACTGGAAAGGCGTATCCATATAAGGGGAAGGCATTGCCTTTAAACATGTACAACACATAGACTAGAATGCAATAAGATGCACACATGAAGTAAACTAGTATATTTAAAACTAAATGTAAAGTAAAGGGGCTGGAATAAAAGGCCAACTAAAAAGTACATGTACAACTGAAAAGTACAAAACAGCTCCCGAATCATTCTCCAAGGATCCTACCTGGAGGGTAGGTACAACTCATGATCAGTAGTCCCTGCAACACATAACGCCAAATAGTCCACCTCCGAGCACTGTCCAGTCCGGGGTCCCTCATCCTCAATCAATGTTTTCTGTTGTCTGCACAAGACACAACAAGGTGAGGGAGAATCCCATGCAGGGGTGAGTATAAAAGTACCCAGTAGGGACCCCGAGATCTCTGAAGGTCTCCCTGAGTTCCCCAAAGGAAATATCACCAAGCAAGACCACACACTCAAATCTCAAAGCAATAAACATCAAATATACTTATTTATATTTTCATACATATACCTATGTTAACAAGATCTACTCATCTCATACATTAGGGAAGAGTACCAAAAAGGTAACACCACGAAGGTAAAAGTACCACACATGTAACACCAAGAAGATAGAGGTACCACAAAGGTAACACCAGGAAGGTAGAAGTACCACATAGTTAACACCACCAAGATAACACCATGAAGATCAAATTACCACACAGGTAACACCATAAAGACAACACCATGAAAGAAGAAGTACTTCACAGGTAACACCATGAAGATAACACAACGAAGGTATATGTACCACAAAGGTAACACAATAAAGATAACACCATGAAGGTAAAAAGACTCAACTCAGAGTATGGTATAACTTAATAATAGAAGTACAGATGATTAGTCGTAAGCTAGATCATCTTTTTCTATTAAGAGACACCACTGCTGACCCACACAGGATCGATAGATAATAACTCCTGCTGACCCACACAGGATCTTACACACATAGGATCGGAATGCGATGAACCACATAGGATCGCTGACCATGGACCCACATAGGATCTAATAGATGTTGAACCACACAGGATCGTTAGGTACTGACCTACTAAGGATCAATGTTCTTTTTTCACGTTATAGCTAGCCACATGATTCCCTACAATCGGTGCGCTCGTGCTCCGTAGAATCCACCCCTAGAGATATCGGTTGTACCTCAAACTCCACAAAGCCACAAATAGGAGTAAACCAAAGGTCCTCCATGTCATAAGGGTTCCCACACGACTGACAACATGTCAATTGGACACCCAATCTGTGAGTTATAAGTGTTTTAGTTTCAAGGGCCCTGTTGGATTCGGGTTTGATCCAACCCAGCCATACTCCAACTATATTCAAAACTCATGTAATGTATAAAAAGTACCATCTTTCTCCATGCGTCCCATTGCCGCAGATGTTTCGTCAAACGGATGCCCAGATTTCATGTTGTGGCCCTTTATGCGGAACTGGGCCTGGTTGGGTCTGGGTCCGATCTAACCCTGTCAGATCGACCCGGCCAGACCTGGTTTGGGCCAACCCGACCTAGATGGGATGGGTCACAATGGGCTTGGTCCGCAAGGGGGTGGCCCACAAGGCTCGTGAGGCCCGGACCACGGAGGAGTGGACCACTGGAATGTGAGACCCTGCCCACGACGAGTTGCGGGCTACTAGATCGTGCGCACTGCCAGAGCTGGCACCGAAGGGGAGCGAGTCCATCCCTTGTTTGGAAGGCGAAGAGGAAACACATAATGGGTTCTTCCATGTCAAAAATGGGACCCACTCTAGGTCCCTCGGCCACGGCGTCCAAGCCGTGTCTCCTCCAGCGTTGCATCGTTGCGCCGTTGCGCGCCACTGCTACCACCTACGGCTGGCTGTTACCGACCGCCCTGCTTGACCCTGTAGTGGCGGGTAAGCCATGACCCCTATCAGCCGGTGGCATGTGATGGTGCACCACATCGCCTCCGCAGTCGGTCGGTGGTGACCGCTCTTGCGACCACCGCGACATAGTGTCGCGGTCTCCTCTAGTGGCGCGCAACAGCACGCCGCCTCCATCGGGGTTGGCCGGTGCCGGTCACTACCATAATCTTCCATCCAGGATCTCTCCCAACCCAAAGATAATTTTTGTCATGAATGGAAAAAAAATTCCAACAAGGGTGGAGGGTTTGAGCCTTGTTTGTTTGGGATGCACCCTCCGCATTAGCTTGAACGCAAGAGGTTAGGATTCACCAATCATTTAGAATTATAACAAATAAATCCCTACCTCGAGATTGTTGTAGATCCTACGTTCATAAGGAAGAGTCGTTGTTTGTCATTCTCTGGTGCTCGTCACCACCTGCTGGAACCTGATCCATTCTCCAAGGTTGGCGTCGTGACACTTTCTCAGCATTTCTTTGCTTGGTGAATCCGTGCAAACACCTCTCCCAAATCTCCATATAAATAGGAGAGGGGGAGGGTGACTAACGCTCATGGGATTTATGAGGTTTCATTTAATAGGAACCTTCCTAAATTATAATGATGTTGTTACGTAATAATTGAAGGGTCAAGACATTCAATGGATTGACATGTCATTGGTCCCACCTTCCACTTGTCTTTTGGAGGAAAATAATGTGAGTGATTAAATAATAAAGTTATTTTATAATCCATTTTAAAAGTCCAAAATCTAACATATTTTCCAGACCAACTGTGGTCGAAGTGAATTCTCTCTTAAGTAAATCTTAGTGATACAGATTCAATAGTTCCCTCATATATTTAATCTGATCACCGGTTCAAAAGTTAGAATCTCCGCTCACGCGTTTACTGAACGCACATAAAAAAAGTTCAGAAATTCATTTCGCCACACCTGGCCTCAAGAATCACACACTGTCAATTTTCATAGACTCATAATAATTCTATATAATAAAAAAATAACATGGAAAATCAGGGTCTTTACATTCTCCCTACCATAGGAATTTTCGTCCCCAAAATCCACAATATAGACTAAGAAAACAAATGGGGGTAATGAGCATGAATCTGAGCCTCCCACTACCATGTTCTCTCCTTGAGGTTCTCATGCTACCAGCGAACATGCACAAGAGGTATTGACCGCCCATGAAGGAATCGCTCCTATCAATCCTCAATCTCTACTGGAACCCCCGTAAATGTCTCCCCATCATCAAAGTTCAGCTCATCGTGGTCGATAATGTGAGATGTGCCATGCTTGTATCTCCTTGGCCGGGATACGTGGAAGATGTCATGCACCCTCTCGATCTACGGTGGATGTTTCAAGTATTATTCCACCTCAACTTTCCTCTGAAGTATCAGAAATGGATGATAAACCTTGGTGATAGCATTCCACCTCATCCAAATCTCTGTAAACCTCATCGAGGGGAGACTCATAAGAACACACGATCTCCCTCCTTGAACTCCAATGGTCTCTTCCTCCTGTCAACATAAGGATTATGTCTACTATGTGTAGTCTTCATCTAAAACTATATGATAAAAACCTTATTAGTGGTAGCCTGTACCAACTCTAGACCCATAAGTGATGACTCCCATGGGTATTTCCACCGTATAGGTGTTATGCAGGGTCGACCGTATAGGGCCATGAATTGATCAATACAGAAGGTGGAGTGATAGCTGTTGTTGTTTGTGAACTACACCAAGGGAAAATGATCCTCCCATCTATGACCAAAATCTAGAATGCATGCATGTTTCATGTCCTACAGCATATGAATGGTCTGCTCCATCGGACCATCTGTCTATGGAAGAAAGGCGGTGCTCAAACGCAGCTGAGTCCTAAACTCCTCCTACAACACCTTCCACAACCATGATGTAAGAAGTGCATTATGGTCTGAGACGATCTTCAATGGATCCCCATGAAATCGCAAAATCTCTTGTATGTAAAGGCACCCCATGTCCTCTATGGATCTTTGTTCTCAGATAGGTAGAAAGTGGGATGATTTGGTGAGTTGGTCAATGATCACATAGATAGAATCATGTCCCTTGGACATATGTGGAAGACCTATCAAAAAGTCCATAGAGATTCTATCCCACTTCCACTCTGGCACCTCTAGTGGCTGCGCTAAGCCTGTTGGAACCTAATGCTTGACCTTCACTTGCTGAAAAGTGGGGCATCGTGAAACAATCTCTTCCACTGCTTTCTTCATCACTGGCCACCAGTGCTAATGTCAGAGGTCCCAGTACATCTTCGCCACATTAGGATATACCTCCAATGGGGATGTATGGAACTACCTCAACACCTCCTCCCATAGTGCAACTGGTACCATGGTACATCCTCTGTAGAGGATGAGATGCTCCCCACCTTCAGAAAATCATTCAGGTGCCTATCCTGAGGATATATGAGCATGTTGACGCTCACAGTCAATGTCCCCAAGCTACACCTCCTTGAATCGCTGAAGGATAGGGGGAGTGACTATCATTGATTGGAGGTAATATTCTATATCTCTATCCACAAAATATATCTACATCGTGGCAAGATGCTCTGTTGCCTCACTCAGCAAATGAAGAACAGACCTCCTGCTGAGTGCATCTGCTACAACATTCCGCTTCCCAGGAGTATACACTATCTCAATTTAATAGTTCTAGAGGAACTCTAGCCATTATCATTGTCTCAGGTTTTGGTCCTTCTAATAGAAGATATACCTTAGACTCCTGTGATCAGAGTAGACTGTAATACATTCGCCCATCATGTAATGTCGCCACATTCTCTAGGCGAAGACCAATTCTACTAACTCCAGGTCATGGGTAGCGCAGTTCTGATTATTTTTTCTTAGCTATCGCGAACCATAAGTGTTCACTTCTCACTCCTTCATCTAGAAACATTCCTAGGTGGCTCCAAAGCATGATCGTCCTCTATTTTTTTCGGATACCTTGCAACTCCGACCTCCGGGATAACGTTTCCTAGAAAGTGGATGTCTTGTATCCAGAACTGGATCATCGAGAGAATACAACAAATCTGGTGCTCTCGTAGTGTACCCCAAACTATCTACAAAGGATAGGCATGCTACTACTCCGTCATTGATTATATCAAGATGTCATCGATGAATACCACCAAAAGTGATATAGGTATAGATGAAAGATCCAGTTCATGAGTCCCACAAAAGCTGCTGTGAAATTGGTTATGCTGAATAAAATAACAAATAACTCATAGTTTCTATACCGATATCTAAATTTCATCTTCTGCACATCCTCATCTCATACCCTGAGTTGATGATTGCCTGATCTGAGGATTATTTTTGAAAACCAACGAGATCCCTTCAGATGATCGAAAAGATCATCAATCCTTGGAAGTTGATACTTTTTCTTCAAGGTTACCTGGTTCAAGTGCCATTAATATAAACAGAGTCTCAAAGTCCCATATGAATTCTTGGAGGACTAGATCAGGGATGACCAGGGAGAATCAATGGGCCATATGAACCCCTTCTTCTATAAGTCCTCCAAATCTACCCATAACCCACGATGCTCCACGAGAGCCATTTGATTTGTTTATGTAGATATATTTATTGTCTTGGGGTACAAGTTGATGTAAAATTCTTATTCTTTGTGTAGAGGTAGTCTTGGAACATCATCAGGAAAGACATCGACATATTAGTCCACCACTACAGGTTAGCTCAGACTCTAAACATTTACTGCTCAGAGGGTAAGGCTATCCAACTGAGGTGTTATCGATTGAACCCTCCGCTGGGTGAGTCCATCCTGTTTGGAAAAGGTTTCCTTCTCACCATTGAAAGAAAACATAGTCCCATCCTCGTGGACACACCACACCTTGTGCCTAATACAATAAATCTGGGCTTTGATGGGGGATAACCATTCCATACCCAAGATGACGTCGTAATGCCTCGACGCTGCTACTAGAAGATACTAGTTGAAGCTCTCGCCTCCTAGAGTAAGCTCACACTGCTAGAAGTAGTGTGTAATTTTTGAATCCCATACATTAGGAGTATTTAGTCGAAAGTATCATGCAAATAGATCAACGAGAATCTCCATGATCTGAACGAGGGCCGTGGCAATAAAATGGTGACTGGAACCTATGTCTATAATCACTAAAACCAAGGTGGAGTAGACACATATCATATCTATAATAATCTCTAGAGTGCCGTGGTGGTAGGACTCAGCTACCTTGAGCTGAGATCGTCCCTATCCACCAGCCCCCTGTGGTCGGGGTGGACTACCTGGAGGTGGTGGCAGTAGAACCTCGAATCACCACCCATCTCCTACAGCACAACCAACTCAACTGCCACATCGTCCTACTACCTGCGGACCTCCCGGATCTAATCTCTACATCTACCTTATTAGTCCATTGACCGTCTTCTATTCGCCTGTATGGCAGTTCAGCTACTCCGAGCCATGTGACCCTACCTGCAACAAGAGTAGCACTATCTGCTCCTAATCTGCCCTCCTTTGTCCTGTCAGCCCTACACCATCGAACCTGTATCCTGAGGTTCTCCACCAGAATGTCTTCCCATCTTAGCCCCCTGTATCATCCGTCTACTTCCTGATACAGATGAATCTGCTACATGACATTCGATGGTGGCTCTTGCTCTCAGTGCCTACTCTGTTAGGAAGCTATCCACCAAAAGTGCTCGCTCTAGTATCCCATCATATATCGGTATGATAAGAGATATCACTGATCCAATGATATACCATATGAGACCCTTCTCAAAGGTATAGCCCTGAAGAACATGTCCTATACCATGTACGTGGAGCAACACGAGAGATCAATAAACCTCACCGAGTACTCAGCCACAGTATTGCTACCCTGCTGTAAGTGCAGCAACTCATGTATATGCACTGAGCATAGAGTCGCTAGGATGAACAATGCCCAAAAAAGGCCCTCAAAGTACACCCACATGAGGTTCGCCTCTTTGTGTATCTGGAGTGTCAAACTCTACCATCTCCCAGTGTCTCCCTGGAAGAGACTGGCAGCTAGGATCACCATCAGATCAGCTGGTGTCCCGACTAAGTGAAAAAATATGGCCAAAGCCTCCATCCAGTCCTCAACCACTTTTCGTTCCTTCTCACCTCGGAACCTCAGAGGCTGATACCGCTGAAACTCATGAAATGTGCTCATTCAACGTGTACCCTCTTCTGTTGGGGCTGGTGTAAACGTCTTTCCAACGGGTAGTGGTGTTGTTGGTACACCACCTGAAGGTGCTGAAGCCTTAATAGGGCCCTTCACCGAGGCCTTATCACTCGGTGGTCCATCATCATGTACTCTATCGGGAATCCTGGATGGCTATTTATGTAATGGAATACTAAAATAAGATATGTGTTCGACGATCAATAAGTTATACTTGTTGAGATGACTCAAAGAGATCATAAGAAAAACTCAAAAAAAACACACATAATTAGTTTTTCCGTTCACTGAGTCGAAAATCAGAATTCGGGGTCCTATTGTATGGATATGTTGGATGCTGCATCAACACTAGATTCCTCATACAGAAAACCACACTCATAATACTTAACACTATTCCCACATTGAAAAGATTAGAGTCCTAGTTCTTCGATAGAACTGACTCCTCTGGTACCACCTTATCACAACCTGTCCCCAGGGGCTCATGTCGTGACAACCCGAAACCCGCCTTCCATAGTCCAGGGGCAGCGGACTAGCACTGGAAAGGAATATCCCTATAATAGGAAGGAATTTCCTTTAAACATGTACAACACACAAACTAAAATGAAACAATATGAAACCATGAAGTAAGCTGTTGTATTGAAATGTTTATTGAATGTAAAGGGGACAGAATACGAGCACAACTGAAAAGTTCAAGTACAACTGAAATGTACAAAACAACTCCTAGATCATCCTCTGAGGATCTTACAAGAAGGGTAGGTACAACTCGTGATCAGTAGACCCTGCGTCACATCACGAC